>CM034147.1:898146487-898790237 GCA_019776745.2 Taxus chinensis
ACTATCCTTTGACCAGTCAACTAGTATGCACCTCAAAACACCATGTACCTATATTAAATTTTCCTAAAAAATCCATTGACATCAATAAAAACTCCCATAAATCATGAAACATCAATTTTTTATACTACTCCTTTAGACCATCTTGTCCCAAAACCTTCTTCTTCAGAAAATCCTATTTTTAGGTGGGGCCCACTCATCACCATGACCTAAACTATAAATTTATGGAAATATATAATATTAATATACAACATCCAATAATTATTTTGATGAACCAATAAAATTGGGTCACTATACTTCACTTTTTGCAAATTGCTCCTAGTTAGGGTTTAACTAGGGTCTTAGACCACTTTACCTTATTAACATTAGTTCATAAAATATTGACAATCAACTAACCTCATTATTATTTTAAAACATTATAAAATCACCATAGAAGATTCCCTGAAACCCAAAACTTCCCATGTAAATCACACTATTCACAACGAGCATTTGAAGTTCAATGTCGAGCTAGAATTTCACTTGTTTTTCACCTTGTCTTAGAAAAATAATCATATCTTGCAAAATTCAGATCATGTCATCCTAATTTTTTTCTAAAATTAGTATTAATCATCCCTATAATATCTCCAATCATCATAATGTCAATTCCATACCTCAATCTCTCCAGTCACTAAGACTTACCTATGCTTGAATGTTTATTCCTCACTATAGAAGTTAGATTCAACTGAAATAATGCAATAAATCATCATAGAACCTCTGAAAATGACCCAAACATACCTTATACATCATTATATATCTAAATTCAGGCTTCCATGATCTCATATAGATCTAAACCACAATGTCACATCTCCAAGTTGTCATACCTTCTCCCAATGAGCACCTGTAACATAGTGAATCATTTATACCTTCACTATGCCACTGTTGTGAGTTCCAAAACACCCTCAAATCATGCTAACATTATTTCCAAGCATCCAAGAATCTCATACTATCAAGCTTCATCCCTTAGGCACCTGTATAGGCTTTCTAGAGTAAGAACACCTCATTGAATCCCATTGTATCAGCTGATATACCTCTAAAACATCATATGGCCTCAATGCAACATTCAATTTTTCATTAATGTGGTTTTTCATCAATGAAAAAACCTATTAGGGGCACATGCTAATAATCTCCCCCTTTTTCATTGATGGAAAACACCTTGAACTTCTCCCCCTTTTTACGTTAATGACAAAGGCATACTTGTAGCTTACATTATTTACCTTTTTCAGCTTCATACTTTCATGATTTGGTTGGAAACATCAACCAAATGTTTAAAAGTAGCTCCATCTCTTCATTTTTGCACAAAATTTTGATTCTTGCCTTCATTTTGGGCATGCCAACACATTTCCCCTCCTAGATAAGAACTTCCAACATCTAAAAATCATTAGTAAAGCATGAAAAAGAATATTCTTACATGCTTTTGGGATAAAACATCATAATCCACCTCCTAGGCATGCAAACCAAACAATTTTCACTATCACCCCTATTTTTGCCTTCTTGGCAACAATGTAGCAGGCCTATGACTGAATCATAAACCTCTTGAACATGCCAAAAATGTTAGTAATTAACATATAAAATTATTGCATCAACTTTCTTGACTAAAAAACATCATCTCTAGGCCTAAAACAAGCTCTACCATGCTCATTCTTACTCATATATCACACTTTGGTCAAGGAGCTCTGAACATACCTTTTAACGCTTTTAGGACCACTTTTACTAGGAAACATAACATCATTCAAACTATGTCTCATCAATATATCAATCTCCCTGAGTGTATGAGAACTATATCCATCTCCCAAGCACAAAAACACACAACTTACCTTGATAACTTGACTGGAAGACACTTCAAACTATTTTGTTAGGTTCTAAACATCTTTGTCAATTTACATCAGTTATGATTGACTGAGAAGAGACAAATTTTGAGCTTGATATGTTCAATATTGCAAGAGAGATACCTTATATGTATTTATGCATTCAATAACTTGTCTATAATAACTCTCATATTCTCCCTTGTCTTAGATGGACTAAGCTCATCCTCTTGCACCACTATATTACTGATAATGTCACATGCTCTGCCTCCTGTAGCTATTCACATATCTGAGACCATCCTTTTCACTATGTCAAGATGCAAGGTCTTCTTCTTTAATGTTGAAATATACCATCTAACATACTTTAACATCATACTCAAGCACTAATTAAAAAAATCTAGGACAAGGTTATCAAACCTCTGTCATGATTACACCGTTAGTAGACATTTTCATCCTTTTCAATCACCAATTTCTTCATCAACATAAGAATACATACCTCTCTCACTTGTTTAGACAAATAGAGGTGCTAATAACACCATTTATTCTTTAATACAAAATACTTGACACTATAATACTTTCTCCATTTGAGCTTTGACAAAACTTAAGAAACCATCATAGACTTAAGAAGTTCACTAATCCTTAGTAGTCTTTTGTAGCATTTTCAAAAACATACTTATGACTTATTTATGCACACTTATTTTTTGAAACACATCTTAAACCTTCACAAAAACATATTTTTATTTTTAGCATACCCTATAAGTCTCATTTGTATATCCTCTAATCTACGTGTAACATAGCAATATAGTCTTCACTAATTTCTTATGCTTGTTATTCTTCATTCATACATCTCAGTGTCTTTGTTTACATGGTCTAATGCTCTTGTATCTCAACATATTTGATATAAACTCACTCTTACAACTTTTCATGTCTTCTTGTAATATGATTCCACAATTTAGCTCAATAATCCATTTTGGTCCTTATAACAATGAAGACACAGATCAGGGTTTCAAAGCTACAAACCCTATGTGATGAAATGAAGTTCCAACCTTTGATTACTTTATTGTTAATTTGTACTCACTTTTCAACTTACTCATGTCAAATTGAGATCTATGAGACATCATACGGTGCTCATTATTCATGTATATCTCAGAAAATGCATCAACAACCTCTAATTGGTCTCAGTCATGAAAAAACAAATTGCTACAAAATAGTCTTCACATCTGAGAAGAAGAATTACTCTACCCTCCTTACCTGTAGGTGGGCCTAGAGTGTTTTATAAACTTTGAAACAGTCTTGATGACCCTCAACATTCATCAATTTTCCTATAGTTTGTCCTTTCTAAGACAATGTACCATAAATTTCTTAGATACCAAGGAGATCTTACCATTTCTCTGTTTTGAATGTCTTGCAAATATTTGAAAATCAATGTCAAACATAATTGTAATTTGGTTTCCTTTACCTCATATCATTTGTTAATGAGTTTGAGTGGCTCTCAAATACCTTTTACTAGTTTCATGCCTCTGTAATTGTGTTAGATGCTTCTTTGAGCTTTTACAAACCTTAACACACTCTCTCAAAACCTTTGCAAATATATCACACAAGTTTTGATATTCATACTTAACAAAAAAATGACTTTTTAGACCTGGTATAAATAATTTTAGCTTCAAATACTTTCAATCTAGACCATAGATAACATTACCCTCCACACTATAGCTAGTTTCTCCATCTTCTACAATTATTGTTGAACACTTTAATGTATTTTACAAACCCTAGAACACATTAACAACCTCTTCTCAAATTTGTAGTCTGTGGATTCACATATTCACCGGTTAGGGTTTTAATGTCCAAACCCCCAATCATTAAACCTCAGGTCCTGAACCAACATAGAACTTGAATAGCCTTCTACATTCACTGCAACTTCCTTCTACTTATGGTATCCTTGTAACACAATAGAATTTTAAGCATCTTATATGATTGCATTTGAGCAAATATCGTAACTCTCCATACATTGAGTCATTTGTAAGGTCCTTTAAACATATGAAATTGTTGGTCATTCAAACTTGCACATGTGTATAAAATATGGTAGAGATGAGTCATTTGAGTCAACAATGGGGCTGTCTCCAAGTTGTGGGACCTTGCGTGCTTGAGACAGACCTCCAGAGAAGGTCATTTCCTCTACCTATTTCTACATCTACTGCTACTCCTAATGATGAAAGTGAAACCTAAGCTAATAATTCCAAGGGATGAGGGATAAAAGGATATATGAAAAGGGAAAACTAAACTAAGAGAGGCGATAGCACCAAAAAAAGAGGGATGAACACTATTCATTTGGAGTGAAAATGAAGGAGAAGGCATAAAGGGAGGCTATGCACGCGTAACAAAAACATGAATACATTCACTCTATCGATTTCATGAGACACAACAAGACAATGGATCTACAAGGGATTTAAAATGGTACAACAAGTATGCAATATAAATAAGAGAAAAGAAAGAAGAATATAAACACATTAAGGTAGAGACTAGCCAAAAAATAATACTTCTATTACTTCTAGAAATGCATAGTCGATTACAATGGAGTCTAAATTCCGACATCTACATGCAAGAACCATATCTAGAGATCTGCAAATCAAAATACAAAGATGCAGAATCCTTAACAAATGCTAGAGGATCTAAAATTTCCAACACTTTACAATGAGCTATGCTCTTACATTTATAGATGAATCGATAAGAGAAGAAGAGGTGAAAGAGGGAAAACTCATATTTGAATCATTATAACAAACAAAAAGCATTAAATTCCTACAAATCCACCTACAAATATGTCAAATACACTTCTCCAAGTCTATTTGGTGTGTAGGAGAAGGAAGGAGGTGAGATCCATATCAAACTAGGTGGTTGGGGCAATCAGATATGTTCATTAATGGCTAGAAAGACATTTCCTTATTTATCACCTACCAAATCTGACTAAAATTTGAATTTGAATGATCTAGAGTGTAGCCCACATCAACAACTTTCAAATGAGACCAGGCGCACATGTGTCAGATCCCTATAGAAAATTTTACGGATGTCAGGAGTTGTCAGTGCAAACTGAACATGCAAGACATGTGGTGCGGGCTGATTGACTGAGAGATCGGCCAACTGTACAACTATTTTGTCATTTTCTACCACATGTCACTCATTTATGTGTTGCAAGGATTCGACGCCCAATTATTTAACTTTTATTCGTTGTGTGTGGGATGCTCAATGTCTGACATATGTCACATGGCATATAATAGTGTAGAAGAAGGCACAAGGGAACACACGCGGAAGAGTGAGGTGCGGGAGGAAAACATAGGTAGGGCATGCATGAAGATGACACACGTAGGAGAAATGGGAGGAATATCTAGGGGAGAAATGTATGGTGGAGGCACAATCATTACAAAATTATGTGCGGTAGCAAGGAAGGGGGTGCATGGGAAATTCTAGGGTCTTAGCTAATTTTGGAAAGCAGGTTCAAGGTGCATGCGAAGGAAACATGAACTGCTGGGAAGAAGGCGAATAAGCAGAGGGTGCACACAAGGGAAAAATAGAACAAAGAGGAAAATGAAAAGAAAATATGAATAAAAGGAGGAGCACAAAAGAGCGCATGAAGAATCTGCAACCAAAGGAATGTGCCAAAGAAGCAAAAGAAGTACGCACAAGCAACAATGTAGGTCCTTAGAGTTGGGATGTAATGTAAGTTGTCCAAATAACTAGGGGTTCTATTTTGGATAACAATTTGGTGACTTTTGTGACCATCTACCTGATAGATGAAGGATATTAGTAGTGTGGAGCATCCATTGGGCATGGAGTCTACTTGGAAAATGAAATTATGATTTGTGACCTTGAAGAACTACCCTTGAAGTGGCTTAAAACATGTTTTGAAATTTGTTCCGAATCCTACAAAACTATTGAAAAAACTGCTAGAAAGTGACTAGTATCCTAAAATCCATAAAAGAGCGTGCACAAAGAGCACGTGAGAAGAAATAAATATATATAATTAGAACAGTGTGTGCACATCAGACTTGGAGGAATAAAAACTACCCTTATATATATAATGATGCAAAAAACTCAATGGAATGGTTTAAGATAGATCCCATTGATTGGGATTGATAATGTGCCTCCATCAAGAGGAGTCAACTCAAAAGAGTTAGCCTCCTTACATAAAATGATGATGTATGGACCACTCCAAAGTGCATCAAAATTTGAATGACACCCCTGGTTTAGCTTTGTCAGCATCCCATTTTAAGACCAAGTCCCTAAATTTGAAATTTTGAAGCCTAGCATTTCTTTCAAACCACCTCTTTATTGACTATTGATGTTGGTCTACCCTAATCATGGAAGAGTTTATTGATTCTTTAAGTTCAACTAGCTCTGCCATTTTGATTTCTATCTGGCCCATGCCTACAAATTCTAACTACTGGGAAAGTGATAATGAATTTAACTCAAGTATCAAAAGAAGATTAGCCTCCTTGCTGCAAACAAGCTTATAAGGTGAAGTTCCTATTGCCTTCTTTGTTTTGATTTTATCTTCCCAAAGGCCATGTGAGACTTTTTTATGCCACTATCTTTGGTTGATGTTCATTATGCGCTTCATAATTCTTACTAGGTTCTTATTTATAGACTCTGCCAAGCCATTACCTTGAGGGTAATAATTGGAGGAAGTCTATCAGTATATACGAAGACTAAGATCCTAATCAATGATTATAATACCAAGGAAGGATTTTACATTATCTGAAATGATTGTTTGAGGGATGCCAAACCTTGTTACAATATCTTTGAGAAAGTCGAGGATGACTGATTCTATTGATTATTTAAGCACGACATCTTCTGTCCATCTGGTGAAGTAATCCATAGCTGTCAGCACCCACTTGTGGCTAGAGTTTGAAGGAGGATTGATCATGCCTATGAAGTCAAGACCTCATTACACAAAACACTAATCCACTTGGATGGGTTAGAGGGGAAGCGCTGCCAATTTCTTATTTTCTACAAAGAAAGTGCATTATGTACATTTCATGACCCACTTGTGTGCATATGCAAATAGGGTAGGCCAAAAGAGTCCCACCATTATGATCTTCATCACTATAGTGCTGGAAGAGAAGTGTCCACAAGAGAATCCATCATGAAATTCTGCTAACACTTTTTCATTATGTGCGCCATTAATACATCTCAACAACATGCCATCAATATTATTTTTGAAGAGAATACCATCAATCAGGACATATGGAATAGATTGCATCCTTAGATGTCTTTGTAGACACCAAAATTGAGTCACACTCCCCTTTGGTCCCTTGATAAATAAATACCTTGAACACATCCACCTAGCCATGGCCCCCTTCACCTCACTATAATATAAATTTAATTATTAAAATTAAATTAATTCATTATCCTCACTATATTTATTATTTAAATATCCTAATTGAGATAATGCCCACATATCCACCTCATCTAGCCACCTCACCCTAAGACCTATTCTTAGTAAGTTGCCATAACTAACTAAGACCTACCCAAACCCTAAAAATCAATGCCTACATTCCCTCTAACCACATTCCTACATGCTTAGAAATAAGCTTCCATCCTAATCCGTGGGGAAAACACATGAGATCCCAGAAAATCAAGGGGATCTTCTTAGTTTAGTAAACCTAGAAAATCCCACCCTAACCGATGCTAGTTACCCTTAACCACCCGGTTAAGCTAGAAACCATCGGTCACCTTTTAACCCCCAAAACAACCTTATTTTTGAGGTTGGTAGATTCCTGAGAGATATCACATCTTTTGAGAACAAGTTTCAGGGAGAACATGCATGTAAAGAAGGAGATCAAGTATTTTCTCTTACACAAACATCTAGCATTCACCCAACAGCCATCCAACACTCACCCCAGCACAGATTTGATCCAATCAAGAAAGAAGGAGAGCACATGCAGCCCATGCAAGAGCTCCCCAATGTTTGGTGATCCTTTGCAGCATTCAACCTCTTATTAACACCTTCATTCCTCACTCACAGACATCTAGAACCAGATTCCAAGTAAGTAGAACATTTTACTCCTCTGGTTCACTCATTTCATCATTGTATTTTCATCCTTTGTTCTCCTAGCCACCCACTGACCTCCATTAATACTCACCCCTCCATATCCCTATTAAAACCTTGCCAAATCCCATCCAAACAACTTAATACCTCATTCTCGACCAGCCTAGTCCTTTGTGAAATCATAAGGGAGATCTAAAGCTCATTCTATGACATTCCCAGTATCCCACAATAATCGGCACCAGTTCTCCCAAACTAGTGTCAATCACCCTTAACCGGCATTGGTCTCTGTATTTACCAATACAACCCAGAACAGTAACCTACCTACCTATTCCCACATCACCCTTACTCACCTGTGATCTACCTAAGACCTCTGTCAGACCTGCAGAGACCCAAAACCAGTTACTTGACCTTCGGATTTTATTTTAACCTAGCATGTTAGATTAGATCTTTCTTATTGTTGTTTTAAATGAGATACCTAAATCATTTTAACTACAATAGGATTTACTTTATTACCAGCATTAAATTGTTTTAAACAGTGGATTGACAGCCATCTAGAAAGTATCACACTTCCCAGATCTAGCACATGCTAGGTAGTCCACTGCATATATTGTTTAACTCTTTCTTGTGGTCTTGATTTCTATTTCAGGTAGTTCCTCCTAGCCAAAAGGAAGCTCTCACACGATCAAGTTGTGGACTTCAAGAAGTCATACACGTGCGCAACAACCTATCAACCAACATTTCAATAGGTATTCCTCCTATGCTCGTTACCCTATCTGTTTCATCATTTTCAAAGAAACGTCTAAGAATCAGGTGAAACAGATATTGGCACACCCGGTGGGACCCATCTGGGGTTCCTTGCATTTTTATTCATTCCTAGGAAAATTTTGTGTGTTTGTTTCCCTTCTGAAAAGCATACACATTAATTTTCTTCTATTGGTAACCTTCTTTTTCTTTCTCATTTGTATCTAAAAGTAACCTTTTCTTTTAGTGTGCGTAAAAGGTTCAACCATCGGTTCTTGAATTGTTTTCTACATTTTAGTGAAAGATTTCATCACTCTCCCTCTTCATCTAAGACATAAGTCATCGAGTTAACCATATTTCAAGCAAGGATGGCTTCGAAGGCTCCAAAATCATTGCATTTCATTTTGATTTTTTGTATTAGCTCACCTGGGATAGTTTTTATATATTCTAGGGAATAGGGTCTATACGTGGAAGTCATTCCACAGCAATAATGGTTGAAACATTAATCATAGAAAGCACATTTCTCAACTCTCTCTCTCTGATTTCTTACTAAGGTTACACAAATTCAAAACTAAATACATATTCCTAAACAACATCTTTCACCGGGAACATTCTGTCAATGGGATTTCGGGTCACTGATATGAGGATTGGCAGGTACTCCCCATGGTCACTGCTCTGAATCAGAGTCATACTTTAGAGTCGTAGCTTTCTCAACCTCTGCCATTCAAAATCAACAGTTTTGGATCTTCTTAGTTTAGTAAACCTAGGAAATACCTACCTTAACTGATGTCAGTTACCCTTAACCGTCACCGTTTAAGTCTAAAACCTCCGTCGGCTACCCTTTTAACCAAAGGATCAAAAAAACCTTATATCTTTGGAAAAGAGAAAAAGTTGGCTATATTCATGTGAGATTCTTGAGAGATATCACATCTTTTGAGAACAAGTTTAAGGGAGAACACACATGTAAAGAAGGAGATCAAGTATTTTGTCTTACACAGACATCCAACATTCACCCAACAGCCATCCAACACTCACCCCAACACAAATTTGATCCAATCAAGAAAGAAGGAGAGAACATGCATCCCATGCAAGAGCTCCCCAACGTTTGGTGATCCTTTGCAGCATTCAACCTCTTATCAACACCTTCATTCCTCACTCACAAACATCTAGAACCAGATTCCAAGTAAGTGGAACATTTTACTCCTTTGGTTCACTCATTTCATCATTGTATTTTCATCCTTTGTTCTCCTAGCAACCCATTGACCTCCATTAATACTCACCCCTCCATATCCATATTAAAACCTTGCCAAATCCCAACCAAACAACTTAATACATCATTCCGACCATCCTAGTCCTTGGTGAAATCATAAGGGAGATCTAAAGCCCATTCTGTGACATTCCCAGTATCCCACAAATCGGCACCAGTTCTCCAAAACTAGCGTCAATCACCCTTAACCGGCATTGGTCTCTGTATTTACCAATATAACCTAGAACAATAACCTACCTACCTATTCCTGCATCACCCTTAATCACCTGTGATCTACCTAAGACCTCTGTCAGACCTGCAGAGACCCAAAACCAGTTACTTGACCTTCGGATCTTATTTTAACTTAGCATGTTAGATTAGATATTTCTTATTGTTTTTTAAATGAGATACCTAAATCATTTTAAATACAATAGGATTTACTTTATTACCAGCATTAAATTTTTTAAACAGTGGATTGGTAGCCATCTAGAAAGTATCACACTTCCCAGATCTAGCATATGCTAGGCAGTCCACTGCATATATTGTTTAACTCTTTCTTGTGGTCTTGTTTTCTATTTCAGGTAGTTCCTCCTAGCCAAAATGAAGCTCCCACGATAAACTTTGGATCAAGGAGTCAACACGTGCGCAACAACCTATCAACCAACATTTCAATAGGTATTCCTCCTACGCTCGTTACCCTATCTGTTTCATCATTTTCAAAGAAACGTCTAAGAATTAGGTGAAACACATTGGCACACCCGGTGGGACCCATCTGGGGTTCCTTGCATTTTTATTCATTCCTAGGAAAATTTGTGTGTTTGTTTCCCTTCTGAAAAGCATACACATTAATTTTCTTCCTTAGTAACCTTCTTTTTCTTTCTATTTGTTCTAAAAGAAACCTTTTCTTTTAGTGTGCGTAAAAAGAACCATTTCTTCTTGTTTTCTACATTTTAGTGAAAGAGCATCCCTCTCCCTCTTCATCTATTTATGTCATCGAGTTCTATATTTCAATTTGGGCTTAAAAATCATTGCATTTCATTTTGATTTTTTGTATTAGCTCACATTAATTGAGGGCAACCTATACGCTGGAAGTCATTCCCAGCTAATGGTTGAAACATTAATCATAGAAAGCACATTTCTCTCTCTCTCTCTGAGTCTTACTAAATTACACAAATTCAAAACAAATACATATTCCTAAACAACAACTTTCTCGGGAACTCCTGTCAATGATCACACTGATATGAGGATTGGCAGGTACTCCCCAGGTCACTGCTCTGTCGAGTCATACTTTAGAGTGAAGCCCGCCCCTTCCATAACATACCTGAAACCTCACCTTTTAGATCTCCTTCTTCGTAGGAAGTCTCCTTCTTCGTAGGAAGCCATCCTCACCAAAAAACTCTATTCTACAGTTCATGAGTCAGTTCTTAAATAGCATAAGCTAAACAAACATAATAGAAAAAGCACTCTTAGGATCGTATTTTTCTTAGTGTTTCTACTTGACTTGAATTTTGAGGTGAGAGGTCACGCTCTTCATTTTCCCTTTTTCTCCTTACATGCTCCTCATCACAGTTGGTGTATTCCAACTTCATCTGAGTGTGCGTGGACCATATTCTCATCATTCTCAAAATTTTGGGTCTTATTCCACATCAAATTTTAACTCACAACCACATCTTCTTCATCGCTATTTCAATTTCATAGTGACTAGTGTCGGTCCAATGACCGTCGTTGGTTACCCTTTGACCATCATCGGTTATACTCAACTGGCGTCAGTTCCTAGTCCTTTTGGTTAATCTACCCAAAAGGACATCTATTCATCTTCTTTGACTATTCAGAGGCCCTGTAACTATTTTCATTCTTATTGACTTGGTAAATCTCATCATTGTTTGACATAGCTGTCAAATTTGGCCTTATACCTTGTTTTTCACAAACTGTCCATTTTCCACAGTGACCGACAGTGGTTACTTGTGACTAGTGTCATTTTACCCTAACTGACATCGGTTAGCCTATGTCATTTTCCAACTAACATTTTAGCCCCAATTTACCTACCACTGCCTATCTATCCTATCATTGCTGAATTTCTGTGTCATTTACAGAAAGCAATCTTACCACATTAGTGCCTATTCACATGGTGCTGACGTGTCGACAAGCAAACACCCTTATATTCCATGCCAGTTGTTAACCACTCCCACCTAGTCCTTCACCACCTTCCATTTTATCACCCGTCATGGAACCTATCCAACCTATCACTATTGCTACCGGAGATGAGGAGTTTGCATGAATCCTTGACCAAAACCCTACCGCCTTGCAGTTTTATCTTTCCCACTCATCCACTCGAGATGCCTCGGGTTAGTTGATATACGACATACCTGTATCTATCCCCTCAACTCTCATTCCCACTTCCACATAAGCCCCATCTAGCTCTGCGCTACCCACATGTACCTTACCCCTAGTCATTTTGCAGCTAGGTCCTATACCCACTATGATTGACACGTTTGCTACATCCATTACACATGCTACATCCACCATACCTAAAATCCACCCAAAACATAACCTCATATGCCCCTATTGTCTCACATATACCCATAGCTACACAACCACCTCCCATGTTAGTGACCCCTACCCCTTTTCAAAATGTGGTCCTTTCTATTCCAAAATCATTGGCCCCCATTGCCACTAGGGTCACCATGACCCTTCCACCTCCATATATGTACTATCAGTAGCCTCCTATTTCATCTGTTATTCACTCTAGGTACGTACCCCCTATTTCACCACCTTCTTCTCAATCAACCTACATGGTAGCACCATATACTGGAATGCCACCCCCGTCATATGCCCAACACCAACCCGCTTATGCTACAGGAGGCACCCAATCATCGTAACCTACCAATGACATAATAAAATTAATGATGGACAAGATGCAGACATTGGAGGCATCGGTATCTGGTTCCCGAAATACTCTCACCTATGACGAGATTTGTAATGAGCCTATCCACCCATCCATTCCTATCTGTCCATATCCCATGCATTGGGAGATGCCTAAATTCAACCATTTCAATAGCAAGGAAGACCCGTAACAACATATGTGGTATTTCAAACACGGGTGCTACCTAATCTCCCACAATGATGCTTTGCTCTTGAGGACCTTCCCATGTCTCTGACTGGACCTGCGTTACATTGGTATAGTGGGCTACCCAGACACTCTATATTTTCATTTAATTAAATAGCCCAAGCCTTATTGGATCACTTCTCCATCAATATCATTAAGAAGGTTACCATGACTGACCTATACTCCATGCGTCAGTATGATGACGAATCTATCGCAGATTTTGTTACTCATTGGCGTAGCCTGATCAATCAACTCACATTCCAACTACCACAAATAGAACTCATCGAGTTCTTCATGCATGGGCTTATGCTAGACATATCTCACCGACCCTACATGTCCAAACTTTCTAAACCTTCGATGAAGCATTCACCATGGCACGAAAGCTAGAGATTCAGGCCATTGAAGAGAAGAAAATCCAATTACACAGTAAGAATTCGGCATTCAAGTCGAATGATACCTCTTCTTCTTCCAAACCGCAGAACAATTATTCAAAGGCCAAGGGGACCGCTAATGCAGTGGGACTCAAATTTGGCCCAGCTCATCCGTCAAATTAGGTTAGCCCCTCATCTAATCTCTCACCCATACAGACTTTTCAATTCAGACAAGAACAACGGAAATACACCCCAATTGGGGAGACTTACTCTTCTGTCTTAGAAAAGCTCATCAAAGCTGGGGCCATCACCCTTTCACCTATAAACCACACACTGGTTTTGACCCTAGTAACCCTATGCCTGCATGGTATAAAGAACATGACTTTTGTAACTATCATCGAGTAAAGGGTCATAGTGATGGTAATTACATCACTTTCAAAAATATTGTTAAAGAAATTCTTGAGAAAGGTGAGTTAACTATGGATAATCCTAATGCACTAGCCAATCAAAACCTACACATATTCAAGAAACCCTTTCCCAATCATGTCCCTTCATCTGATCAAACCGGTGAGAACTCAACTCATGATAGCCATACCCACAAGGTCCACGTTATTTTCAATGATGCACCCATTGCTTCCTAATTACCTCATATTCCTTCCATAGAGGAAATTCTAGCCCGAAGTCCTCCTTCTGCATTAGAACCCACCTTACCTATTCCTCCACCCACAAAGGAACACCTTTCACCTCCTTCCTCACCCATGGAGGAGCCTTCCGCCAATATCAAGACTATATCACCTTTGACTTCTCCACCTAGAGAACTGTCACCCACAATACTTCTTCTGTCCATGGAGGATACTTTTTTATCTCCTCTACCCACAGAGGAGCACATATCATCTCCTTCACCCACAGAGGAGCACCTACCATCTCCTCCACCCATAGAGGAGCACCCATCATCTCCTCCACCTATCCAAGACCCAGTAGAGATACATTTGCCTCTTGGTGAGCATTCTCCATTAGCTACCCAAGATCCCGCATACCTACTTTTAGATCTCTTACCCACGGAAGCCGAAGCCAGAAAATTCCCCATCTCTAAGACACATTTTACAGGAATAGCCATTAGGTCCTCATCAACTTCACCTACAGACGTGCCATTATCACGCTTGGCCAATCGCTTAGATTATTTGGACATAGCCTTACTTTGGGGGCACCTTCTACTTCCTGTCTAAATGCAAATGTAGATGTCACTTGCTGATACTTCCACCATCTACCCAAAAATATTTCGACCAATCAAACCAAACACAACCACCTCTATCACAACTTCTTCTACCATACCTATCATAGCTCAACATACACCCCCACCCATAACCCAAAATACATCTAAATCCAAACCCGCACCTACATCATCTTCCTCGACTAACCCTATCACTCCCTTAGGGGTCACCCCAACTACTAGCCTTACTCATCCACCTATCACACTAGATTTAGCTACATCCTCCAAATTCAACACCAAACCTACTCCCACACCCAAACAAAAAAAGCATGCCCATAGAATTCATACCCCAGCTATGCCAATCATACCTACATCACCTTCACCCTTTCCATCCATCTTAGGACCTCAACCTCCTAGTGTAGTTAAGAAACCTCCACCCGTCAGTAAACCAAAAAAACAACATCCCATTCCTCCGTCGCAAACCTCTAACATACCCAAGTGCCTGACACGACTTACACCTACACCTAAAACATCTTTACCACCCATACCTCCAAGACACTCAACAACTTCTTCACTACCCACTACACTTCAGTCTCTGTCCCTCTCACCCCATGCACGACCTGCATCATATACCTTCACAGCACCTCTGTTATCCCCATGGGTAACTCACCCCCTTCCCCCATCTTCTTTTGCTTCTATATCTCGTACACCCATATCACCTCTACCTAAGAAGGTGTAACCCAAAGAAAAAAAAACTACTACCCTCCACTAAGGTAGCCAAAACAACCATACACCCTCCTACCCGTGCATCTACCATACCCCTACCCAAGAAAACACGACCAACACCCAAGACCACTTCAACACCCAGAACCATAGCTCGACCCAATCCCCCTCCTGTAAGGACCGTTCCTCAACTATCAGCCGCACCTATACCCAAACCCACTTTCACTTCCCATTGTGATCCACTAGCAGGGTCCTATGCCAAAATCTTAACCAACCTCCTTGAGACTTCTGTCATCACATTACCACCACTCAGAACTTATGACCCCCTCAAACCCAAGCCAAAAGGGTTTGATGACACTAAAATTTGTGCTTACCATTGAGTGTCAGGGTATGATGTGGAGAACTGCAAGGCTTTGAAAACCATCCTTATCCAGTTATGTCCTCCTAAAGCCAACTTTGACGATGATGACCTTCTTGATGAGGACCCTGCTTCACCAATGCCCATTCCCATAGTCCTTCCCTCATTTCCTACTTAACAACCATGACCTCTACCCGCTCAACTCTTAGAGCCACCCCCAAGATTCAAAATTAACATGGTTCGCATCAGAGAACTTGCCACACCATTACCTAAATGTCATTGCGCCCAGCTCACTTCACAAGGATTTTCTCCCTTGGTAGGTTTTTTCCCGTCATGCCATTATACTACTCATCCTACACCTTCTCTATTTTCCAACTCCCCTCAAATCAACATGTTACACATCACTACTCGTGCTCAACTAGACAAAGGCAAGGAAAAGGCAACTGACTCGCCAACCAATCCTATACCCAACATACCATCTTCACCCACACCTAAGATTACTATTTGCGGCCCCACATACCCTATTTCTAATGGGGTCACACATCACACAATGCTCAAACAACTACACAAATCCCCCCTCAAAATTTCCCTATATGACCTCATACAAACCTTAGAATTCCATCGTCAAGCTCTCATGGAGGTTCTTCAATCTATTGAGGTTTTACCCAATGACCATACACCCGTAACTTCCATTATCACACCCCATGATATAGCATCTCTCACCAAATTACCACATTTATCCACACCTCACCCTAATTACCAAATAGCCCCCCTTAGCTTCTCAGAGGAAGAGATCGCACCGCAACAAATGGATGACCCAGACCTAACCCTCTTCATCTCTATCTACATCAATGATGTACGTGTAAAACACGTAATGATCGATAGGGGTGCTAGCATTAACATAATTTCATCCCATACATTCATTCAAATGTGCATACCTAACAATTACATGCATAAACATCCTATCATGTTGCGTTCATTCAATGATGCTATCACCTCTACACTAGGCACCATCATCCTCCACGTTTGCGTGGTCCCCCATACCATTCCAGATCTATTTGATGTCTTGGAGGGGGAATTTTAATATAACCTGTTGCTTGGTAGACCCTGGATTTGTGTCATGGGTTGTGTTCCTTCCACTTTGCATCACTGTGTAAAGTTTGAGCATGAAGGACATACCTACACTATTCCAGCTAACCCATCACCTTTTAAAGCATGCAACATGATTTACTGACCCAATGACATGCTCATCCCCATTAAGGCATCTACCTCCATGACCACTACTACTTCATCTACACCTCCGCTTACCAGTACAGTCGCTACCTCAACTGCACATGCCTCCTCCATTCCTACCGCCACCACAACCGCCACGGCCAACCCATCAACCTCTTAATCTATTAACTCCACCTCTGCATCAACCTCTGACACATCGTCTATTCCATCTACCCACATACCAACCACCAATCCCTTGGAAGGCATTTTTCATTGCCTCACTCTAGGGGAATATCACCTATATAGTGTTAACACATTTCTCACTCCACAAGAGTATGGAAGTCTTCACCAACACCCTCGCTATGATCACCACATAGGAGAACATCCCATTTATGGTCCTCCTCATCTTCGTACTAGTCTCACCTATGGGGGACTTGATACTACCACTTACACACCTAAACCACCATCATAAACCCGCCCATTTTTTGTCTGACTTCCAGTCTCTCACCAATCTCCGTTTTGCCCACACCTTCCTACACCGATGTGCATGGAGGGTTTTGGTTTTGGATTTTACGAGCATGGCTTCCGTACTGTGATTCCATGTAATACCTATAAACATAACAACCATAGTGGTATCAGCTTTGCTGAACCATCTACTAAGCAAGCCCATATTGAACCCATCAAGAACATCCACCCTTCTCCACCTTCTTACCAGTACCCACACCCCCGCTTACTAGTACAGTTGCTACCTCAAGTGCACATGGCTCCTCCATTCCTACCACTACCATAACCTCCATGGCCAACCCATCATACTCCCAATCCGTTAGCTCCACCTCTGCATCGACCTCCAACAAAACATCCATTCCAGCTACCCACATACCAACCACCGATCCCTTAGAAGGCATTTTTCAACGCCTCACGTTGAGAGAATATCACTTATATAGTGTCCACACATTCCTTACTCCACAAGAGTATGGAAGTCTTCACCAACACCCTCATTATAATCACCGCATAGGAGAATACCTCCTTTATGGTCCTCCTCATCTCCATACCAGTCTCACCTATGGGGGACTTGATACTACCACTTACACACCCGAACCACCATCACAAACCCTCCCATTTTCTACTCACTTCCAGTCTCTCACCAATCGTTGTTTCGCCCACACCTTCCTACACCGATGTGCATGGAAGGGTTTTGGTTTTGGATTTTACAAGCAAGGCCACCATACTTTCATTCCATGTACCACCTAAAAACATAAAGACCGTAGTGGTATCAGTTTTGCTAAACCACCTACTAAGCAAGCCTGCATTGAACCCATCAAGAACATCAGCCCTTCTCCACCTTCTTCACCTGCTCTGCCTTCATCACCACCTTCGCCGACGGAGTTGATGGATCCTGAATCTATCCCTCCTAACTTTTTTTTTTCATAAACACCGTTTCCTTGGGGCCTTTGACTTATCAATGTGAGGGTGAGGCCCCTTCCTCTCTTCCCTTCTTGTATCCTGAAATGATCGATGATGATACACCTTCCATTAACGTAATTCAATGTTAGGATGATGAATCTATACTCACCTACCTTGGTGCAGAAGACTCATATATTCATCAGTCATTACCCTCTGAGACACAAACCATGTTGAATGAATTGACTATCAAGATCAACATTCATACTCAGGATGACCCGCACATCCTAAAGATCGGTCAATCTTTAGATGCTGCTAAACAGGAAGCCATCACTTCTTTTCTCAAAGATCATAACCATGCTTTCACTTGGTCTTATGCAGACATGCCTGGTATTGACCCCACCATAGTGGTCCACAATATCGTAACCATTCCTGATACCAAACCCATCAAACAAAAGATGAGGAAAATGCACCCTCATATTTCCCTTCTCATCAAAGAAGAACTTCAGTGCCTTCTTTCTATTTCCTTCATATTACCCATTGATTATCCTTATTGGATTTCTAACATTGTCCCTGTCACTAAGGCGACAGGGGGACTCCGCATTTGCATGGATTTCCGTGACCTCAACCTAGCTTACCCAAAAGATGAATTCCCTGTACCTGGTATTGACCAACTGGTTGACCTTGTCGCTGGTCACGAGATGCTATCAATCATGGATGACTTCTCGAGCTATAACCAAATCTTGCTTGCCCCAGAGGATCAACAAAAAACCACATTCATCACCCCTTGTGGGACCTTCTACTACCGAGTCATGCCTTTTGGCCTTAAAAATGCTAGTGCCACATATCAATGAGCTATGACTTATATCTTCCATGACATCATGCATCGTATATTGGAAGATTACGTGGATGATATCCTAGCCAAATATAAACGCCACTCCGAGCACCTTGCCATCCTCAAAACCATTTTTGACTGCCTCATTAAATATTGCGTTCACCTTCAACCCAAGAAGTGTGTCTTTGTTCCTCTCAGGAAAGCTCTTGGGATTTATCATTTCCCTACATGGTATAGAAGTTGACCCTACTAAAGTCAAGGCCATTCTAGAAATGCCTCTACCCACTAACCTTAGGCAACTCCATAGCCTTGCAAGGTAAGTTGTAGTCTATTCACCATTTCATTTCACAATTATCTGATCCATGTCAACCATTTCATCATCTACTCAAGAAGGATGTCTCCTTTAAATGGGATGATGATTACCACAAAGCTTTTGAGGCCTTAAAACAATACCTTCTCCAACCACCCATACTCATTCCACCTAAAGATGATCAACCTTTCTACCTATACATCTCAGCCACCGATCACTCCTTGGGGGCCATGCTCGCTCATCGTGATGAACAACACCAGGGAGCAGGTGGTTTATTACATAAGCCCTACTCTTTTGGACTACGAAACCCAATACACCCATCCTAAAAACAATTGTTTAGCCTTAGTTTTTCATTGCCACAAAACTCCTCCATTACCTACTCAACCACAAAACCTATGTTATGACCAACACTAACCCCCTACACTTCATGTATGCCAAACCTTATCAAAATCAGCGTGCCGCACAATGGCTTATGCTTTTATCTGACCTTGACCTTGAATTCATTCATCAAAATTCCATCAAGGGCCAAGCTATCACTGACCAATTGGCCAACGCACCTATTTCTGGGGATCAACCCTCTAATTTTGACTTTCCAGATGAGTCAATTGCTACCCTTTCCTTGGATGAACCCACTTACCAAATGACACTCTTCTTCGATGGTTCCAAGTGTTAGCGTGGGGGTGGGGCTGGTGTTATCCTCATTCTGCTTGATGGTGAACCCATGCCTTTGTCTTTCAAACTAGATTTTGATTGTACAAATAATATTTCTGAATACGAAGCACTTGTATTAGGTCTCCAAGCCACCTATGCCCTAGATGTCAAATCAATCAACATCTTTGGTGATTCTCAATTGGTTATAAACCAAGTCAATGGTATATACCAATGTCATAATGAGATACTTCAAAAGTATAAACATCATGTAGACATACTTTTGACCAACCTTTGACCTTTATGCCCTTCAAACCATCCCCCGTTCAACCAACAAATTTGCACATACCATGGCCTACTTGGCCTCTCAAATACCTGCTTTGCCCGCTGATTCTAAAATCTTTGTCACCATACAACGTCTCCAATCACCCTCCTATTTACCTTGCGACGTTTACTCTATCAGAACCACTACCCTCGACTCAGGTGACCTTTGGAATAAACAATATTCCGACTATCTTTCTCTCTCCATCTTACCTTTTGATCTCACCTATAATGGACAACATGCCTTCCTTAAAAAGGTCTCTCATTACGTCATCATGGGGGGCCTCCTCTATAAGTATGGCTTTGATGGTATTCTCTTACGATGCCTCACGAGTTCTGAAATTCCTTATACCATTAAGGAAGTTCATGATGGCATATGTGGAGGTCACTTCAGTGGCCTTGCTTTTACTAAGCGTATTCTTCACCTAGGATATTACTGGCCGACCCTTAACCATGATTGTTGTGACTACGTCAAACATTGTGTAAAATGCCAACAACATGCTAACCTTCATCATACACCCAATCATGCCTTATAGGTTTCTCGTGACCTTTGGCCCTTCTCTCAATGGGGTTTGGATCTTGTTAGAGAGATCATCCCCCATTCTTCCCAATGACATCAATGGATCATAACCGCTACTGAATACTACACAAAATGGGTGGAGGCTATACCACTCATCTCCACAAAAGCTGAGAAAATATGTGAGTTCATCAATCATCGCATCATTTTTTGCTTTGGTGTTCCTCATCACCTCATCACTGACAATGGAAAACAATTCAAAAACAAAACATTGCGAAAAATTTGCGATGCCTTCGGCATTCAGCTCAGTTTCTCATCACCTTATTACCCACAAACCAATGGCCAAGTGTAATCTACTAACAAAACCTTAAATAAAATTCTCATGAAAGTGGTTAATGATACTGGGAAGGACTGGCATACGCACATTCCTTTTTCCCTGTGGGCATACCGCACTAGTATCCGCACTTCCACTACCGCTACTCCTTTTTCTCTGGTCTATGGTACAGAGGCTATTCTACCTCTCGAAGTCTAGATCCCCTCACTCCACATTTCTCTCCATGACATGCTCAATGATGATGAATTTCGTCAAGACCATTTAGCACAGCTTGAGTTATTAGATGAATGTCATCTTAATGCTCTTGACCACCTCCAAGTTTACCAAAAATGTATCAAATGTGCCTACGAAAAATGTGTCCATGAATGAACCTTCCAAGTCGGTGACCTTCCTGAAAGAAAATCAACATGTAACCAAAGAAGAAAAAAGTAAACGGGGAAAATTTTCTCCTAATTGGCTTGGACCATACATTGTAACCCATACTTACGGATCAGGTGCTTATCATTTATCTTCCCTTGATGGTAAACCTGAGCCTGAGCCCCTTAACGCCTTGCATCTTCGACCATTCTACTATTGAATTTTAGTCCTACATCACTTTTTGCCTCTTTCCATGCTTGTCCCTTGAGTGCTATCCACTTCTTACACCTCACCAATGATTAAAAATGAATCATGTGAGTACCCGTCACTTGTTATCTTCTCTTGAATATGTGTACCACGGTGCTGCACATAGCATGATTCTCATGGATACTTTTTGTCTACCTTTAGATGAGATCCCATGGTCGTTTCACCCTGCTATCTGAACAAGAATCTCTATTCCTCACCTTGGTCTTGTCCATGACTTTGAAGCCCTCACTTGGGACACAACTCCTTGAGTCAAACTTCTAATAAAAAGATGACTCCCTCAAAAGGACATCTTCCTCTCAGCAATCACTGCTATAAATAGATTGCTCCCTCGAAGGACAGCTATGTAAAGTGTTTGCACAAAAAAAAAGTGAGAGAATTTGAAGCTTCCCGCATCGATCAACTTCACGAAGACCTCAAGGAGTTAATTTCATCATCCCATATAGACTTCCTACATCGATCAGTCTATCTCAAATACAAGTCAAAACATAAGACTTTTCGTCATGGACTTTCCCATTGTGACCTTGGATCTCTTGCCCAAAGAGCATGCTACCACATATCATATAAAAATTACCCACCTTTCACCCCTCTCACCATTCACACTCCCATTTCCTACTGCCTCAAGGGACCTCTTGGGAACCATGACATTTGGTGATCATGTGACTAATTTTCACCCTTCGAACAATCAATCATGTAATGCCTTTAGGGACTCACGTTCATCACCTCCTCCAAGGTATGATCTACTCGGTATAATCCTAACCAATCAGGTGGCTTTATAGCCCCCTCGTATCTTTTAACCATCTTTATTTATGTTTTGATTACCTTATATAGGACTTGGTCCTCGACACGTACCTTTGGGGTAATCTTCTTCTTTTGCCTCCATCGACATCACCTATACCAATTTTCCTATAACCCACCCACACCTAACAGACCTAAACCCAAAACATGCCTAAAACCTACCAACTCATTTTCATACCTCCTCATATTCTTCCCTAGCTTATGGGAGAACTACATCGGCCTGAGGTCCCTTTTCACCGAAACTATGTAGGCAACACTCCGAGGGCATGGGGCCCTTGGAGGTTAGCTCGGCCACTCTTTACCCTAACCAATTCATCTTTTCATCTTCCTAAATCACATTTTTCCCCTACGTAGTTTCCTTTTTATATCACAGAATTGGAAATTAAACCAAACAAATAACAAGTTGCTTCACATTTTTATCATCACCACACATACATTTATTATGACTTCCATTTCTCTACCATCATCATGCATGTATTATAAACATGACCCATATCATCATTCATTGCATAAATTAATGAATCACAACTTTAGCCCATTTAGACTCGATCCATGCCTAGACCACAAACTTGACTGACCATGCATATGACCTAACTCGATCCATGCCTAAAACCTGAATCGAACCATGACTCGATCCATGCCTAAAACCTGATTCGAACCATGCCTAAAACCTAACTCGATCCATGCCTAAAACCTGACTCAATCCATGCCTAAGACCTAACTCGATCCATGCTTAAACTGACCTAACTCGATCCATTCCTAAACCAACCTGACTCCATCATGCCTAACTCACCTAGTTTCCATCCATATCATAACAAAAAATTAAAATTCTCATAAAACACCAACAAATCAAGCATCTCATGTATCTCATCATATAAATAAATATGTATGTCTCAATACAATATGCAAGAATATCCCATCATGTCCATCTCAAACAACTCATTGCACATAGGCATGCTAATACTCAATACAAAATGTCATCGGCATGCAGGCATGTCTCATATACAATAAAATAATAAAACAATACAAAATCTCTTCGGCATGCAGGCCAGTATATGCTCAAAATATATAAAAACTCTCATACATCCTCACTCTCTTCGGCATATAGGCCGGTATATATATCAAAACTCAATACTATGTCAAAAATCAGGAGCCATATATCAGGTACCCTCTTGTGCAGACATCCTCCATATCGGTATCGCATGTCCCCTCAACCTCCTTGGCCTCTGTCTGGTGACCTGCTAACATCTCCCCACCCATCATAGGTGGTGGCTGGGTCCCTGCTGGCGCATCACCTAGAGCTGGTCTCCGTGAGTTGGTGGCCTCTCCCTGATCCTATCTAGGAGCTCAATGGCCCCCTATGCTCTCTACACTATGAGTCTGGGATCTAGTCCTCTCACTCGAGGCCTACTGTGCCCTGTACTCTCCATAGGATAGGAAATCTATCCCGGCCACCATCAACTGATCCTGGTAGTATCTGGCCTCACCTAGGGCATCTTGTAACTTGGATATGGGCATGGTCTATGATGGCCCCATAGGCCTCGACCCCTGTACCTGTCCCGCCCCTTCCTGTGAGCTAGGACCCTATCCCATGCCTGTGGTGGTGCCATTGGCCCCTACCCCTGTGCCTGTATCTGGGCCTGTAAGGCCCCAATCTATTCCTGTGTTGTGGCCAACTGGCCCTATGCAACCCTGTCACATATGCCTGTAGGGAAGCCACCCAACCATCATCTCCATCTCTATCTCCATCCCCACCCTCGGCCATCTAGGCCTGAAGACTGGCCACCTGTACATGTAACTCGGCCACCTCTGCCTCTGAGCTGGCAAGCTATGTCTGCACCATACCCAACTGGGTAATCAACGTTGCCACCTGCCCCTGTAGGGTGTCCCTCTGCACCATGATGGTGGCTAGATCCGGCTACCCCAGCCTGGGTGGTACTACTCGTAAATGAGCCACCCACCACTATCTATATCTATCTATGACCTTGACATCATCAATCCACTGGTCTACTACCTACTCCTCCTTCCCTGTGGGCACTGTCGATTGTGGTAGAGGTAAGGGCCTCTCCACGTCATCTCTCCTGTACTGCGGGAAGGGTGGAGGTATGTCCTATAGTAGCCCAAACTATTGCCTAACTCTGTCAACCATGGGATCATCTCGTGCTTCCCAGCACGGTGACCCTGTATCCATCTCAGTAGCTGGAGGCCAGCTAGCTCATCATGCATATGCCTATATGATGGGAAGCCCACATACAGCCTCCATATGATGTCCACTCTGGACAACCCCTCCAATAAACACCTGTAATAGGCCACATCATGTGTGGGCCTGTCTGATCTTTGCTCTCCAATAGCAGGCACCCATCACCTATACCCCACTCATACAAATCCTGGTGGAAAGGCATCGGCCCAAGGCATACCCACTGGATGCACACAGACAATGTGCTCATATGCCCAGTAGTGAAGTAAAAAGGTACAACATAGGTTGAACCTATGCAGCCATCCATATGCCCATAACTCCCTATATAGCTGCACCAGGAATGTTGGTGCCCAGGCAAAGCGGGTCTGATCTATCACCATGTCATGGAGTACCCCCATCAATGATCTGGGGAAACTGCCCACCCTCTACATTTGGTAGTGCAAAGCAGCACACTACCTCCATCAATAGAACTACTAGCCTCATCTCCTCCAGATGGGCTAGGTACATCTCTCCATAGCTCAAGCTGGTGCTATGGAATGTCAGCTCGGCCATCCCCTCTCCAAACACTGTCAGCATCAACTCCTCCAAGGCCTCAGAGGAGATCGAATAGAACTATGTACCCAATATGGGTAGCCACAGAATCCTGAACATGTCCTCCAGGGTGACTGTGATCTCACCCGTCAGTAGGTGGAACATGTTGGTCATAGAATCCCATCTATCGATGAGAGTGACCATCAGACTCGGCTACCAGACTACATGCCGGTAGTGTCAGACCCCACTCAGGCCCACCTCCTCCACATGCCGTAACTCCTCAGGGGTCACTACACCATGAAGTGTCATGACCAGGGGTGGAACCCTATCCCACATGTGTATCTGATCTCTCCCCTACATCCAATACAAACAACAAATTAATCTACATTTATCATACCCATACTCACCCACTCTCATTTTTCTGCACCCTATTTTACCCCTACCCATCTCAACCACCCAACCTGTGGCACTTTTGGCCCCTTGCTCTCCAAAACCCAACTGGCCTAGTTCTCTCTAACTGACCACAGTCACCCCTAAACTGACATCAGTCACCTGTTTCGTGACTGATATCGGTTTAACCCTACCGACTGGCTAAACCCGCTGGTCACTGTCACGGTGAAAACCCATGACCCCCAAACCCTCCCTTCTCAAAAACTTACCACCCCTGACACTTCTACCCACCCAAAATCACCTACAACTCCCCCTACACCTCATCCCCTCCCCTCTTCTCCCACTTATCTCTCTCCCTGCTCCTATTTTACCCAATTTACCCTCCCATCTTCCAAATTTTATTTTCCCCACCCAAAACAATAAAAAAAAACCTAATTTGCCAAATCACCTAATCTATCTAAGAAAATACAACAAGAGTTGGATGCTTACCTCATCATACTACTGTCGTCGTGGTGGCACGTCAGGCCGCTACACTGGTGGCCCACCTGATCCCTCTCCTAGGCCTCTGCCATCACCAAATCACTACCTGTGACTCCAACCAATCAAATCACAACACCGATCCCATGGACCCGCCTCTCAACAACCAATCACCCACCGTTCAGCTCACCAACTCAACTCTCCATTCCATCCTGGACAATTTTCCCTTTTCTCTCTCTCTCTCTTGTGTCATTTTCTCAATTCACTAGATGACAAATGAATAACAAAAAACACGGATTTTTTGTTTTTATAATAAACCCAACCTAACTGAACCGGTTTTACCTTCATCGGCATCGGTCACATGCCCTACCTTACCATGGATGGTTACTCCTATACTGGCATCGGTTACCCTTGACCGGCATCGGTCACATACTTCTCCACATTGCCCTAAATTTTACCCTATTACCCTGCCCATCACTCTTTTTTCCACACCCAATCTTTACCCTGACCATTCCCCTCACCCTCTTGCCCTCATCATTTACTACCTACCTCGTCCTCCTTTGGGGACTCATTATTTTACCCATACCTCGGCCCTACCATGTCCGTGACCTAGATTCTTGGACCTAGACCATCGCTAGTGACCTTTGACCTCATGTGTTTGCTATACCTTATGGCACTGTTACCTGTGTTGATTGACCTGATGACCTTACCTTGCCTCTTGCATGACTGTTTATCCTGACCCTACCTTTGGTGTACCGGAACACACCTAAATGTTCCTGCACCTGACCTATGTCATGTTTCCTGACCATATCCTATACCTTGGATACCAAAATCACCTCAACCTTGTTTGGATAAACCTATCAACCTTAGACAATGTAGAGTTTGTCTACTCTTCAACCTGGTACTATGCTACAGTTTATACGTGTGCGTGCGTTTGACTGTTACTACCTTTGACCCTGACCCATTACTTAGATTACCTGAGTAGACTTTGCTCCTTTTTCCCCTGTTACCCACCTTCCTTTTCATCACATTTACCTTTTATCAAACCACTCACCGATTCTGCCTTCTGCCTCGTTAGTTCTTAGTTTGAGGGGGATCACCTCCACCCACACATGGGGCAACCACATCTTATTTTTGTCAGCGTCATTTACCAATACAAGCTACGCAATAAAAAGGGGCAAAATGTAGACACCAAAATTGGGTCACACTCCCCTTTGGTCCCTCAATAAATAAATACCTTGAACACATCCACCTAGCCATGGCCCCCTTCACCTCACTATAATATTAATTTAATTATTAAAATTAAATTAATTCATTATCCTCACTATATTTATTATTTAAATATCCTAATTGAGATGCCCACATGCCCACATCACCTAGACACCTCATCAAGCCACCTCACCCTAAGACCTATTCTTAGTAAGTTGCCATAACTAACTAAGACTTACCCAAACCCTAAAAATCAATGCCTACATTCCCTCTAACCACATTCCTGCATGCATTAGAAAGAAGCTTCCATCCTAATCTATGGGGGGCCAACACACGAGATCCCAGAAAATCAAGGGGATCTGCCTAGTTTAGTAAACCTAGGAAATCCCCCCCTAACTGACGCCGGTTACCCTTAACCGCCACCGGTTAAGCTGGAACTGACATCGGTCACCTTTTAATCCCCAAAACAACCTTATTTTGGAGGTTGGCAGATTCCTGAGAGATATCACATCTTTTGAGAACAAGTTTCAGGGAGAACACACATGCAAAGAAGGAGATCAAGTATTTTCTCTTGCACAGACATCCAACATTCACCTAACAGCCATCCAACACTCACCCCAACACAGATTTGATCCAATCAGGAAAGAAGGAGAGCACATGCAGCCCATGCAAGAGCTCCCCAACATTTGGTGATCCTCTGCAGCATTCAACCTCTTATCAACACCTTCATTCCTCACTCACAGATGTCTAGAACAAGATTCCAAGTAAGTAGAACATTTTACTCCTCTGGTTCACTCATTTCATCATTGTATTTTCATCCTTTGTTCTCCTAGCCACCCACTGACCTCCATTAATACTCACCCCTCCATATCCCTATTAAAACCTCACCAAATCCCATCCAAACAACTTAATACCTCATTTTGACCAGCCTAGTCCTTGGTGTAATCATAAGGGAGATCTAAAGCCCATTCTGTGACATTCCCAATATCCCACAGTAACTGGCACCAGTTCTCCCAAACCGGCTTCGGTCACCCTTAACCGGCATCGGTCTCTGTATTTACCAATACATCCCAGAACAGTAACCTACCTACCTATTCCCACATCACCCTTAATCACCTGTGACCTACCTAAGACCTCTGTCAGACCTGTAGAGACCCAGAACCAGTTACTTGACCTTCGGATCTTATTTTAACCTAGCCTGTTAGATTAGATCTTTCTTATTGTGTTTTAAATGAGATACCTAAATCATTTTAACTACAATAGGATTTACTTTATTACCAGCATTAAATTGTTTTAAACAGTGGATTGACAGCCATCTAGGAAGTATCACACTTCCTGATCTAGCATACGCTAGGCAGTCCACTGCATATATTGTTTAACTCTTCCTGGTGGTCTTTCTTTCTATTTCAGGTAGTTCCTCCCAGCCAAAAGGAAGCTCTCATGATCAGCTTTGGATCAAGGAGTCAACATGCGTGCAACAACCTATCAACCAACATTTCAACAAGTATTCCTCCTATGCCCGTTACCCTATCTGTTTCGTCATTTTCAAAGAAACGTCTAAGAATCAGGTGAAACAATATTATTTTTGCTTTGTTCAGACTAGGAGGGTATGCACCCTTGGAAAGGAATGTGATCATATCCTTCATCCATTCGCACATGTTAGGGGCTTCATTCTATTCATGTTCTATACACGGGAGATCTTCATCTAGAAACAATGAAGTTTTAGGTGCATCTTGCATGTCTTCAACATGTTGCCTCTTATCATTTTTGTGACTTTGATAGTCATGTCATACTCTATGATTTTGGTCACCCATCATGTTATCTTCTTGCTGATTTCTTCTCCCATGATGAAGTCTCTCACACTTAAGTGTGAAACTAACAACTTGATGTGATTTTTGGAGAGAATTATCTTGAACTTATTGAGTGCACGCATGATGGCATAGACCTATTTTTCTGTGTGACTATATTTCAACTCATAATCCTTCAGTGTTTGACTGAAAAAAGCCATTGAATGCTTCAGTATTTTTCCATTTTCTTGTGTAAGGACAATAAGAATACTTGCATCAGTGCCACAAGCATAAAGGATGAAATCCTTTGAGTACTCCGAGTTCATGAGTGTTGTTACACAAGAAATTTCTTGCTTGATCTTATTGAAGCTCTCTTTTCCTTTTTTTTTTTTTCCATATGAAGGCTATGTATTTTTTGAGCATGAGGGTGATGGACCTTACTAGTCCCATAAAGTTAGGGATAAAGCGCATTAAAAAATTTATTTTTCCAAGGAAGGACTATAAGGATTTCTTGTGCACTGGCAAGGAAAGAGCCATGATGGCTGAAACATGCTCATGATCAATTTTGATGTCATACTTTGAGACCACATGGGCCAGTAGCTTACCCTGCACCACTTTGAAATTACACTTCTTGAGGTTAAGAGACACTGCAAATTATTTTCATCTCTAAAATAATTTCTCTAGATGCGCCATATGATTTGTGCCCTACTTTGAGAAGATAGTTATATCATCAAGGTAAACTAGGATGAATTCATTGATGTAACCTTTGAAGGAAATATCCATGGTGTGTTGAAAGGTTGCACGTGCATTTGATAGACCAATATGCATATTCTGATATGTCTATGCTCCCCACTTGGTTGTAAATTGTGTTTTATATTGATCCTCTTCCTTGACTAGGATCTGATTGAAACCAAAATACCCATCCAACATTGAAAATCTCTGTGCATCAGGTACAATCTATAAAATCTGCTCCATAGAAGGTAAAGGATAGTGATCCTTCAAAGATGCCTTATTCAAATATTTGAAATCATCACAGAGTCTGATTTCATAATTATTTTTGCACATTGGAACAAGATTCACGACCCAGGTAGAGTACTTTATTAGAAAAATTATCTTTTCCTGAATGAGTTTAGATAACTCTTTCCTCATGAGGGGCTCTATCTTTGGATTGACTGGATGATGTTTTTGTCTTATGGGATTGATATTAGGATCAAGGTTAATGGATTGTTGAGAAAAAATTGGATCAAATTATTTTAGATCTTCATACTCCCATGAAAATATGCCACTATATTTTTGACAAAGAAAAATGAAGGCCTTCCTTTCATCATGTGTGCAAGATTTACTAAGTAACAGCTCTCTTTTGCAAGAAATAATGACTGGACTACAGTTGTCTCGTGCCGTGTGCATATTATTTTTTCACCTTTGAGCTAATCATCATGGTTAAATATTTTCTCTAAGGTGATCAACATTTTAAGCAACTTATTTATCTTTAACTGGATCACCTAGTCACCATAGCTACCATGCAAATCAACTTGTATGCTTGATGAGAACTCAACTTCATTCTGAATGAATTGGATGATTTGCGTTTCATTTTCAAACAATTTCCAGTTGATTATTGTTTTCTAGAATGGATGGTCTGATTAGCATTTTGACGTACTACACCTTTCCTTTGACAAAGTCCTCCATAGGAGAAACATACGAGCCAAGCATATCCATCTAATCAACTTCCTTGTTCAATATCCTTAGCACCATCTGCAGATTCAGATCATCAAAGCTCTCAAGGAGGTCCCAAACTCTATGTTTATAATATTTGAGAATCTTATTATTTTTTGAGCACTTGTTTGTGACTTGGTGGAAAACCAATTTTGTGTCCCCAAAAATCTGCAGTGCCTTGATCTATCTCATCTCAATAATGAGTAGACCATGCACCAATGCCTCATTCTACCACATTGTTGGAAAAAATAAATTGCAACCCGTGCACGAAGAATAATTTCTCATCCTTGGGAGAAATGTGAACAACTCCTGCACCTGTGACATTTCTATTTCTAGATCTATCAAAGTATAACTTCCACATACCCATTCTTTCTTCATTCTTCTGTAGCGTATCCAGAAGCACAACTTCTTATTCAAGGATGCACTATGTACCAAGCCCAGTTATCTAAGCTTTGAACTCCTAAATATATGGATCAAATTTGTGATGCCTTTCCACCTATTCATGTAGTACTAAATTAGGTATGGGAGGGGGAACAGGATGCTCTTCAGAAATTTAAACTTTTCCTTCTTGGATTAGGAAATTATCTTAGAGAGGGGATGGGTCATATCACTCAACATTATAGGAAAATATTAGATCAACTTGTATGCTAAACCAGGTACCATACCATATCTTGATTAACATATGAGACTAGTTAGAAAACAACTAACCACCCACTTTAGTAGTAAATTATTCTGATAGACACAGGGAAAACATGGGAGGTAGGTCAATGATTGACACATCTTGAGTTATTGTGAGGCTTGGACATGCATGAAGGGTTAACTCAAGATCCTTTATGACTCCCAAAGTGGTAATAGTTGAGCCATCAAGTTATAGGACTCCTTTGGACAAAGGGCTGTACTTAAGGCCCAAGACATCAACAATTTTCTAAAGGCATGACAAAAGTACTAGCACCTGAGTCAATCATATAATTGTGCATGAGGTGTTTTCCTATGATAAAGTACATATAAAATGGTGGGGTTTTGAAAACCTTACTTACTTGCTTCTCCTATTCTAGAAATATGTTGACATCATCATGCACTCTGTGAATAACTAGATTAGCATGTGGAAGTTGTGCCAGAGCTTCATGCAATAGGTTGTGCTGAGATGGGATGGCTAGGGCTTCACACATTGTGACATTCATATTTTTCTTCTTCATCTAGTACAAAATGTTGAATGGAAGGCCCATTGACTTGTTTATCTAGGGTACAATAACATATTTTCTTGGTTGGTCAAGCACAAAGGAAAGATCCTTAGCTTGTGCAGAGGCTTGACCTACCAAAGGAGGGGGCACTCCACTTTAGAAGGATCTTTATGCGAAACCTTACACGTAGGAACCTACACACCTTTAATATTGGATACTATTATCCATATTTACACCCCCTACAAGATGGATTAACCTAAAGGTTTGGAAATTGATAGCTAAAAGGATCAGTTTGTAGGGAATTTAACGGTGAGGGTTTGGAGATACATCTTCTTGACACATGTTAACTACATCAGCTTCCTTCCCCTTGTCAGCATCATCACTACTTTCTTGTCACGCAACAACGTCATCCTTGATGTGCATCAACACCCTTATTGACGTGCATCAACCACATCAATCATTTCCTCCTTGAAACACATACCTCATTTCTTCTTGGTGTACATCACCACTTTCCTCTTGTCGTGCGACAATGTAATTTTATATCACGTAAAAAATCCCATCATTTTTGCACATCATTCTAGCTTCCCCATTGTCACCACCTTCTCATCATGTGTTAGCGTCACTTCCTATAGAGTGTTAACCACCTTTTTGCTGTTGTACATCAACCACCTTTTGTTGATGCGCATAAACCTCCCCTCACTATCACATGACAACATTTCTTCTTTTTGTGTGAAAAGTCATTCCCTCATCATTAGTGACTTTTCTCATTCTATCAGGTTTCATCTTATGGTTCATGTCAGGTGACAACAAGGAGTTTTAGCTATTACTAGGCATTAATAGCATCATGTAGGGTAGCTCAAAAACTAGATTAATGAGATATGTCAACCATGTTCATTGTAGAAGAAAAGTACCATTGGAAAGAGAACTGGTATGGTTGCCCATACCTTTATACATGCAATTAATGAGGGTTGTCAGTAGGTGAGACAAATTTGTTATACAATGTATTCGACCCCCTCATTTTTTAGGAGGGGACATTTTGGTATGTAAATGAACTCTTTCAGAATTGTTCCAACACTTTTGTGAGTTGCAGGCCTTGAATTTATGCATTTTGTGAAGGATTCTTACCTTGTGTGTATATTGTAATGGATTGTGCATCATTTTAAGAAATAAAATTAGTGTTTTATTTCTCTTCTTTCCCTAGCTTGATTTATATTGAATTTCTTTCCTTTTATTATATTTTATAGGTATATTGTGTATATTATGTTCCTTTACATGGTTTAAATTTGTTGTGCTCCATAAAATTGGAGGTTTGAATGTGTTTTGTGACTGTGGCACTTCTTCTGCCCTCTTCTTCCCCACTTTCCCCCAACTTTCACTCATTAGGAATCTCTCTAGTCTTGTTTTGGTGTTATTTCCTCCCTTACTTTAGGATTTACGTTTTATATATTTCTCTCTCTCTGGTCCCTTCAAATTGATAGTTAAGGATTAGTTTTGAATTAGAATAGGTTAGGAACCAAATTTCTCTGGAGGGTTATCTTAATTGCAAGGGTCCCACACCTTCCCAAACCTTGAGACAATCCCATGTTATTCAAAAGCAGGGTTTGGGAATGTACAAATCCTTGGGTGTTATTTTTCTGACATAATAATTTTGGGATGCCCAGTGGGAAAAAATTCAATATTTTCATTTTTGATCAAGATTGGGTGTGTGTCTTGGTGAATTTCCAACCTTTAGAGGCTTTACAGCAACACACCTAGTGAATTCGTCATTCAAATCTAGTGGTTTCAACAGCCTAAGTTTATCAAGTTCATGAAAATAGTGCAAACCCGATCTAGAGAAACAGAAGAAGGTATCTTTCAATACTTGCAGTTATCTCCAGGAAGAGGAAGGAGAGGAAGAACAATACAAAGGTCTCCATCTCCACCAATTAGAACATTATCCACACATCCACATAGTAGACCCTTTATTCAATCGACTAAGGTTCTCAGGCCACTCAGAATGGCTCATCAAAAACTACCAAATCAGCCACCTCCGAACCCCTATGCAAATTTCACGGGCAACTGTCCATTTTCCTTTAATGCACAAAATCTAGTCCCAATAGCAGCAGTAAAGAATATCCCATACTTCACTAGAGAAAATCACAGAACTCCCATCGAACACATTCAAGACATTACAAATGTATGTGCCATACATGAGATTGTTGATATGGATGTTGCAGTAAAGTTATTGGCTTATTCTTTCAAAGGAAAATATTTACAGTGGTTCAGAGGCTTGGGAGCATGATCAATTTAGAATTGGGATCAATTTTACACAACTCTATGTGGCCAATTTGGGGAGAGGGATGACAACTTATCCCTTTAAGAGAAGATGGCTACAATCAAAAGAGCACCAACTAAGAAAATGAAAAACTTCAATTCTAGATTCCAAAGAACATGGGAAAGGATCCAAATTGGGTTCAGACCAACAACTGAAGGTGTATTTCTCTATGTTTTATATAGCTCTAAATTTTGATATATCTGTTATGTTATGATATAATCTATGAGAGGAATAACCCTACCAGATGCCTATGCCATAACCATTAGATATGAGAATTTTGTAATTCAAGTCGGTAAACTTGCACCTAGGCCGCATATGCCTCTCTATCCAGCTATGTTGAATCCTAATCCTAATGAAAAACCTACAATAGCCCCCATTCCTACTCTAAGAAATAAGAGTTTAAATGAAGCATCCACTTCTTCTTCTAGTCATTCAAATTAAATCCAGGAGGTTATGAAATAATTACAAAACTTAGGAAATGAGTTGGTAACTCTTAAGAGGCAACAAGCTCAAAATTATAGACCGTATTAGCCTCAGTTCCAACCCAATAAACCTCCATATCAACCAAACAAGCCACCTACTCAAGCTGCTAACTAGAACCAAGGAAAATCCTAAGCTGCTAAGCCATTCTAGGCATATAAACCGAATGTAGTTTTAACATCTAGGGCCTTGGTTCCAACTCAAAATAACATTGCACAAGAATATGAATGGTGTTTCCCATGTAACCAACCACACAATCAAGAAACATTCTTTAATGGTGCTTTAAATCAAGCATTGATGGTGACTACGGTGGGTGTTCCTAGAGAACCAAACCAAGAAGAACGTCAATAGAAGATAAATAATCAGGAAACACCTCCAAACAAGAAAACACTTATGAATTGGAAAATCAAGTATTTCTGTGGAATAAATCAGTCCCCTTCTTAAAGTGTGGTAGCCAATATGAGGTATAAGAAGAGGAATATAGAGGAAGGGAATTCATCTAATCCAAGTACTTATCATCCTTCTATCAAACTTTGGGGTATTAGTAATCTAAGTGCAACCCCAAACGTTCAAAATCAGCACAAACTACCTTATGAGCCAACTTGGGTACCGGTTGTAGTAGCCCATGTGTAGGAGAAATTCATGCCTAGTAAGGGGCAACAGAAGGAAAATCCATATCCTTTTAAAATTATTGAGCAAATGAAGAATACCAATGTAATCATTTCTATGTGGGAATCATTGAAAATTTTGGGTCAATGGGAGTTTTTACAAGTAGCCATGGTAAATTGGTCAACATCAAACGAGTTGTCCAAGAATCAAGAGAAGGTGCTCACTAATACAGATCCAAAAGAAGGAGTTCATGGAGTTTAGAAAGGTAAAAACATAAAGCCTCATCCATTCTATATATCTTTGATTATTGGGAACAACCTTGTACACAATTGCATGATTGACTCAGGGGCTAACAGTTTAGTAATGGCGAACCAGTTTGTAGATCAGTTGGGTCTAAGATATGGCAATAGTTTCCAAAGGAGTGGTATAGTTAGATGGGACAACAATGTGGACTATTGGGATCATAAAAGGTTTAAACCTCACATTACATGCATGTCCTAATGTCACAGTTTAATAGGATATATCAGTGTTTGAATTTCCACCACTATTTGCATTGTGTTTGTCAAGAGACTTCACCACCAAAATTGGAGGCTACTTATCAGATGATTGGTCACATATGCTCTTCAGAACAAGGTATGGAGCTAAGGCTATAATATAGTCTAAAACTATTGAAAATTTCCATATTAAGGCTCATGTACCAAGCCCAATCAATTTAAATTGCTCAGCCTTTAATCAAGAGGATTTCCCAAAAACTCAGGAAGTAGATACCAAAGTTGGGGGCATCCTAGATTTGACTCTTGATGAATGGAAAAAAAGGCACTGATATGATCCATACAAGGAAATAGATGAGACTGAGTTGGGAGTCTATTGTTTTCATGAGTAAAACACACCTTTTCCTAGCCTCACTAAACCAGATGATAAGGGTGATAATGAAGTATGACAACTATTCTTTGATGGATCAAGAAGTAGGAAAAGTACTGGAGGAGGAACAATGCATATTTCACCACAAGGTATGAAGTAATACTCAACTTTCCATTTTTAGTTTACTTGTTCAAACAATACAACTGAGTATGAAACTTTGATACATGGATTGAATTGGGAAAGAAAGAGGGGTATACAAAATTTGAAAGTGTTTGGGGATAGTGAGTTAATTGTTAACCAGTTTAGGGTAAAACGTGCTACTAAGAATGATCTGATCAAATCCTACACACATCGGGTATTGGATCAAATTGATAATTTTGGAGAGTACAATATTCAATCCATACCAAGGAATAAGAATGAGGTTGTAGACAGGTTTACAGATTGGAGAAACTTTTGATGTGGTGGACAATATTAAAAGAGATAAAGCGTAGCCTCATATTCATGTAATTTTGAGGCCAGTTGTACCAAAAAACAACACAAGTTGGAAGGTATTTGAGAATGATCAAAAGATCATTAATTTATTACAGAAGGAGGTTGAGTTCTTGGTTAAAAATCAAGAGAAATTGGAGGAGCAGTATGGGGATCAAGTGGTATAGCTACGCACAAACAAAATTCCAAAGGGTTTAGTGACTCTAGAGTGAATATTCAATATCAATGATCAATTTTAGAGAGAGAAGACTCAAATTCAAGTAAATAGGGAAGATTCAAAATCCATTTCAGTTAAAGAGGGTAAAATGCTCCAAGTTGGAAAGGTGAGCACGAATCAAGAAAAATCTGAATTTATACAACTTTTTCAAGAGTTCCCTGGATGTCTTTTCTTGGAGTTACAAGGATCTGAGAGGATTTAATCCAAAATTGAAACAACACACCATTAAGCTAGATCTAGAATCCAAGCCCATTAGACAAAAGCAAAGACTGGTAAACACTCACATTGAGCCTCTCATGAAGAAGGAACTAAAAAAGATCATAGATGCAAACATAATATTCCTAGATCAAACACTCTTCATGGGTAGACAATTTGGTTCCGGTTAGGAATAAAAATGGGGAAATCAGGCTATGTGTGGATTTCTGAGATTTGAATAAGGCCTCTCTCAAATAACACTATCCACTTCCTTCCATAGAGTAAATCCTGCAGGTTGTATCCGGTTCCGAATGGTTCTCATTGCTGGATGGCTACTCGGGCTACAATCAAATCACAGTGAAAGAAGAAGACCAATTCAAGTTGGCCTTCACTATGAAGTGGGGCACATATGCTTATAATAAGATGCCATTTGGACTGTCAAATGTCAGAGCCACTTTCCAAAGGGAAATGGATATGAAATTCAAACAACTGATCAATACGATAGTTCTTGTGTATCTAGATGACATTACTATATTCACAAAGAATGCAAAAAGTCACCTCTTTCACCTCAGATAAGTATTCCAAAGATGTAGGAGATTTAGAGTGTCTTTGAATCTGAAAACTATATATTCTTAGCTCACGATGGTAAGCTCTTAGGCCAAATTTTTTCCAAGGAGGGGTTGGAAATTTATCCAAAACGAGTTGAATCTAGTCAAGCATTGCCATTGCCATGTCACAAGAAGGTTCTCCAAAGTTTTTTGGGGAAAATTAATCTTGTTAGAAGGTTTGTTCCTAGATTTTCCCATCTTGTCAAGCCACTCATACTAATATTGAGAAAGAACATGGTTTTCAAATGGACTACTAAAGGAAAATAAAGGTTTGAAGCTATAAAGTAGGTCATTACACAAGCTCCAACCCTCATAAATCCATATTTCTCAAAGGACTTCATCTTATACACTTTTGGAGGCACAAATGCAATATCTTCCATACTAGTACATCCAAATCAAGAAGGACTAGAGAAACCTATTACATTCTTCAGTGAAGGTCTTCAAGATTATGAGGCAAGATATTCATTAATTGAGAAGCATGTCCTTGATGTGATTAGAAGTTTAAAGAAATTTAGGTATATAGTGTTAAATAACATAATTCATCTATTAGTTTCACATGTTGGTGTAAAATATTTTATTTTGAACAAGGAATTTAATGAAAAGAGAGATGGTTGGATAATTAGGGTCGTGAAGTATGATATTGATATAAATGTGACCAAATTAGTTAGGGGGAAAGGGTTGTGTGCGTAGCTAGCCTCTAACCAACATCCTAAATCAAGAGAGGAGGTAGAATTTGTTATTGTGTTGTAAGATAATCAAAAGCATATTATAGGTAGTATACCCATTCCTTGTTGGACTCGGGATATTATATATTTTCTTCAAACGGGTAAAATTACTCAGGGATTGAGTAAGTCTAATAGGAGGCATTTCAGACTTCATTGCATCCCGTATGTGCTTGTCAATAATATTTTTTTCAAAAGAGATGTGAATGGTGTCCTCCTAATGTGCATCAAGATAGATAAGATAAAGATGGTATTACACAAGTTTCATGATGGAGAGGAAGGTGGTTCTTTTACACCAAAAGCAATAGCTGTTAGAATCATGAGGGCTGGTTATTACTGGCCTAATATTTTCAATGATTGCTACTCATGGATCAAGAAATGAAAGAAGTTTTCCTTCTTCACAGGTAAAGAGAAGCTAGCATCCCTCCCATTCCATCCTATCTCAGTTAAACAACATTTCACATAATGGGGGTTGGATTTTATTGGGGTGATAAATCAAAGTTATAGCCTAGGTCACAAATGGATTCTTACAGCCACAGGCTACTTCACTAAGTGGACACAAGAAGTTGCACTTAAGGAAGTAAATGATGCTAGCATTATTAATTTCTACGAAGGTATTGCAACAAGCTTTGGTGTTCCTTCCACTATAATATCAGATAATGCCTTATCTTTCATTGGAGCAAAGATATCTAATTGGGATATTAGAAATGGCATCTATTTGAGCACATTTTCTAATAACTAACCCCAGGGTAATGGTCAAGCAGAGTCCACTAACAAAAATCTTCTCAGGATCATAAAATGAACCTTAGATTAGAATCAGAGGACTTGGCATACCAAATTGAAATCAGCCTTGTGGGCTGATAGAATCACTCCTAAGAAGTCAACTGGTTATTCCCCTTTCAAATTGGTTTATGGAAGGGAAGAAAGGATGCAATATTCCTTGAATTACCAGCCTTGGAACTTATCAAGTGGTTGGAGTTATTTTAAGTTCCAACTATGGAAGTCATTTATGTAGAACTCATAGAACTAGAAGAGCTAAGGAACCAGGGCATGAAAACAATGGAGACAGACCAAGCTCAAATCGAGATGATATTTGAGAAAAAATCCAAAAATAGAACTTTCTAGGAAGGATACTTAGTTTTGAAATGGGATACAGACAGAGCAAAACTAGGGAGGCACTCCAAGTTTGATGCAATATGGAGTGGCCCTTACTTGATCTCAAGATGTAAAGAAAACAACGCTTTCCAATTGTCAAATTTGGACAAAGAAGAATTGTAGATTCCATTCAATGGGATATACTTAAAGCATTGTTGTTAAGGATGAATCTTATTTATGTACATAGTAGTTTAGGTTCTTAATTCCTCTAAGTGCTTGTAATAAATTATTTTGTTGTAGTTAGGTTTGCTTTTAGATAAGTACTTGTGCACTCTTTGCATGTTCCATTTGGGATATGTATGATTTTGTTATTTGTACATAGTTGTGCTTTATTTATTTTGAACTTCCAAGTTTCATGCAAGGTTTGGTGATGAAATAATGTCCCAGAAGTGTTTCAAAGTTTTGAGAGGTTTCAAACATCGGATTGGTTTCAAGAATTAGAACGAATCCATGTCTAATAGATGTAAAATCACTGGTCTTTTAGATCAAGCAGGAAGATCACCCCATAAGTCACCAAATTGTTATCCATATTTTCACCCCCTATAAGATGGATTAAATTGAAGGTTTGGGAATTGATAGTTAATGGGATCAATTTACAGGGCAAGGGTTTGGAGCCAAATCTTCTTGATGCATGTCAACCGTGTCAACTACCTTCCCATTGTCACGCCTCATCACCGCTTTCTTTCCATGCAACAACATCCTCCTTAATACGCATCATGCCCTTGTTGATGCACGTCAATCACGTCCTCCTTGATGTAAATCAATGCCCTTGTTGATGCACGTCAACTGCTTCCTCCCTAATGCACGTTAGTTGTTTCTTCTTGACATGCATCACCGCTTTCCCCTTGTCATGCAACACCATAATTTTCTTTGGCGTGACAACTCCCCTCGTTTTCGCACACCCTTCTACATTCCCCATCAGCACCATCTAGTGATTGTGCATCAACATCACTTCCTATCATGCATTAGCATCACTTCCAGTTGTGCATCAAGGTTGCTTCCTATCACACATTAACATCACTTCCTATCATGTGTTAACCACTTTTTTTTCTATAGCACGTCAACCACCTTTTGCTGATGCACGTCAACCTCCCCTCACTATTGCATGACAACATTTCTTCAGTATCATGACCTGGAGTACGGTGGTAAGCACAAATCAGATCAGAGTTAAACCAAGTAGGTTTAACTCCTTTAGGGTTATAAGGTTTAATCGGAGGAAGGGTTATGGATGAAGATTGGATAAGTTGATGAAGGATTTCGGTGTAGAATCCGGTAGACGAAGATGAGGATGGAGATGATGAAGATGGTTCTTTTACATTAACCGACTGCCGAGGTAAAAGAACTTGCATGTTAGGTTTAACAGTTTTATTAGGGATCCTCTTATTTGTTTGGACATTTGGAGGAGCAGTCTTGGGTGCTTGGGATGGGAGTAAATGAGACATGATTGACTTTGGTGGAGGGGGAGCCCCTAAGATAGATTTTGAGGAGGATGGAGATGTGACAGATTTTGCGGTCTTTGGAGACAAAGGGGATTGCTTAGTCGGATTTATGGATGATTTAGATAATGTTGATTTAGATGAGGAAGAAGTCCTCAAGGTAGGTGTAATAGGAGGAATATAGGGTGCTTTGGTTTTTGGTAACGAAGATGAGGATCTTGATAGAAGAGGTGCCGTCTGTTTAGTAGGTAAGTCTACTTTTAGGGGTATTGATGAAGAATGTGTTGTGGAAGAAGATGATGGCTTTGATGGATGTGTAGAAGAAGACGTCTTCTCAGCAGGAAAATCCAATCGTTTATGAGGCGTAGAGAGAGATTTTTGTGGAAGAGCACCAAGGGTCTTGATGGTTCGAAATATGGGTTTTCCCTTTTCAGGGATGGTGACAACTTCCACGGCATAAGGTGACTGTAACCTTTTCGGAGGAAGCAAGTGGGGAGGTACTGATGGTGTAGTGTTAGATTTTGGTTGTCACGGTTTAGGTTGAGGAATCGAGTGTGCAGGTGTTGGTGTTACTTCTTTTGATTTTTCCTGAATAGGTGAAGTAACATTGGTGATGGAAGAAGGGGGTGATGACGAAGCAGTTCCTAGCAAAGGGACTACTTCTGATGCAGTAATCATGGGTGAAACTACTGCAGGAAAAGAGATAGGAAGGGTCAAAATTGAAGATGCTTCCGTCGAAGTCGGCACAATTATGGGTACATTCACCAAAGGCATAGTTGCGGCGAGAATGGGAGCAACGGAAGTAGATGTGTCTATAGTGGAAACTCGGAGGGATGTGATTGCCTCGAGCATTGAAAGAATGTCTGATGATGAGACAGATGAGGATGACACTGTCTCGGGTATAGATGGAAGGTCAGACAAAGGAGCGGAGAGAGATGACTCCGTGCTTGGTAATGTAGGGATATTCAAAGATGGACTATCTGAAGATATTGGAACTCCCGTGATTGATGAAGAGGAAGGAGGATCTGATTCGATTGATGTGTTCGTAGATGGCTTGGTTTCAGAAGCGGATTCTTCAATGGAGATGAAATTGATGGTGTGGGTGTTTGGTTTTTGAGATTCCGAAGAATTATGATTTGGGGCATGATTGGGGAAAGGTTGTTTAAAAACGTCTAGCCACTCATACTAATATTGAGAAAGAAAATGGTTTTCAAATGGAATACTAAAGGAAAATAAAGGTTTGAAGCTATAAAGTAGGTCGTTACACAAGCTCCAACCCTCATAAATCCATATTTCTCAAAGGACTTCATCTTATACACTTTTGGAGGCACAAATGCAATATCTTCCATACTAGTACATCCAAATCAAGGACTAGAGAAACCTATTACATTCTTCAGTGAAGGTCTTCAAGATTATGAGGCAAGATATTCATTAATTGAGAAGCATGTCCTTGATGTGATTAGAAGTTTAAAGAAATTCAGGTATCTAGTGTTAAATAACATAATTCATCTATTGGTTTCACATGTTGGTGTAAAATATTTTCTTTTGAACAAGGAACTTAATGAAAAGAGAGATGGTTGGATAATTAGGGTCATGAAGTATGATATTGATATAAATGTGACCAAATTAGTTAGGGGGAAAGGGTTGTGTGAGTATCTAGCCTCTAACCAACATGCTAAATCAAGAGAGGAGGTAGAAGTTGTTATTGTGTTGTAAGATAATCAAAAGCATATTATAGGTAGTATACCCATTCCTTGTTGGACTCAGGATATTATATATTTTCTTCAAACGGGTAAAATTACTCAGGGATTGAGTAAGTCTGATAGGAGGCATTTCAGACTTCATTGCATCCCGTATGTGCTTGTCGATAATATTTTGTTCAAAAGAGATGTGAATGGTGTCCTCCTAATGTGCATCAAGATAGATAAGATAGAGATGGTATTACACAAGTTTCATGATGGAGAGGAAGGTGGTTATTTTACACCAAAAGCAATAGTTGTTAGAATCATGAGGGCTGGTTATTATTGGCCTAATATTTTCAATGATTGCTACTCATGGATCAATAAATGCAAGAAGTTTTCCTTCTTCACAGGTAAAGAGAAGCTAGCATCCCTCCCATTCCATCCTATCTCAGTTAAACAACATTTCACGTAATGGGGGTTGGATTTTATTGGGGTGATAAATCAAAGTTATAACCTAGGTCACAAATGGATTCTTACAGCCACAAACTACTTCACTAAGTGGACACAAGAAGTTACACTTAAGGAAGTAAATGATGTTAGCATTATTAATTTCTATGAAGGTATTGCAACAAGCTTTGGTGTTCCTTCCACTATAATATCAGATAATGCCTTATCTTTCATTGGAGCAAAGATATCTAATTGGGATATTAGAAATGGAATCTATTTGAGCACATTTTCTAATAACTAACCCCAGGGTAATGGTCAAGCAGAGTCCACTAACAAAAATATTCTCAGGATCATAAAATGAACCTTAGATTAGAATCATAGGACTTGGCATACCAAATTGAAATCAGCCTTGTGGGCTGATAGAATCACTCCTAAGAAGTCAACTGGTTATTCCCCTTTCAAATTGGTTTATGGAAGGGAAGAAAGGATGCAATATTCCTTGAATTACCAGCCTTGGAACTTATCGAGTGGTTGGAGTTATTTTAAGTTCCAACTATGGAAGTCATTTATGTAGAACTCATGGAATTAGAAGAGCTAAGGAACCAGGGCATGAAAACAATGGAGACGGACCAAGCTCAAATCGAGATGAGATTTGAGAAAAAATCCAAAAATAGAAATTTCTAGGAAGGAGACTTAGTTTTGAAATGGGATATAGACAAAGCCAAACTAGGGATGCACTCCAAGTTTGATGCAATATGGAGTGGCCCTTACTTGATCTCAAGGTGTAAAGAAAACAACGCTTTCCAATTGTCAAATTTGGACAAAGAAGAATTGTAGATTCCAATCAATGGGATATACTTAAAGCATTATTGTTAAGGATGAATCTTATTTATGTACATACTAGTTTAGGTTCTTAATTCCTCTAAGTGCTTGTAATAAATTATTTTGTTGTAGTTAGGTTTGCTTTTAGATAAGTACTTGTGCACTCTTTGCATGTTCCATTTGGGATATGTATGATTTTGTTATTTGTACATATTTGTGCTTTATTTATTTTGAACTTCCAAGTTTCATGCAAGGTCTGGTGATGAAATAATGTCCCAGAAGTGTTTCAAAGGTTTGAGAGGTTTCAAACATCGCATTGGTTTCAAGAATTAGAACGAATCCATGTCTAATAGATGTAAAATCACTGGTCTTTTAGATCAAGTAGGAAGATTACCCCACAAGTCACCAAATTGTTATCCATATTTTCACCCCCTATAAGATGGATTAACTTGAAGGTTTGGGAATTGATAGTTAATGGGATCAATTTACAGGGCAAGGTTTTGGAGCCAAATCTTCTTGACGCATGTCAACCGTGTCAGATACCTTCCCATTGTCACGCCTCGTCACCGCTTTCTTGCCATGTAATAACATCCTCCTTAATACGCATTATGCCCTTGTTGATGCATGTCAATCACGTCCTCCTTGATGAAAATCAATGCCCTTGTTGATGCATGTCAACTGCTTCCTCCCTAATGCACGTTAGTTGTTTCTTCTTGACATGCATCACCGCTTTCCCCTTGTCGTGCAACACCGTAATTTTCTCTGGCGTGATAACTCCCCTCCTTTTCGCACACCCTTCTACCTTCCCCATCACCACCATCTACTCATTGCGCATCAACGCCACTTCCTATCATGCGTTAGCATCACTTCCAGTTGTGTGTCAAGGTTGCTTCCTCTCACGTTTTAACCACTTTTTTTTCTATTGCACGTCAACCACCTTTTGCTGATGCACGTCAACCTCCCCTCACTATTGCATGACAACATTTCTTCAGTATCATGACCTGGAGTACGGTGGTAAGCACAAATCAGATCAGAGTTAAACCAAGTAGGTTTAACTCCTTTAGGGTTATAAGGTTTAATCGGAGGAAGGGTTATGGATGAAGATTGGATAAGTTGATGAAGGATTTCGGTGTAGAATCCAGTAGACGAAGATGAGGATGGAGATGATGAAGATGGTTCTTTTACATTAACCAACTGCCGAGGTAAAAGAACTTGCATGTTAGGTTTAACAGTTTTATTAGGGATCCTCTTATTTGTTTGGACATTTGGAGGAGCAGTCTTGGGTGCTTGGGATGGGAGTAAATGAGACATGATTGACTTTGGTGGAGGGGGAGCCCCTAAGATAGATTTTGAGGAGGATGGAGATGTGACAGATTTTGCGGTCTTTGGAGACAAAGGGGATTGCTTAGTCGGATTTATGGATGATTTAGATAATGTTGATTTAGATGAGGAAGAAGTCCTCAAGGTAGGTGTAATAGGAGGAATATAGGGTGCTTTGGTTTTTGGTAACGAAGATGAGGATCTTGATAGAAGAGGTGCCGTCTGTTTAGTAGGTAAGTCTACTTTTAGGGGTATTGATGAAGAATGTGTTGTGGAAGAAGATGATGGCTTTGATGGATGTGTAGAAGAAGACGTCTTCTCAGCAGGAAAATCCAATCGTTTATGAGGCGTAGAGAGAGATTTTTGTGGAAGAGCACCAAGGGTCTTGATGGTTCGAAATATGGGTTTTCCCTTTTCAGGGATGGTGACAACTTCCACGGCATAAGGTGACTGTAACCTTTTCGGAGGAAGCAAGTGGGGAGGTACTGATGGTGTAGTGTTAGATTTTGGTTGTCACGGTTTAGGTTGAGGAATCGAGTGTGCAGGTGTTGGTGTTACTTCTTTTGATTTTTCCTGAATAGGTGAAGTAACATTGGTGATGGAAGAAGGGGGTGATGACGAAGCAGTTCCTAGCAAAGGGACTACTTCTGATGCAGTAATCATGGGTGAAACTACTGCAGGAAAAGAGATAGGAAGGGTCAAAATTGAAGATGCTTCCGTCGAAGTCGGCACAATTATGGGTACATTCACCAAAGGCATAGTTGCGGCGAGAATGGGAGCAACGGAAGTAGATGTGTCTATAGTGGAAACTCGGAGGGATGTGATTGCCTCGAGCATTGAAAGAATGTCTGATGATGAGACAGATGAGGATGACACTGTCTCGGGTATAGATGGAAGGTCAGACAAAGGAGCGGAGAGAGATGACTCCGTGCTTGGTAATGTAGGGATATTCAAAGATGGACTATCTGAAGATATTGGAACTCCCGTGATTGATGAAGAGGAAGGAGGATCTGATTCGATTGATGTGTTCGTAGATGGCTTGGTTTCAGAAGCGGATTCTTCAATGGAGATGAAATTGATGGTGTGGGTGTTTGGTTTTTGAGATTCCGAAGAATTATGATTTGGGGCATGATTGGGGAAAGGTTGTTTAAAAACGTCTAGCCACTCATACTAATATTGAGAAAGAAAATGGTTTTCAAATGGAATACTAAAGGAAAATAAAGGTTTGAAGCTATAAAGTAGGTCGTTACACAAGCTCCAACCCTCATAAATCCATATTTCTCAAAGGACTTCATCTTATACACTTTTGGAGGCACAAATGCAATATCTTCCATACTAGTACATCCAAATCAAGGACTAGAGAAACCTATTACATTCTTCAGTGAAGGTCTTCAAGATTATGAGGCAAGATATTCATTAATTGAGAAGCATGTCCTTGATGTGATTAGAAGTTTAAAGAAATTCAGGTATCTAGTGTTAAATAACATAATTCATCTATTGGTTTCACATGTTGGTGTAAAATATTTTCTTTTGAACAAGGAACTTAATGAAAAGAGAGATGGTTGGATAATTAGGGTCATGAAGTATGATATTGATATAAATGTGACCAAATTAGTTAGGGGGAAAGGGTTGTGTGAGTATCTAGCCTCTAACCAACATGCTAAATCAAGAGAGGAGGTAGAAGTTGTTATTGTGTTGTAAGATAATCAAAAGCATATTATAGGTGGTATACCCATTCCTTGTTGGACTCAGGATATTATATATTTTCTTCAAACGGGTAAAATTACTCAGGGATTGAGTAAGTCTGATAGGAGGCATTTCAGACTTCATTGCATCCCGTATGTGCTTGTCGATAATATTTTGTTCAAAAGAGATGTGAATGGTGTCCTCCTAATGTGCATCAAGATAGATAAGATAGAGATGGTATTACACAAGTTTCATGATGGAGAGGAAGGTGGTTATTTTACACCAAAAGCAATAGTTGTTAGAATCATGAGGGCTGGTTATTATTGGCCTAATATTTTCAATGATTGCTACTCATGGATCAATAAATGCAAGAAGTTTTCCTTCTTCACAGGTAAAGAGAAGCTAGCATCCCTCCCATTCCATCCTATCTCAGTTAAACAACATTTCACGTAATGGGGGTTGGATTTTATTGGGGTGATAAATCAAAGTTATAACCTAGGTCACAAATGGATTCTTACAGCCACAAACTACTTCACTAAGTGGACACAAGAAGTTACACTTAAGGAAGTAAATGATGTTAGCATTATTAATTTCTATGAAGGTATTGCAACAAGCTTTGGTGTTCCTTCCACTATAATATCAGATAATGCCTTATCTTTCATTGGAGCAAAGATATCTAATTGGGATATTAGAAATGGAATCTATTTGAGCACATTTTCTAATAACTAACCCCAGGGTAATGGTCAAGCAGAGTCCACTAACAAAAATATTCTCAGGATCATAAAATGAACCTTAGATTAGAATCATAGGACTTGGCATACCAAATTGAAATCAGCCTTGTGGGCTGATAGAATCACTCCTAAGAAGTCAACTGGTTATTCCCCTTTCAAATTGGTTTATGGAAGGGAAGAAAGGATGCAATATTCCTTGAATTACCAGCCTTGGAACTTATCGAGTGGTTGGAGTTATTTTAAGTTCCAACTATGGAAGTCATTTATGTAGAACTCATGGAATTAGAAGAGCTAAGGAACCAGGGCATGAAAACAATGGAGACGGACCAAGCTCAAATCGAGATGAGATTTGAGAAAAAATCCAAAAATAGAAATTTCTAGGAAGGAGACTTAGTTTTGAAATGGGATACAGACAGAGCAAAACTAGGGAGGCACTCCAAGTTTGATGCAATATGGAGTGGCCCTTACTTGATCTCAAGATGTAAAGAAAACAACGCTTTCCAATTGTCAAATTTGGACAAAGAAGAATTGTAGATTCCATTCAATGGGATATACTTAAAGCATTGTTGTTAAGGATGAATCTTATTTATGTACATAGTAGTTTAGGTTCTTAATTCCTCTAAGTGCTTGTAATAAATTATTTTGTTGTAGTTAGGTTTGCTTTTAGATAAGTACTTGTGCACTCTTTGCATGTTCCATTTGGGATATGTATGATTTTGTTATTTGTACATAGTTGTGCTTTATTTATTTTGAACTTCCAAGTTTCATGCAAGGTTTGGTGATGAAATAATGTCCCAGAAGTGTTCCAAAGTTTTGAGAGGTTTCAAACATCGGATTGGTTTCAAGAATTAGAACGAATCCATGTCTAATAGATGTAAAATCACTGGTCTTTTAGATCAAGCAGGAAGATCACCCCATAAGTCACCAAATTGTTATCCATATTTTCACCCCCTATAAGATGGATTAAATTGAAGGTTTGGGAATTGATAGTTAATGGGATCAATTTACAGGGCAAGGGTTTGGAGCCAAATCTTCTTGATGCATGTCAATCGTGTCAGACTACCTTCCCATTGTCATGCCTCATCACCGCTTTCTTTCCATGCAACAACATCCTCCTTAATACGCATCATGCCCTTGTTGAGGCACGTCAATCACGTCCTCCTTGATGTAAATCAATGCCCTTGTTGATGCACGTCAACTACTTCCTCCCTAATGCACGTTAGTTGTTTCTTCTTGACATGCATCACCGCTTTCCCCTTGTCATGCAACACCATAATTTTCTTTGGCGTGACAACTCCCCTCGTTTTCGCACACCCTTCTACATTCCCCATCAGCACCATCTAGTGATTGTGCATCAACATCACTTCCTATCATGCATTAGCATCACTTCCAGTTGTGCATCAAGGTTGCTTCCTATCACACATTAACATCACTTCCTATCATGTGTTAACCACTTTTTTTTCTATAGCACGTCAACCACCTTTTGCTGATGCACGTCAACCTCCCCTCACTATTGCATGACAACATTTCTTCTTATCATGAAACAAGTCATTCTGTTATTAGTGTAAAGTCTTCCCATTCTTTCAGGTGTCAACTAATGGTTCCTTTTGGTTGACAATAAGGAGTTTTAGATATGACCAGACATTAATGGCACCGTATAGGTTAGCTCAACAACTAGATTAATGAGGTATGTCACCCATGTTCACCGTGTAAGAAATGTACCATTGGAAGTGAACCGGTATGGTTTCCCATACCTTTGTACATGCAATTAATCAAGATTATCAGTAGCTGAGATAATTTTTTTATATAATGTATTTAACCCCCTCATTTTTTAGGAGGAGACATTCTGGAATGTAAAGGAACTTTGCCAAAATTGTTCCAGCACTTTTGTGAGCTGCAGGCCTCAAATTTATGCATTATTTGAAGGATTTTTTCCTTGTTCCTATATTGTAATGGATTGTGCATCATTTTAAGAAATAAAATTACTGTTTGTGACTCTTCTTGCCCTAGTGTGATTTATATTACATTTCTTGCCTTCTATTATATTTTGTAGGTATATTGTACATATTGTGTTCCTTTACAAGGTTTAAATTTGTTATGCTCCACAAAATTGGAGGTTTGAATGTGTTTTGGGACTATGGCACTTTTTCTGACCTCTTCTTCCCCATTTTCCCCCACTTTCACTCATTAAAAATATCTCCAGTCTTGTTTTGGTGTTATCGTCTCCCTTACTTTAGGATTTAAATTTTATGTGTTTCTCTCTCTCGGGTCCCTTGGAATTGATAGTTTAGGAGTAGGTTAGCATTAGAATAGGTCAAGAACCAGCCTTCTCTAGAGGTTTGTCTCAACCGCAAGGGTGGCACACCTTGAGACAATCCCATATTAGTTAAAAGTAGGGCTTGGTAATGTACAAATCCTAGGGTGCTACGTTTCTAACATAACAGATACCTTAGTTGCATCCTTTTTATTTTCAGGATTGACCTATGTTGTAGGAAATGAGACTTGAGTGCTAGGCTCAAGCATTCTCTTCTTGTACCTTTTATTTTCTACAACCTAGGTGCACAGTCTATTTGTATCATCTATAGCTTGATTGATTGTACAAAAGCCCTTAATGCAAAAGAACACTAGATTGGCCTCAGGAGGAGCCTCTGGCTTCTCTTGGTCTTCTGTTTTATTTGCACTGGTGAAAGGCTCATAGTTAGAATCATTCTGGATCATATAAGTGTGTTCATGCATGGCGTTGGTGCAGTGATGTTGACTATGAGGCATGTTGCAAGGGAAGCACCATTCTGACTCTTGTGCCATGTTGTTCTAAACTGGAACAAGTGATTGAATTATGTTGGGTGCTAGGAAAGGTTACACTGGAGGAATAAATTGCAAGGGTAAGTGCGCATTAATATGCCATCTATCACTTTGCTGGTTCTGCCCATATCTCTAGTTTCCATACTAATTCCTCCAAGGATGATTGTTTTGGCTCTGTGCCTAATTAGAATTACTTTTGAAGGATTGTGCATGCTACTTTTCAAAGGATATAAATTTTTGTGAAAAGTTTCTAATTGAGGCTTTTCATTTCTTCATCTTTCTTTTGTTGCGCGAGAGAATATGATGTAGATGTAATAGGTTGCATGCACTATTTGGGAATATGAGCAATAGAATACTAGGGAGTGTAAGACATTTGTGGAAATAAGGGCGCGAGAGGCCTACGATCTAGCTTTCCCTCCTGGATGAGACTGTTGTTTGCCCTTATTTCAATATTGTAAGCAATAGGTAGGGTCCTACCTCCCATAGATTAAATCATGACTGAGATGTCACTATTCAAATCCTTTAGATAATACAGGAAAACATATTGGGTTGTCAGCCCTACCACCAGAGGTATTCATTCCTAGGTCTTATGGAATCTGATGTTAAAATTAGTCATTTTTTTGTTGGGCACCCTCATTGTTGTAGTCAGTTGTTGCACTAGAGATAGGTGATTTGATTTATCTTTAAAATAACTACATAGAGATGTTCCAATCTCATCCTAGGTAGCAATAGATGCAAGTCTCATGCCACAATACCACTGGAGTGCTTTACCTTTGAAGGAAGTTATAAGCATCTTGATTACTACATTGTCATGCATGATCAAATAGATAGAGAATACATTTTCTACATCCTATATGTGCTCAACAGGGTTGAATTGATTTTCACTAGTGAAGTATGGAATGCTCTAAAGCACAACTGCTAGCATATCATGTTGTGCATTAAGATTGAGAAGGCTTCCACTAGTGAAGCTAACAAAGTTCCTTGGAGGAGGAGGTGATTGAAGTGCCATGGTACGGTGTATAGTTTTTTCTGTGAGAAGGAGTGGAATGTGCTCGACAAGTTGGGGATTAAGACACATGCACATATTTTTTGCTATGTATTTTCCTCAGAGATAGCTTGAGGTAATCAAAAGAAACTTCAGCTATTGCACTTTTTCTTGTTTTGTACTCTTCTCATGAAAGGTGCTCAGGATTGCTGAAAACAATAGATCTAGATGTGTTAGGAGTTTCCAGATGTGTTAGAATGAGCCTCCAAAGGCTGGAAATCACTACGTCACACTCCAAAACTTAGTAATAATGAAATTTAATATTTCACTGCTAGTACCACCAAGACATACCAGAAACTTTTAGTCGTTCAAACTTGCACCCGTGTCTCAAATATGGTAGAGATGAGTCGTTTGAGCCAACAATAGGACTACTTCAACGTTATGGGACCTTGCGCACTTGAAACAGAACTAAGGAGAAGGCTGGTTCCTCTACCTATTTCTACTGCTACTGTTACTCTTAATGCTAAAAATGAAACTTAAGCTAATAATTCCAAGGAACCAAAGATAAAAGGACAAGCAAAAAGGGAAAACTAAACTAAGAGAGGAGATAACTCCAGAGAAAGTGGGATGACCACTATCTATTTTCAGTGAAAAATGATAGAGAATACATAAATGGAGGAAAACACATGTGTAACACAAATACGAATGCATTCACTCTGTCTATTTCATGAGACACAACAAGAAAATAGAGCTATAAGGGATTTAAAATGGCACAACAAGCACACAATATAAATAAGAGACAAGAAAGAAGAATATAAACACGTTAAGGAAGAGATTAGCCACAAAACAATTCTTTTATTACTTCTAGAAATGTATAGTTGATTACAATAGAATCTGAAGGCCAATATCTGCATGCAAGGAACCAGATATGGAGGTCTTTGAATCAAAATACAAATATGTAGAATCCTTAGAAAATTCTTGAGGATCCAAAATTTCCAACCCTTTACAATGAGCTATGCTCTTACATTTATAGATGAATCGATTAGAGAAGAAGAGGAGAAAGAGTGAAAACTCAAATTTGAATCACAACCACCAACAACAAGTATTTAATGCCTAAAAATACACCTAAAAATATATCAAATACACTTCTCCAAGTCTATTTTTCATGTTAGAGAAGGAAGGAGGTGAGATCCATATGAAATCTGGGTGGTTGGGGTAATCAAACATGTTCATTAATGGTCAGAAAGATGATTCCCTATTTCTCACCTACCAAATCCTATTGAAATTTGAATTTAAATCATCTAGAGTGTAGCCCACATCATCAAATTTAAAATGAGACCAGGTGCATGTGTGTCAGAGTCCTGTAGAAAAATTTACGGTTGTGAGCAATTGTAAGTGTAGACAAACCACACAAGACACGTGGAACACACTGATTATCTGAGAGATTGGCCAACTGTACAACTATTTTGTCATTTTATGCCATGTGTCACTCATTGGTTTTTTGCAAGGATTCATCACCCAATCGACACACTTTAATTGGTTGTGTGTGGGACACTCAATGTTTGACATATGCCACATGACATATAATAGTGCAAAAGAAGGTGTAAGGGAATGCATGCAAAAGAGGGAGGTGCAAGAGGAAAACAAAAGAAGTACATGTGTGAAGATGATGCACATAGGATAAATGAGAGGAATACATGATAGAGAAATATATGGCAGAGGTGCAATCATTACAAAATGACGTGTGACAGCAGAAAGGGGGGCATGGGGAATTCCAGGGACTTAGCTAATTTTTGGAATCAGGTTCAAGGTAAGCGTGAAGGATGCATGAACTACTGGGAAGAAGGTGAATTTGTAGAGGGTGCACTCAAGGGAAAATGAAACAAAGAGGAAAAGGAAAAAAAAGATGAAGGGAAGGAGGAGCACACAAGAGAACATGAAGAATCTGTAACTAAGGGAATGTGCCAAAGAAGCAAATGAAGTGTGTGCAAGATGTAATGTAGATCCTTAGAGCCATGATGGAATGTAAGTTGTCTAAATAACTAGGGGAGTTATTTTGGATAACATAAACCATTTGACATAGTCTTTTATTTTTACATTAATAATCAGACATAAGATCATGATTGGAATTGACCACATTACTCACTTAGGCACTCAAGGACACTAATACAAGTACTTGATACTTAGAACAATATGGTTATCAGTATGTAGACTGAGACATTTTTACCTTTATGACATAAGAATCAAATTTCTTAGAGTAAAATCTAATAAGCTTCTTAGACTAAGACAGTAATAATAATTTTCATGGAAAAATTTCTTGATATGACAGGTGACATTTTTGGAAACCATCTCAAACAATTTTGAAAAACTTAACACTCTTTGTTCAAAGATACATATTGAATCCATTGACATTGAACACTAATCCTTATGAATCCTTTAGCATCAGACCAAAGACACAAATTGTGACATAGTAATTTCATATTCATAAGCTTAAAGACAAGAAAGTCATGGATGTACAAAAAACAAAACTTACACCTTTTGAGAACATAGAAACATCTTGAAAACCCTTGGAACTCTTTCATTTAAGACTCACAGTCATACTTGAAGTCTTGAACTCATAATGTCCACTCATTGATGTCAATATGGATACACAGTTGGATACATGACTGTACAGATTGCTCTTGATCAAAATCATCTTGTCAAGAATTTTGACACACCTTTCAACGAAAAGTACAATTTACAACATCATGCGTAGCCATAAACAAGATCATTATCATCTTGAAAACATTCCAATTTCTTACTATAGATTCTCTAGGACCCTTTTGAAGATCTTCAAGATTGAATGAGCACTTAGATACCTTTTTTACTTCTTCACAAACCTTACTTTATGTAACATTTTTTTGACTTGACTTGTCATGAATATAGGACTTTATTTGATGAGAAATTTACATACAAGACCATCTCTGCATTAATATACCTTAGACACATTTTTATAACAAGACCTCAGGTCATGGACATCCACAAAGGAAACATGCTTGAAGATGTGACTCAACATACAGATCACGAGATTAACAAAGAATGAGATCCTTAACAAGAGCTAAACACCATCATTGATAACCTATAATTTATACTTGAGGATTTAACTCCCCCTTGGAGACACACTTCAAAGGCCATAAGAATCTAAATAAGATCAATGACACATTAATATCACTTATACCCTTATGATAAAATAATCACACATATTATGACAATCAGACCTTTAAAAAATCACTAGACACACTTGAGAAGGACACATTTATTTCCAACAAGACACAAAATCAAGTATACAAGACACTTATCAGCAGCAAGGGCTCAAGAAGTAAGGAAAGATTCACTTCCCATACCTTGTTACTTTTATGGTTTCCGAGAGGCATAATTTCTTCAACTTATCTTGCAGAGGAGCTTGGAAGCCATTCAAACACACATTCTCTTCTTCATCAAGTGCAAACATACCTCTTTGAACTGGCTTAGGATTGATGATCCTTTTTTCAACCTTGTTATCAGAATATTTATCCTTGACAGCCTTCAAATTTTACATGGTGGGCTAAGAATCACCTCTCTTGACCTTAGGATCAGTTCTTGTAATAAATCTCCTTTTATTTTGACGAAAACTTGCAATATGACTAGATTGTTAGAAATTGAAGAAAACAATATTTTTCTTCCTTCTAGGCTCAAACACACTCAAGCTCCAACCACAATCTTTTACTTTATGCCCATACTCACAACATGAAAATAACTCACCTATAAAAGGACCTACCTCATTCCTTGGAGCTCTCCTTTTGCAATCTCTAGCTCTATGACCAAACTCATGACAAATGAAACAATATTCATGGAATAAAAAACCATACCTCATAGCATTAGGTTATCTAATTGAGTTAGACCTTCTTGGATCAGCCTTCTTAGTCACCTTCTTAGCTGATTTGGTGATTGGACCAGATTCATGATCACGCTTGCCATGAAACCCTAGGCCTGATTTGTCATCTATGGCCTTTTGACCTTCTAAATACTCATCAAGAGCATTGAATCTCTTCTCAAATCTCTCATACATATTCAAATCACTAGTTGCATCCTTCAAATTTGATTCAAGGGATTTCAACTTGTCTTCATACCTAGAACATGCATCTTCTTTCTCCTTTAAGGTTTTGGAAATACTTTGAACTTGAAATTCTAAGGCAAGAATGGCTTGACTATGCTTAGCTTCCATATCTTTGAACTGACTTTGATATGTCTTAATACATGACTAAGCTATTTCATTCCCTCTTCTCAATATAGCCTCAATATTTGTAGAATTTCTCATGGCTCATGCATCAAAGGATATCCTTTAAGCTGTTAAAATTTCTTCACAGGGACCTACTATAATACCAATTTTTGGAAGCACAAGGGACTAAGAGGGGAGTGAATAAGTCCTACAATGATTTTTCTTTCACTTGATAAATCATACATTCATCCATTAGATTCTTTATATAACTTCCATATTCATGTGTGCTTATTAGATATGTAATATCAACCACAAGAGAAAGAAAGTAATATACTCAACACAAGAAAACCATATGTAAGTGGGAAACCATCATGGGGAAGCAAACCCACTGAAACTCTGCTTACATTACAAAAATCAAAGTAATTTAGTGAATCACCAACTTCACAAGGAGCACCAACCCCTATTTTAGTATAACGCCAATCCCTAATTTAGTGAAGTACCCACTCCACAAAGAGGCTATAACCCCCTAAGGATGAACAAGCACCAAATCAGCCACTAGAATATATCTTATCTTTGGATTTTCTACTGCTATAAACTGATGGAGATCACAATTTCAGCTCACACACTAGGTCTTCAATCTCTCATATTCTTTCTCTTTATTCACTTTTATTTTCTCTATCCTCTTGCTCTCATGTCTTAAAACAATCCTCAATCTATCATGCTATTCATCATCCTTCGAATCACGTTCTCATACTATTAACCTTTAAATCTTACTGTTATCCAAAACTCACCCCCAGGGTAATTTTGGTAACATGCATCGGATTATCCGGGTCCCGAGCAAGTAAGATTGATTCGAGGCCCAAAATCATGTTTTTCGGGGTCTCCTCAGACTTTTTCTAACTCCCCACCCAAGAAGAAATCCCAACAGGTTGAGAAAATGGAAGAAATGCAAAAAATAAGGTTGGAGGACTGTGTTAAGGCATTTCGGGTCTGAAGGGTTCGGGTTGTACTGAGTTTCGTTGTACCAAGTTTGGGGCCAAAAAAATTAAGAAAATCGGCTAAACTCCTAGTCCAGGTGGTCTGTGGGATGGTTGGGACGTCGGAACGTGTGGGACGTGAAAAGCCGATTCGGCCAAAAGAGGAAAAAAATTACCTGTCATTTGTTTCGCGCGGTTTGGGACAACTGGGCCAATAGTACGCGCGGGACGCAGATCGGCCGGTTTGGCACAAAGTTGGGTCCATTTCGGGTGGTTTGGAGATATTTGTCCCAGACAGTTTGGGACATCCGGGCCAAAAGTACATGGAGGACGTGAACCGGTCGATTCGGCCGAAACAGGGGACTTTCGTTCGGGACAGTTGGGCCAAAAGTACACGTGGGACACGGAAAGCCGAAAGAGCCGCCAACGAATGGAATCTTGCCATGTGTCTTCACCTCAAATAGGAAAAAGGAACCCTGAATCAGCCGAAGTAGGAGATTTTTGTCTGGGACAGCCGGGACAAAGGTACGCGTGGGACGTGAAAAGGCAAAATGGCTAAAAAGAGACAAGGAGGCCCCGAACCAATAAAATAGTGCCACGTGTCCAAGTTTCTTACCTTGAAGTGGCAGATGTTAAAAGTCCATTCAAAATTTCTTCTAAGCTGGTGATATCTACATTTCACCCGGAAGTAAAGAAACATCTTTTTTAATGGCCAGAACTGACGTTTCAAACAACCAGCTTTAATGAAGGGTTCTCACCCACCGCCATAATGAGATAAATTAAATGCAACCTAGAAGTGGTTGGGAAACTTTGGATTTTGGGATTCAGAAGACTCTGCCTCTTCTCCTTTGGACAGGATTCAGTTTTTCACTGCAAAATTTGAAGTTCTGATTCCTCGGTGTCTGAAATTCTGAAGATTCCGAAATTTCAGAAGGAACTAACCTTTCAGACTTTTGGGTTTCAGAAGTATGATCTATGTTACCTTTTTGAGTAATTTCTTTGATATTTTTCACGAGTTCTGAAGTCTCCGAAACTTTGGGGAAGTTCAGAAATTTCGGAACTTCGGTTTCAAACTTTCGGGTTTCACTTCGAAGTCTTCTGTCACCATTTTGAAAAGTCTCTTTCCAGAGTTCCAAAATCCAAAACTCCAAAGTTCTAAAATTTTGAAACATCATAATTTCAGGTTTTAGAGTCTTCCATATTCATTTTTCATAATTTCTCCTCCAGGGTTCCGAAGTCTGAAATTTTAAAGTTCTAAAGTTTTAGAACTTTGGACCTTTGGGTTTCGGATTCCTCTGTAATATTTTTCATAACTTTTACTCTCGATTTCCGAAGTCTGAAACTCTAAAGTTCTGAAATTTCCAAACTTCAGAATTTTGAAGTTTCAAAATTTGGGGTTCTACAGACATTTAATTCTCACAAACCCTTCCACGTGTCGGCTTCTGGGCATTAATTTCAGGTATTTATATATAAACTTCAGTTTTATCTATCATTTTCACCTGATCTTTTTCTCTGACACTCTGATTTTTTACCAAAATTTTGTACTTACGAGGCATCATTTTCAAGGTAATATTGTTTGGATTATTTCTTCTTAGTTTATGATAATTTTGTGTCTCCTTGTTTATTTTCTTTTTTAATTCCTTTTTCTTATTTTTTAAATGGAACCCTCATCATTCACCATGTTTTCCTTAAGAATGTTTCTTGATTTCCACAACTGCAAAATCCAATATGTGTAGGAATCTAATCCAGATTGCATGATATATTCCTCCAGATCTCTACAAATATTGGATTTCATTCCCATCAGTGATTTCATAGTCTGTAAATTTTCATTTTCGGAACTTAGATTTTTGGAGTTTCAGAGGTTTCTATTTTGGGATTTCGGAGCTCTTTCCTTCTTAAAGTTCTTTCTCAAAATTTCAGAGGTTCCTTTTTGGAGTTTTGGAGCTTCCACTTTTGGAGTTTTGGAGGCCTACTCTTTTAGAGTTTTGGAGGTCTGAGTCTTTCAAGCTCTTTCCTTTTCAGAGGTTCTTTCTTTTGTAGTTTAAGAGGTTTTCAGTTTCATAGTTTTCAAAATTTTGGGAGTTTTCATATTTTGAGAGGTTTGCTATTTCAAGTTTTCAGAGGTTTGTACTTTGGAGTTAGAATCCTTTCAAACTTTCAGACTTCAACATTTCAGGGTTTTTTATAGTATTTGTTACAATTTCCAAAGGATCTTTTAGATTCTGAAATCTGAACTTAATGTCAACCTCCTCATCAAAAGGAAAATAAAATATGAAATATATATTTTTAGGAGTTTCTCCTCATTCGTGTATTTATTCAGACTTAGGAAATATTGGAGATACCGATCTTGGGCAGTAGATTTTCTAGACTTCTGGGCAAGGTTGATAGCTCCTAACAAGAAATCTTGGATGCAGGCTATATATGATATGGGCTTGCTCTCGCTGCTAGTTTTCCTGCATCCATGCATTGTCTTGAATTTGTCTTAGCCACAACAACCCATTTTGATGAAGATTCCATAATGGTGAGAAATGGTGATGACAAGGTCATAATTCAATTAGACTCTGATTTCTTTGAAGATTTGTTCAAACTCCCAGATGTTGAAGACTATGCCACAATTTCACCTGAAACTATAATTGAACATTAGGACAAGGGAAAATCAAACTGTGTGCGAGGGTCATGATGAAGAGCTACTTGGCCAAGAGTGTCACCAAGTTTCCTAAGACAATGTTTCTGTAAAATTTCATCCAGGAAGTGAAATGATCTCATTATGTTGTTGAGTAGAGTTTAGGTCTTGCTTCTGCAAAGGAGTTTCAGGAATGGATGTTCTTGTACATTGCCACTATAAAGAAGAAAAAATAATTCATATGATGGGGAGAGCATATCAGTAGCTCTATTGATTTTCAATTGAGTAAAGTCTTGCTTCCAAATTTTTTTACATGACTTCTTTCTTGGTCTATATTGCAGCTTCCATGGGGGAATTTAATGGGTTAAATACCAAAGTGTTAGAAGTGCATCTCATATTTTTCAATTTTTATCCTCAAATCATGATGGATGAGGGAAGTAGATATTTTTGTAGTTAAATGATGCCTTCTTCACTGTTCTTCTTTATCATTTTGACAAGGATTTATATAATTGAAGGATTTCTGACGAGGCTTTCAAAGAAGTATGAGAGTGGGGAGCCATTTATCTTCAGTTTCCTACATTTACATACATCAAGATTCCTGGTTTCATGGGTGCTCCCAACAAGTTGCCAAGATGCCCTACTAACAAATGGGTTTTTCTAGAGTTTGTTAAGGAATTGTTGGATTATCAAAAAATCCAGAACAAACGACATAAGGCAGGAGTCCAATTTCCCATTTCAATCAGTAGATATACTTGTGCCAGTATTTATAAAGTGAAGAATGTGGATGTAGAAATTTCTAAAGTGACTTTGTGAACCTTTCATCCCTGAACCAATTTTGACTACTGGGGTAAGTTCAGTGAAACAGGTTTATCTAGTTCTCATGTGCCTCAGCTAGAGGATATTTGGATTCACTATCGAGATGAGTTCATTATCTAACAATGAGAATACAAAAATATGACTTTGGATGAGGTTAGATAATTTGGTATCATAGAGATTCCAAAGGAGATGGAGGATGAGGAAGAAGTATTGGATCCAATATACAAGGATAAAAATGTTTCCAATCAGCCATTGCCATGGATAAATTGGTATCAAGAGGAAAGTTACAATACTAAGGAAAGGGAGGGACCCATTTTACAAAGAACATATGATTGGTTGGTTACCTTGGGAATTTCACCCAAAGGGTTAGATCAATCTATAAGAACATAAATCCCAACTAGCAATGAGTCTTCCTACACCCACAAAAGGGAAAATATCTACCCAAAGGGCCAATATAATTCCTAAGAAGATTTCATTTGTTGTTGGAAGTTCCTCTCTTTCCAAGACCCCTGCTTCCAAGGTTGTGTCCCCTACAACACCAATATCAGAAGTTGTCGAGGTTTTTGATTCTCTAGTTGTATCAAAAAATCTTCCACCCCCTCCTTCCTTGCCATTATCACTTCCTCTATCATTACCCTCCACTCCTACACTCATTTATTGTTTTTCCATCCCCATCCATGGCCCAAGTATTTTCATCCCTTCATGTCCTCTTAGTGGGAAAAATGATTGGGTCTCCAGTTTCCACTTCACTCCCTCTGCAGATTTCATTTCCTTCCATTTCAACTTCTAGCCTCATTGTATCCACTCCTGGGGTTATTCTCACATCTACTCCATCCATCATTACCACCTCCACTTCATTTCCAACTAATGTTACCAGTGCTATTGTGTTATCTAGTGCTCCAAGTACTAAATCAATAGTGTCACTTCTATCTGCATCTGTTATACTAGAATGGTTCTATCGTCAAACTCCAAAATAGAAGAAGAAGGTGCCTCTGGTAGATGTAATAGATCTAAGTGTGTTGGAACCTACTATGAGAAGATAGGCCAAACAAACAAAAGATCATCTCAATTTTATCTATAAACCAATCAGGAGAGAGAGTCATGGAAATCTTTACTCCCGTTGAGGGAAAGACTAAAGAAACTATCACAACAGTGGACTATCAAATTTCCATATTGTCACTAGGTAAGGTGACACACGAAGGTGCCAAACAAGATGTGCAAATGGCTCTCAGGAATTTATTAGAGAAGTATGATAAGGATAAATATTCTAAGGATGAACTGAAAGTTGAAAGTTGAGCAACTCACTTCCTTGTTGAGAAAAGTAACACAACCCACTCCAACCACTGATCCTTCAACTACTACTGCTCTGACAATTTATTTCACTCTAGACGATATTTCATATCATGAGATTGAGAAGATAGGTCATAAGGGAAGATCAGTTAATGGATGGATGGAACACATGCTTCAAGAAGCTAATCTTTGATCAAAAAGTTGTTGAGTTATATAATTACTTGCAGACAGAAAGAACCTTTATCTGTAGGATGGATGAAGTATTTTATGAAGATAACAATAATTTGAATTTAAATTTGACCACATGGGGTGAGATCAGAGATGAAAATCCAGATCTACTTCTCTAAGAAGAAGTCAATTCATGATGTTTCCAAGTTGTTCGAGTTTCAGAAGGCCATGGAATTTATATCCCAGGTGTTACAAGATTTGATCAAGAAATTGGATGAAAACGTGCGGAAATAATGGATGCCCTAAATGATATCTTAGAAGAGTTTGATAATATCAATTGCAAATTCTTCAATGAGAATATTGATGCTCCTCCAGTAGATCAAATTAAGTCAAATTTCAAGTATTTGGTGAAGAAATACGATGAGGTAACTAGGACTTTCAATAGTGACTCAATTGACAAGTTGGTTTCATGCCAGAATTTCACAAGTCGACTGAAGAAAGTGGTGAGTAAACTCAAAAGGATCCTAGCTAAAGTACCAAGAGAAATTGAAGAAAATGATGTGGTGAGTCATTACACATGTGGACCTAGAAGAAGAGGAAGTACAAGGAATCATCAAGCGTTTCATTGATTACAAGCATCAGATGACTGTCTAAGAGAAAGAACAGGAGAAAATTGTAGAAGGAAAAGATGTTGCAGGGCCAAGCTAAGCTAGGCGGCCATGGAAGGACAGTTCCAAGCTCTGGATTACTTCCAAGTTGCAGGGTTGACTGGGTCAAACCTTTGCAACTAATTTACTATTTTTATGGGAGCCTGTTCCCTGGAACTTAATTACATTCTATTTTTAGTAACTTGTTAATTAAGGTCCAGCTGTAATGGCTCAACCTAAGGAACTTAAAATAGTTAAGTGCACCAGTTTAAAAGGATATAGATCATTGGGAAGTTATTGTCTTCAATCTTGGAAGAGTGATTTGAATACTTTAGAGCCATTCAATTACATCCAGAATAATATTTTTCCATGAAAAATCTGATTTATTGTGTTAATAGTTGATCAATGTATGCTTTGTGGATGTGCAATTCCTTAGTGTAAGTGATTAATTCACCTTTATTTCAGAGTATCTTATTTCAATCTGTGGGAAAATGATGTGGTTATCTTGAATATCAGCTGTGAAATATTATATTCCTTTTGTTATAAAGTTACATTATCATTAATTGTCATAAAGAGAAAAGGATGTTTGACATGTGCATATCTTATATTGTCATGATTTGTTGATTGTGTGTTCAAACAGATTTGATCTACCTGTTAGGTATGCTTGGGGTCTTACAAGGGAATGTAATGATATTTTGTCTGTGGTTTGTTATTTTCCCTATATAAATAGTATAAGGTGAATTGGATGGTGATGGTTTCTTTGATCCTTTCTGAATTTAACCCTTCCATGTGTGAAGATCATAAAATTATCTCAGTTATACTCTTGGTGTATCACTGTATTTTCCTTATTTGTTATTTCTAACCCTGAACCTCATGAATTGAGTAGATTAGAGTCTTTTTTAAATGTGTTTTAGCCTTGCACATCAATATTAAATCAGGTGCCCCAAGTTCCAAAGGAAGTCGACCTTCTCCGGAGGTTCATCCCAAGGAAACAAGGTCCCACACCTTGGGGATGTTCTAACATTGCACGAGATCTCTCAAAAAAATTAACGGGTGCATGATCTGCGTGACAACAGTTTTTGGCATCCCCAGTGGGACGAGTATGTACTTCTCATTGCACTTTTATAAATAAAAGTACTTGATGACTCCATTTATCTGGATTTCAAGTCTCAGTGTGTTCACTTATATGAAGAATTCAGACAAGAGCTTCTTCTAAGCAAGGAAAATATCAGCATATTAAATTATCCCTATCTCCACCAAGGAGAAAGAGAAGTGATATTTCAACATAATCTTGTAGAGGTTGTTCAAATTATCATGACGGAAGGTTTCCTTCACTAAGGAACAATCGACCCTTGTTTCCATGGCTGCCAATGCTTGTCCTGCTTTCAACACTAGTAACCTCTTGCTATGAGCGTAAAGAGATGTTATTCTTGTAGCTACTCTGAAAAGTTTTCCATTTTATACTAGAGAAACCAATGTTACTCCTTTGGAGCACTTTTTGGATATAACTAGTATCTGTGCAGTACATAGTATTACAGAGGAAAATGTGGTAGTCAAACTCCTTGCTACCTCCTTTAAAGGTAAAGCACTTCAATGGTTTCAGATTTTGAGAGTTGGTTCCATAACTACTTGGAATGAGTTAGGCGAGAAGTTCTGTAAATAGTTTGAAGACAAAAGTGATCACCTATCACTTATGGAACAACTCACTACCATAGAAAGAGCCCCTCAAGTATATATATGAGTGATTTTAATTTCCATTTCAACAAGACTTGGAACAAAATTCCAACACTCGTAAGACCATCTCCAAGTAATGAATTCTTTTATTATTTATGGGCCTTGAATAATGATATAACAGTTATGATCAAATCAATGGGGGGAACTATAGTTCCTGTGGTCTATGAAATCGTTATAAGGGCCAAAAATTCTTTAATTCAATTAGGAAATATTGTGCCTAGGCCTCCCATGCTTTTGTTTTATGAAATTACATGGAAATAACCAATCATTTCCCACATTCCATCAAATCCCAATCAATCAATTATGACTACGTCCATTCCTTTGAATGATCTAGCTGAGGTTAAATTGTTGTTGCAAACTTTCATAAATGAGCTCATAGCAATCAAAAGGAAGCATTCTTAATATTCTCACCCGTATCAATCCCAATACCAAGCGGGTCATCCCCCTTTTAAAGGAACCAATCAGTCAAAAAACCAAGCTATGAATCAAGCTAAAAATGTTAAGCCTTTAAATTTTCAAAACCCTTGTGCTACTAGTTCATCTAGAGCCATACTTCCTATCGAAAATAATCTAGTTCAAGATTATGAATGGTGTTATCCTTGTTCTCATCCTCACAACCAAAATATTTTCCCGAATGGAGTTTTGAGCCAAGCTCTTATGGTCCAAAGTGTATCTGCCCCACCTGAGTCAACAATAGAATCATCCTCACAGAAAGACCAAGAGCAACCTCCTGACGAAACCACATTGTTAAACTGACAGATAGATGATTTTTTATGGTTTGTATACTGATGCTTAATCTATAGTAGAGGATACTCATTCTAAAAAGAGAGCAAGGGAATATTCACCTTTTAAATTTGGTCAAGCATCAATTTCACAACCTCATCCATGAGTGGTATTTGATAAAGATGCGGGGAAGAAACAGTCAGAAACACCTGTTAATCAAGCTACAAGGAAAGGAGGTTCTTCAAGGCGTCACGGTACCCAACATTTTTTTTTCCAAAAGAGGACTCTAATCTTCAAATAAGTATCAAAAAATTAGGAGAAATTCCATTCACTATTTTGGAAAATATGAATAAGAGCAACATGAGCGTTACTATGTGGGATGTACTCTCAATTCGTTCTCAAAGAAAATTACTGCGAGAGGCTTTGAATAGCTTTGGTACAACTGATGGCTCATCAGGTCGTGAAGTAGCAATTGCAACAAGCTTATGCCAACGATAAGGGAAAATTATTAGTAAGGCCAAAAAACCACTTCCATTCTATATTTCCTTGATCATTGGTGATCATTTGGTGCATAATTACATGATTGATTCTGGTGCCATTAGTTTCGTTATGCCCAAGAAAATTACAAACGTGTTGGGAATACAATATAATCCCATCTCTAGGGGAGTTATATAGTTATATGGTACAATAGTTATGACCGTCGAAGTCATCAAAGGGCTTTAGCTAACCATCCATGCATTCCCTAGTTTGTCATTCACATAAGACATATCAATTATAGATCTTCCTCCTCTCTTCACCATCTACCTATCACGATATATCACATCCAAGATGGGTGGTTACCTATCATCAGATTGGTCACATATGATCCTCAAAAATTAGTACAAGACAAAGGAGACTATAAGATCAAAACTAATTTACCATAATCATGTGGAGCCCTACATTTATAGTCCTATAAATGGGAATTATGCCATTAGTGACCCTAAAGAAGAAGATGTCGAATGTGAACCAACTACTCTTGGAGAGGAAGTTCCTGATATGGTGTTGGATGAGGTAAGTTTAGATCATCAATACAATCCCTAAATTTATTTATTAGCAAAGGAATAAAAAGGTTTGCTGCTGTTGGAAGAAATGAGATTGGGCACATATTGCATTCATGAAGAAGGAACAACCATACCACAACTTGTCAAAACAAAAAGCAATCTTCAAGGATTGTGGAAATTTTTCTTCGATGACTTAAGGAGTGTTGGCGAGAAAATTTGTCACGAGCAAAATCTTGTGGATTTCTTGACAATGCTCTAGGAATCTAATTCCCTCTACTTAATCGGTGTAACTTCCATATATACATGCGCATGAAAAGGTTGATTTATGTGGTGGAATTTTGACCAGGGATCCAATAGGGACAATAAAATGACCCTGTGGAAAATCTTGCAGATACCTATAAGAGAATAATTTTCTAGGAGAGTGGGAAAGGGAGTGAGAAATTAGATAGGAGAACTAATGTTGTAGGTAGAAAATTAGATTCCTGCATACATCAATTAGACGTTTTATCACATGCATCAAAATTGGGAAGAAAAAAATCTATGTATAAAAACAAGACCAAATGGAATTTATCATCACAAAGTCTCAATAAACCCCTTAGTCAAAAAATGATCGAAACTCCTTCTCGTATTGATTGTTTAACCAAGTTTTACATAGTATGATAATGGAGGAAAAATAGAGAGTGGGGGAGAGGAAAAATTTGGATATCTCCTTTGTTCTCTTAAGGTAGAATGCACTCTTGAGCTTACAAAATTAATGACCAACCCTTTGAAATGGGAATGGCTTTATAATTTATAGAATGAGAGATGACTTATCATGTACCCCCCAATGGATTTTCATATGTCCTTGTGCAACTTAAAACTTTTCAACTTCCTAGGAGAATATTAAGTCCCTTTTTATAACCTAAAGGTGGCTTATTACATTAGGAACATTAGGAAATATGAAAAAGTGCAACCCCAACTTAAAATTAGAATATTGGAAAGTAAGAAAAATTTGGGGGGAAGAGGAGAGAGAAAGAGAGAGAGAGAGAAGAAGAAGAGGAGATGTCGATCCCGATGAAGTCCGTTGATCCTCGTTGATTGAAAGCTCCAAATGTAGTAAAACTCTAGAATCTTCAAACTCCTTGCACACTATGAAACACCTTCAAATTAGCTCACGAATGCTCACCAAGTTGAGTGAACTATTCCTCTGATGACTAGAACTCCCAACCTGCGTATGATATACTTGTGACCCAAACTATGTAGTGAGTTTCGAAAAAAAAAAATCTAGTTCCCTGAGATTATCATCCCTCTATACCTCATTGTGCCAAACTTTCCCTTTGAGAAAAACCTACTATTAATAGTAAGTGTCCATATGGAAGGATTACTATTTTTAGTGAGAGGTGATTTTTGCCTCTTCTCGACCATCGTGATGTGATGAACTCCCTCATTAAATCCTGTGCAAATTAACCTTTCCTCGACCACTTTTTAGGTTGAGCTACTATTTTTTTGTAAGCACCCATATAGGGAACTTACTATTTTTAGTAAGTCGTAATTTTAACTATTTTCTTCTCTAGAAAATCATTCTGTCTTCCTGGTGACCTTGGGTACACACTACTTTCACCACAACTGCTTTTGATGATGACTTTCCAAACATAGCAAGTCTATATAGAAAAAACTTACTATTTTTAGAAAGTATGTTTCCAGTACTCAGTTTGCGACAGAACATATTTTTTAATACTTGTCTCATTGTCATGACCACATCTTCTGGATTTCACATAATTTTGTCCACTAGAATGTCAGGAAATAAAATTTAAATTTTTCACCTAGCAGTGGCTTCAAGCATAGAGCTTCCATGGCGGCCATTAATGGAGCTCAAAATTTGTAGGTCTAGTTTTTATCTCCATTTGTGATGAAAACAATTCCATTGCAATATGTTTTTCATTTGGAGCTCATGTGCAAGTGTTTAGCTTGTTTCTATTGCCGGAATGATGGGAAATCTGACGAATGTGAGTCGGTGCACGAAGTGAGGATTTTGTTGGAACAAATAATTTAGAGCACCATTTGACCTCCCATTTGTTGCATCATGATTGTATTGAAAAATATGGAATTTTGAAGAAGACAACACCTTGATCAGACTTGTATCTTGTGAGATATGAAGATTTCTCGATTGGGTGACTTTAGAGTTATCTGGCCAAAAACCTTCATTTTCTTCATGTTCTTCATTTCTTCAGTACTTTTGATCATTACTTTCTATAATAACTATGTATTTTCATGAACTGGGTGCTTATGTGGCCATGGCAGAGCTGGTTTGGATTAGTAATGACAGACTGGGTGTCTGGACAAGCATGAGCAAAGCCATGGCATGGTGAGGATCTATGGAGGAGAAATGAGAGGAAGAAAATGACTAAGTGCCGGATTTAAATTTTCAAAAAATTTACATGGAGGGGCTGGGCACATTTTTTTGTCCCTAATGTCCCTCACCTTAGGGACATAAGGGACATCAATTTCCATGGTGGTCAAGAGGACGACATGTGTCTTCAATCTGACAAAAGGGGATTTTCTTGAAAAAGCACTAGAAGTGTTGGGGGTTAAAAGCCGGTCACGTGGATGACCAAAAGAATCCCCATAGGGGCTAGGTAAATTTTTCCATGTCTTTTGTCCCTAACCTCAGGGACGTGAGGGACATAAAATTCCATGGTGGCCCTAAAGCTGACACGTGGCACTTGATCCAACAACAAGGTATTTGAGCTCCAATAATGCACTTGGAGGATGAAAACTAGTCACGTGGGTGACCAAAAGACTCCCCATAGGGGTTGGGTGATTTTTTCAAGGTCTGATATACCTTACCTTAGGGACGTTGAGGAACATAAAATCCTGCTAGGCTCTTTGTGCTGACACATGTCCTCCCGAAAATTGACTAACTCTTGAATGGTCTCCAAGAGGGTAACTTGGAATGATGATAACTTGAGCTCCCGATGATTTTTTTTGGAAAAACGTTATATGATACTTACTGGAAATTGAATTTTGAATCTAATGGTGTGGCTCTCATTTCTTGATTCATCCATTTGATCTTGGAAAAATCAGAATTGTTATTTGGTACTCCACTTGTGCTTGAGAAAAATTACCTATATACCTGATGCGCCAAAGCGTTGTGAAAAATATGATTTCACCATCATGTAGGGCTTGGAATCCTATTTTTGGAGATGTTTTTTTTACTCCTAACTCCATTTGAAGCTCCCAGAATCTTCTTCTGAAGCTCAGTAGTTGTTTTAGGCCTATGTACTGCCTAGGCTTGTGAACCCCATTTTTTGACTTAGACTACTCCAAGTCTTTCAAAACTTCCCCAAACCTTCAAAAATAATTTCCATGATGATTTAAGGTATTCAATTCACCTCCATGTTGAATTTTTCCTTCTTGTTACGCTCCAGGGGGGTTGATCCAATCTCCTGGGAAGGCCAGTGATATCCCTTCCCAATATTGCCAGAAGATAACATCTTTTCAGAACTTCCTAAAATCATCTAGGGGATTGATTTGACTTTCTTAAATCACCTAGGGGGATGAGATAAAGTTGTCTTGGGGGTCACTGGACTGACTGGGTGGACTTGGTGTGCCTACAAATGGCAGGAAATTAAAATTTTGGCACATGGGTATAGTTTTCATGCTTGGATATTGTCAATTTCCCTATTGCACATTTGCATGACAACAGATGGATCTAGCTTGGGGACATGACATGGGAATCCAGAATCTCAATTTTAGACCATATAGTTCGTTGACCAGTTCCTTATCCATTGGTCCCTATGGAGTCATGTACAACTTACAACAAGAGAGAAAGGGAGAAGAAGGAAACACACTCGCACAGGAAAATGAAATGACACACACGACAAGAAGGGAAACACATGCAACAGAAATAGGAAACACACCTAGAAATCACCTATAGTATAAGGTGGGGGACAACCCACTTTCACTAACACTTTTTTTTATTCCTTAAAAGTTACCCTTGATTGGGAAACATTGAGTGATGTTGTTATGTGAAGCCATTAATTCGTTCTATAGAGTAGCTTCCTCTCCTTAATTGTTTATGAAAGCCTAGATGCTTTCACAATTGTCTATGTACTTGGTAGAAGAGAGTCTACATGATCTTATTGATGCTCATGCCTTTTCTTAGAAATCCATTGCCTTGATCCTCTTTGAAATTGGTTTCATAGTGCCAGATGCATCCCGCGTTTATCCACAAATATGATTCTTCACTGGGCACAATATTACTTCCCCAAGGCTTCTTTTCATTCAAATTACTTGAAAATTTTGGATACGTTTCTTTCCCAGGTCTATGCTTGTTGACCTCTTTTCCATGAGAAACCTTAAGACTTATCCTTTTTCTTTAATCCATCGTGAGGTGCTTAAGTACTGACAGAAGGATTGGGAGCAACGTTATAATTGTCTTTTATGTCCATGACACGAGTGAAGAGATCAAGAATCAGCTCGGGGTCCTCCACAACTTCTACTACATCCAATATTTCTTGCACGGAGTTATGACTTTGTCATTTCTTACTAGCTCCTATCTTTGTATGCCTTTGAAGAATCTTTATTTTGCAGCTCAAGGCAACTATCTAGATGGATTACCTCATCATCTTGGGAATCGCTGCACTCTATAAATCCTTCATAAAAAATAGCTTCATCTTCAGAAGGTCTCGAAACTTCTTTCTTTTATTTCTTCATCATGGAAAGAGTCTTCATCTTGAAATGGGAAAGAAAATACCTCAATTTCATCATTGTATCCACCAACCATCGGATCGAGAGGGAAATCATATTTCTCATCTAGATTTATTTCAGCATAGCCCATCTTCACACTGGTTAAGGTTTCGAAGTCAGCTTCACATTCCTTGTCTTCTAGATTCATGACTTGCGTTAAACCTTGGTTCACTTGGGCTTATCACAAGGACTAGTGATTTTGTCTCTCTATAGATGGCTTGACTGAGATCATCTTGATTCCCCAAATGGAAATGAAAATAACTTCCACTCATCTATGGATAAGCACCATATAATGCTGATTTTTCTTCTTGAAAATAATGTAAGCACCATCTCTTCTTCCTCATGGTTTGCATCATCCGGACGATAATTCAGAGCTGCCCTCTTGTAACTCAAATCTCCACAATGCTTCTTCGAAGTCCAAATATCTCTAGGAAGGCATGTCTGACCTATCAAGTTGGGGAAATCCTCTTCCTCCTCAGCTTCCACAAAGTGATTCATCTACCTTCTACCTTGATACAAAATTCTTAGCTTCCAGGCTTCTGGAATTTAGTATTGTGTACCTCATCTTCTTCTTGGGAAGCAATCTCTCCATGTATCCCTTCAAAAGTATGGTTGTATATGACTAATTCATCTGAATTTTCCCTCACAAGTCTCGGTAGAAACTTCTACTCAGCAACATTCTGAACGAGACTGGGATGTCTACTACCAAAATCATCGTTGAAAACTTTTTTGTTTGGGAAATATGGAAAGAGCCACCTGTGCATCTTTGATCTTCCCCTACAATTGGACTTATTTTTACTCCAAGGAGTAACAAGAGGCCACTGGGTGGAATCATGGTAATTTTGAGAGATTTGGAAACCTCATGGGCATGAAATTATTTGAGGCACCCGAATCTATTATGTAATTGTTCAATACATATTATCCAAGAAGAAGGAAGACATAAACCAGGTTCAATCTTATCAGTCTTTGATGCACTCAAAGAAAGCACGTTCTGTGAGGGAGGTGTAGGTGGGTTTGGTAACATGCCTTTAGAACTAGAAGTTACAACATTGGGTGTTTAACATCCACTATTGATATATCAGAAAAACCTCTCAAATTATTTAGGATGAATCTACAAATTTTTGAATTTCAGTAATCTGCACTTTGGATTTGTTTTCATATTCTATGAAGTCAAAGGGAGTAGATGCGGACAAGAGGGGCGAAGGGAATAATTTTGGAGTCTAGATAGGCTTGGGAGCAAGATTCAATTTTTGGGGAATGGAGGGTATTTTGAAAGGTACACTAGGAGCTAGAAAAGTAATAGTTTTTACAGAATCAGATTTAGATTTAGAATTGGAAGAGACATCAGAGGACTTACTTGGGATTATGGGAGCCTTCTTACTTGCTACGAGATCAGGCTCCAATAATGCAGACTTCATGGAAGATGGAAGTGGGAATCCTTGAATGATTTGTTTTTTGTAGAGTTGCCACATGAGGATCATCAACCTTATTTTATTTTGCAGTAGTGGATGGAGATGCTCTTATCTCGGACTGAGAATGAGTGAATACCACACATTAGAAACCAGGTGCATCATCTTCATCTTCTTCATCACCTATGGAATACTCACAAAATCTGATTTGTCTATCATTCTCAAGTGCATTGATCTTTAGGAAGTTATCACCTTCACTTTATTGTTAAAGATCTTCTTCACTTTCTTGAAATATACAATTTACACTCACGGGTGGGGCCTCTAAGGAAAGCCTTTGGGGTGTTCCTAGAATCTGATTTTTATTGCTTCTTTGGGAAGAAACTAGTTCAAATATCTCCCTTCTCAATAACACCATTTCATTAGCCAATTTTTATAAATATGGATTAGTTCTTTCATCTCCAGGATGTTGGGCCTTGCCCTTCGATGGATTCTTGATCTTTCCACAGAGGATGAGATCATCATAAATTTCAGTGGACGATCTTTGTGCTTCGACAATGTTCCTTGGTTGGGATCTTTGTAGAAAATACCCTAATTATGATGATTGATAATTTGGAGAATCTCTTGACATTGTTTTGAGATGGTGAATCCTCTTTAGGTATCCTGCGAAGTAACCATTAGAAATGAGCCACAAATTCTCTCATGGTTTCATTTTCTCCTTTATTCATTTGAGTTAACTGTACCAGGAGGTCCTAACAGTCTTCAATTGATTTAAATCTCTCTTCAAAGGAATCGTTGATGTCATTCCAACCCATGATGGATCGGTTACCTGAAGGAGATAAAACCATTCTGCTAATTTTTCTTGAAGGGACTCCACAAACAGTCTCACAAAAACGTCTTCATGTTCAACTCTGAGAATCCCGCATGATGTGGTGAAAGTGGCATTGCATTATTCATGTATCTATGTGCCATCACCTTTAAACTTTGGAAATTTCTTACAGGAACCTATTGGTAGATCATGAAGAGGAGGTTCAAGAACAAGCATGCATGTATTTCTTCACCATGGAACAATGAGTTGAGGTCTTTATACTTTTTATGCCACCGTTTCCACTTCAGATTTTACTTCAGAAAATTCTTCTTCTTTTGGGAACCCAATGCTTAAGGTGATTGAAAAATGAGAGAATTTGAAGGGGGAGTATTAACAGGACTTCAGATAGGGTTACTAGGTGAACTAATTGAAGAGCTAGATGGAGAGGAGACTTGAGAGAAGAAGTATGGATTATCTCTAATTCATTGTCACTGATTTTACAAAGCCTTGAAATTGGTATCAACAACACCACTCCACCTATTCAACATGGTGTATCTTCCTTTAGCCAGATTTTGGAATTTCTTGAAGTGGGAATATGAAAATAAAGTATGAAATATAAAAGGTCATGTGCAGGAACAAACATTGTATCTTTTAGCAATGGATTTTTATGAATTTTTTTTGTTTTTCCAAATTCAATTTTTTTATTTTGGGACCTTGCGTTCATATTTTGGGTGTAGATTCTGCCAAGTTTGTCTCACGGTGGGTGCAAAAAACTATTAGCGAGAAATTTTTTTGGGTGGATTTCTTTTTTTTTTAATTTCTTTTCAATGCTTTAGGAATCTAAGTCCCTATACTTAACCGTAATGTAGCTTCTGTATATGCATGCATGTGAAAAGATGGATTTATATGGTGGCCTTTTGACCGGGGATCAACCAGGGACACTCCACTAACCCTGCGGAAAATCTTGCAGATACCTGCAAGAGAATAATTTTCTAGGAGAGCAGGATAAGGGAGTGAAAAATTAGATAGGAGTACTATTGTTATAGGTAGAAAATTAGATTCCTGTATTCAATTAAAAGTTTTATCACATGCATCCAGATTAGGAAGAAATAACTCTACGCTTAACAAGACCTCACAAAGTCTCAATAAATCCCTTGTCAAAAAAGGCTCGAAATATTGATTTCTTAAACTAAGATGTATATAGTATGAGAATGTAGGAAAAATAGAGAGTGGGGGAGAGGAAGAATTTGGCTATCTCCTTTTTCTCTCAAGGTAGAATTGATCTGAAAATAATCAAGTTATTACTACCTGATCTCGGACCCTTGTAGGCTTTAAATATTTGCTGACAATTTTCTCCTTTTAAGTAATCAATTTAAAAATTAATGCAAGACAATAAAGACAATTGCACAAAGATTGATTACGGAGTTTGGCAATTGCCTACGTCTCTGGGTTCGTGGTTGAACCATTCCACTAGTCAAAACTTGTAAGTTACAATAGTACTTTCACAAGAAAACCTAATGGAATTTTACTTGCCTATCAGTACACCAGTTCTTCGAAAACTTCTGATGATCATTTGAATTGTTCTTCACCTTCTTGATGCACAATCTCCTTCGGCTTCGATCGGCCTTCCCGACTGCTATCTATGCGATGCTAGCACTCCGGTCGACAATCTAGGATTTGCCAAGTAATTGGTGTGGCTCAATGGGCCTATTGGGTAGTTTATAATTTACTCCCAATCACAAATATTTCATCTACTATTGCCTAAAATAATAGGCCAATAAACAATATTTGTCGACACATCTCACAAATAAGCTTAAAAAATAATAAGCTTCTCGGACTAATGTGTGTCCATTACAATAGAATGGGTTCCCTATTTATACAAAAATTAGGGCCCTGAAAAATGCAATACATATTATCTTAAGGCTATATTTAAACCTTAGCCTCACCTATAGCAAAATTAATGGGATTACATACCCATATAGGGCGGTTTGCATTTTTAATGGGATGAATACCCATGTTGGTGGAGAAGCATGTTTAATGGGATAAATATCCCAAATAGGGTGGTGGGATAATAGTTTAGCCTTTACTAAGCCTTTCCACGCGCATTTTTATAGTGGTCAAAGGACCACCTTAGGCTTAATCGCCCCCATCTCCACCGCTTCACCACATTCTTCCACGTGGATGGCTTTGCATGCCCCCACCACCGCTTCCCTCCTTCACAAATGGACTTAGCATGTGGCGGTTTAATTAAGTAAGTGGAAATTTGAATACCAATGTTTGAACATTAATATATGTGGTTTGTGGCATAATGTGTGGCATTTGGAAATTGGTGTGTAAGTGGACTTACCAAGTAAATAGAAATTCGACCCATACCATGGGGTATAGAAAATAATTAACTTGGTCATCATGTAGTCCACTTGTAGTCTCCCGATAGGTAAATCAATTGAATTCGACGAGTGTGGTGGCAAGCCACGTGTCATAGTGCGATTGGTCCAATATTGACCAGTTGACCAGAGTTGACTTTCCGCTGTCTGAACTTTGACCGGACATATCTAGAGCTCCCGTTGTCCATTTTTCATGTTCTCATAGTCGTTGGAAAGCTCTCAAGATGATCTTCTACAATGACACCATTTAGGGATGTTTAGGGAACTTTCAAAAATGATCCCCTGATCACACCTCCCCACTAAGAAAGGATTTTTGTCCCAAAAATCTTCCATACTGTCCTGAATCTGAAAAACTCTGCTACCACCTTGGAAGTGCTGTTGTAGTAGAACCTTGGGTCTTCTCCTCCAACCTTCTCACTTCAATAACTCTTCTCTGATCCTGGACCTGTGGGTTATGGGCCCACAACACTTCTGCTGCACCACTCTGATATCTGAAGAAGACCTCCACATCTCCGCTTTATGGTGCTAAGTTTCTGAATGAAACCTCGACGCTCCTTCTGTGTGGTGCTAAGCTTCTTGATATCTAACAACAAGGATCTTCTTTGACTCTATAACACAGCTCCTAGCTCCGAGTTGATTCTGTAGAATCCAAACTGGTTTGAAGGAACTCCATGTTACGTAGAGCTTTGATTGATCCGATGTCAATGATGGACAATGACTTGTCCCTTTTTCAGACCTCAACGCCTATGATGCACGATGTTGAGTCTTTATAGACCTCAACGTCTCCAATGCATGATGCTAAGTTTCTATAGACCTCAACACCTCCGATGCACGATGCTAAGTCTATTATAGACCTCAAGCCTCTAATGCATGATGCTAAGTCTCTTTCAGACCTCAATGCCCGATGCACAATGCTAAGCCTCTTTCAAGACCTCGAGCTTCCAATGCATGATGCTAAGTCTATTGATCAGCTACCATTCAAATGTGCGGTCACAATGGCTTGACACCGAATGACGTTCTGAGCTGATCCTTTGAGAGCTCCACTTGTTGACATACTAATATCAGGTACCATTCTGCTGCACGGTCGCAATGCCTCTACACAAAATGAAGTTCCGACCTGATGTCAATGCCAACGGTGATTCAGCTACCATTCTACTCCACGGTCACAATGCCTCTACACAGAATGAAGTTTTGAGCTGATCTTTTGAGAGCTCTATTGTCTGCACAAATGGCAGATCAATCTTCAAGCTTTATATGAGTCAAATCTTGTATCCAAGCTGTAACAGGTACTCACAAGCTTATTAGGCGATCTGTTTGGAGCATTAATCAAATTTTCTAAGTAAGAAAATCCACTGAGTATGGTAAACCTTTCTCTCAGCATTTTCTCACAAAATTTGATCTCCAAACTTAATAATGCATACGATTCATCAATTTGAATTATGCAATATATAATTGAAAAATTGTTGACTTACCCATTTCAAAGGACTTTCACTTTTAGGTATTACCTGGTCCTGGGTTGACTTGTCAACTAGTGGTGGAGTAGAAACTTCCTTTGCCTTTGGAATAGGCCTCCATTCCATCTTTGGCTTGCCATTACTTTGATGGCGAGATGGATGCAGTTTCCAACAATTTTCAACCCGATGCCCATTCCTCTGGCAATGAGCACAAAAATTCCTCTTAATCTCCTTCTTCTGGGATGAGGAACTCTTTTTTCCATTTCTCGACTCTGCATGACGAAATTGGTCTTTCTGATTTGCCTTGTTCCTGACGAAAGGCATCAACTTCTTCATCAATGTTCTTCTCTTCCAGTATCTAGCCAATGAATGATTATGTAATCCACAAAAATACATGGAAAGGAATTCCACATCTTCTGAAAATCATAACGATACTTCTTAAGCTGGAAAAGTGGATCAGAAATTTTATTTTGCTTATGATTATGGTAAGAAACTGGAGGTGGAATCTCATTACCTCTTTTCTAATTTCTCTTACCACATCCTACATGTGATGACAAAGCACAAGTTTCCTACTTATAATCTTCTTGTAGGACTAGTGGGGTAATATCTTTTCTTTCGGAAGTTTGTCTCCCATCAGCGTTCTTGGAGCATTCTCCAATTTCCATTCCCACACTAGAAAAACCCAAGCCTTTAAAAAAAGGACGATCCTTGACCTGTATTGGGTTAGCAATGCCTTGGCCATTTTTACCAAGGCCTCTTCCATCAAATCCCATTTTATCTAGTAACTTGGATCTAATGCCTCTAGTATGCTTTTCAAACAAACCAAAGAATTCATTACCTGAATCCGAAACCAAATGGGAGGAAGAAGAAGATTCCAGTGGTGAACAACTTATAGTGCAGTCATCTTCCATGGTCACTAAATTTGAAGTTGAAGGTATTTCCTTCCTTTGATCACCACACTGCAACCTTGCCAAGAGCTCATCCTTGGTTTGCAGTTTTGATTTCAAACGAGCATTCTCCTCTTCCAAGGAGTAATACATTGATCACAGGAGAGATTTCTCTTCCTAGACATGGTGATTATAAGCTTCAATTTCCTTGAGCTTTTCCTGTTTAGACATCTTGCCCATAGTGCACCTTTACCCTGTTCACAAAAATTGAACCAAATGCACCAATCTTGAAGTAATCACTTTGTTAATCAGATTTATTGAAAAAAAAATATGGAGCTAAACCAGCTCTGATACCAAACTTGATCTGAAAATAATTAAGTTATTACTACCTGATCTCGGACCCTTGTAGGCTTTAAATATTTTCTGACAATTTTCTCCTTTTAAGTAATCAATTTAAAAATTAATGCAAGACAATAAAGAAAATTGCACAAAGATTGATTACGGAGTTCGGTAATTGCCTACGTCTCCTGGTTCGTGTTCGAACCATTCCACTAGTCAAAACTTATAAGTTACGATAGTACTTTCACAAGAAAACCTAATGGAAATTTACTTTCCTATCAGTACACCAGTTCTTTGAAAACTTCTGATGATCAGTTGAATTTTTCTTCACCTTCCTGATGCACAATCTCCTTCGGCTTCAATCGGCCTTCCCGATGCTATCTATGCGATGCTAGCACTCCGGTCGACAATCCAGGATTTGCAAGTAATTGGTGTGGCTCAGTGAGCCTATTGGGTAGTTTATAATTTACTCCCAATCACAGATATTTCATCTATTATTGCCTAAAATAATAGTCCAATAAACAATATTTGTCGACACATCTCACAAATAAGCTTAAAAAATAATAAGCTTCTCGGACTAATGTGTGTCCATTACAATAGAATGGGTTCCCTATTTATACAAAAATTAGGGCCCTTAAAAAATGCAATACATATTATCTTAAGGCTATATTTAAACCTTAGCCTCACCCGTAGCAAAATTAATGGGATTACATACCCATATAGGGTGGTTTTCATTTTTAATGGGATGAATACCCATGTTGGCGAGAGAAGCATGTTTAATGGGATAAATATCCCAAATAGGGTGGCATGATAATAGTTTAGGCTTTATTAAGCCTTTCCACGCATTTTTATAGTGGTCAAAGGACCACCATAGGCTTAACTGCCCCCATCTCCACCGCTTCACCACATTCTTCCACATGGATGGATTTGTATGCCCCCACCACCGCTTCCCTCCTTCAAAAATGGACTTAGCATGTGGCGGTTTAATTGAGTAAGTGGAAATTTGAATACCAATGTTTGAACATTAATATATGTGGTTTTTGGCATAATGCGTGGCATTTGGAAATCGGTGTGTAAGTGGACTTACCAAGTAAATAGAAATTTGACCCATACGATGGGGTATAGAAAATAATTAACTCGGTCATCATGTAGTCCACTTGTCATCTCTTGATAGGAAAATTGAGTGAATTCGATGAGTGTGGTGGCAAGCCACATGTCACAGTGCGATTGGTCCAATATTGACCAGTTAACTAGAGTTGACTTTCCCGCTGTCTGAACTTTGACCAAACATATCTAGAGATCCCGTTGTCTGTTTGTCACGTTCTCATAGTCGTTGGAAATATCTTAAAATGATATTCTACACTGAAACCATTTAGGGATGTTTAGGGAACTTTCAAAAATGATCCTTTAATCACACCTCAGAACCAAGTTGTATATAGTATGAGAATGGAGGAAAAATAGAGAGTGGGGGAGAGGAAGAATTTGGCTATCTCCTTTTTTATCTCAAGACAGAATGCACTCTTGAGCTTACAAAATTAATGACCAACCATTTGAAATGGGAATGGCTTTACAATTTATAGAATGAGAGATGACTTATCATGTACCCCCCAATGGATTTTCATATGTTCTTGTGCAACTTAAAAATTTTCAACTTCCTAGGAGAATATTAAGTCCCTTTTATAACCTAAAGGTGGCTTATTACATTAGGAACATTAGGACATATGAAAAATTGTAACCCCAACTTGAAATTAGAATATTGGAAAGTGAGAAAAATTTGGGGGGAAGAGGAGAGAGAAAGAGAGAGAGAGAAGAAGAAGAGGAGATGTCGATCTTGATGAAGACTGTTGATCATCATTTATGGAAATCTCCAAATGTACTAAACTTTGAATCTTTGAACTCCTTGCACACTAAGAAAATCCATCAAATTAGCTCACGAACTCTTGCCAAGTTGAGTGAACTGTTCCGCTAATGACTGAAACTCCCATCTTGTGTATGATATACTTATGACCCGGACTATGTAGTGAGTGTCAAAAAACATTGTTCAGTTCCCTGAGATGATCATCCCTCTATGCCTCATTTTGCCAAACTTTTCCTTTGAGAACAACCTATTATTAATATTAAGTGTCCAGATGGAAGGATTATTATTTTTAGTGAGAGGTGATTTTTGCCTCTTCTCGACTATCGTGATGTGATGAACTCCCTCATTTGATCCTATACACATTACCGTTTCCTCGGCCAATTTTTGGGTTGAAATAATATTCTAAGTAAGCACCCATATAGGGAACTTACTATTTTTAGTAAGTGGTCATTTTAACTATTTTCTACTTTGGAAAATCATTCTGGCTTCCTGGTGATCTTGGGTTCGCACTGCTTTCGCCAAAAATGCTTTTAATGATGACCTTCCAAACATAACAAGTTTGTATAGAAAAACTTACTATTTTTAGAAATTGTGTTTCCACTACTTGGTTTGTGATGGAACATATTTTTTTAGACTCATCTCATCATCTTAACCACATCCTCCAAATTTCACATAATTTTTTCCACTAAAATGCCGAGAAATAAAATTTAAAATTTTCACCTAGCAGTGGCTTTGAGCACGGAACTGCCATGGCGGCCATTGACGGAGCTCAAAATTTGTAGATCTAGTTTTTATATCCATTTGAAATAAAAAAAAATCCATTGCGATATGATTTTTATTTAGAGCTCGTGTGTAAGTTTTTAGCTCGTTTGCATTACAGGAATGATGGAAAATTCGACAAATGTGAGTCAGTGCATGAAGTGGGGATTTTGTTGGAAAAAATAATTTAGAGAAACATTTGACCTTCCATTTGTTGCATCATGATCATCTTGAAAATTTTGGAAGTTTGTAGAAGATGACACCTTGATCAGACTTGTATCTTATGAGATATGAAGATTTCTCGATTGGGTGATTTCACGGTTATCTGGCCAAAAAACTTCATTTTCTTCCAGTTCTTCATTTCTTCATCACTTTTGATAATTCCTTCCCATAAGACCTATGTATATTCATGAACTAGTTGCTTATGTGGCCATGGCAGATCTGGTTTGGATCAGCAATGACAGATTGGGTGTTTGGACAAGCTTGAGTAAAGCCATGACATGGTGTGGAGCTATGGAGGAGGAATGAGAGGAAGAAAATGACTAAGTGCCGGATTTAAATTTTCAAAAAATTTACATGGATGGGCTGGGAGAATTTTTGTGTCCTTGATGTCCCTCACCTCATGGATGTGAGGGACATCAATTTCCATGGTGGTCAAGAGGACGACATGTGTCCTCGATCCAACAACATGGGATTTTCTTGAAAAAGTACTAGAAGAACTGGGGGCTTGAAAGTCAATCATGTGATTAACCAAAAGACTCCCCATAAGGGTTGGGTGCACTTTTCCAAGTATTCTATCCCTAATAGTAGGGACATGAGGGACATCAAATTCCATGGTTGTCTTGGAGATGACACATGGCATTTGATCCCACAACAAGGGATTTGAGTTCCAAAAATGTACTTGGTGGTTGAAAGCCAGTCATGTGGGTGACCAAAAGACTCCCCATAGAGGCTGGGTGAATTTTTCAAGGTTTGATGCACCTTACCTTAGGGACTTCGAGGACATAAAATCCCTCCAGGTTCGTGGTGCTAGCACGTGTCCTCCCAAAAATTGACTAACTCCCGAATGGTATCCAAGAGGGTAACATGGAATGATGATAACTTGAGCTCTCAGTGGAATTTTTTGGAAAAAAAATTATATGATCCTGACTGGTAATGAAATTTTGAATCCAATGGTCTGGGTCCCATGTCTTGATGGATCCATTATTTCCCTAAAAAATATGAATTGTGATTTGGTACTCTACCTATGCCTGAGAAAAACTACCTGCAGACCTAATGCGCCAAAGGTTTGTGAAAAATATGATTTTACCATCATTTAGGGAATGGAATCCTATTTTTGGGGATTTTTATTTTTACTCCTAACTCCATTTGGAGCTCCCAAAATCTTCTTTTGAAGCTCAATAGTTGATTTAGGCCTTTGTACTGCCTAGGCTTGTGAACCCTATTTTTTACTTAGACTACTCCAAGTATTTCAAAAATTCCCCAAAAATTTCAAAATCATTTCCATGATGTTATAAGGTCTTCAATTCACCTACATGTTGTTTTTTTTCCCTTCTATTATGCTCCAGGGGGTTGATCCAGTCCTGGGAAGGCCATCGATAGCCCTTCCTAATACTGCCAGAAGATAGCATCTTTTCATAATTTCCTAAAATCACGTAAGGGACTGATTTAACTTTCCTAAATCACCTAGAGGGATGAGATAACATTTTATAGTGGGTCACTTGAATGACTGGGTGGAATTGGTGTGCTTGGGAATGAAAACACATGAATATTTTGGCACAAGGGTATAGTTGTCATGCTTGGAAATTGTCAATTTCCCTGTTCCCCATTTACATGACAACAAAGAGTAAGAATGGATCTGGTGCTGATATTATGCTAATTTCTCCAAAAGGAAACAAATACTTCTCATATTTCTGATTGTAGTTCAGTTGCACTAAGAATATTGTAGAATACAAGGCCCTTGTGTAGGGAATTAAACTTGTTAAAAAGAGGGGTATTAAAACCCTAGCTATTTTTGGAGACAGTGAGTTAGTATTTCATCAAGTAATGACACGTAGTCCATCCAAAAATTATATTTTAAGATCATACAAAAAATGGCTCTAGGATTTAATTGAATATTTCGAAGCTTTTGGGATACATGTTGTTCCTAGAAAATAAAACCAAGATGCTGATAGGCTTGCTACAATATGTTCACAATATGAAATACCAGTTTATATTAAAAAGGAAGGACAACAATCTGTCCAAATAGTGGTTTGACCCATAGTCCCTAATAATGTAAGTAGCTGACAAGTGTTCGATAGTGACCAAAAAATTATCCTGTTTCTACAATCAGAAGTGAAGTTTTCCACAGAAGTTCAAGCTAAGTTGCAGGAAGCATACAATGATCAAATAATTCTATCGAAAAGCAACAAGCTACCAAATGGTTTAGTTACTCTGGAAACCATATTTAATTTAAATGATCAAGCCAAAATGTATAACTCAAACATGGTGGTCAAAGAAGATGATTTTGAGGAGGTTGAAGTGGCCAATGAGAAATATCTGAAGATTGGTAAAGTATGTACTTCTAAAGAAAAGGAATCTTTCATCAAAATGTGTCAAGAGTGTCATGATAGTTTCACATAGAGCTATGAGGACCTGCATGGTTTTGACCCAGGGCTAGCACAACATCCTATTGAACTGGATCCTTTCACTAGAAACCGAGGCCGATTAATCCCAAAATCGAGCCACTAATGAGAAAGGAGCTAGCCAAGCTCATAGAGCTGTGTATAATTTTTCCTATTAAGCATTCATCTTGGGTGGCCAATTTGGTTCTTGTACTAAAGAAAAATAGATAAATTTGGTTGTGCATGGATTTCAGAGATCTGAATCATGCCTCATTGAAATATCATTATCATCTTCCGTCAATGGAGCAAATTCTTTAGTGGTAAGAACTCATAGGTTTTCCTTGCTCTATGGGTAATTAGGTTATAATCAGATTCTTGTTCAAGAATCTGATCAATTTAAAATTACCTTCACCACCAAGTAGGGCACGCATACTTATAAAAAAATTCCATTTGGATTGTCTAATGCTAGGTCTACTTTCCAAAGAGCAATGAACATGGAATTTAAAGGGATAATAAACGGTATCATTTTAGTTTACCTAGATGATATAACTATGTACTCTAAGCATGTAGGTGACCACATCACAAATATGAGAAACATTTTCCGGTGGTGTAGGGAATTAGGGGTTTCACTCAATCCTAAGAAGTGTATTTTTTGTAGTGCATACAGGAAATTTTTTGGGGCATGTTGTTTCAGCAGAAGGACTATCAATTGACCCAAAAAGAATTCACTCAATTTTGTCCCTCTCCCTCCCAAGTCACAAAAATGGACTCCAAAGTTTTTTAGGCACTATAAATTTTGTATGGAGATTCATTCCTCACTTCATAGAATTGGCTAAACCATTTACATCTATGCTAAAAAAGAATATGCCTTTCCCATGAAAAAAAAGGGAAGGAGAGTTTTGAAGCCATCAAAATGGCCATTTTTCAGGATCCAACTCTGGTTAACCCCAGGTTTGGTAAAGATTTTATCCTCTATGCTTTTTCAAGGTCAAGAGAACATTTTAGGTATCCTTACTAAGTAAAATAACGACTTGATGGAGAAGCCAATTGCTTTTTTAAATCAATCCCTTAAGAACAATGAGCTCAAATATTCATTCGTTGAAAAAAAACTCTTTACAGTTATTCGACCTCTTAAGAAATTCAAGTACATTTTGTCCAACAACAAAATTCATCTGATGGTGTCTCATCCAAGTGCCAAGGACTTTTTACTGAACAAAGAGATGAACAAGAAGTGTACCAGATGGATTACAAAGGTGATGGAATATGACATACATATCAAAGTCAATGAAATTATCAGAGGTAAGAGGTTGTGTCAAAAAATTAATGTAGACATGGAATCAAAGGGTGATGAAGATGTTACACTCTTAAACACTGATGAAGATGATACTCAAGTTAACTGATTATCTAGAATGGAGAATTTCCTTTTTTCAAGAGCATACCCTATGGATATGAATAAAATTCAAAGATGAACCTTCCGTCTTTAGTCAATCCCATATGTTCTGGTAGATAATGTTATTTTTCAAAGATATTTGAATGGTGTTCTTCTTCAGAGCGTGAAGTCAGAATAGGTAAGTATGATACTATAAGAGTTTAAAATTTTAATGGCTTATCAAAATTTCATTATCTTGCATGAACAACCACTACTAAGATCATGTGAGCTAGTTACTATTGGCCATATTTGTTCAAAGATGCTCATTTTTGGGTAAGAAAATGCAAGGAATGTGCCCTTTTCATAGGAAAGCATAGGTTGGCAGCTCTTGTACTCCATTCAATTCAAGTGGATCAACCATTTGTTCAATGGAGGTTGGATTTCATTAGAATGATTAATCCTCCATCCAGTGACAAACATTAATGGGTCCTTACTGCAATGGAATACTTTACTCGAAGGACAGAGGCAGTAGCATTGAAAGAAAGCAATGAGAGGGTAGTTCTTGATTTCTTGGAAGGTATACTGACAAGGTTCATTGTTTCTATTTACAGTTATTTTAGACAATGCGATGGATTTTCTTAGTCTGATGCTAAGTGAATGGGATGTTAAGAATGGAGGTCTACCTCAAGACTTCGTCCAATTACTATCCGCAAGGAAACAAATTGGTTGAGTCTAGCAACAAGAACCTCATAAGGATTATCAAATGCACAATGGAGAGTAACAACAGGAATTGGCCTACATAGCTTAAAATTGCCTTATCGGGGTAGATCAAATCACACCTAAAAGGGCCATCAAGAATTCTCCTTTCCTGCTTGTATATGGAAGGGAAGAAAAAATTTCACTCTCCTTGGAGTTACCTTCTTTGGAGTTGACTCATCAACTTGAGGTTATGGAGAATGATTCTTTGACACTAAGATTTACTAAACTCATGGAATTGGAAGAAGTATGGAAAAAGTCTATGAAGACTTTAGAGCAACATCAGGCTTAGGTTAAGAAATATTTTGACAAGAAAGCATTTGACAGGAATTTTCAAGAGGGAGATTTAGTTCTCAAATGGGATGAAGATAGAGAAAAACCAGGAAAACACGATAAGTTTGATGCTCTTTAGAGCGGGCCATACATCATCACAAGTTGCAAATAGGAGAATTCGTTTCATCTATCCAGGCTCAATGGAGAAGAACTGCCCATTCACATGAATGGGATACATCTCAAAGCTTACTTTTGAGATTATTTCCCCCATGTACAGTGTTCATTTTGTCTTTTCCTACAAGTTCTTTGCACATCTTGTGTTATTTTTTGTTTCTTTGGTTTTTCCTCTGAATGTAGTTTTCTTCCAGAACTCTTTTTCCCAATGGTTTGTATAATGCTACTGGACTAAAAGCTTAGTAGGAAAGCATTCCTTGGAAGTCACCAAAAATGTTAACCTTTAAATCTTACCTTGAAAATCAGATGTTAAAATTTTATTCAAAATTTCTTCTAGATATTTTGCACTGGAAGTATTATAAAAATGTGTTAAAGTTCTCCAGAATTCCGAAGTCTAACATTTCAGATTTTTTATTTCAAAGGTTTTATTTTTTGGGGAGGATACCACCAAATAAAAAATTTTGATTCCGAAGTTCCAAACTCTGAAAATCCTGAAAGTCCAGAAATTTGGAGTTTTAGACTTTTGGGATTTAGAAGTATCCTTTGGTAGTTTCTAAATTTTTTGACTTCGAAGTTCCAAACTCCAAAACTCCAAAGTTCTAAAATTTTGTAACTTCAGACTTTCGAGTTTCAGAAGTATATGTTTCTCCTTTCAAAAAATTTCTTGTTAGAGTTCCGAAATCTGAAAATATGAAGTTCCAAAATTTAAGAACTTTGGACTTTTGGGTTTCGGAGTCTTCCATCTTCATTTTTGATAATTTTTTCTTTGGAGTTCTGAAGTCTGAAACTCTGAAGTTCTAAAATTTAGGAACTTTAGTACCTTTGGGTTTCGGAGTCCTCCTTCATATTTTTCATAAATTTGACTTGCGAGTTCCGAAGTTTGAAACTCCATGAAGTTCCATGAAATTTCAGAACTTTGTAATTTTAGAGTTTCAAACTTTGGGGTTCTATGGGCATTTAATTCTCACCAACCCTTCTACACGTTGTTAGCTTTTGGGCATTAATTTTGGGTTTTTCTATATAAAATCAAGTTTTATCTATCATTTTCACCTGATCTTTTTCTCTAACACTTTTACTTTTTACCAAACGTTTATACTTACGAGGCATCATTTTCAAGGTAATTGTTTATTTAGTTATTTATTCTTGGTTTATGATCATTTTGGGTCTTCTTCCTTGTTTATTTTATTTTTTGTTATTCCTTTTTCTTATTTTGGAAATGGAACCCTCTTCATTTGCCATGTTTTCCTTAAGAATGTTTCCTGATTTCCACAGTTGAAAAATCAAATATGTACAGGCATCCAGTCTAGATTGCATGATATATTCCTCCATATCTCTACAAGTATTGGATTTCATGCCCATCAGTGATTTCGCAATCCCTAAATTTCCATTTTTGAAACTTATATTTTCAGAGTCTCTAAGGTCTACTATTTTGGGATTTTGGAGCTCATTCTTTTTCAGAGGCTCTTTCTTTCAAACTTTCAGAGGTTTTCTATTTTGGAGTTTCATATTTTCCACCTTCGGAATTTCGGAGCTCTTTCCTTTTCGGATGTTCTTTCTTTCAGAGTTTCAGAGGTTTTCTAGTTTGAAGTTTCAGAGCTTCCACCTTTGAACTTTAGGGGGTTTTATTTTTAGATTTTTGGATGTTTTCTATTTCAATTTTTTGGAGGTTTGCACTTCGGAGTTAGAATCCTTTCAAAACTTTCAAACTTCAGTCATTTTGGGATCTTTTAACAGTATTTGTTACAAATTTCCAAAGGCTCTTTCAGATTTTGAAATCCGAACTTAATGATCAACCTCCTTGTCAAAAGGAAAAGAAAATATGAAATATACATTTTTTACAAGTTTCTCCTCATTCGTGTCTTTCTTCAGACTTAGGAAATATTTGGAGATACCGATCTTGGGCAAGTAAATTTTCTAGACTTCTGGGAAAGGTTGAGATCTCCTAACAAGAAATCTTAGATGTAGGCTATATATGATAGTGGGCTTGCTCTTGCTGCCAGTTTTCTTGCATCTATGCATTGTCCCGAATTCATCTTGGCCACAACAACCCATTTTGATGAAGATTCCAGAGTGGTGAGAAATGGTGATAGGAAGGTCGTAATTCAATTGGACTCTAATTTCTTCGAAGATTTTTTCAAACTCCCAGATGTTGAGGACTATGCCACAATTTCACCTGAAACTGCAATTGAACATTGGGAGAAGGAAACCAAACTGTGTGTGAGGGTCATGATGAAGAGATACTTGGCCAAAAGTGTCACAAGGTTGCCTAAGACAATGTTTCAGTTGGATTTCATCTAGGAAGTGAATGATCTCATTGTGTTGTTGAGTAGAGTTTTGGGTCTTGCTTCTGCAAAGGATTTTCAGGAATGGATGTTCTATGTACATTTCCACTATCAAGAAGAATAAAGAATTCATACAATGGGGAGAGCATATCAGTAGCTCTATTTTTTTCAATTGAGTAAAGTCTTGTTTTCTAAAAACTTTTACATGAATTCTTTCTTGGTCTATGTTGTAGCTTCCATGGGGGAATTTAATGGGTTAAATACCAAAGGTGTTAGAAGTGCATCTCATATTTTTTATTTTTATCCTCAAATCATGATGGATGAGGGAAGAAAACATTTTTGTAGAGTCAATGATTCCTTCTTCTCTGTTCTTCTTTATCATTTTGACAAGGATTTGTATAATCTAAGGATTTCTGATGAGGCTTTCAAAGAAGTATGAGAGTGGGGAGCCATTTATCATCAGTTTCCTACATTTATATATATTAGGATTCCAGGTTTCATGGGTGCTCCCATCAAGTTTTCAAGGTGCCCTACTGACAAATGGATTTTTCTAGATTTGGTTCAGAAATTGTTGGATTATCACAAAATCTAGAACAAATGGCATAAGGGGAGAGTCCAATTTCCCATTTCAATCAACATATATACTTGTGCTAGTATTTATAAAGAAAAAAATGTGGATGTAGAAATGTCTGAAGTGACTTTGTGAACCTTTCATCCATGAACCAATTTGTGATTACTAAGGGTAAGTTTAGTGAAATGAGTTTATCCAGTTCTTCATGTGCCTCAGCTAGAGGATATTTGGATTCACAATCAGGATGAGTTCATTATTCTGGCAACGAGAGATATGAAAGGTTGACTTTGGATGAGGTTAGATAGTTTGGTATTGTAGAGATTCCAAAGGAGATGGAGGATGAGGAAGAAGTGTTGGATCTAGTATACAAGGATAATAATGTTTCCAATCAACCATTAATCCATGGATCGATTGGTATTAAGAGGAAAGTTGTAATACTAAGGAAAGGGAGGAGACCCATTTTACAAAGAACATATGATTCGGTTTGGATACCTTAGGAATTTCACCCAAAGGGTTAGATCAATCTATAAGAACAGAAGCCCAACCAACAATGATTCTTCCTACACCCACAAAAGGGAAAAGGTCTACCCAAAGTGCCAATATAATTCCTAAGAATATTTCATTTTTTGTTGGAAGTTCCTCTCTTTTATGAGGCCCCTTCTTCCAAGGTTGTGTCCCCTACAGTACCAATATCAGAAGTTGTCGAGGTTATTGATTCTCCACTTTATATCATAAAATCTTCCACCCCCTCCTTCCTTGTCCATTATCACTTCCTCTATCATTATCCTTATCACTCCTACACTCATTTCTTCTTTTCCATCCCCATCCATGGCCCAAGTGTTTTCATCCCTTCATGTCTCTCAGTGGGAGAAATGATTGGGTCTGAGCCAGTTTTCCACTTCACTCCCTCTGTCAACTTTCATTTCCTTCCATTTCAACTTCTAGTCTCATTGTATCCACTCCTATGGTTATTCTCACATCCACCCCATCCATCATTACCACCTCCACTTCATTTCCAACTAATGTTACTAGTGCTATTGTGTTTTCTAGTGCTCCAAGTACTGAATCGATCATGCCACTTCTGTCTGCATCTATCTATACCATAATGGATGTATTGTCAAACTCAAAACATAGAATAAGAAGGTGCCTCTGGTAGATGTAATAGATCTGAGTGTGTTAGAACCTACTCCGAGGAGATAGGACAAATGGACCAAATATCATCTCTAATTTATCTTGTAAACCAATCAGGAGAGAGAGTCATGGAAATTACTACCCCCATTGAGGGAAAGACTAAATAAACTATCACAACAACGGACTACCAAATTTCCATATTTTCACTAGTTAAGGCAACACATGAAGGTGCCAAACAAGATGTGCAAATGGATATCTCAGGAATTCATTAGAGAAGTATGATAAGGATAAATTTTCTAAGGATGAACTCAAAGTTAATTTTGAACAACTCACTTCCCTTTGATAAGAAAATTAACACAACCCACTCCAACCGCTCATCCTTCAACTACTACTGATCTAATAATTTCTTCCACTCTAGATGATATTTCATATCATGAGTTTGAGAAGATATGATCAAAAGGGAAGATCATTGAATGTATGTATAGAAACGTATGACTTCAGGAAGCTAATCCTATTTATTCAAATAAGTTATTGAGTTATATAGTAATTTTCAGACCAAAAGAACCTCTATCTGTAGAATGGATGAAGTCTTTTATGAAGATAATAATAATAATTTGAATCTAAACTTGACCACGTGGAGTGAGATTCGAGAGGAAGATCCAGATCTATTTCTTCAAGAATAAGTAATTGTTGATGTTTCCAAGTTTTTTTAATTTCAAAAGGATATGGAATTTAGATCCCAAGTGTTACAAGATTCGAACAAGAAATTGGATGACAAGCACTGTGGAAATAATGGATGATTTGAATGATATCTCAGAAGAGTTTGATAATATCAATTGTAAATTATTTAATGATAATATTGATGCTCTTCCAGTAGATCAAATTAATTAAAATTTCAAGGATTTGGTGAAGAAAGATGATGATATAACTAGGAATTTCAATAGTGAATCAATTGACAGGTTGGTTTCATGCCATAATTTCACAAGTTGACTAAAGAAAGTGGTGAGTAAACTCAAAAGGATCTTAGACTAAAGTAGCAAGATAGGTTGAAACAATAGATGCAGTGATTCATTATGCATGTGGACCAGAAGAAGAATAAGTTCAAGGAATCATCAAATGCATTTCATTGAATTCAAATATTAGATGATTGTCTGGGAAAAAGAACAGCAGAAAAAACTATAGAAGGAAAATATGTTACAGAGCCAAGCTAAGCTAAGCGAAGCCATGAAAGGACTAGTTCTAAGGTTTGGATCAATCTGAAGTTACAAGGTTGACTTGGTCTAACCTTTGCAACTACTTTGCTATTTTTATGGGAGCCTGTTCCATAGAACTTAATTACATTCTATTTTTAGTAATTTGTTAGCTAATGTCCAACTGTAATGGCTCAACCTAAGGAACTTATAAATAGTTAAGTACACCAGTTTAGAAATATATAGATCATTTGGGAAGTTACTCTTAAATCTTGAAAGAGTGACTTTGAATAATTTAGAGCCTTTCAATTATATTAAGAACAATTATTTTGTCCATGAAATGTCTAGATTTATTGTGTTGAATAGTTGATCAATGTATGCTTTGTGATTGTGCAATTCCTTAGTGTAAGTGATTAATTCACCTTTATTTCAGAATATTTTATTTCAATATTTGGGAGAAGGATGTGTTTATCTTGACTATCAGTTGTGAAATATTATATTACTTTTTTTATAAAGTTGCATTATCATTAACTGTCATAAGGAGAAAGGGATGTGGTACTGACAGAAACAAAGTCCATTGGATTAAACCCCCCAATGATTGGCACAAATTAAATTTTGATGGGGCCTCAAAAGGAAATCCGGGGGATTCAGGTGGTGGGGGAATCATCAGGGATCAAAGAGGCTGCTATGTTGCTACTTTTTCTGGGAGAATGGGAAGACAGACCAACCATTATTCTGAAGCCATGGCGGCTCTTTGGGGAATTAGACTTGCAAGAGATTGCAATATTCAAAATCTCATAATTGAAGGAGATTCTCTAAATATTATAAATCTCCTGAATAAAAATCAACAGCCCAGCTGGTCTATCAGGGATTATATTGAAGAAGCTATAGAAATATGCAAAAGCTTTGTTAATGTACACATCACCCATACTTATCGGGAAGGGAACAGGGTTGCCGACAACTTGGCTAACTTAGGAGTGAATAATTCCTTTCAAACTTGGATTGGCAGGGACGATCTACCCGCACATGTCAATAAAGCTATCATTATTGATCTTCATGGCTGTGAAAAAATTGAATAACGGCTGTTTTATGGATGATAATGAACGGATCCCCACGTACATGATGATGACATCACAAAATATTTGGATGATTGCTGCGATGGGTGAGGATTGGATTGCCATCATTTCTTGGCATAGGATGAAAGCGGGGGAGAAGGGCAATAATAAAAAATGCTACATTATTATTAAGCCGGCTTTCACGGGAGGAACAAATTCAAATACCAAAAGCACCGCTTGACCTGTCCCGCACATTGCAAGTTTTTTTACCGTTAAAAACAGAAATAGTAACAGAGGAAACATGGGGGATCCGCCATGCAAGACCGAGCCGACCCACAACCCTGAGTGGAAAGAGAACACGGAGCTGTGGGAGTACCTGCAAATCAGGGGCCTGTCAAATTTCATTGAGAGGATTCAAGGCTTCAATAAAGACGTCTCCATCAAATTCACCAAGGGTTGGAAGAACATAATTGTCAAGTACAGTAACATGAAAATGGAAATTACAGAAGAGCTCATAGCTCAGGTCACTGGTCTCAGCTTGGAAGGTGCAAAATTTTTCAACAAGAAAGTCGACAGGGAGGTTGAAACCAAGAAATTTCTGGAAGAGGGAGAGAACCTTGAGTTTGTAACTGCTGGCCTCAAGGTGGAGTCGATCCCTGCACCTTTTGATGAACTTTCCAAAATGGTAGTAAGGTATGTTACCTTAGAAGGAAGATATGTGACTATCCCACACAAACATCTGATTTTTCTGAATCATTTTCATAGAACTAACATTATTAGTTTTCCTCATTATCTGATCAACTCCCTAGAGAAGTCTATAAGGGAGGTGCAAAATCACTCTAGGGCTGTCCCCCTACACCAGGGCCTTATACTCCTCATTCACCACCACTTTTCTAGTTTCCCTCTCATGAACCCCATCCCACCTCCCTCCTCCACACCCCCACCTACCCATACTGCTCCCTCGCCACCCCTACCAAAAAGAAAGCATGATGATGTGGGCTCCAGCAAGAAAAGCAAGAGCCTTAAAACTAGAATCCCTGCCTCCCATCGTGTCCTTAGAAGCCACAAGGACTTAGAACTTGCTGAAAGCCTCCTGCATATCAACATGCATGTGGAGAAGCCCATGGAAGAGGATTTTCTGGAGAAGGTTGACAAATTGGAGAAGGAGATTCAAGAGCTCAAAGGGGCTCTTAAGAATATGGAGAAAGCCAAAGGTAAAAGGATCCTGCATGGTGAGGAGGAAGAGGGGGTCATTGATGAAGTCTTCAAGAAGCTACAGTCCCTTGATGGAAGATTGGGGAATGCCAAAAGCCATAATGACTGTATTTTGTCTGCCCTAAAAAGCATCTATAACTTCATTGAACAACACGTACACAGTGTTTGTAGCTTAAGTGGAATCAATGAAGATATATGGGGCCCTAAAGAAAATAGGGACATTGCAATCTCCCAAGCAGACATGAAGGACCCCTCTCATGCCACAGCCATTGCTTTTTTCATGTCACTGCAGGCCATCAAGGCCAAGATTGATAGAGCCCTCAAGTAACGGGCTGATGTGTTGTTGTTTTTTGGCTGTGATCTGGCTGTCATTGGGAAGTTCTCGAGTTGTTTTTTTTCGGAGCTCTGTATTCTGTTCCTCTTTTGGTTTCTTTTTGAACTTGTCTCTTTTGCTCTGGATCTCTGTACATTTAGATCCTTTCTTCACCTTTATTGTAATATCTGGCTGTTGAGCCTTTCTTAGTTGATTGTTTTGCCCTTCTCTGGGCTGCTTTTCACATGGTTATTATCTGGCTTTTGAGCCCTTCTGTACATAGGGTATAGTCCCTTCAAAACTATTTGCCCTTAATAAAAAAAAAGGGATGTTTGCCATGTTTATGTCTTATATTGTCATGATTTTTTGATTGTGTATTTGAATATATTTGATCTACCTGTTAGGTATGTTTGGGGTCTTATAAGGGAATTTATGCTATTTTGTCTATGGTTTATTATTTTCCCTATCTAAATAGCATAAGGTGAACTAGATTGTGATGGTTACTTTATCCTTTCTGAAGTTAACCCTTTCCTGTGTGAAGATCATAGAACTATCTATTTATACTCCTTGGTGTATCACCGTATTTTCCTTATTTATTATTTCTTACCTTGAACCTTGTGAATTGAGTAGATTAGAGTCTTCTTAAATTGTTTTTTAGTCTTGCACATCGATCTTAAATTGGGTGGCCCAAGTTCCAAAGGAAGTTGGAATTATCTGGAGGTTCATCCTAAGGAAACAAGGTCCCACACCTTGGGGATGTTCCAATGTTGTACAATATTTTTTAGCAATTTAACGGGTACATGATCTGTGTGAAAATAGTTTTTGGTGCACCCGGTGGGAGGAGTTGGCACTTATAATCACACTTGCATGAATCAAAGTACTTGAAAACTCCATTTCTTTGGATTTCAAGTCTCAATGTCTTCACTTATGTGAAGAATTTAGAAAATATATTCTTCTAAGAAAGGAAAATATCAGCATACTAAATTATCCCTATCTCCGCCAAGGATAAAGAGAAGCCATATTTCAACATCATCCTGCATAGGTTGTTCAACTCCTCCTGACAGAAGGTTTCCTTCACCAAGGAACAATCGACCCTTGGTCTCCATGGCTACCAATGCTTGTCCTCCTTTCAATGCCAATAGCCCCTTGCTATTAGCCCAAAGAGATGGTATTCCTACAGCTGCTATGAAATTTTTTCCATTTTATATTGGAGAAACCAATGTTACTCATTTGGAGCACATTGTTGGATATAGCTAGTATCTGTACAGTACATAGTATTATGGAGGAAAGTGTGGCAGTCAGACTCCTCACTACCTCATTTAAAGGTAAATCACTTCAATGGTTTCAGAGTTTGAGCGTTGGTTCCATAACTACTTGGAATGAGTTAGGCGAGAAGTTATGCAAGTAGTTTGAAGACAAAATTGATCACCTATCACTCATGGAACAACTCGCGACCATAAAAAGAGCCCCTCAAGAATATATGAGTGATTTTAATTTCCATTTCAATAAGACTTGGAATAGGATTCCAACACTCATAAGACCATCTCCAAGTATGACATTCTTGTATTATTTATGGGCCTTAAATAATGATATAGCAGTTACAATCTAATCAATGGGGGGAACTATAGTTCTTGATGTCTATGAAATTTCTATAAGGGAAAAAATTCTTTAATTCAAGTAAGAAAGATTGTGCCTAGGCCTCCCATGTCTTTTTTTTCTTAAATTACAGGGAAATATCCATTCATTTCCCTGGTTTCAAAAAATCCCAATCAATCAACTATGACTACGTCCATTCCTTCGAATGATCTAGCTGAGGTTAAATAACTGTTGCAAACTTTCTAAAATGATCTCGTAGATATCAAAATCAGAAGTCTCAATATTATCACCTGTATAAATCCTAATACCAAGTGGGTCGTCCCTATTTTCAAGGAACCAATCAGTCACAAAACCAAGCTACAAATCAAGCTGCAAATGTTAAGCCTTTAAATTTTTGGAACCCTCTTGCTGCTATTTCATTCAGAGCCATAGTTCCTGTCTAGAATAATATAGTTCAAGTTTATGAATGGTGTTATCCTTATTCTCAGCCTCACAACCAAAATACTTTCTCAAATGGATTTTTGATCCAAGCCCTTATGGTCCAAAGTGTATCTTCCCCGCCTGAGTCAACAGTAGGATCATCCTCATAGGAAGACCAAAAGCAGCCTCCCGGTGAAACCACATTGTTAAACTCGTAGGCAGATGTTTTTTGTGGTTTGAATACTAATTTTTTTTCTGTAACAAATACTTGTTCTAAAAAGAGAGAAATGGAATCTCCACCTCTCAAACATAATCAAGAATCCACTTCACAACCTCATCCATGAGCGGTGATTGATAGAGATACGGAGAAGAAACTATCAGAAACACCTGCTAATCAAGTTACGAGGAACGAAGGTTCTTCATGTGTCATGGTACCCAACACAAATTTTCCAAAAGAGGACTCTAATGCCCAAAGAAGTGTCAAAAAATTAGGATAAATTCCATTCAGTATTTTGGAACAAATGAAGAAGACCGACCTGAGTGTTACTATGTGGGACGCATTCTTAATTCCTTCTCATAGAAACTTGTTGCGAGAGGCTTTGAATAGTTTTGGTACAACTGACAGATCATCGGGTCGTGAAGCAGTAATTGCAACAAGCTTATACCAACCAAAAGGGAAAAGTATTCCTAAGGCCAAAAAAACACTACCATTCTATATTTCCCTGATCATTGATGGTCATTTGGTGCATAATTGCATAATTGATTCTGGTTCCAGTAGTTCCGTTATGCCCAAGAAAAGTATAGACATGTTGGGAATACAATATACTCCCATCTCTAGGGGAGTTATTTAGGTAGATGGTACAGTAGTTTGGACCATTAGAGTCATCAAAGGTCTCCAACTGACCATCTATGTGTGCCATAGTTTATCATTCACATAAGACATATCAGTTATAGATCTTCCTCCTCTCTTCGCCATTTTCCTATCACAAGATTTCACTTCAAAGATGGGTGGTTACCTATCATCGAATTGGTCACATATGATCCTGAGAAATTGATACGAGGGAATGGTGACTATAAGAGTAGAACCAATTTTCCATAATCATGTGGAGTGTTACACAACCAGTCCTATAAATGGGAATTATGCCATTAGTGACCCTGAAGAAGAAGATGTCGATCATAAACCTACTACTATTATAGATGAAGTTCCTGATATAGTGCTAGATGAGGTAAGTGTAGATCATCAATATAATCCTTACGCTAATTTACTTTTAGAGGAAGAATTTACTCTTCTATGGTTGAAAAAAATAGGATTGGGCACATATTGCATTCCCGAAGAAGGAACAACCATACCACAACTTGTCAAAACACAAAGAAATCTTGAAAGATTGTGGTAATTGTTTTTTGATGTCTCAAGGAGTAAGAATGGATCTAGTGCTGGTGTTATGCTAATTTCTCCTAAGGAAACAAATACTTCTCATCTTTCTAATTGTAATTCAATTGTACTAACAATGTTGCAGAATATGAGGCCCTTGTGCAGAGAATTTAGCTTTCTCAAAAGAGGGGTTTTAAAACCCTGGCTGTTTTTGGAGACAGTGTGCTAGTAGTTCATCAAGTGATGACACATAGTGTGTCCAAAAATGATCTTTTAAGATCATACAAAAATTGAGTCTGGGATTTAATCAAAGATTTTGAAGCTTTTGGGATCCATGCTATCCCCAAAAAACAAAACCAAGACGTTGATAAGATCGCTAAAATTGGTTTGCAATACGACATACCAGTTGATATCACAAAGGAAGGAAAAAAATCTATCAAAATAGTGGTTCGACCCAGAGTCCCTAATATTGTAAGTACCTGAAAAGTGTTCAATAGTGACCAATAAATTATCATGTTTCTATAAGAAGAGGCGGATTTTTCCACAAAAGGTCAAGCCAAGGTACATGAAGCATATGACAATAAAATCATTCAATTGAAAAGAAATAAGCTACCAAAGGGATTAGTTACTGTAGAACCCATCTTTAATTTAGATGATCAAGCCAGAATATAGAACTCAAACATGTTGGTCAAAGAAGATGATTTTGAGGAGGTTGAAGTGGCTAGTGAAAAATATCTAAAGATTAGTAAAGTATGTACTTCTGAGGAAAATAAAGCTTTCATTGATGTGTGTCAAGAGTATCATGACATTTTTGCATGGAGCTATAAGGACCTGTGTGGTTTTAATCCACAACTAGCACAATATACTATTGAACTGGATCCTCATGCCAAGCCATTTTTCTAGAAATAGAGGCCGATTAATCCTAAAATTGATCCACTAATGAGAAAGGAGCTAACCAAAATCATAGAGGCATGTATATTTTTTCCTACTAGGCATTCATCTTGGGTGGCCAATTTGGTTCCTTTATGGAAAAAAATGGAGAAATTCAGTTGTGCATGGATTTCAAAGATATAAACCATGTCTCATTGAAAGATCACTATCCTCTTCCATCAATGGAGAAAATTCTTCAAACAGTGGCATGAGTTCAGAGGTTTTCCTTTATTGATGGGTATTTAGGTTATAATCAGATTCTTGTTTCGGAATTTGATCAATTTAAAATGGCCTTCACCACCAAGTGGGGCACATATTATTTTAATAAAATGCCATTCCAATTATCTAATGTTGGGGATACTTTCCTAAGAGCCATGGACATGGCATTTAAAGGGCTAATCAACGATATCATTTTTGTTTACCTAGATGATATAACCATGTACTCTAAACATGTAGGCAACCACATCACACATCTAAGAAAAATTTTCTGGAGGTACAAGGAATTCAAGGTTTCACTCAATCCAAAGAAGTGCATTTTCATAGTGCACAAGGGAAATTTGTAAGGGCATGTTATTTTAGCAGAAGGACTATTGATCAACCCAACAAGAATTCACTCAATTTTTTCCCTCTCCCTCCTAAGTCACAAAAAAGGGACTCCAAAGTTTCCTAGGCACTATAAATTTCATACGGAGATTTATTCCTCAATTCGTAGAACTAGCTAAACCACTGATAGCTATGCTAAAAAAGAATATGCCTTTCTCATGGACAAAATAAGGGAAGGAGAGTTTCAAATCCATCAAAATGGCCATTTCTTGGGCTCCAACTCTAGTTAACCCTAGGTTTGATAAATATTTTATCCTCTATGATTTTGTAGGTCAAGAGAGCATTTCAAGTATCCTTACTTAGAAAAATGATGGCTTGATGGCGTAGCCAATTTATTTTTCTAGTAAATCCCTCAAGGACTATGAGCTAAAATATTCATTTGTTGAAAAACAAGTCTTTGTAGTTATTTGACCTCTGAAGAAATTCAAGCACATGTTGTCCAACAAAAAAATTCATCTAATGGTGTCTCATCCAGGTGTTAAGGAATTTTTTCTCAACAAAGAGATGAAAAAGAAGCGTGCCAGATGGATTATGAGGGTGATGAAATATGATGTACATATCAAAGTCACCAATATTATTAGAGGTAAGGGGTTGTGTCAGCAAATTGTTGCAGAGATCGAATCAAAGGGGGATGAAGATGTTACACTCTTAAACACTAATGAAGATGATCCTCACGTTAACTTGTTATCGAGACTAGAGAATTTCCTTTTCTCAGAAGCATACCTTGTGGATATGAATAAAATTCAAAGACAAACCTTCCATCTTTAGTCAATCCCATATGTTCTAGTAGATAACGTTCTTGTTTGAAGAGATTTTAATGGTGTTCTTTTTTAGTACGTGAATCTGGAACATGTAAGCATGATACGATAAGAGTTTCACAATAGAATATCAGGAGGTCATTATTCTACATGAACAACCACTACCAAGATCATGCAAGTTGGTTACTATTAGCCGGATTTGTTCAAAGATGCTCATCTCTAGGTAAGAAAATACAAGGAATGTGCCCTTTTCATGGGCAAGCAGAGGTTTACAGCTCTTCCACTGTATCCAATTCAATTGGATCAATTATTTGTTCAATGGGGGTTATATTTCATCAGAATGATTAATGCTCCATCTAGTGACAGACATAAATGGGTCCTTACTGCAACAAACTACTTTACTCGATGGAAATAGGAAATAACATTGAAAGAAAGCAATGATAGGGTAGTTCTTGATTTCTTGAAAGGTATAATGACAAGGTTTGGTGTTCCATTTCCAGTTATTTCAGACAATTCAATGGATTTTCTTAGTCTAAAGTTGAGTGAATGGGATGTTAAGAATGGGGTCTACCTCAAGACCTTGTCCAATTACTATCCACAAGGAAATGGATTGGATGTGTCTAGCAACAAAAACACCATAAGGATTATCAAATGCACAATAGAGAGTAGCAGGAGGACTTGGCATACACAGCTTAAAAATTCCTTATGGGTAGATAAAATCACACCTCAAAGGGCCATCAGGAATTCTCCTTTCCTACCTGTATATGGAAGGGAAGAAAAAATTCCACTCTCCTTGGAGTTACCGTCTTTAGAGTTAACTCATCAGCTTGAGGTTATGGAGAATGATTCTTTGACAGTAAGGTTTGCTGAACTCATGGAACTGGAAGAAGTATGGAATAGGTCTATGAAGACTTTAGAGCAACATCAAGATCAAGTTAAGAAATATTTTGACAAGAAAGCGTCTGACAGGCATTTTCAAGAGGGAGATTTAGTTCTCAAATGGGATAAAGATATATCGAAACTAGGAAAACACACTAAGTTTGATGCTCTTTGGAGTGGGCCATACATCATCACGAGTTGTAAAGTGGTGAATTTGTTTCATCTATCCAGGCTCAATGGAGAAGAACTACCCATTCATGTGAATGAGATACATCTCAAAGCTTGTTTTTGAGATTATTTCCCCCCTTTACAGTGCTCATTTTATCTTTTCCTCCAAGTGCTTTACACATCTTGTGTTTTTTTTTTCTATTTCTTTGGTTTGCGTTCTTAATATAGTTTTCTTTCGGGACTTTTTCAACAAATTGTTTGTATAAAGCAATTGGCCTACAAGATTAGTAGGCAAGCATTCCCTTGAGGTTGCCAAAATGTTAACCTTTAAATCTTACCTTAAAAATCAGATGTTAAAATTTGATTCAAAATTTCTTCTAGATCTTTTGCATGGAAGTATTTTTAAAATGTGTTGAAGTTATCCAGAATTATGAAGTCTGAAATTTCAGAGGTTTTCTCTTACGGGGAGGAGATTGCCAAATCAATATTTTTGATTCCTAAGTTCCGCACTCCAAAGGCCCGAAACTCCAAAAATTTAGAGTTTCAGACTTTTGGGATTCGGAAGTATCCTTTGGTAGTTTTAAAATTTTTTGAATATAAAGTTCCGAACTTTGAAACTCCAAAGTTCTAAAATTTTGGAACTTCAGAATTTCAGGTTTCGGAAGTATACATTGCTCCTTTTGAAAAATCTCTTTCCAGAGTTCCAAAATCCAAAACTCTGAAGTTCCAAAATTTCAGAACTTCAGACTTTTTGGTTTTGGAGTCTTCCATCTTCATTTTTGATAATTTCTCCTCTGGAGTTCCGAATTCTGAAACTCTGAAGTTCTGAAGTTTTAGAACTTCAAAACTTTGGGTTTCGGAGTCATCCATCGTATTTTTCATAAATTTTACTCGCGATTTTTGTAGTCTAAAACTTCAAAGTTCTAAAATTTCAGAACTTTAGACTTTCAGAATTTCAGACTTCAGGGTTCTATGAGCATTTAATTCTCACAAACCCTTCCACGTGTCAGCTTATAGGCATTAATTTTAGGTTTTTCTATATAAACTCAAGTTTTATCTGTCATTTTCACTTGATCTTTTGCTCTAACACTCTTATTTTTTACCGAACCTATGTACTTACGAGGTGTCATTTTCAAGGTAATTTTGTTTGGGTTATTTCTGCTTTCTTTATGATCATTTTGGGTCTCCTACCTTGTTTATTTTATTTTTTGTTCTTCCTTTTTCTTATTTTGAAAATGGAACCCTCATCATCCACCATATTTTACCTTAGAATATTTCCTAATTTCCACAGCTCCAAAATCCAATATGTGCACACATCCAATCCAGATTGCATGATATATTCCTCCACATATCTACAAGTATTGGATTCCATGCCCATCAGTTATTTCATGGTTCGTAAATTGCCATTTTTGGAGTTTCGGAGGTCTACTATTTCAGGATTTCAAAGCTCTTTCCTTTTCAGAGGTTATTTCTTTCAGAGTTTCAGAACTTTTCTATTTTAGAGTTTCAGAGCTTCTACCTTCAGAATTTTGGGGGTTTTATTTTCAGAGTTTTGGAGCTTCCACCTTTGGAATTTTGGGAGTTTAATTTTTGGATTTTCAGAGGTTTTCTATTTCAGGTTTTCAGAGGTCTGTACTTCATAGTTAAAATCCTTTCAAACTTTCAGACTTCAACATTTCTGGTTTTTTCATAGTATTTGTTACAAATTTCCAAAGGCTCTTTTGGATTCCAAAATCCAAATTTAATGTTAACCTCCTTATCAAAAGGCAAAGAAAAGATGAACTATACATTTTTAGGATTTTTCTCCTTATTCGTGTCTTTCTTCGGACTTAGGAAATATTGGAGATACCAATCTTGGGCAGGTAGATTTTCCAGACTTCTGGGCAAGGTTGAGAGCTCCTAACAAGAAATATTGGATGCAGGCTATATATGTGATTATATTATTTTGTTAAGACTCTTTTATCAAGCATTTTTGTTGCCCCGACTCTAGGTTCTTTTGATCTCTCAAGGCCAAAATTGACTAAGTATGAAAATACCCGTGGAAGTATTCCATGTGTCCTATCGGTATAGCCCAAACAATAGAGCTTTGTAGTAGGTTCTCAGACTAGCACAAACTCTCCACGTGTCCAGGTTTCAACGAGGTCACTCCCAAAGCAAGTTGAAGACTCAAATATATGACTGCCTCGTGAAATCTCTCCACATGTCTATCTGGTGCATGTTTGATATAAGCCTAGGAACAGAGGACCCTAAACAAGCGCAAACCCTCCTCGTGGAAAAAAGAAAGCTTTATCAATTAGAGAATTAGTGGTAATACAAAGTAGGGAGCAGATGCATGGATTCCTATAAAGGAGCGAAATCTTTATTCCGGATCCGAATTAAAACACTGAAATTGGTAGCGCTTCATTTAAAATATCTAGGGGTAGGATCCAGAAGGATAAGTGCAGGGCCTTGTCAAAATTGAATGCAAAAAAATGTGGTAGATGAGAGTGACAGAGAAAGGAGGTCCTTAAAAGGAGGCAAGGAAGAAAGCTAAAGAGAGTTCTTCGGTAGAAGAAGAGGAGGGAGAAAAGCAAAGAATTATGTATGTTTTGTAAAATCTAACCTTAGTAAGCCTCTATCATAGAGGAGAAGTGTAATTTTTGCTTTCATGGGCCCTACATACCCATTCTTTATATGAATAAAGAGTTCTTATTCTGTGCAATTGGATTTTCATATGTTCTGAACCTTCATTTCTTTTATGAGAAATAGTTCTAAATGAGTTAGGAAATTCCTTGTTCTTGATGCCCTTAGAATTTCCCTGTTTCATTTATTATCTATAAATCAATCATTTCATTTCCTCAAACATTTGAGTTATCAGAGTAGTGGATTGTGTTGTGTAGCCCTTTAACTATTTTAGATAAATATTTCAAAGTATTCTGTCATTTTCCTTTCTCTTAGATTGGCGCATCACCTTTTTATTTTTAAGTCATTTACATGATTTCCTTTAACCCTAACCCAATCACTAGAGAAGAACCAACTTCTTTAAAATTTGGAGGTCACCTTAGGGTGCAAATCTCACCAACCTAAGGTTTCCTATGACTCTGATGGTTCATCCGTAAAGATAATCATCAACAGTTTTCCTGGCACGCCTGGTGGGACATTAATCCTTGGATTGAGTAGCATCAAAAATATATCAACTAAAGTAGGGTCAAGATCACCTACTTGAAGGAAAAAATGTATGTGGATGAGGGCAAGAGAAAGGGAAGAGGGTATGATCAATTATTTGCAAATATCTCCTCTGCAACATAGAAGGGGAAGACAAGTTCAGAGGTCTTCATCTACCCCGAACCGGACTCTCTCAACCCCTCCACTAGGGAGAACTTTTACATAGTCAACTAGGACCCTCAGACCTATCATTATGGCTCATCTTTAACCTCCACCTCCGAGACCATTTGTTTTGTGGGATCAGGGAAGCCCACTCATCTTGCCCGCACCCCCTGCGGTATGGAACCCTATCCCATTGAATGCGTTAAAATAATTACCCAAATTCAGTGGTGAGGATTCCAAAACCCCCGAGGAGCATCTCCAGGATGTAGAAAAGATATGTGTAGTACATTATATAAGGGAACAAGATATTTCCTTACGTCTATTGACCACCTCTTTTAAGGGAAGAGACTTAGAATGGTACTGATATTTGACCCCTAACTCTATTGGTACTTGGGACTAGTTAGGGGGGCCATCTGTGACAAGGTTTAGTGAAAAGGGAGATCATTCATCACTCATACAACAACTAATTAGTATTTAAAAGGGTCCATAATAATTGATGACAGATTTTAACACCCAGTTCCATAAAACCTGGTAAAGGATTCCGTCCATGGCTAGACCACCTGCAGGTATGGCTATAGTATTTTACCTAAAAGCCATAAATTAATATATTTCGGTAATGATTCAATCATTTGGAGGGAATTATTTTCCACAAGCCTATAAAATTGTGGTCCAATCTGAGAATAATCTAATAAATGTCGGGAAGCTCCCTCCCAGAGCTCTTTTACCAATAAATCCAGAGATAGCCCCCTTTCCACAAGCACAAACACCGAGCATGTCCTCAACCCCTACATCTTTATATAATTACCCACCCTGTGGTTACATCTCCCACTTCTACCACTACGGCCTCATATTCCTCTCCTGAAATGGAGGAGATGAGGAATATCTTGAGGAGTTTTTCTAACAAGATAGTGAACCTTAAAAGGAATCAGGCAACTTATCTAAGGAAAAATTATCAGAGTTTCTAAGGTAACCAACCTGCTTACCCCTCTATATACCAGAATAGTCAGAGGCCACCAACCACTCAACCATCGAATCAAATAGTCCTTATACCAATGCCTCTTTGAACCACTCCCCCCAATAGCAGAAGAGAACTCGTCCCTGGAAAAACCCATCTAGCTGAGCAACCCAATGCCTGGTGCTTCCCTTGTAATAATTCTCATATGCCAAGAGACTACCCCCAATGGAAATTGCAGCTAAGGATAGCTGAGAAATGATCAAAAGAAGGTTATGATGCATGTACGACTAGACCCCACTAGTCTGAGGGAGCCTAAAGTGTCGCTTTCACCACCCAGATGCAAGGGATGTCCCTAGAACAAGAATTAGATATTGCACTAGAGCATGCCCTTTTCTCTTGATTAGAATGGGAGGAGTCCATCTTCATACATGATTTATTTGTTCCGAAGCCTGTTTAGTTTAACTACAACACCCGCTTTAAGAAAAGGATCATTGAAGTAGATGCACTTACTCTAACTTCAATCAACAAGGTGTACAAAGAGCCTCTGATTATCATGAACACATCATTGCCAAAAATAAAGGAAGCTCTAAAACCAACTATACATGATCAAGAGGTCCATCACCTTGATAATGAAAGAATGAAGCATCAGCCACCTCGCAAAACATCGCTGGTTGGACTCATCAATGTATTCCAATAGCTGAAAAAGGCACCAACCATCGAGTCTTTGTGGGATATTCTAAGCATTCCTGAGCAGAAGGAGTTGCTCCAAGAAGTGTTAAAATTAAAAGGGGATGCGATCAAGGTGGGTCCCTCAAAAGGACTATTCAAAGACACTTGAGTTCCTATAGAAGACATATTACTAAATCAACAAGGATAGGTGGGTAATCCGAGGCCCAACCCTTTTTTAAAATCTTATTATAGGTAAGAAGTTATTATAGAACTCCATGATATATTCCAGTGCAAGCACTACTGTCATGCCTCACGTAATAACAGATGATTTAGGAGTTCAATATGAACCCTTGAGGAAGGGAGTTATGCAACTGGATGGGAAATTTGTTCCAACCATAGGAGTTATCAAGGGACTCCCATTACATCTCTATTCCTACTTGAATATAACTATTTTCCAAGATATCTCGGTGATTAATGTCCCACAAGTCTTTGGGCTCTACCTGTCTCGAGATTTCACAGCTAAGATTGGTGGGTACATGTCTTTGGATTGGTCCCATTTAATCCTACGAACCAAGTACGGGTCTAAAATGAGGGTCTTGTTAGAACCACTCTCCAAAGAGAATATAATAGACCAAGTGCCTTCTAGTTTCGAGGCCTCTCATGTTATGATCACTAAAGAAGAGGGACTATATGTAGAAGATAAAGAGCCCCAAGAGGGAAATCATCTATATAATCTTCCTCTGGGAGATCCTTTTGGGAACTTTGATTCAACCAGCCTGGGCACTTACGTCATCTTTGATGAAAACTCCACAATCCCAAAGTTGAAAAGAGAAGGTGATGCATGCGAGACTAGATTTCCTGGTGACCCTCCAATATGGACCTTATATTTTGATGGGGATAGAAGCAAAAAATGGATTGGGAGCTAGATTTTTCCTCGTATCCCCTTCTAGTAAGAAAATACTCCAGTCAGTTTCCTTTCCAATTCTCCTACAGTAGTAATGAGGTAGAGTACGAGGCCTTGGTGCATGGTTTATGCACTGCACCCAAAAGGAGGGCATCAGGCAGCTAAGAGTATTTGGAGATTCAGAATTGGTGGTCACACAAGTAAGGAATACCACTGCCATAAAAGAACCCAAGGATGAGATCCTACCAGCATTGGGTATGGGATTTAATAAATTATTTTGAAGCCTTCAACATTAAGGTAGTTCCCCATGATCAGAATACAGAGGCTGGACAGGATGGCTACCATTGGGTCTCAATTTGACCCAATCCAGGATCTGCTCAAAAATAAAGATACCATAAAGGTGATCATTCGCCCCTCTATACCTGACAACTTACACCATTGGAAGGTGTTTGATAATGACTGGAAGATCATATATTTCCTCCAGCAGTCTGATCAATTCACAAATCAGCTGCAACCTAAGATTGAAGAAGCATATGGGGACTAGATAATACAAGCTAAAGATGAACAAGCTCCCAAGAGGATTAATTACTCTTGAGAATCTTTTTGACTCAGATGATTCTAGTTCAAATCAAAAAAGGTTCGAGGTATTAAAAGAAAACTATGTAGAAATAGAAATAGCTACGGACAAATGACTAAAAGTTGGAAAGTTGGTGACCGAAAAGTAAAGAAATCGACTTATGGCCTTCTGTCACAAGTATGATAAAGTAATGGCCTGGATGTATGATGATATCCACGGTTATGATAAGGACATTATCTAGCACATCATTGACCTAGAGGAAGGGACTAAGCCAATGCGTCAAAGAACAGAGGCTCGTGAACCCTAAGGTGGAAGCCCTCATGGCTGAGGAGTAAAGAAAATTACTAGAAGCCCATATCATTTTTCCTATCAAACACACCACCTTGGTCTGCAACATGGTTCCAGTAAGGAAGAAGAATGGTGAAATACGACTCTGTGTAGACTTCATAGATCTAAATAGGGCCTCCCTGAATGACCATTACCCCTTGCCCTCTATGGAACAAATTTTACAGATAGTCTCGAGCTTTGAAATGATTTCTCTGTTTGAAGGTTTCTCAGGTTATAACCAAATATGGCTGCACGTGGAAAAGGATCAGCATAAAAATACCTTCACGACCAAATGGGGAACCTTCGCCTATGCCAAAATTCCTTTTGGGTTTCACAAATGCAGGGGCTACTTTCCAAAGATCCATGGACACCACGTTCAGGGCATTGATAAACAAGGTAATCCTCATATACCTTGATGACCTTACTGTGTTTACTAAAACGGTGGAAGAGCATTTTGATGCTTTAGAAGTTGTGTTTAAAAAATTTCAAGATTTGGAATCTCTCTGAATCCAAAGAAATGTATCTTCAGAATTCCCCAAGGAAAGCTTTTGGGACATGTGGTGTCAAAGGAGGGAGTTTTCATTGATCTCGAGAGAGTCAGGGCCATTTTGGAGCTTCCCCTTCTGGTCAACAAGAAGGTTGTTCAATCCTTTTAGGAAATATCAACTTCCTTGGTAGGTTTATATCAAATTTCATAAGAACTATCCACCCAATCACCCTCATGCTCAAAAAGGACCTAGTTTTCAAATGGACTGAAGAGGGTCGTCAATATTTTGAATCAATAAAGGAGGCTATTGCATCGGCCCCCATACTCCACAACCCTGAATTCTCAAAGAGTTTCATTATGTATGTATATGGTGGGAAAATTAGCATAGCATCTGTGCTAACTCAGAAAGGAGAATGATAAGGGGAGGAACACCCAAGTCACTTTATTTTCGAAAACCCTCCATGACTATGACACAAGATACAATTTTGTGGAAAGGAAGGCCTACACTATAGTCAAAGGTATGAAGAAATTCAGACATCTGGTCGTGCACACAACAACAATCGGGTCATGGTGGCTCTCCCCAGTGTCAAAGAGTACATAATGGAAGGTGAGATAACCAAAAAAAGGGAAAATTGGATAACAAAGATCCTAGAATATGACATAGAGTTAAAACCCATGAAGCTTGTGAGAGGCAAGGGGTTGTGTCAATATTTGACACAGGAACCTATCCCTAAAGTGAATGGAAAATCAAAGGCGATAATGTACCTACCAGGAGGAAGACCTGAGGGATGGGTCTCTGATAGAATCCATTTTATGCAAACCAGAGAGTACCTAGGCCATCTCCACTTTAAAAAGAGGAGATATTATAGGCAACAATGGACTCATTTCACTATGATTGACAACTTCCGTTTTAAGAGGAATTTCAATGGGTTAATGTTAAGATTCTTGGAGGATGAGGAGGCCAAGAGAGTCTTAAGGGAATTACATCATGGAGACTCAGGTGGTCACTTTTTGGCCCAAACCACAGCTATAAAGATCTTGCAAGAAGGATATTTCTGGCCTAGCCTATGTTCATTGATAGCCAGAAAAAAACAAACAAATGTAAGGTTTGTCAAGTTTACGTAGGTTTCTAAAGAAATACGGCGTTTCCCCTCAACCCCATCCTAATTGAAGAACCTTTCACACAATGGGATCTTTATTTTACTGGAATGGTTAACCCAACTTCAAGTGTCGGACACCATGGTGGATTCTCATGGAAACTGATTATTTCACCCAGTGGATGGAGGAAGTTCCACTCAAAGAGTCCACTGAAAATGTGATCCTAGGACTCTTGTAAGATATCACCACATGTTTTGGTCCCCCCATACCATTATATCTGAAAATTCCAAATCTTTCCTAGGAGCTAAAGTGTCTGATTTTGCGGTCAGGCACAAGGATATATCTAAAGACATCCTCTAACTATTACCCTTCAAGGAAATGGCCTGGTAGAGTCTACAAATAAGAATCTGATAAGACTCATCAAAAGGATGGGACATGAGCATAAAAGGTTATGGAACAAGAATGTTAAAACAGCCTTATGGGCAATTGGATCACTCCAAAATAGATCCTGAAAGCTTCACCATATGAAATAGTCTATGGGAAAAGTGTTGTGATGCCAATTTCCTTGGAGATTCCTACATTACAACTATTAAAAGGATTTGAGATAGAGGAAAATGGAGTGATGTCAATGAGGGCTCATTGAGCTGGTTGAACTCTAGGAAAGGTCATGAACTCACCCATGAAACCATGATCAATCGCCAAAAATAGTCAAGACATGGTTCGATCAAAATACATCAGAGCCAAACTTCTAATTTGGAACCACCATCCTAAAGTGGGATGCAAGATCATCCAAGCCTAGGAACCATGGGAAGTTTGACCCCTTGTGGACTAGACCATTCAAGATCAGTGCATGTAAGTAGCATAACTCATTTGAACTTGAAACCATGGTGGGATATCCTTTGGCTATCCCAGTGAATGGGATTCACTTGAAGCCCTACGTTTAGGTATCCTTGGAAATTGTATCATATGTACATATCTGCTTCCCTTATTTTTGTTTTTGTGTTGTGACCTTCATTTTTCTTTTGGGTTTTTTCCACGTGTTCCACTGCCCCTATCTACATCTCTTTTTATTTTTTGAAGGAGTCCCATCCCCCTGTCTTTTCTCACATTGAAGTCGTCATCAAGGGTAAGGCCCCCTTTTCTTAATGAGGAGATCCAAAATTAATGCAAGATCTATCAGAAGGCACTGAGTTTGGTGCCTTGGGTCTCTCACCTAAAAGGAACGTTAATAAGAAGTGACTCCAAAAACGTGTGATATTTTACTCCCTAAGTAGAAATGGCTATTAAAGGTGCCTCGAGTTGTTCGGCAGGGTCATTCTAAAGCATTAAAATTTTCTGAGTTAATTGATGAATATCAATGTCTCCAAATCCCCCAGATTCATTTATAGATTTAGAGATACCATGGCCACCTCCAGTTCTGTTCATGCAACAAAATCCTATGTAGGGAAACCCATTCCTCCTTGACATCACTAGCCTAAGTTAAAATACCCAGATCCATTATCTCTAGTACAGTGACCCTTCATCTGGTCATTGACCCAACTGACGATATATTCAACCCCAGTCTCAAAAAAAGGCCTAAAGCTTTAAGAGAAGCAGCATGTGCTAGGTTCAACCTTCTGGGAGAACTCTGATTCATTCAGCTTCTAGGACTTGGAGCACAACTCTCACCCAATATATGGTTCCTCTTACACACTCGTGCCTAGAACTCATATAGATGTGCACGACCTGTTTCAACTCAAAGAGCCACACAATCTAGGGCTGAAATATAGCTATAGTAATTACACCAAAGGCTATCAGGGACATGTTAGCCCTAACCTATGATCAAAAGGCTAGATTCTATAATATAGTTAAATTCAAAAATGTATGGACCTAGTGTCAAACAAAGGCCACTTTCCTCACTAAGGAATTGAGGTTGTCAGACACCAAGTGCTTCAAGGATTTTAGGTTTCCCCATTCCCTTAAATATCTCTTATGCCTGATGCTCAAGATTCCTATTCTATGTTGGCTTTTATTTTCGGGTAGGACTTTGATAGAGGTGTTGAGGATTGGCAGATGGTGGACACTGTTCTAGATGAGGACCGTCAGCCAGAAGCAAACATATAAATTTGATTTCATGGAGGTCATCGCGTAGGTTCAATTTGTGAGCAAGCTCAGATTCATTTCTCAATGGCGTGAGGAATGGCGTCCACCTTCAGGTATTCTTATTTTCTTTTCCATCTCATCTTGTACCAAAATGCTCAATATTTTGGCTAGTTTATGACTCTGACCTTATGGGATGTAGGAAGTAAATCCCCAAAATATTATCCTGGTATCTACATGGACCCATGTACTATCTCATTCTTTAGATGTCTATGAATTTTTCAATGCTTTTGTGGAGCCTCTTTTTCTAGAAGCTTGATCCTGAAGGGATAAATAACAAAATGAATGACTCTACGTGGTCTATCTTCTTAGACCCATTACACACATGTGACTACTTCTTTTCCAGAGGTCATTCCATGATTTGGGTCCATGGATTCAGGGGTGAATCCTTCATGCTCCCAAGGATTCTCACACCTCAGATTGTGGGTCTCGAAGTCACCAGACAGCTCGTCATCCTGGACCTGGAGGTCAGTTCTATAAAAAGAAGAAAGAAGTCTATGAGCTTCCATTTAGTAGGGGAGGGATTACCATACTCAAAATATGAGCGGACCATTTTCTATCACAAAAGTTGGCCTCCTATGGTTTTTCCTTGATCAAGGACTCATGGAGGTATGATCCGGATGGGGAAATGGCTACTAATTTGGCTACAAATAAAATCTCCAACTCTTGCAAGCATGAGCTGAGGCCATTTTTGATTCATGGTGGAGCCCCAGGTTGAATCACCTGATATTTTTGTCGAGCTCCAGGACATCCCAACTCTCAGACTGGGAGTCATTCCACTAGGTCAAATATGCATTTGACCCCTACTCTGACAATTGGAAAAGGGATTTGAGTGGCCTTAAAAAGAAGGGATTTGAGCCCCAAGAAAATTGAGGCCTTTTGGAAGTATAGGATAGGAAATTGGCCAGACCACACAGAGCTTCGAGGAGGTCCCTAGTGATGATAAGTGGGAGGATAGATGGGATGCAGAGCATGACTCTGATCCAGACAGTGAGGATATAATTGTGCTCACTTCTGAGAAATCTCTCAGGTCAACCATAGAATCTTTTGAGATTCCAACAACAATGGATACCGGAAGCACCTTTGTCTACCACTCCTTTTCAGACTCCTCCACCAGTTTTTCCATCACCTGACCTCTCAAAATCAACCAGCAGAGGGAGACTCATTTTAGCATTCCGATTCCATAAAAGGCTGAAGTCAGTTCGTGGTCTTCGTGATGTCTACACCACAACCCAGGACTTCTCTCTCAGTAACGCCTCCACTTCCACCTTTCCCTTCGGAAAATCCCCTTTCAGTCTGTCACTCCATCTCAGACTCTTCCTTTGTCACCTATCGCTCCTCTACTTCCGTAGTTCCCTACTACCATCCCAAGCTTCTCACCCCATTTGATCATGCCCCCTTCTTCAGCCCTAGTATCTATAGTGTCTCAATTACCAGTTACTATCCCATATGGCCTGCCACCCGGTTTCCCATTTACAGGGGGAATGGTCTCTTCTCCTTCCAAATTTTTGAGCCAAGCAGAGTCCACTAAGTTAACCAGGATCAGAGGAGATTAAAGCAGAGAAAGAAGGAGATGGAAGCTCCATCAACTAAGTAGGTTTGATCCTTGTATGATCATCAGTAGAGCTCTTTGACCATCACTCACCTTGTACCTCAGGTATCCAAGCCCGCAGAACAAATGCAACATGATGACTATTCCATTAGTGCTATCATGGTGGACCTTGCTGAATTCCTAGCCTCAGAGACAAGGTCAAGTCTAATGAATGAAATGGCAGAGGTAGTCACTAACTAACTATTTGAAACTCAACAACTAGCTTAAGAAGGCACAAGCTAGCCTTTGAAAAGTGGAGGCTACTACGGCAGCTGTATGGCTGAGCTTAAGGCCAAGGATAGAGAGGTTGATCAACTCCAGAAGGAGTTGAAAGACATGTCAACCAAGAAAGCCCTCGTAGCTTATCAAGTAGAGGAAAAGGCTCTGGTACCTAAGCTCGTTGCATCTGAGGCCCTAGTCAATTCACTCTCATAGGAAAAGAGTGGCCTTCATGCTAGGTTAAAATCTTCCGATGAAACGGTCAAGGACTTGACCAATCAATTAGGGAAATGATCCCAAAAGGTGGGAATCATATCATTAGTGTAGGGATTGTATGCCTCCTATTGTGACAGGATTTCCATCACTGCTGCAGATCTAGCCCCAACACTTGGATTTATATCCAATGCACAGGAGTTGTGCTCTAAGGTAGAAAATGCAGTCTCCACCATTAGCAACACCTTATCCACCAAGGTTCAGGAGTCAAATCTTTTGATTCAAAAAATCTATGATGCCTCAGACCCCGCCCTTCAAAATGTAGGAATCACTGATAGGTGGTTGATAGCGGTGAAGATCAATGAGATTCTGAGCTATAACAAAGCTTCTATAAAATGTCAAAATCTCTTGGCATAGCTCTGCCAGGAATGAAGAAAAGAAAGTAGAATATCAATGAATTAGTACAACTAGGTTTCCCTTCTCCCTTCCCAGATGAATCCACGGTCTTATCAAAGGACCAAATCCAATATATTTTGATCACTAAATGCTAGGACAAGATGGTATTCCAGTCTTTGAAAGAGGACTCCAGTTGTCACTGAGGTCAAGACCATCATTAATCCTATCATTTAGTTAGAGTTTCACCTGCATATAGTAATGCAAAGCCTCCAGGGTTTCTCCCACAAGGAGATAATTGAGCTGGACCAAGCGTTTCAAGCACTTACAATGAAGAACCTACCCAATAGAGTAAGAATGGCTTGGATACCAGGCTTCCTTGCAGAAGCTCTAAGTGGTCCTCTGTGAGCCACATTTTTTATTTTTGAAAGGTGAGAGATGTCAAATTCTTCCATGACCGGCACGGAATCCCTTGGTGAGTCACCAAACTAATTATATTCTTTTGTTAAGACTCTTTTATCAAACACTTTTGTTTCCCCGACCTCTAGGTTCTTTTGATCACTCAAGGCCAAAGTTGACTAAGTATGAAAATACCCACGGAAGTCTTCCACGTGTCCCATCGGTGCAACCCCAAAGATGGAGATTTGAAGAAGCGTTCTCAAACTAGCAAGGAAACTCTCCATGTGTCAGGTTCTGACGAGGTCACTCCTAAAGCAAGTTGAAGAGTCAAAGATATGACTGCCTCAGTGGAAGCTCTCCATGTGTCTATCCAGCGCATGTTTGATATAAGCCTAGGGAACAGAGGACCCTGAATGAGTGCAAACCCTCCACGTGGAAAAAAGGGAACTTCACTAATCAGAGACTCAGTGGCAATACCAAGTAGGGAGCGCAGATGCATGGATTCCTATAAAGGAGTGAAATCTTTATTCCAGATTTAAATTAAAACATTGACAGTGGTAGTGCTACATTTAAAATATTGGGGGTGGGAGCCAAAAGGATAAGTGCAAGGCCTTATCAAAATTGAATGCAAAAAATGTGGTAGCTGAGAGTGACAAAGAAAGGAGGTCCTTAAAAGGAGGCAAGGAAGAAAGCTAAAGATAGAGAAGTTCTTCAACAGAAGAAGAGGAGGGAGAAAAGTGAAGAATTCTATATGCTTTGTAAAATCTAGCCTTAGTAAGCCTCTGTCATAGAAGAGAAGTGTAATCTGTGCTTTCATGGGCCTTATGTACCCATTCTTTATATGAATAAATATTTCTTATTCTGTGCAATTGGATTTTCATATGTTCTGAACCTTTGTTTCTTTTATGATAGAAGTAGTTCTAAATGAGTCAGGAAATTCATCATGCTTGATGCCCTTAGAATTTCCCTGTTTTATTTATTATCTATAAATCAATCATTTCAGTTCCTCAGACATTTGAGTTATCAGAGTAGTGGATCGTGTTGTGTAGCCCTTCAATTATTCTAGATAAAGATTTCAAGTATTTTGTCATTTTCCTTTCTCTTAGATTGTCCCATCACCTTTTTATTTTAGTCATTTACATGCTTTCCTCTAACCCTACCCCAACCACTAGAGAAGAGCCAACTTATTTAAAATTTGGAGGTCACCTTAGGGCACACGTCTCACCAACCTAAGGTTTCCTACGACTCTGATGGTTCATCCATAAGCATAATCGTCAACAATATGACAGTGGCCTTACTCTTGCTCCTGATTTTCTTGTGTCCATGCATTGTCTCAAATTCATCTTGGCCACAATATCCCATTTTGATGAAGATTTCAAAATGATGAGAAATGTTGATGGAAACGTTGTAATTTTATTGGACTTTGATTTCTTCAAAGATTTTTTCAAACTCTGAGATGTTGAAGACTATGCCACAATTTCACCTGAAATTGCAATTGAACATTGGGACAAGGAAAGAAAATTGTGTGTGAGGGTAATAATGAAGAAATACTTGGCCAAAAGTGTCATCAAGTTTCCTAAGATAATGTTTCAATTGGATTTCATCTAGGAAGTGAACGATCTCATTGTGTTGTTGAGTAGAGTTTCAGGTCTTGCTTCTGAAAAGGAGTTTCAGGAATGGATGTTCCTGTACATTTCCTTTATAAAAAAGAACAAAGAATTCATACAATGGGGAGAGCATATCAGTAGCTCTATTTGTTTTCAATTGACTAAAGTCTTGTATTCCAAATAATTTTACATGAATTCTTTCTTGTTCTATGTTGTAGTTGTTGTTACCGATTTCATCTACCTTGAGAAGTAGACTTTGAAATTGATCAGGAAATTTATTTTTGAAAGAATCTTTGCACAGAAGATCTCTACATTTTGAAATTTCTCCAAGTCCTAAAGTCCAAAAATTTGGATTTTGTGATTTGGAGATTTTCCCTTTCGAGGTTTACATGACCTGACTTCCAAAGTCTGAAATTTCAGAATTTTGGTATTTCGGGTTTCAAAACTCTTCCAAGCCATTCCACAATTTTTCATCCATTGATCTCCGAAGTCTGAAATTCTAAAATTTTGGAATTTCAGGTTTTTCAAGTTTCTGACTTTAAGGACTCTCTGTGCATTTAATCCTTACCTACTTCCATAAAGATTGGAATTTTTCCATTAATATCGGTTTTTTCTATTTAAATCACATTTTTACCTGTCATTTTAACCTGACACTTTGCTCTAAAGACCTAATTTTTACTGTATCTTGTACTTTTTGACGTCATTCTCAAGGTATTTTTATATTGGTCATTTTCCTTTTGGTTTAAGATCTTTTGTTTTGTTTTCTCCTTGTTCGTTTCTTTTGTTCCTCCTCTGCATACCTTGGAAAATGATAAACTAATTGCCCCCATGTTTTCACAGGATTTAAGTTTCTACAGGCATTCAAATTTTGCAAGGATCCTCTTGAGTTCTTCAATTCACCCTCTCAGCACCTCTTGTTTTTCAGAGTTTGGAGGTTAGCATTTTCAGAGAACTCTCTTTTCGAAATTCAGAGATTTGGTTTTTCGAAGTTTTCTCTTTTGGGAATTGTGTCATTCAGACCTCAGAGTTCTTGAATTCAGGTTTTTGGAACCTGTCACTTCAGAGTTCTATTTTTTGGGATTTTGGACTTCTCCATTTCGGAGGTCTCCAATTTGGGTTTTTGGAGGTTTTCATTTCAGGATTTAAGACTTCTATGTTTCAGAGGTTTGGAATTCAGATTTTTGGAACCTGTCATTTCAGACTTCTCCAATTTGAGTTTTCAAACTTCTCCAATTTGGGTTTTCAGACTTCTCCAATTCGGTTTTTGGAGGTTTCCACTTCGGGTTTCTAATTTTCAGGTTTTCGAAGGTTGGAGATTTTTGGACTTCTCTTCTTTGACATTTTGGAAATTAAAATTTGATGTCTACTTCCACATCTAAGGGCAAGGAAAAGATGAAATATTCATTCCTCGGGGTTTCCCCTCACTCTTACTTATCCTCCAACCTAGGAAACATAGGGGAAACTGACCTTGGACAAATTTATTTTTCATACTTCTAGGCAAGGGTGAAGGCCCCAAATAAGAAACCCTGGATGCAATCCATATATGACAGTGGGCTTGTTCTTTTTGCTAGTTTTCCCACATCCATGCATTGCCCAAAATTGTTTTTCGCTGCAACAACCCACTATGATGAAGAATCTCTGACAGTTAAAGATGTCGATGGCAAGGTTGTGATCTGCTTGGACCCAAATTTCTTAGAATATTTGCTTAAACTCCCTGACGTTGAAGATTATGCCACAATTTCACCAGAATCAATGGTGGAACATTGGGACAAAGAAGCGGAATTGTGCACAAAGGTCATCTTGAAAAGTTATCTAGCCAAGAGTTTTGCCAAATTGCCAAAGACCATGTATCGGTCAGACTTCATTCAGGAGGTCAATGACATCATTGTGCTACTGAGAAGAGTCTCAGGTATTCCCTATGCGAAGGAATTCCAGGAGTGGATGTTCTTATATATTTCTACTATAAAAAAGAATAAGGAATTTATCAGATGGGGGGAGCATATCGGTAGCTCCATTTGCTATCAGTTGAGTAAAGTGCATTCTTCAAAGAGTTTCTATATGACATCCTTCTTGGTTTATGCCGCAACTGTTATGGGAAATTTCATTGGGTTGAATACCAAGGGTATTCAAAGCACCTCTCAAATTTATGATTTCTATCCTCAACTCACATTGGACGAGGGAAACAAGCACTTCCACAGGATCAATGATGCCTTCATTGTTGTTATTATCTACCATTTCGATAGGGAGTTGTATAATCAGAGGATTTTTGACGAACCCTTCAAAGAAGAGCGTGAGTGGGGAGCTATATACCTGCAATTCCCCACATTTACTTACATTTGGATTCTTGGCTTCGTAGGTACGCCCAACAAGCTTCCAAGATGTCCCACTGATAAATGGGTTCTACTAGAATTGGTTCAACAACTGCTAGACTACCATAAGATCTAGAACAAATGACACAAAGTGGGAGTTCAATTCCCTATTTCAATTGGCAGATACACTTGCCCAAATATTTACAAGGCTAAGAATGTGGATGCGGAAATGACAGAGGTAACTTTGTGGACTTTCCATCCATGGACTAATTTTGACTATTGGGGTAAATTCAACGAAACAGTTCGGTCCAGTTCCCATGTGCCCCAGTTGGAAGATATTTGGATTCATTGTCAAGATGAATTCATCTTCCAACGGAGAGACTATGAAAGGCTAACTTTGGATGAGGTTCAAAAATTTGGAATAGCCGACATCCCAAAAGACATGCAAGATGATGATGAGGTTTTGGATGAAGTGTATAAAAATAATAATATTGCCAATCAACCATTGTCATGGATTGATTGGTATGTGGAAGAATGTTGCAACACAAAGGAAAGGTCAAAACCCATTCTGCAAAGAACTCACAGTTGGTTGGTTACCTTGGGAATCTCACCTAAGGGTTTAGAGAAACCTACAAATACAGGAGCCCCATCAACCATGAGCCAATCAACACCCACAAAGGGGAAAAGGTTGACCCAAAAGACCCATACAGTTCCAAAAAATATTTCATTTGTTGTTGGGAGCTCATCTCTTTCCAAGGCTCCTGTTCCCAAAGTCATGCCTCCTATAGCACCTGTGACAGAAATAGTTGAAGTCATTGATTCTCCTAGTGTCCCACAAGACCCATCATTTCCCCTTTCTCTTCCATTGTCACATCCTACATCATTTCCTTCAACTTCTTCGATCATTTTTTCTTTCCATCTCCTTCCATGGCCCAAGTATTCTCATCCCTTCTAGTTCTCTCAGCTAGAGAAACTATTGGGTCACCCCTTTCTTCTTCACTTCCCTTGACACTTCCATTTCCTTAGTGAATGAGATTGGTATATGCTTTGTGAATGAATGATTCCTTAGTATAGATGATTAGCTTGCTTTATATCATATTGTCTCGTTTCATATTATGGAAAAGTGATATAACCATCTTTTATGTCAGTTGTGAAGAAAGTGTTTTCCTTCTATTATTAAAAGTTATGTTATCGTTAACCATGATTAGTGAAATGAATGTTTGACATGTGCATGTGATTATCCTTATGGTTGGTTAATTTTGTGTCAATCAAATTTGATCTCTCTATTTCATATGATTCAAGTTTTAACAAAGGAACGTATTCTTCTGGTTTTTGGTACTTTGTCCCCTTTCTAGGTTGCAATAGGTGAAGGTGACTGATGGTGTTTGCACATCCTAATCACATTAACCCTTCCTGAGATTCAACATATCCTTTTATTTGGTGCATCACCATCCCTAGTATAATTTCCTTTTGCAAATCTCTTCCCTAAAACCCAAAAAAAATGTTAACCTAGGATTAGATAGCCATTCTATTGCACTAGGAGTAGTACAACACTTAGTTTAGGAAAAGGAATCCGGCCTTCTCTAGAGGTTCACATCAAGCCCAAGTCCCACAACTTGAGAGGTGGTCCCATGTGTCCCAATCACACTAAATGACCTGCTTATAGCCTAACCATTCGGGGGGTGCAGTGATATGGGGACAACAGTTTTTGGCACGCCCGGTGGGACAAAGAGTTGGTACTTCTCTTCTCATTTGCACAAGTCAAAGTACCTAACGACTCTATATCTCTGGATTCCAAATCTTATTGTATTAACTTATGCGAAGAATTCAGACAAGATATTCTTCAAAGTAAGGAGGTTATCAGCATATCAAACTTTCCTTGTCTCCTCCAAAGAGAAGAATCAGAGGTGTTTCAACTCCACCAGCTACAACCTTATCTCATAGGGGTCATTCAACTCCTCCATACAGAAGGTTTCCTCCACCAAAGAACAATCAACCTCTTTCTGCTATGGCATAGAACCAAGTTTTTCCCCCTTTCAATGCAAGCAGTCTGCTTCTGTTGGCTCAACGTGACCCTATACCTGTTGCAACACTCAAAAGTTTACCCTTTTACACATGAGAAACTCATGTTACTCCAGTAGAACACATTCTTGATGTAGCCAACATTTTTGCAGTACATAACATCATAGAGGATAATGTTATTATTAGACTTCTAGCCACTTCCTTCAAGGGAAAAGCACTTCAATGGTTTCGAGGGTTACTTGTTAACAACATAAAAACTTGGGATGAGTTAGGAGAGAAGCTCTGTAAATAGTTTGAAGACAAGAGTGATCACCTATCACTCTTAGAACAACTCACTACCATAAAGAGAGCTCCCCAGGAGTACATGAGTGATTTCAACTTCTGATTTCACAGAACTTGGAATAGGATTCTGACACTCATTAAGCCCTCTCCAAATAATGCATTCTTATACTATTTGTGAGCTTTGAATAGTGATGTAGCAGTTATGATTCAATCCATTGGGGGGCTATATTACTTGATGCTTACGACATAGCCATAAATGTGGAAAATTCCTTAATTCAGGCTAGAAAGATAGCTCCTCGACCGCCAATGCCATTTTCTCTGGATCTTACAAATAATCAGCCTATCATTGTGCCTATTCCAGCAGCCTCTAATCAGCCAACTCAATCTTCCCCGACCTCTTCAAATGATCTATTTGAAGTCAAATAACTGTTGCAGACCTTCGGAAATGAGCTTGTAGCAATTAAAAGGCAACAGTCCCAATATGCTCAAACATTCCAATCCCAATATCAGGCAAGTCATCCTCCTTTTAAAGGAAATAATCAGGCCCAGAATCAGGCCATTAGTCAAGCCGCAAGCGTGAAGCCTTTAAACTTCAGGAACCCTTCTACCACCAGTTCTTCCAGAGCCATAGTACTAGTCCATAATAACCTCATTCAAGATTATGAATGGTGTTATCCTTGTTCTCAACCTCACAACCAGAATTTTTGCCCAAATGGAGTTCTAAGTCAGGCCCTTATGGTCCAAAGCATATCCGCCCCACTGAATCATCAGCCGGACCATCCACCCAGGAGATCCAAGACCAGCCTTCTGATGAAACTATGCTACTAAATTGGAAAACAAAATACTTTTGTGGTTTGAATACTGATGCCTCCATTGTGGCATCCAACACACGTTCCAAGAAGAGGGAAATAGACCCGTAATCTCCCAAAACTGATCAGGAATTTATTTCACAACCTCAAACACAAATATCAGATGATAAGGGAATGTGAAAGAAATCACCAGAAGTATCCACGGATCATTCTACAAAGACGGATGGGACTTCACGTATCAAAGTGCCCAATAAGCATTTTCCAAAAGAAGACTCTAATGCTAGAAAGGTATTAGCAAATTTGGGGCAATTCCATTCAACATTGTGGAGAAAATGAACAAGACCAATTTGAGTGTCACGATGTGGGATGCGCTCTTAATCCCTTCTCAGAGGAACTTGCTATGAGAGGATTTGAATAGTTTTGGTACTACCAATAGATCATCAGGTCAGGAAGTAGCAGTGGCAACCAACCTGTGCCAACCAGAAACAAAAGTTTTTTCTAAGACCAGAAAACCACCACCATTCTATATCTTGTTGATTATCGGTGATCATTTGGTGCACAATTGTATGATGATTCTAGAGCCAGTAGTTCCATGATGCCCAAGTAGATTGCAGATGTGTTAAGAATTCCATATACTCCAATATCAAGAGGAGTTTTCCAGTTAGACGGTACTATAGTCCAAACTATGGGAGTCATTAAGGGGCTTCAACTTATTATCCATGTTTGTCCTAGCTTTCCATTCACACAAGACATATCTGTTATTGATCTCCCTCCCCTCTTTTCCATTTTCTTATCATGTAATTTCACAGCCAAGATGGGTGGTTATTTGTCATCAGACTAGTAGCACATGATCCTTAGAACTCAGTACAGGATGAAGGTGACTATAAGAGCAGAACCTATTTTTCATAATCATGTGGAACCTTACACCGCTAAACCCATAAATGGGAATTATGCCATTGGTGATCTAGATGAGGATGATGCAGATCACGAGCCAACTACTCTCACAGAAGAAGTTCCTAACACAATACTTGATGAGGTAAGTATCAATCACCAATATGATCCCTATGTTGATTTATTGGCAGATGAAGAATCGGGTTTGTTGTTTTTGGAAGAGACTAGATTAAGTACATACTGCATACAAGAAGAAGGTATAACCATACCTCAGTTGGTTAAAACATACAACAATTTTGAGGGACTATGACAACTGTTATTTGATGTTTCAAGGAGTAAAAATGGATCTGGTGTAGGAGTTATGTTGATTTCTCCAGAAGGAGATAAATAATTCTCTTCCTTTTGGTTGTATTTTAGTTGTACTAATAACGTTGCGAATATGAGGCTCTCATACAAGGAATTCAGCTGGCCCAAATAAGAGGAATCCAAACCTTGACTGTCTTTGGTGATAGTGAATTGGTTGTGCATCAATTAACAGCCCGTAGTGCATCAAAAAATGATCTATTGAGATCATATAAAAATCAGGTTTGGGACCTGATACAAGATTTCAAAGCTTTTGGAATTCATGTAATTCCTAGAAAGCAAAATCAAGATGCTGACAGGACTTACTACTATTGGCTCACAGTACGATGTACCTATAGACATTATGAAAGAAGGGCATCAGATGGTCAAAATGGTGGTCCATCCCATAGTACCAGATAACGTAAGTAGTTGGCAGGTGTTTAGATAGTGACCAACAGATTGTCCTCTTCCTACAAGAAAGAAGTGGAGTTCGCTGCCAAACATCAGGATAAACTTCAAAACTCTTATAGTGATCAAATTATATAGCTAAAAGGAAAAAAGCTGCCAAAAGGCCTGGTTACACTTGAATCCATCTTCAATTCAGATGATCAGGCCAAATGAAATGAGCACTAATATGGTGGTCAAGGAAGAGGATTTTGAATAAGTCGAGGTGGCAAGTGAATTTTTTTTAAAAATTGGTAAGGTATGCATTGCTCAAGAGAAGAAATATTTCATTGAACTATGTCAAGAATATCATGATATTTTCGCATGGAGTTAAAAAGATCTACATGGTTTCGATCCTGGCCTAGCTCAACACACCATTAAGTTGGATCCAAATTCTAATCCAGTTTGTCAAAAACAAAGGCCAATTAATCCTAAAATCGAGCCGCTAATGAGGAAGGAGCTAACCAAGCTTATTGAGGCTTGCATAATTTTTCCCATCAAGCATTCCTTGTGGGTAGCCAACCTGGTGCCCATGAGGAAGAAGAAGGGAGAGATTCAGCTGTGTGTGGACTTCAGGGATTTGAACTGTGCCTCATTGAAATATCACTACCCTCTTCCATCAATGGAGAAAATCCTCCAAACAGTGGAAGTGGCCAAAAGGTTCTATTTTCTTGATGGATAAGGATATAATCAGATTCTGGTCCAAGATGTCTGATCAGTTCAAAATAAATTTCACTACCAAGTGGGGCATGTATGCTTATAATAAAATGCCATTTGGGTTGTCCAATATAGGGGCTAATTTCCTAAATAGCCATGGACATGGCATTCAAAGGACTCATTAATGACATCATCTATTAAGATCATATAAAAATCAGGTTTGGGACATGATAGAAGATTTCACACATTTAAGAATTCATGCAATTCCCAGAAATGTAAAATCAAGATGCTTGGAGTCTCTACTATTGGCTCCTAAGATGTACCTATGGACATCATGAAAGAAGGAGCAGATGGTCAAAATGGTGGTCCATCCTATAGTACCAGATAATGTAAGTAGCTGGAAAGGTGTTTGATAGTGACCAACAGATTGTCCTCTTCCTACAACAAGAAGTGGATTTCACTACCAAACATCAGGATAAACTTCAAAACTCTTATGGTGATCAAATTATACAACTGAAAGGAAACAAGCTACCAAAATTTCTAGTTACATTGAATCCATCTTCAATTTAGATGATCAAGCCAAATGAAAGAGCACTAATATGGTGGTCAAGGAAGAGGATTTTGAAAAAGTCGAGGTGGCAAGACTGAAAATATTTTTAAAATTGGTAAGGTATGCATTGCTCAAGAAAAGAAAGCTTTCATTGAACTATGTCAAGAATATCATGATATTTTTGCATGGAGTTATAAATATTTGCGTGGTTTCAATCCCGGTACCTAGATCAACACACCATTGAGATGGATCTAAATGCCTAAGCCAGTTCATCAAAAATAGAGGCCAATTAATCCTTAAATTGAGCCACTAATGAGGAAGGAGCTAACCAAGCTTATTGAGGCCTGCATAATTTTTCCCATTAAGCATTCCTCGTGGGTAGCCAACTTGGTGCCTTATGAGGAAGAAGAACGGGGAGATTCGGCTGTGTGTGGACTTCAGGGATTTGAACCACACCTTGTTAAAAGATCACTACCCTCTTCCATCAATGGAGAGTAAATCCTCCAAAAGTGGAAGGGGATCAAAGGTTTTCTTTGCTTGATGGATATTTAGGATACAATTAGATTGCTGGTCCAAGAATCTAATCAATTCAAAATAGGCTATTTTCACTACAAAGTGGGGCACGTATGCTTATAAAAAAATGCCATTTGGGTTGTCCAATGCAGGGGCTAATTTCCAAAGAGCCATGGATATGGAATTCAAAGGACTCATTAATGATATCATCTTAGTTTACCTTGATGATATAAATGTGTATTCCAAACATGTTAAAGACCATATCACACATCTAAGAAAAGTTTTTGAAGATGTAGAGAATTTGGGGTCTCACTAAATCCTAAGAAGTGCATTTTCACAGTTCAAGAAGGAATTTTTTTAGGACATGTTGTTTCCGTAGAAGGAATATCTATTGATCTAGCTAGAATTCATTCAATTATGTCCTTATCTCTTCCAAGTCACAAGAAAGGTCTCCAGAGCTTCCTGGGAACCATAAATTTCATGCGGAGATTCATTCCTCAATTTGCAACATTGGCTAAACCACTCACAGTCATGCTAAAAAAGAACATTCCATTCTCATGGATGAAAGATGGGAGGGAGAGTTTTGAGGCTATCAAAATGGCCATTTCCCAAGCCCCCACACTGGTAAACCATAGGTTTGACAAATATTTCATTCTCTATGCTTTCAGGTCAGGAAAGTATTTCGGGGATTCTCACCCAGCAAAATGACAATCTGATGGAACAACCAATTGCCTTCTTTAGTCAGTCTCTCAAAGAATATGAGCTTAAGTATTCCTTCATTGAGAAATAGGTCTTTGCATTCATTCGAGCTCTGAAGAAGTTTAGGCACATGTTTTCCAACAACAAAGTACACTTGATGGTTTCTCATCCTAATGTCAAGGATTTTTTGTTGAACAAATAAATGAATGAGAAGCGTGCAGGGTGGATCATGAAAGTAATGGAGTATGACGTACACATTAAAGTCACTAAACTTGTTAGGGGAAAAGGGTTATGCCAGCAGTTGGCTGTAGACATGGAGACCAAGGATGTAGAAGATGCTACGCTCCTAAACATCGATGAAGGTGACTGTCAAGTTGATTGGTTAACAAAGATGTAAAATTTCCTCCTCTCAGGGGCATATCCTTCAAAAATGGATAAAGTCCAGAGACATAGTTTTTCATCTCTAGACTATTCCATATGTCCTGATCAATAATGTTCTTTTCTGTAAAGACTTGAATGGTGTGCTTCTGCGCTGCATAAAACCAGAGAAAGTGAATAAAATTTTAGAATAATTTCACAATGGTTTATCTAGGGGACATTACTCTGCTCGAACAACCACCACCAAAATTATGTGAGCTGGTTATTATTGGCTAGATTTGTTCAAAGATTCTCATCTCTGGGTAAGGAAATGTAAGGAATGCACCCTTTTTACTCAGGTAAATAGAAACTGACAGCCCTTCCCCTACACCCCATTCAGGTAGATCAACCTTTCATTCAATGGGGGTTGGATTTTATGGGATGATTAACCCTCCTTCTAGTGACGGACACAAATGGGTTCTTACTGCAACAAATTATTTCACTCGATGGATAGAGGTGGTGGACTTTAAAAGAAAGTAATGAAAAGGAGGTCCTTGATTTCCTAGAAAATATAATGATGAGGTTCGGAGTTTCCGTTTACCATCATCTCTGATAATGCAATGGATTTCCTTGGTTTAAAGTTAAGTGAGTGGGTAGTTACGAATGGGGTCTATCTCAAGACTTCATCTAATTACTATCCATAGGGAAACGGGTTGGCTGAATCTAGTAACAAGAATCTCATAAGGATCATCAAATGGATGATGGAAGCTAACAAAAATACCTGACATACAAAACTTAAGACTTCCTTATGGGCAGATCAAATCACACCTAAAAATTCCATTGGAAACTCACCTTTTATGCTGGTATATGGGAGGGAGGCAAAGCTTCCACTCTCCTTGGAGTTACCTTCTTTGGAATTGGCTCATCATCTCGAAGTTATGGAAAATGGCTCCTTAACAGTGAGGTTTGCTGAACTCATGGAGTTGGAGGAAGTTCAAGACAAGGATATGAAAACTTTAAGCCAACATCAGGCTCAAGTTAAGAAATCCTTCAACAAGAAAGCTTCTGATAAGCATTTTCAAGAAGGATATTTGGTTCTCAAGTGGGATGAAGACAAAGCCAAACCATGTAGGTATGCCAAGTTTGACGCTCTCTGGAGTGGACCATATATTATCTCTAGTTGAAAAGAGGTGAATTCATTTATCTATCAAGACTCAATGGAGAAGAAATTCCCATTCACATGAATGGGATACATCTCAAGCTTGCTTTTGAGAATTGTCTCACCCTTGTACATTGTTCATTTTTCTTTTCCTCCAAAGTGCTTTACACATTGTTTTGTTTTCTTTCCTTTCTTTTTGGTTTTTTTGGGTGTCCTCTAATGTAGTTTTCTTCCAAGACTCCTTTTTCCCAATGGTTTGTATAAAGCTACTGATTGAAAGCTTAGCAGAAAGCATTCCTTAGAGGTCACCAAAAATGTTACCGATTTAATCTACCTTGAGAAGAAGACATTAAAATGATCAAGTAATTTTTTTGAAAGAATATTTGCATAGAAGATCTCTACATTTTGCAAAATTTCTCCAAGTCCTAATATCTGAATATTCAGATTTCAGAATTCAGGGATTTTCCCTTTCAGGGTTTAAAGACCTAGGTTTGAAACTACCTTCTTTAAGTTCTAAAATCTGAAACTCTGAAAGTTCAAAATTGATGCAGCCTAGAATTTACCAGATAACACCCTAGTCACACTGGCACATCACTCAGCCTAGATTGAGTGCTCACCCGAAGCGTGCAAAGGTACCAGGTCCCTCTTTAGGGTTGTTATAACAGGATGTTAACATGATGAAGGAGGAAACATATATATTCATAACTAATCCATCATTTTACAATGCATGCTATCCTCAGATCTATGAAATAAAAATCTTAATAGTAATCATGATTGGATTAATAACATGTACTACTCAATTACGCAAGAATGACACTTAGATTCAGCCAATATCTTCCATCTATTAAAATATAGAAGCTCCTTATAGTATTTTAATTCTATATCAATGTGCATATGGAACTGATACATTGATTCAGTCATATGCATATATTCTCTGTTACAGATACATACATCCAACTCTCTATAATACCTCTAAGAGGTTTCCTACTATGCAACTAACATCATATATATAGGGTGGGGACTTGCCCTTCACCACTTATCTATTCCATAAATATGTTACTTGCTATTAATAGCCATACGTCATTTACAATCATAGCCAAACATGCAAGTGCACTATCTATAGTCCTCTTGTAGTTTAACTGAAGTGTCAATTCTATTCTCGGCTTATCTTCATGTATAAACACTTCAAACTGCTTCTCCAAAGATAGATAATGCATGGCACACACATCTCTTCATCGTTGATGTGTTTCACATGCCATCTTCTAAAAATAGGTCTTCATGCTCAAAATCGGCTAAGTCCTGAAATCTAAACTTGCCTTCCACGCTTTGGGTCCTTCTTATCCTTCTGCATCATCGAATTGGCCTTCTATCCCGCGTGGACTCCTTGTGTGATCTTTGACAAGTATTCTTTGATCAACAAAAATTTTAGACTTTTGGGCTTTCGGGTTTCAGAACTCTAGGTCATGATTTTTTAGAAATTTCCCTTTGAAGTTCTGAAGTTTGAAACCCATAAAGTCTGAAATTTCAAACTTTTAGGATTTCAGGTTTCTAAACTCTAGGTCACATTTTTTGAAAAAATTCTTTCAGACTTCTGAAGTCCAAAAGTTTCAGACTTTTGGGCTTTTGGGTTTTGGAACTCTTTCAATATTTTTTGAGTCATTTTGTTTTAGACTTCCAAAGTATGAAAGTCCAAAATTTCAAACTTTTGGGCTTTCAGGTTTCAGAACTCTTCCAAGTCATTCCACAGTTTTTCATCCCTTGATCTCTGAATTTCGAAACCCCAAAATTCCAAAATTTTGGGCTTTTAGATTTCACACTTTCAGAAGCTCTCTACGCATTTATTTCCCACCTACCTCCGTACGGATTGGAATTTCACCATTAATATTGGGTTTTTCTTTTTAAATCAAAATTTTCACATGTCATTTTCACCTGACACTTTGCTCTGACAACTGATTTTTACTATATTTCATACTTTTTGACATCATTCTCAAGGTATTTTTTATTTTGGTATTTCCTTTTAGTTTAAGATATTTTGTTTTGTTTCCTCCTTATTTATTTGATTTGTTCCTCCTCTATATACCTTGGGAAATGAAAAATTTATTACCCTCCATGTTTCCACGATTTGAGTTTCTACAAGAACTCATAGTTACAAGGATCCTCTTGAGTTCTCCAATTTTCCCCCTCGACACCTTTTGTTTTTTAGATTTCAGATATCCACATTTTTTAGAGAACTCTCTTTTCAGTATTCAGAGCTTTGGATTGTTCGACACTTCTCATTTTTTTGGGGATTGTGCCATTCAGAATTTAGGGTTCTCTTTTTTAGAATTTCAAACTTCACCATTTTGAAGGTTTTCATTTCATAATTTTAGACTTCTCCATTTCGGAGGTTTACATTTCAAAATTTCAGACTTCTCCTCTTTGGGTTTCTAATTTTTAGGTTTTCGGAGGTTGGATATTTTTGGGTTTTCAGACTACCTTATTTGGCATTTCAGAACGTAGAATTTGATGTCTACTTCCACTTCCAAGGGCAAGGAAAAAATAAAATACTTGTTCCTCGGGGTTACCCCTCACTCTTGCTTATCTTCTGACTTAGGAAACATAGGGGACACCGACCTTGGACAAATTGATTTTCCAGATTTCTGGGCAAGGGTGAAGGCCCCAAATAAGAAACCCTGGATGTAGGATATATATGACAGCGGGCTTTCTCTTGCTACCAGTTTTCCCACATCGATGCATTGCCCAGAATTTGTTTTAGTTGTAGCAACCCACTATGATGAAGAATCTATTTTAGTTAAATATGTCAATGGAAAATTTGTGATCCGCCTGGACCCATATTATTTGAATATTTTCTCAAACTCCCCGATGTTGAATATTACACCACAATTTGACTAGAATCAGTGGTGGAACATTGGGACAAAGAAGCAGAGTTGTGCACGAGGGTCATGTTAAAAACCTATTTGGCTAAGGGTGTTGCCAAATTTCTAAGGACCATGTATCAGTCATATTTCATTCAGGACTCCAGTGACCTTATTGTTATATTAAGTAGAGTCTCAGGTATTCCCTCAATAAAGGAATTTCAGGAGTGGATGTTCTTATATATTGCTACTATAAAAAGTAAAAGTGAATTTATCAGATGGGGGGAGCATATGAGTAGCTCCATTTTCTATCAGTTGATTAGAGTGAATTCTTCAAAGTGTTTCTATATGATATCCTTCTTGGTTTATGCTGCAACTACCATGGAAGATTTCACCGGATTGAATACCAAGGGTATTCGAAGTACCTCCCAAATCTATGATTTCTATCCTCAACTCACATTGGACGAGGGAAGAAAACTCTTCTGCAGGATTAATGATGCCTTCTTTATGGTTATCCTCTACCATTTTTATAAGGAGTTGTATAATTAGAGAATTTTAAATGAAGCATTCAAAGAAGTGCATGAGTGGAGAGCTATCTATCTTTAGTTCCCCACATTTACTTCCATTCAAATTCCTAGTTTCGTGGGTTCTCCCAGCAAGCTGCCTAAATGTCCCACTGACAAGTGGGTCTTATTAGATTTGGTTTGGCAATTGCTAGATTACAACAAGATTAAGAATAAAAGGCACAAAGTGGGAATGCAATTCCCTATTGGAATTGGTAGATACACTTTCCCAAATATTTGCAAGGCTAAGAGTGTAGATGTGGTAATGACAGAGGTGACCTTGATAACTTTCCATCCACGAACCAATTTTGACTATTGGGGAAAATTCAATGAGACAGGTCGGTCTAGTTCCCATGTGCCCCAGTTAGAAGATATCTGGATCCATTGTCAAGATGAATTTATCATCCGAAAAAGAGATTATGAAAGGCTAACTTTGGATGAAGCTCAGAAATTTGGAATAGCCAACGTACCAAAAGACATGTAGGAAAATGATGAAGATTTGGATGAATTGTATAAAAGTAATAATATTTCCAATCAACCATTTTCATGGATTGATTGGTATGTGGAAGAATGTTGAAACACAAAGGAAAGGGTAAGACCCATTATGTAAAGAACTCACAGTTGGTTGGTTACCTTGAGAATCTCACTGAAAATGTTAGAGCAACCTACAAATACAGGGGGGCCATCAACCATGAGCCAATAAACACCCACAAAGGGGAAAAGGTCAACCCAAAAGACCCATACGGCTCTAAAAATGATTTCATTTGTTTTTGGGAGCTCATCTCTTTCTAAGGCCCCTGTTCCCAAAGTCATGCCTTCAATTGCACCTATGATAGAAATAGTTGAATTTAGTAATTCTCCTAGTGTCCCACAAGACCCATCATTTCCCTCTTATCTTCCATTGTCCCTTCCTACATCAGTTCCTTCCACTTCTACCATCATTTCTTCCTTCCCATCACCTTTCATGGCCCAATTATTCTCATCCCTTCCAATTATTTCAGCTAGAGAAACTATTGAGTCACCCATTTGTTCCTCACTTCCCCTAACACTTCCATTTTCCTCCATCTCATCCCCTAACATTATTGTAACAACTCCTATGGCAGTCCTCACATCCACCGCATCCATCACTACCACTACCATTCAAATGCCAACTAATGTTATTAGTACTCTTGTGGTGGCTAATGTTTCAGGTACTGAGTCAACTATGTTATCTTCATCAGCATCAACCTTTCCAGAATGGTTGTTCCAAAAAACTCCAAAGCAAAAAAGGAAAGTGCCTCTGGGAGATGTAATAGATCTATAAGCATATTGGAGCATACCCCAAAGAGATAGGCCAAGAGGAAAAAAATTGTTTCAAGCCTAACGTTGAATGCATCTGGGGAACGAGTTGTGGAGGTTACCACTCCTGTTGAGGGAAAAACTAAGGAAACAATTATAGCTGCAGATTATCATATTTCTAGATTCTCATTGGGAAAATCCACTCATGAAGGAACAAAGCAAGATGTACACACTTCTCTTGGAAATCTGTTGGAAAAATATGATAAGGATAAAGCTTCCAAGGATGAGCTTAATGCGAAGGTCGAGCAGCTCATTGCATTGCTATGGAAAGTGACAAAGCCAACTCCATCTCCTAAAGTCTCAACTACTACAGACATGATAGTTTCATCTACTATTGATGATATTTCTTATCACGAGATCAAAAAGATAGGCTAGAAAGGGAGATTAGTAGATGGATAGATGGAACATATACTGCATGAGGCTGACCCTTTAATTAAAGAAGTTGTTGAGATATACAATGATTTACAAGTTGGGAAAAGTACTATTTACAAAATGGATGAAGCTTTTTCAGAAGATAGTAACAACCTAGATTTGAATTTGGCAACATGGAGTGAGATTAGAGAGGAAGATTCAGATCTACTCCTCCAAGAGGATGTAATCGATGATGCTATAAAGTTGTTCGAATATCAAAAGGCCATCGAATTCTGGTGTTAGGTGCTACAAGATCTAATTAAGAAGTTAGATGATAAACAAGTGGAGATTACAGATGCTTTGAATGAAATATCAGAATAATTTGATATTATTAACTTTAAATTGTTCAACGAAAATATCGATGCTCTTCCAGAGGAGAAAATCAAGTAGAATTTTAAGGATTTGGTGAAACGTGATGATGAAGTTACTAAAAAATTTTGGTAGTGAATCTATTGATAGGTTGATATTATGCCAAAATTTCACAAGAAGATTGAAGAAAGTTTTGAGTAAACTTAGAATATTTCCAACTAAAATCAAGAGGGAAATTGAGATAGGAGATGTGGCAAACCACTACGCATGTGGGCCCGGGGATGAGGAAATTCAAGGAATCATTAAATGCTTCATCGAGTATAAACATCGAATGACTGCATGGGAGGAAACACAACAAAACCCTACAGATGAGGAGGGCCTTGCAGGACCAAGACAAATCTTAACGACCATGAAAGGACAGATCAAAGCTCTAGATCAGTCAAAGTTATAGGGTTGACTGAGTCAAACCCTTGTAACTAACTTGCTATTTTTATGGGAGCATGTTCCCTTGAATTAATGACATTTCTATTATTAGTAAAATGGTAGTTAAGGGCCCAGTTGTAATGGCTCATCCTAAAGCACTTATAAATAATTAAGTTTATGGAGTCATTTGGGAGAGAGATAGATCATATTTTAGTGAAGTTTTCTTCAAGCTTGGAAGAGTTCTTCATAGATTTAAAGAACCTTTTAATTATATTCAGAGAGATATCTTACCTTGAAGAAACTGATTTATTATGCTAAATGGTTTATTTATATATGCTTTTTGAATGTATGATTCCTTAGTATAGATAGTTATCTTGCCTTTATTTTAGATTGTTTTGTTTCATGTTATAGAAAAGTGATATAACATCTTTTATGTGAGTTGTGGAAATATTGTTTTCCTTCTGTATGTAAAGTTATATTATCATTGGCCATCATCAATGAAATGAATATTTAACATGTGCATGTGTTTTATCCTCATGGTTAGATAATTGTGTATCCAATTCATTTTGGTCTCTCTATTTTGTATGATTCAAATTTTAACAAAGCAACACATGCTTCTGGTTTGTGGTATTTTGCAACCTTTCTAAGTTGTAATAGGTGAAGGTGACTAAGGATGTCTACATCCTACTCACATTAACCTTGCCTGTGATTAAACATATCATTTTATTCGGTGCATCACAATTCCTAGTTTAGTTTACTTTTGTAGATCTCTTTCCCTAAAACTCGGGAAAATCTTAGCCTAAGATTAGATAGCCATTTTATTGCACTAGGAGTAGTACAATACTTAGTTTAGGAAGAGGAACCCATCCCTCTCTGGAGGTTCACCTTGAACCAAAGTCCCATAGCTTGAGAGGTGATCCCATGTGTACCAATCACACCAAACAACCTACTTATAGCCTATCCATTTGGGGGGTGCAGTGATTTGGTGACAACAGTTGTCATGGGGCAATTTAATGGGTTAAATACTAAAGGTGTTAGAAGTGCATATCAAATTTTTGATTTTTATCCTCAAAACATGATCGATGAGGGAAGAAAACATTTGCACAGAGTCAATGATGCCTTCTTCATTTTTCTTCTTTATCATTTTGACAAGGATTTGTATAATCGAAGGATTTCTAATGAGGATTTCAAAGAAGTATGAGAGTGGGGAGCCATTTATCATGAGTTTCCTACATTTACATACATCAAGATTCCTGGTTTCATGGGTGCTCTCAGCAAGTTGCCAAGGTTCCCTACTAACAAATGGGTTTTGCTAGAGTTGCTTTGGAAATTGTTGGATTATCACAAAATCCAGAACAAACGGCATAAGGTGGGAGTCCAGTTTCCCATTTCAATCGACATATATAATTGTGCCAGTATTTATAAAGTAATGAATGTGGATGAAGAAATGTCTGAAGTGACTTTGTAAACCTTTCATCCCTGAACCAATTTTGATTATTCGGGTAAGTTCAGTGAAATAGGTTTATCCAGTTCTCATGTGCCTCAGCTAGAGGATATTTGGATTTACTATCAGGATGAGCTAATTATCTAGCAATGATAATACAAATGATTAAATTTGGATGAGGTTAGATGGTTTGGTTTTGCAGAGATTCCAAAATAGATGGAGGATGAGGAAGAAGTGTTGGATCCAACATATAAGGATAATAATGTTTCCAATCAACCATTAACATGGATTGATTGGTATCAAGAGGAAATTTGTAATACTAAGGAAAGGGCGAGACCCATTTTACAAAGAAAATATGATTGGTTGGCTACCTTCGGAATTTCACCCAAAGGGTTAGATCAATCAATAAGAACAAAATCCCAACCAACAATGAGTCTTCCTACACCTAAAAAAGGGAAAAGGTCTACCCAAAGGGCCAATATAATTCCTAAGAAAATTTAATTTTTTATTGGAAGTTCCTCTCTTTCTAAGGCCCCTACTTCTAAAGTTGTGTCCCCTATAGTACCAATATCAAAAGCTGTTGAGGTTATTGATTATCCATTTGTATCAACAAATCTTTCACCCCTTGCTTCCTTACCATTATCGATTCCTCTATCATTACCTTCCACTCCTACACTCATTTCTTATTTTCCATCCCCATCCATGGCCCAAGTTTTTTCATCCCTTCCTATCCTCTCAGTGGGAGAAATGATTCGGTCTCCAGTTTCCACTTCACTCCCTCTACAACTTTCATTTCCTTCCATTTCAACTTCTAGTCTCATTGTATCCACTCCTATGGTTGTTCTCACATCTAGTCCATCCATCATTACCACCTCCACTTCATTTCTAACTAATGTTACTAGTGTTATTGTGTTATCTGGTGCTCTAGGTACTGAATCGGTCATGCCACTTCCGTCTACATCTGCTATACCAGAATGTCTATATCACTGAACTCTAAAATAGAAGAAGAAGGTGCCTCTAGTAGATGTAATAGATATAAGTGTGTTGGAATGTACTGCGAGGAGATAGGACAAATGGCCAAAGATCATCTCTAGTCTATCTGTAAACCAATTAGGAGAGAGGGTTATGGAAATTGCTACTCCCATTAATGGAAAGACTAAAGAAACTATCACAACAACGGACTATCAAATTTCTAGATTTTCACTAGGTAAGGCAACACACGAAGGTGCCAAACAAGATTTTCAGGGAGGATACCACCAAATCAAAAAAAAATATTCTGAAGTTCTAAACTCCAAAATCCTGAAAGTCCAAAAATTTAGAGTTTCAAACTTTTGGGATTCGGAAGTATCCTTTGGTATTTTAATTTTTTTTTTACTTCAAAGTTCTGAACTCCGAAACTCCAAAGTTCTGAAATTTTGGAACTTTGGACTTTTGGGTTTTGGAAGTATACATTTCTCCTTTTGAAAAATCTCTTGCCAGAGTTTTGAAATCTAAAACTCCAAAGTTCTGAAATTTTGAAACTTCAGAATTTCAGGTTTCAGAGTGTTCCATCTTCATTTTTGATAATTTCACCTCCGAAGTTCCAAAGTCCAAAAATCCAAAGTTAAAAAATTTCAGAACTTCAGACCTTTGGGTTTCAGAGTCCTCTTTTATGTTTTTCATAACTTTTACTCGCGAGTTCCGAAGTCCAAAACTCTGAAGTTCTAAAATTTCAGAATTTTGGAATTTCAGAGTTTCAGACTTTAGGGTTCCATAGGCATTTAATTCTCACCAACCCTTCTACGTGTTGGAATTTGGGCAATAGTTTTAGGTTTTTGTATATAAAATCAAGTTTTATCTAGAATTTCACCTGATATTTTGCTCTGACACTCTTGTTATAAAACTTTTGTACTTACGAGGCATCATTTTCAAGGTATTTTTGTTTTAGTTATTTATTCTTGGTTTATAATCATTTTGGGTCTCCTTCCTTCTTTATTTTCTTTTTTATTCTTCCTTTTTCTTATTTTGGAAATGGAACCCTCATCATCTGCCATGTTTTCCTTACGAATGTTTCTTGATTTCCACAGCTAAAAAATTCAATATTTGTAGGCATCTAGTCCAGATTGCATGATATATTCCTCTAGATCTCTACAAGAATTGGATTTTGTGCCCATAAGTGATTTCACAATCCATAAATTACTATTTTCGAAACATAGATTTTCAGATTTTTGGAGGTCTACAATTTCAGGATTTCAGAGCTCATTCATTTTTGGAGGCTCTTTCTTTTAGAGTTTCGTAGTTTCCACCTTCAAAATTTTAGATCTCTTTCCTTTTCAGAGGTTCTTTCTTTTGGAGTTTCAAAGGTTTTATATTTTGGAGTTTCAGAGCTTCCACCTTCAAACTTTAGGGGGTTTTATTTTCAAATTTTCAGAGGTTTTCTATTTCAGGTTTTCAGAGGTTTGTACTTAGGAGTTACAATCCTTTTGAACTTTCAAACTTCAGTATTTCAGGGTTTTTTAATAGTATTTGTTACGAATTTCCAAAGGCTCTTTCAGATTCTGAAATTCAAACTTAATGTCAACCTCTTTGTCAAAAGGCAAAGAAAAGGTGAAATATAAATTTTTAGGAATTTCTCCTCATTTGTGTCTTTCTTCAGACTTATGAAATAGTGGAGATATTGATCCTGGGTAGGTAAATTTTCTAGACTTTTGGGAAAGGTTGAGAGATCCTAACAATAAATCTTAGATGCAAGATATATATGATAGTGGGCTTTCTCTCACTTCCAATTTTCCTGTGGCCATGCATTGTCCCAAATTCATCTTTTCCACAAAAACCCATTTTGATGAAGGTTCTAGAACAATGAGAAATGGTGACATCAAGGTCGTAATTTGATTGGAATATGATTTCTTCAAAGATTTGTTCAAACTCCTTGATGTTGAAGACTATGCCAAAATTTCACTCGAAGCTGCAATCAAACATTGGGACAAGGAAACTAAACTTTCTGCAAGGGTAATAATGAAGATATACTTGGCCAAAAGTGTCACAAGGTTTCCTAAGACAATTTTTCAATCGGATTTCATCTAGGAAGTGAATGATCTCATGGTGTTATTGAGCAGAGTTTCGAGTCTTGCTTCTACAAAGGAGTTTCATGAATGGATGTTCCTGTACATTGCCACTATTAAGAAGAACAAAGAATTCATACGATGGGGAGAGAATATCAATAGCTCTATTTTTTTCAATTGAGTAAAGTCATTTTTTCCAAAAAAAATTACATGACTTCTTTCTTGGTCTACACTGCAACTGGCTTGGGGGAATTTAATGGGTTAAATACTAAAGGTGTTAGAAGTGCATCTCATATTTTTGATTTTTATCCTCAAATCATGACGGATGAGGGAAGCATACATTTTTACAGATTCAATGATGCCTTCTTCTCTATTCTTCTTTATTATTTTGAAAATGATTTTTATAATTGAAGGATTTCTGATGAGGCTTTCGAAGAAGTATGAGAGTGGGGAGCCATTTATCATCAGTTTCCTACATTTACATACATCAGGATTACCGGTTTTGTGGGTGCTCCCAGCAAGTTGATAAGGTTCCCTATTGAAAAATGGGTTTTGCTAGAGTTGCTTTGGAAATTGTTGGATTATCACAAAATCTAGAACAAACAACATAAGGCAGGAGTCTAATTTCCCATTTTAATCGACATATATACTTGTGCTAGTATTTATAAAGTGAAGAATGTGGATGCAAAAATGTCTGAAGTGACTTTGCAAACCTTTCATCCCCGAACCAATTTTGATTATTGGGGTGAGTTTAGTGAAACGTGTTTATCAAGTTCTCATTTGCCTTAGCTAGAGTATATTTGGATTCAGTGTCGGGATGAGTTCATTATATGGAAATGAGAATACGAAATATTAACTTTGGATGAGATTAGAGATTTTGGTATTACAAATATTACAAAAGAGATGGAGGATGATGAACTGTTTGATCCACCATACAAGGATAATAATGTTTCTAATCAACCATTACCATGAATCAATTGATATCAAGAAGAAAGTTGTAATACTAAGGAAAGGGCGAGACCCATTTTACAAAGAACATATGATTGGTTGGGTACTTTAGGAATTTCACACAAAGGGTTAGATAGATCTATAAGAATAGAAGCCCAACCAATATTGAGTCTTCCTACACCCACAAAAGTGGAAAGTTCTACCCAAAGTGCCAATATAATTCCTAAGAATATTTCATTTGTTGTTAGAAGTTCTTCTCTTTCCGATGCCCCTGCTTCCAAGGTTGTATCCCCTACAGTACCAATATCAGAAGTTGTCGAGGTTATTGATTCTCGAGTTGTATCATAAAATATTCCACCCCCTCCTTCCTTTCCATTATCACTTCCTCTATCATTATCTTCAACTCCTACAATCATTTATTATTTTCCATCCCCATCTATGGATCAATTTTTTTCATCCCTTCATGTCATCTCAGTGGGAGAAATGATTGGGTCTCCATTTTCTAACTCAATCCCTCTGCAGCTTTCATTTCCTTTCATGTTAACTTCTATTCTTGTTGTATTCTCTCCTATGGTTGTTCTCACATCTACTCCATCCATCATTACCACCTCCACTTCATTATAAACTAATGTTACTGGTGCTATTGTGTTATCTAGTGCTCCAGGTACTGGTCATGCCACTTCCATCTGCATCTGCTATACTAGAATGGGTGTATCTCCAAACACCAAAGTAGAAGAAGAAGGTGCCTCTAGTAGGTGTAATAGATCTGAGTTTGTTGGAACCTACTCTGAGGAGACATGCCAAACAGCCAAATATCAGTATGGAAATTGTTACTCCCGTTGAGGGAAAGACTAAATAAACTATCACAACAGTGGACTATCAAATTTCTATATTTTCACTATGTAAGGCAACACATGATGGTGCCAAACAATATGTACAAATGACTTTAGGGAATTTATTAGATAAGTATGATAAGGATAAAAATTCTAAAGAAAAACTGAAAGTGAAAGTTGAGCTGTTCACTTCCCTGTTGATAATTGTAATGTAACACACTCTAACCATCGATCCTTCAACTACTACTACTCTAAAAAAAATCATCTGCTCTGGATGACATTTCATATCATGAGATTGAGAAGATAGGTTAGAAGGAAAGATCAGTGGATGGATGGATGGAACGCATGCTTCAAGAAGCTAATCCTTTGATCATAGAAGCTGTTGAAATATATAATGACTTGTAGACCAAAAGAACGTCTATCCGTATGATGGATGAATTATTTTATGAAGATAAGAATAATTTGAATTTAAATTTGACCACATGGAGCAAGATCAGAGATGAATATCTAGATCTACTTCTCCAAGAATAAGTTATTCATGATGTTTCCAAGTTGTTCGATTTTTATAAGGGTATGGAATTTGGATCCCAAGTGTTAGAAGATGTGATCAAGAAATTGGACGAGAAGCATGTGGAAATAATGGATGCTCTAAATGATATCTGAGAATATTTTGATAATATCAATTGTAAATTCTTCAATGAGAATATTTATGCTCTTCCAATAGATCAAATTAATTCAAATTTCAAGGATTTGGTGAAGAAAGATGATGAGATAACTAGGAATTTCAATATTGACTTAATTGACAGGTTGGTTTCATGCCAGAATTTCACAAGTCGACTGAAGAAAGTGGTGATTAAACTCAAAAGGATTCTAGCTAAAGTAGCAAGAGAGATGTAAACAATGGATGTGGTGAATCATTATGCATATGGTCTAGAAGAATAAGTACAATGAATCATCAAGAGTTTCATTGACTACAAGCATCAGATGAATGTCTGGAAGAAAGAACATGAGAAAACTATAGAAGGAAAATATGTTGTAGGGCCAAGCTAAGCTAGGAGGACATGGAAGGATAGTTCCAAGCTCTGGACCAGTCTAAATTACAGGGTTCACTAGGTTAAACCTTTGCAACTACTTTTCTATTTTTATGGGAGCTTGTTCCCTAGAATTTAATTACACTCTATTTTAGTAATTTATGATTTAAGGTATATCTGTAATGGCTCAACCTAAGGAACTTATAAATAATTAAGTTCGCCATTTTAAAATATATAGATCATTGGGAAGTTACTATTCAAGCTTATAAGGGTGATTTGAATACTTTGGAGCCTTTCAATTATATTCAAAACAATATTTTTCCATGAAAAGTTTGATTTATTGTGTTGAATAGTTGATCAATGTTTGCTTTGTAAATGTTAAATTCCTTAGTATAAGTGATTAATTCATCTTTATTTCAGACTATTTTATTTCAATCTGTGAGAGAATGATGTGTTTTGTCTTGATTATTAGTTGTGAAATAGTATATTCCTTCTGTTATAAATTTGCATTATCATTAACTTTCATAAGGAGAAAGGGATGTTTGACATGTGTATGTATTATATCGTCATGATTTTTTGATTGTGTATTCAAACATATTCGATCTACCTGTTAGGTATGTTTGGGGTCTTACAAGGTAATTTCTATTATTCTTTCTGTGGTTTATTATTTGTCAACCAGATTATGATGGTTGCTTTGTCCTTTCTGAAGTTAACCCTTTCCTGTGTGAAGATCGTAGAATTATCTAGTTATACTCCTTGGTGTATCACCATATTTTCCTTATTTGTTATTTCTAACCCTGAACCTTGTGAATTGAGTAGATTAGAGTATTTTTAAAGTGTTTTTAATCCTTACACATTGATCTTAAATTGGGTGTCCCAAGTTTCAAAGGAAGTCATCCTTGTCTGGAGGTTCATCCTAAGGTGAAAAGGTCCCACACCTTGGGTATGTTCCAACGTTGCATGAGATATTTCAAAAATTTAATGGGTGCATGATCTGCATGACAACACATACCTACAAAATATCTTCCTCTAGGTCACACTTCTTCACTCCAAGAGCACTAGTTCAAAAACAAACCCAAAACATCACTTTTCTATGATTTTATTTATTCTAACCCAAATAAGGTAAGTCATACACCTTTGGTTTAAGAAATGCAACACTAAAAATATCCCATAACATATTTGCAATAGCTACAAGTGACCCATATGGGTCGGTATAGCAAAAACACACTATCCATACACCAAAAATCACCAAAACACATGCATTGGAACACCAAAATTATCCTCATTTCATATCCATGCTTATTCAAGCTCCCATATTCATCAAACATGAGTAATACATAATTTAAAAACTAACCATGTTCACAATGTTTTTAACCAATAAGATTATTTCATTTAATGTGCCCAGTTCACTTTGTAATTCTCAAAACAGATGTTTCCTACACCCTTCAGCACCGCAAAAACTTCATTTGATCACTAAATCACTTCAAAAATGAGAAAAATATGTTATGCAAACACCTAATGGAAATGAAAGAGTATTTTTAATGCTTTTAAGAAATTTATAAGTCATGAAACATCTTTCTCTTCAAACCACAATTAATTTTTCCTTCACCAATACAACATACCAAAAATGTTGTTTCCAAAGGTTAGCTCATAAAATCATTTTTACATATAGTCAATACCTCTGAATAGATTCATTGGATGCCTAATTCATATCTCTTCATATTACAGGTAATATTAAGCATACAATAATACATTGCATGCCTCAAATAACATCAAAATTTCACCATAACACATGTTGTCTTGAAATGCCAAAAATATTCATGTCAAAATAATGCCCTTTAAACCCTAAAAAACACCTCATTATGAGGAAATGTTAGGAATAGTTTAATTAGTGTGAACAATAATATGTGTGATGTAATTGAGTTATAAATACAACTCATAGATTCTAGGATAGTTGAGAGAATCACGGTGTGAGAAAGAATAGGTGTGTGAGAGATTTTTGTGAGTGTTTGTAGGGATGTGAGGATCATGGAGAGATAAGGGGGATCATGATTGGAGTTGAACCCTCTGCAGGAGAACAATGACCTATAAATTATAACCTCCTTCTATAATAAAATATACCGATTGAATCAAATTCAGATTATCATTATATCGGTGTTTTGTTATCTATTTTTTTATTACTATGCACATTGATTTCTTAATAGAACTCTGACTGCATCAGCATCTGGTATCAGAGCATGGCAGATCCTTGAGGAAGTTTATTCTCTATTAGAGTCTGTGGGAGCTGTATGTTAGAAATGAGCAATCTGCACATTCTTCCATATGCACCACCACCCACATGTGATCTAATTTGAGTAAAGCGTATGTGAATTCTTCTATATTGTGCCCATTTGATATTTATGGTAAAATATGCACTTGATATGAATGAGAATTATATTTCATCTATCATTTGGAAGTGATTTACTTGAATTGGAGTCGTGCATGTATATGTGCAAAGAATAAGACGTAAAGGCTATTTTTCAAGCATCCAGGCAAGCCGTGTGGACGGCAGGCCTTAGGAGGAGGCTTGAATGTAAAGGTAGACCTCAGTTGTATTTTGAGTAGATCTCGAGCTTTAAGGAATAGACGTTGAATTTGGTGGATCTTTGACAAGCACCACATTCATTTGTTGTAGGCATTATCATTGCAAATACTTTTTTGATCACCAAATCCGTGGTCTCTGTTGTTGATGCAACCAACCCCACGTCACCATTTTCTTGTTTAGTGTGTGTCGTGTCCATTGCATTTGTAAGTTCTGTCAATGCAAATATCCATGTGGAGATCAGTTATGGAAGGTATTAAACTCTGGTTTTGAATTTATTAAAGTATATAAACCATATGCCATTTATTAATTATCAATCTAATATAATATGGCATAAACCTTAGTATTAATATATTGTTATAAGACTATTCCAAATTGAGGGGGTGCATTATCGACAGAGTTTGGACACCCATAATGGAGAACCCGTTAGACAAATTTAATGGATTAAACTTTCACACTTGTAAAGTTAAAATCCAAATGCAACTTATGAACAAAAACCTATGGGGGGATTGTAAGCGGAAAATAAACACAACCAACTGATGCTGTTAAATTACTAGAATGGCATAGCAGGGATGACAAGGAAAAATCATTATTGGACTTGCTTTATTAGATACTGAATTACACTATGTGGATTTAGATAAATCATCACTAGAGATATGGGATCTTCTTAACAAAACATTTGGGTCAAAAGAAAACAAATGCTAAATTTTCACTAAAATTGCAACTATTTAAACTAAGGATGAGTGATAGTGTGACAATGTCAAGTCACATTAATGAACTAAGTTCCCTTTTGAGACAACTCGTAGAAGTGAAAGCTAATGTAGTAGATGAAGATGCAAAAGCCATAGTATTAAATAGCTTGCCTCCAAAATACAGCAATGTTATATTTACATTAGGACAAATGCCTTCTCAAACACTTGAGGACATGATTTCATCTCTCCTAGCGGAAGAGAAAAGAACTGCAGAAGACATAAAAGAAGAAACTGCTTTATTTGTAAGGAAAAAGAAATACAATAAATTTCTTAAAAACAAAGAAGAACCAAAATGCTTCTACTGCAAGAAAAAAGGGCATATAATCTTGTATTGCAGAATTTGAGCTAAAGATTTACTTAATGGAAGTCTTAAGCCAAATGAAGCAAATGTAGTTAAAGAAGAGTCAGAGAATGAAGAGGAATACCCAGTGAAAGAAGATCCTGACTACAATTCTGAAGATTTTCTGTTCTAAATGAACTGATTGGAGGCAGGAGGCAAAGGAGGAGGAGGCTGATCAACATCTCTTGTTAGTCACCAACAAAGAGACTACTTCAAATGTATTGGTGACTTCTATTTCAGTTGTGTGTTTGTTTTCTGTTGTAATAATGAACAATGGATTATTCCTGTTCACAATTGTAATCAATTTCCTATATGAAATCTCCTAAAAATGGAAATATGATGAGAGCTAAAAAATAAACTGTAAACAACATGATCTTTCTTGGTTTGTGGTAAACCACTTTGAAAACCACCCTTCTCTGGTTTATAGTAAACCACTTTGAAAAACCATTTCATTGGTTGATGATAAACCACTTTGAAAATCAATCTAGGTCATGAGTCAGCATCAAGCGACAAGTTACAGTTCAAGATAAGTTTTCCCCATGTTCACACTAAGGGGATGAATGTTAGGAATAGTTTAATTAGTGTGAACAATAATATGTGTGATGTAAATGAGTTGTATATACAAATCAATAGATTCTAGGATAGTTGAGAGAATCATGGTGTGAGAAAAGAATAGGTGTGTGAGAGATTTGTGTGAGTGTTTGTAGGGATGTGAGGATCATGGAGAGATAAGGGGGATCATGATTGGAGTTGACTCCTTTGTAGGAGAACAATGCCCTATAAATTTTAACCTCCTTCTATAATAAAATATATTGATTGAATCAAATTCAGATTATCATTATATCAGTGTTTTGTTATCTAATTTTTTTATTACTGTGCACATTGATTTCTTAACAGAACTCTAACTGCATCGAGCAGGAAAACCTTATATAACTAGAAATATCTTTGAATTCTATTTCCAAAAAAACTTGAATCACCTTAAAAAATCCACCATTAGCTCAAGTTATGCTCATTTTACTAGACTCTATTATTTGAGATCCCAAAACTACCCCTTTGACTAGCCAACATGTATGTCATTCAGTATCTCTAAGTGTGTTCTCATGATTCATTTGATTTTTTCTTCAATGTGAGAAGTAAAAATCTAATTCTATGTCACCTGGTTGGTCTTATGGTCTGTTTTTGTATTGTCTTGGCTATGATATATATCTGAGTTGCCTCAGTGGGTTCTTAATTCATTATGGGATTCTAAACATGATAGATTATGTCATGTCATTTATATGTAATGACCTCCCTTTCTCTCTTTCATTGGTTGTCATTTGATGAACGAGTCTATGGTAGGTGAAGTTACTTGGTCATTGTACCAAGTCTTTTGAAGTCTCATAAAGTAATTATATGTTGAAGAGGAAATTAGTAAGCATGACTATGAGTCCATGATGTGTTTTTTGCTATAAAGGTGTCACAAGAAGTTGTAAAAGGCTATAAAGAGTCTTAGTGCATTCATTATATGGTCATAAATAAGTTGTCTACACTATTCCATTGGTTTGAAAATTCATTGGGTCATATGTTATGAGTATCTAAAATTGAAAAGTGTTCTGAAAAGTGTGCTTGAATATGCTCTTGTGACATAAAGTTTGAGAAATTGATCAATCAAATTTGAAGGTGAAGTTTTGTGTAGATTTATTAAGGGTTGATGAGGCAAAACCAAAGAGAATCCTGGTAATTTGATGACATATTTTTTCTTCTAATCATTTCAAATTGTGCTTAAGGAGTTGGAAGATGCATCTACAGTGTTAATGGTCTAAGATGATAACATGAGAAAAACATTATGCATTTTTGTGGTCTTTCTATCTTAACTAGTTTGTCATAGTGCTTTAAAAACGGTATAGATGGAATGTGAGGTTTAAAGGTCAAAATGATGGAGTCTATGTCTAATTTTTTGATAAATTCATCTAAACATGAAGGGATATAGGATTCATGCTTAAATTCATAAGTATTTCTAGAATCTAGGGAATATCTGACATAGTTGTGACTTGATAGTGTTATTGTTAAAAGGCCTAATTTGTAAATTCTATTTTAAAAATTGGGGATGATTCCCTTGGAATATGATCTTAAGGTTTATGATGGAGCTGAAATGGCTAAAAAAGGGTATCTATATCTGGTATTTTATCCTCATGAATGCTTGAAATTCAAAATTTATGTAGGTTGTTACAGGTATCCAGGGTGACTTGACTATGATTGTGCAATTGATGATGAAAAGTAGATATGGTAAGTTTGAGATGAATGTTTTGAGGTCATATGATATATAAAAGACTGTGAAAGCTATCAAGGTGTGGATGAAGAAGGTTTAAAGTTAAAAGAAGCAAGGATTTATATTTTGAGTGCTCTTGGAGCTTTATGGACTGTGTTTTATCTTGGTAAAGAATTGTAGGTCACTATTTAACATTTCTGAGTAGTTCTTGATTGAGCAATGAGCTAAAAGTGTTTGAGATGACTCCCTCAAACAAGTTTGAAGTAGTACTTGTGAGTCATTTCATTCAAATGAAGAGTTACAGTGACATGACTCAAAGATTTGGAATTCACAGTGACATTGAGTATGAGACGCTCCATGACTGTGTTGATTGTTGAATTGCAGGGTTCCTTTTAATAAGCCTTTGGTAAAATGGAGGTAGAAAATCCTTGGCGAATATACCTAGAACAAATTTTGTAGAAAGGAGAATTTTCCATTTTTTGAGAAATTTTTTTTTGCATGATATTATTTGAGCGAGAATGTGGGCCCTCAGGAATTTATTTAAGCAAACACAAAAAAATAGGTATTTTTCAATGTGGACTAAAAGTTGTTGCCTAACAAAAAGCGTTGTTAAAACACCACGACAATAAATCATCAAGCTTTGTTGTCATGTGACAACAAGAGTTGTTGTCGTGCATCAACAATGCTTGTTTTTAGGTGATAACAATAGTTGTTGACACACAATAACAACATTTGTTGTCCTGTGTCAACAAAATTTGTTGACACACGACAAGTGTTGATGTCACACATCAACACAATTTGTTGATGCGCGACAAAAAAAAAATTCTATCGTGCATCAACAAATGTTGTTGTTACACGTCAAAAATGTCTTGTTGTCATGTTCCCAAGGCTCGAGAAAACCCTAATTTTATCTTATAAATACCCCTCTACCCCCTCATTTTCATGTTTACACTTCCTGACCTCCCAAATTGTTTCTCCATTATCCCATTGCTAACTTGCTACAGGGAATCATACGTACAACACAACAACGGTCCAAATAGGCACAATAAACTCCACGTCTATGGTCTCGAGACTCTAATCAAGCTCAAACACTCATGGATACTACTACTCAATCTCAAAAACCAATATCTAATAGAAAATCAAGATAACCAAGCATTGGTCACCCCCAAGCCAGAGCCCTACCCAAGGGCAAGATTCAATTTAGTCAACTTGATGTACCACCCACATTTATATAGTTTTTCAAATGAATGTAGAATATAAGGATTTTGTAGTAGCATGTGATTTTAATTGGTCTCATTAACATGCCCCAGTTCGAGATTGATCATGACATTCTAAACTACCTTCTCTCCTTGTATAATACAGAAGACAATAATTTTATAGTTACTTTGGATGATGGTTGTACATTCAAATTTAGTGTCGATCTAGTTGATATCCATTGGTTGACATGCCTTCTGTTTAAAAATTCACACATAGTAACAATGAAAGCAACCCTCACTGAAAATGATAAGATCTACCTCGAATATATTTTTGGTTTCCATGTTGATTGTACATGTAATCTGTTTTCATTTGAATTTTTTAAATTTTATACAATTAAAATTCTTATTAATTCCAATGACTATTTACAGCTCACATGAACAAATCAAGATGAGGTATAGATACACAAGGAATTACACACCACTTTCTTGCTACTATGATTTCTTTCTTTCAAGACAGAACTATTTTGTAGGTTCGGAAAATGGATATTCCAAACTAGCCTATTGCATACATTCTTACAACGATCGGAAAGCTAAAATTTTATTGGTGCACATTTTTATCAAATAAGATAAAAGATGACATTACAAATGTATCAATTTCTAAAAAACAAGTTATTCACTCCACAAAATAACTCCTTGGTCTTCATTATGAGGATTTTTTAAATTTAAAAGACAAACCAACTCCTACTTGCATGAATGAGACAATGAATAATTTTTCAATTCCATTTGAAGAACAACAGGTATATAGTTTATATTTCGAAATTATATTTTAGTATGGTTATTGTCTTGATTATGTACTTTTGATTGAATCTTTATGCAGTGCTAACATTATGTACTTCTAATTAAATCTTCACCATATGCAGAGAAGAGTTTTGGAGGCTCTTCCATGAAAAAAAAAAGCATCAAGAGGAAGAGGCCAACAACACATTGAGGTGTCAAGATATTCCCAATCTAAAATACAAGTTCACTCATCCTCGAACCACCAAGTGTTTGAATCAGTTAAACGATAAAGACATAATACCCTTAAAATTTACTATTTATAATTTACCATTTACTATTTACAATTTACAATTTACCATTTTGAATTGAAATACAATTAATTGTTGCTGCACTTTCAGGGACTTTGGACTATACGTGTGCTTCTCAATAGGAATCGCTAACTCACTCTGTCTAATCACGCGTAATTGTCGATTCTCAACACCCTGCTCTGCCATCCCAGCCATAGACTGACACAACTCTAATACAACCAATTCCTATGGCTACTCCAACACAACCACCTCTGGTACACCAACATGTTACCCCTGAACAACAAGGTATAATTTAATTGTTTTTGTACAAGTTTTGAATAGTTTTTCATATAATTTCATAGATTTTGCATAGTTTTAAACTTTTTTTCATATAATTTAGTAATGATTTTTTTGATTTTTCTTGGACTTTACAGTACATAGAAGTCCTTTGAATTTTGTACAAATAGAAGCACTGCCACATCCTCCACCATTACAATTCAAAATGCCAACAAAAGGTTTAGGTAAAAATAACATTGGTAAACGCATGCCAATTCCTCCAGTCCCTAGCGGAACACTAAATATTTCCTCTTCATTTCCAATGCCAACCCTCTCTCTCTCAATGGTTGACCCAACCGATGTATCAGTTTTAAAATAATATAAATTTAAATGAAGATTATGTGGGCATTGATAATAATGATCCAACATGATTTTTCAACACACGTGATATGATTCAAGGCTAGTAGGTATATTTCCATTTCAACATAATTTATTTAAATTTTTTTACATTTCACTTCAATTTAAATATTTGAATATTGATTTATTTTATGGAAAAAAGGATCATGCCACTGAAAGGAAAAAAGAGTTAGTCAGACGATGCTCGACCCGAAAAGCCCCCATACCTCTCCATCGGCATCATCCTCTTCAGATACAAATGGTGAACAATTTCCATCATTTCCTTTGGAGAACTTGATTGGTTATGATTTTCAATCCCATGTCCAAGAGTTTATTGTACCTCATATCAGTGAGATCATAGAATGGGAGAGAAGGGAAAAATTATTAATCAAAAAGATAATTAGTCATTATGAAAATAATTGTCAAAGGGACAATTTATATGTTGTAGTCCAAAATCAACCTGATAAAGATAGATGTATTACTCATCCAAGCAAGAAGTGGGACTATCACATATAACAACACTTATAAAGAGAATATTTTAGATAAAGCATGAAATAGATTGGAAAATATTAATGATGAAGCCTAATCCTATTTCAACAAATGGTCAAAGGACAAGGATCTGGTGGTAATTGCAAATGGAAAAAGAGATAGATCGGTTGTAAGTATTATAAATTTCAGACAATATTTTTTATTAATTTGAAATTTTCTTTTTTAGTAATATGTTAAAATTGAGGTCACTTTTTTTTTTTGCAGTTGAAATATAAAAATTTGAAGAGTTAAGAAAATCAAGTTTACTTGGAAGCTGCTAAGAATATTTTATCCGCAATAATGAAAATGAAAGAAAATATTGTTTTGGTTAACAAAAATATCAATACACTTAAGAGGATAATTAAAGAGAATGGCTTCGACCCTAATATTTTGTTAAAATAAAAGGCAGCTACATATCCTAGTTTAGCATCCCATGGAGATGCAAAAAAGGAAGAAGAAACAATCATAAAGAATCTAGACATTGTTGTGGAGGATCTAATTAGTTTTGGGATTATTCAAGAAAAGAATACATGAGAGCAAGCCATTGGGGAAAGGGGCACAGAAGATGCAATATAAATTCAAAAGGAAAGTCCTAGTTTGTCTAGGAAAAAAATTAATGATTAAGGCTTGAAAAATTGAAACTTGAAATTTGAAAATTTGAATTAGTTTATATATTGAAGAATGAAACATGAATATGTATTTTATTTTAAGTATGTTGTAATCTAGATTTTTATATCTTGTTATATATTATATATAATTTCTAGATTGTAATATGGTGTTTATGTTTGATATGAATGTGATGATGTTATGATAATGGATAATTATTTTAAGAAAAATTGGAATGTGGTATGATAGAGACATCTTAATAGAGTTAAATATTTTTATCTGTACTTGTAAAATTCAAACTTTGTATCACGTTTCTTCACGTTTAAACCTTCTGAAAATATTCTCTCTACTTTTTATGGTGATGAAATTAGATGTCGATGATGACATTAGAATCAATATGGATGATGATGAATTGTATGTGGATGTAGATTTAGCTTTAAGCATGATCATGGATGATGATAATGGATAATTGTTCTAAGAAAATTTTGAATGTTTTATGACAGAGACATTTAAACATTCTCAAAATCTTCTTCTCTCTACTTGTAATGATATGATGACATTAGATGTGGATGATGACATTAGAATAGATATTAATGATGATGAATTGTATGTGGACATATATTTAGCTTCAAGCACTATCATGAATGATGATGATGGATAATTGTTTTAAGAAAATTTTGGAATGTGGTAGGACACATACATCTTAATACAGTAAAATCTTCTTCTCTCTACTTGTAAAATTCAAACTCTGTATCAGGTTTCTTCACATGTAACCCTTCTCAAAATCTTATTCTCTCTACTTGTAATGATATGATGAATTTCAATGTGGATGATGACATTAGAATAGATATGGATGATGATGAATTGTATGTGAACATAGATTTAACTTCAAGCACGATCATGGATGATGATAATGGATAATTGTTTTAAGAAAATTGGAATGTGGTAGGATAGAGACATCTTAATATAGTAAAATATTCTTCTCTCTACTTATAAAATTCAAACTTTGTATCAAGTTTATTCACATGTAACCCTTCTCAAAATCTTATTTCTCTCTACTTATAATGATATGATGACTTTCGATGTGGATGATGACATTAGAATAGATATGGATGATGATGAATTGTATTGTGAACATAGATTTAGCTTCTAGCACGATCATGGATGATGATAATGGATATGTTTTTTAAGAAAAAAATTGAATGTGGTAGGACAAAGACATCTTAACACAGTAAAATCTTCTTCTCTCTACTTTTAAAATTCGAAACTCTATATCAGAGTTTTCTTCACATTTAAACCTTCTCAAATATCATCTTCTCTTTACTTGTAATGATATGAGGACATTCGATGTGGATGATGACATTAGAATAGATATGGATGATGATGAATTGTATGTGAACATAGATTTATCTTCAAGCACGACCATGGATGATGATAATGGATAATTGTTTTAAGAAAATTTGGAATCTGCTAGGACAAAGACATCTTAATACAGTAAAATATTTTTCTCTCTACTTGTAAAATTCAAAATATGTATCAAGTTTCTTCACATTTAAACCTTCTCAAAATATTCTTCTCTCTACTTATAATGATATGATGACATTCGATGTGTATGATGACATTAGAATAAATATGGATGATGATGAATCATGAATTTTATGTGAACACAAATTTAGCTTCAAACATGATCATGGATGATGATAAAGGATAATTGTTTTAAGAAAATATAGAATTTGGTATGACAGAGACATCTTAATATAGTAAAATCTTCTTCTCTCTACTTGTAAAATTCAAACTTTGTATCAGGTTTCTTCACATTTAAACCTTCTCAAAATCTTCTTCTCTGCACTTGTAATGATATGATGGACCTTAGATGTGGATGATGATGAATTGTATGTGGACGTAGATTCAACTTCAAGCACAATCATGGATGATGATAATGGATAATTGTTTTAAAGAAAATTTGGAATTTGGTATGACAAAAACATCTTAATATAGAAAAATATTCCTCTCTCTACTTGTAAAATTTGAACTCTGTATCAGATTTTTTCACATTTAAAACTACTCAAAATCTTCTTCTCTCTACTTATAAATGCAATGCTTTTTTAGAAGATCAATTTTTGAATGTAATTTGATATTCATTCCAGAAAGGTCAAACACTACATCAAAGCATTTTTTAAATACCAAAATAAATTAAACATGTTTGTAAAAAATCCATCTATGTCATATAATAGGGTTTAAGGTACCTCTTGACTTCCAGATGGCTATGAAAAAACATATGGATGGAAAATGACAAATCAATTATCATCCTTCGCAGTGAGCTAGATGAACTTTGATTCCAGAGAACTCAACATGAAAAATGGATTAGTATATAGATTGGGGAGTTTCTTGACAACGTCATTCCCGAGAAGTGATAGCTTTCCTCGGATGGATGTCAACCCACATTTTCAAGAAAGAAAAGATGAAACATTGATTAAGAATATGAAGGAAAAAATAGAAATATTAAAAAAAATTAAAATAAAACTTAGGGTACCTCTTGTCTTCTATATGGGTGTGACAAAAAATTTGGAAGGAAAATGAGAAATCAACCTTTGCAGTAAGCTAGATGACCTTCAATTCAATAAAACTCAACACAAAAAATGGATTAGTATATAGATGGGTGAGTTTCCTAAAATTCTCAATAACAAGAAGTTTGAGCTTCCTCAAATGGATGTCAACCCATGTTTTCGAAAAAGAAAATTTGAAATAATGATTGAACAAATTAAGGAAGAAACAAAAAAATTACATAAAATGCAAATGAGAAACCTGTGCATGTCTCAACAGTGGAAGTGTGGAAGTCTAGAAGAATATAACAATGGAAGAATATACAGATCTAAAATTTGAAGGCCTTGCAAATTAGTATTCAACAAATCCAAAATAGTAATTATATAAAACATATATTTTTATAAATAATTGAATCTAAATAAATGTAAAATATATATACATGTAACGTCTTTAATGATTACAAGAACTGAAACAAAATATGTTAAAAATCCTCCTTGGTCAATATTTGCATCTTTATAGTTACAATTGTGTTCACTTTTACATCTAACTACAAATTTTTATATTCAAATCTATTAATATGAAATTTATTAAATTACCACAGTTAAAATTTAAGGTGACAAACAATAAAAGTAAGTTCAAGGAGATACCTATTTAAAGATAAAACAATCCATTATCAATAGCTTATTCAAAGATGATATTCTCTTATACAGAGTGTGATGAAATACTAATTACAGTCTCATCATTGGGAATAGTTGTACTTGTAGCTGTATTATTTACACCTATTCTTTTAGCAATGGAATTACAATGCGTAATTGATCTATCGAAAGGAAATGTTTCCAAGGATTAGTGATAAACATAACACCTCATGCAAATTTTCAAATTTTTATCCAACTTGTTTCTCATTTTTGATTTTATAAATGATAAAGCAATGAAAACCCTTTCATCCTCTAGAAGACCCCAAAATAATTGTTTGGAATAATTCATATAATCTAAAATATTCACCGATGTCTTCTTGTAACATATTACTTTGATATATTCCTCGCCAGAGCCTTGTAATAACACAAATCTCAGAAGTTTTGTCTAACATTTTATAATGGTTCCTAATTTTTGTTGCAAAATGTGTTGATTGAGACTTTAATAAATCAACATTCAGTATGCCTTTGATTTCCATACCCTTGATCTTTGAAGTCTTGGTGAAATGTTCCATTATTGTACCCATGGATTTATGGAAATTTTTTCTTACAAAGTCTGCATGATAGCCTTCAGTATTCTAAAAATTAGGATTCATCACACCCATCGCTTCAAGAATTTTATCTTTGCAGAAACATTCTCTAATTTTTGATGGTAAGGATTCTAAAAATTTTCTAAGCTTTATTCTTATTTCAAATGTAGCAGAATCAAAGAGATTACGTGTCACACGAACTTCTTCTCTTTCTAATCTTGTAATATCTTGACATTTTTGTAAAATGTGTAGTGGTATTCCCTCCCATTAACATATATACATATTTGATTATGGATATTAAATCTCAAATAGTTACTGGGATTCTTAAGATATAATAAAGCTTTCCAATTATCAAAAATAGGTGTAATAAAAATATCTTAGGAAGTGTACAAGACATCAATATTTTGACATACCCATTTTTTGCATCCATATAAAATCCACAATATAGATTAATCTCCCTTGTGCATGCTTCATTAGTGTATTGATCTCCTGCAACATTGGAAGAATACCAACTAATGTAAGTAATGTCTCTAAATTAGTTAAACAGAACAACAAGTCCCTTGCCCTATAAACTTCATGATGATATTGTAAGAGGGTACAAAAAACCAAAAGTGAGGATCACGAGGGATGATGTGCACATCAACAGACGTGCGAACGGAAGTGTGAAGAGATCTCGAGAGGAGCAAGCATCAACAAAATGTGTGTGCAAAGATTTGAAAAATGGGCAGAACCTCGATAAGCCATAAAACTCTCCTCTATCTCATAGATCCAAAAGGGTTTACAAATAGGAGGTGTTGAGTAACCCCCAGTGTTGAAATCATGACAAATCAAGTGGAGAGGGGGAGTTACATTCCTAGAATAGAAGTGTAACTCCCAATGACACATATGACGCACTGACGAACTGGCGCATAAGAGAATATCATGATAACCCCGAAATGACACGTGGACCTATGATCTCACCTAAGTGAGATGACTCACCTAATGATGTGGAAAATAATACACACCAACACCCCCCCTTCATCGTAACTTAGGATAAGGTGGCAAGTCAGAAAGAGAAATGGGTCCCAGCACAAAGCTTGATGAGGTACCCATGCACAAAAAGAAGTCCCAAGTAGTGAAGGAAAACCCAGTGGGAAAAAAATCCACGACAAGAGAAAAAAATACTCTCTAATAGAAGAAAGATGCCAAGTATGGGTCCCAGCCACAAACGAGCCTGTAAAGGTACCCAAGTACAAATAGGTAATCTCTCAGAAAGAATAAGAAGAGAGAAGAAGAGGGACAACGAGAGGAATGAAAAAGATGCCATGGACAGATATGAACTCTGAAGCTATCGGAAGTCTCCCATAAGAATGTCGATGACGAAATCCTCTACCTCTGGAATGAAGAAGATCCACTTACATTGAAGTGTGTGCCTACCCTTAGGAAGGATAGAAATGACATGTTGAAAGTCTTCCCACTCCACGAAGGAAACCAAAGTTAGCAGCATGAAGAAATCTGAGTTTGGTCCATGAAAGTGTGACATACGTCTAGTAAGTGAGTGTGAAGGAACCAAAGGTAATGTCACGAGTGCAAAACTATCAGAGTATGAAGGGTGAACACCTATAGAAAGGATATCCAACTGATGTGAAGGCAACAAAACATCCCCCACAATAGAAAATGGATCCACAAGTAAGGGTGGATCAATGAAGGTCTCCAAAAAAAATGGAAGTGGTAAGAGTCCTAGAAGGGGTACTCCCAACAATGGAGATGATGAACTCCTCTGAAATACCTATAGATGGATGAGGAACCTGTAGTACATCACAAGTGTACTCTGTGAAAAGATGACTAAGGTCAGGTAGATACTCGTCCTAATGAGGGGGATCCATAAATAGAAGAGCGATGTTAGATAGGTATGAGTCATCCAATGAAGGTAGAGGAATGAAAGGGTCCTCACACACTAAAGGTGGAAAAGAGGCGGGTGTGATGAATATGTGAGACTGAATATGAGACTGCTTGATATCTGATGAGATGGGAGGGGTGACAACACTCTCTAGAATAGTGAGAGAAGGAGGAGAAAATTCCTCTATAGTACTCTCGACATCAGAACTGGGTGTACAATCCTCATCATCACAAGTAGAACTAAGCGAGTCTCTGTCAGTGGAATAGTCATCACACAAAGAAATAGAGGAGACAACTGAATCAACAACAACAACAATGGTGACAGTATGTGAAGGGTCTCTATAGAGGGACTGAAGAATGCTCCATACACGGTGGGGGTGGATCTAAGTCTGCCATGTAAAACTAGAGAGATCTAGAGACATGCATCATCATGTGACCAAAAACATGGTCACAAGTGTTGAGAAAATCCTCTAGATAATGATGATCAGTGGGTGCATGAACTGGCCCAAGTAAGAAGGGTGAAAGACCCTCATGAGTAAAGTAACGTTCCATGGAAGCATGCCAAGCTGAATAGTTCTCTCTCCCGGTGAGAAGTGGCAGAGGTTATAAAGATATCCTACAACGCTCAAGTCTAGAAAGAGCACCCTCCATGATGCAGAAGCAAGAAGTACAAGGTGCACAAAAGCAAGACATCAGACTCAACTGATAATGCGTCTACGTGTAAAAACCTAAGAGTACTAGTGAACCACCCCAGAATGTGGCACTTTATAAAGTAATGTGTTTACAAAAAATGACAATTTCATCATGTATTGTGTGAGAAATCATGTAACTTTGACTAAATAAGCGCTCAAAACCGAGCAGCGGGTTAAAAGTTATAGCAAGAAAATGATTCCCGTAACTAATGGAAAATGCCAATAAGCTTTGCAAACTGATTAAAAAAGTGCCCAAAATGGGTGTAAAGGGTATCGTGTGGGTAATTGTTGGAAATGTCATCAAATTTCAAGTAGGGCTTATTTTTTTTATGAGGGTGGATTAGCCACTTGCCAACCTCCGACCTCGCCCTCCGTCTTCGACACACGTAGGAAGGACATAATTACAAGAAAATAAAGGCCCTAAAATTATTACAATGCCATAATGAATGTTTTTAACCTTAAAACATTAAAAATGGGATTGTTTTATCCTCTAAACAATGTTTAAAAGGGAATACTAAGTTTGACCACAGGTTGACCAAGCTAGAAATCACTCTTGACTGAGCTTGGAGGCCAATACACCAAATAGACAATCTGCCAAGTTAAAAGGACAGGTGATGGGTAGGGTCGAGGCCACATGTCACATCAAGTGGTGGAAGTTCGAGATGTGGTGTTGAGCAGCATGGAATGTGCTGAGTTTAACGTAGGTGGTCCACGTTGGAGGAGTTTATGTTGAAACGGTGAGTCACTGTAGTCAGAACACTGGCGAGATTCATGCTGAGACGTTGGTGAAGAGTTAAATGTAGGTGCTCCACATTGATGTTAGGTGCTGGATGGCAATGAAGCAATTAAATGAAATTACCGAGACTGAGCAGGAACCAAACTGTGCTGAGTTGAAATGGAAGGGTTGGAGTGAGAGTTAAAAACCACTGAACACATCCACGCAGAGGGAAAACTAGGGATTCAAAGACCAAGGCATCAGGTTGAATTGATACACCGACCAGCCAATGCAAAGCATGAAAACCTAGCACAAAACATTTATAAGAGTAGCAAAACTTAAGCTAGAACATGGGTCCTTGACCTAAAACGACCCAACGTAGGAGGATAATTTAGTGCAAGTCAAAAACAAGCATAGAGAATGGCCTGGTGAGTGTGAAGCACCAATAATAGGCTCAGGGGAGTCAAGGTAGCAGATTCACTGGACAATGTAGAGAAGAAGAAAAACCAAAGGTTGAAGACTGCAAGCACAAACCCTGAAGCAAAACATGTAAGGCAAAAAACCCATGAACATGAACTAGCACCTAAAAAACCAAATAAAGGTATAAAATCCTGAATCAAAGCACTGAAGCACACAACAGAATATCCATTATGACACATGCATCGAGAATTGAATATCATGCCAGAAGCTATAAAATGCACAAGTAACACTGAAGAGTGCACGGATCCACAAGATTCACTCTGATACCATGTAAGAGGGTATGAAAACCTATAAATGAGGATCATGAGGGACAACGTGTACATCAATAGACATGCGAATGGCAGTGTGAAGAGAACTTGGGAGGAGTGAGCATCAACCGAATGTGCGTGCAAAGATTCGACAAATAGGTAGAACATCGATAAGCCACAAAACTCTCCTCTATCTCATAGATCCAAAAGGGTGTACAAATAGGAGGTGCTGAGTAACCCTAGTGCTCCAATCATGACAACTCGAGTGGAGAGGGGGAGTTACATTCCCAAAATAGAAGTGTAACTCCCTAATGAAACATATGATGTATTGACACATAAGAGAATCTCATAATGACCCCTAAATGACTTGTGGACCTATGATCTCACCTAAGTGAGATGACTCACCTAATGATGTGGAAAATAACACACACCAACAGATATTTGTGCATGAAACCAACCAACAAAGGATACTCCTCACAAACTATGAATGCATGTTCATACAAATAAATCCATCTCATCTCAACATCCTTCAATTTTTTTTACCATCTGTAACTCCAATTGTGAATTTCTGGAACTTAAGAAATCACTTTGGGTTATTTTCCATATAGGCATGAAGTTGTCTTATAAGGTCTTCTACCTTAGCAATATTTTCATAGTTGCTTACCATTTTATACGCTAAATTCATTTTGTAATCCATACAGTGAATTGCTAGCATATAAGGAGCCACAATTGTTTGCAACCTAACAAACAGGCCTGTTTGGTGACCCTGCATGAATGGTGCACCCTCTTCTCCAACATGTTCCAACTTCATAGCAATTTGATAATTATTCATTCCAAAAATATCTTTTAAATGAGAATCAACTATTTTATGTAGGTTTTCGGCATTACAATTTTCAACCATTTTCATAACCAACAGATGCGATGTCCTTATATGATTTCCTAAAGTATAGACATGGCTACATACCCATGAAGTGTTGTTAACTATTATCACTTCATCAATTGAAAGAGAGATAAACTTAGCCTTTTCTACATTCTCTTTCAAATCTTCCTTCTCTATCATTGAAAGGAATTTTTCCATTTCCCATGCACTAATGTCTGACCAATGAGACTGAGAAACGTTGTGCATTCCATTGTATTGATACAAAACTTTGAAATTGAGGAAATCTGAAATCGATCTTCCTTTCTTAAATATGTGAAATAAAGTAGAGAAATGTATGAGTTTTTCATGCAGATTTGATTGATTCATCTTACCAATTTGCAATGTGATCGTTCCTCCCTTTTCCATGAGATGTATATGTATTTTCTGCTCTGCTTCATACTTTGACATGTATTTAACATGCATGCATTCAGTTTTAGTTTTCCACCTGTGTGTTTTGATTTTCTGACCATCCTCCCCCATTACAGTCAAATCTTATTTTCCACAGTGTTTTTCTGTAGTATCCAACTTCAATTGCATTTTTTGCTACTTTCCCAATTTCCATGTACATATTATGCATGTACATTCATATGGGATTTCTTTTGAATTAACTAGTTATACAGGTTTGATAAATCAAAATTTTTCATCCCAATCAAACTTGTATGTCCTCCCAAGTGTCCACATATTTTTGTTCATTTTCAATGTTTTACTTTTATGAGTATAATTTTGATCATTATCATAATCACATACTTTCCTCTTTAGTGAACCTGAATTTGCATTTAATTTTTATGTTCCATTTTGCTAAGTATTTGTATATGTGATATCTTGATGCCCTTCTAGTTGTACCTCAACAAAAATATCTTCAATCTTCGGCATCCCAACAGGTATATCTTCAAGATCTATCATGGTATCATCATAGGTGTCATTTGGTTGATACTATGCAGAATGCATGTCCACCTCAATATAGACTTCCACACAGTCTGTACTTTGATTCATTCTAGTGGTAATTGTATGGGTGTGAGTGGTTGCAGTATCTGTAGAAGCAGAGTTTCGAAAATACTTAAATAGGTACTTCTGAGATTTTTATATTACTTTTTGGGTCTTCACATTTTGAGCACCAGTACCTTCCATTATTCTGAATGGATAAGTTGAAACTATATCACGCAATCAACAACACTAAGTCATGCGTCAACAACAAGAGTATCGTGCATCAACAACAACACAATTGTGTGTAAACAACTTATACCTTGGTACATGTTAGTAGAAGAACCTTTTCACGTGTCAAAAAATATCCTTGTCGCTCATTAGAAAAGTACTGTGTCATGTGTTAACAATAGTTGTGTCGAGCATCAACAACATAACTCGTGTCACATGTCAACTGAATCTCCTTTTTGTGCATCCATAAAAAACTTTTTTCACGCATCATCAAATATGAGAAGTCATGCGTAAAAAAATATCGTTGTCACGTGTCAAAGAATTATTGTGTCATGCGTCAACAAGAATAATGCCATGCATCAAGAAGAGTGTTGTCATGCTTCAACAATAGTAGTGTCGGGAGTCAACCACCAAACCCTTGTACATGTTAGTTGAATCTCCTTATCACCCATCCACAAAAAACATTTTTCACACATCAAAAAATATTTTTAGTCACACTTCAACAAATAACACTTGCCACCTAATTGAAAACTTCTAAACAGTAAACAGATATGCACTATGCACTGGTGCTTAGAGTAGGAAATTTCACAATATTTGATATACTAGGAGCTCAACTAGTAGTAAGGTAGTAGTATACTACCCAACGAATCACCTAGAATTTTATAGGAGAAGTTTTCAAATGTATTTGAATCCGACCCCTAAAAAAATATACTGTAAATTTTAGGCAAACCGGACATTGACCTGCTCCAAAAAAATCACCTTTTCAAATTTTCCTAAAATGTAATTTTTTCCATATGAGAAATATTCTCCACTAAAAAAATCCCCGGTTGAATGATGAAGGCTATAGGTAAGAAAGTTGATTCACTTCATTCTTTGTTGTGTTGTGTCTAAGCCTAGAGATTTTGACTTATGCATGAAGGAAGATCTTATGTGCCATGATGATTGATATTAGACCTGGGAAGTCTAGTTTGGCTCATTTTTTATTCCATATAGAATATGAAATGATACAAGTACAAGACACAAAGGAAGATGCAAAGTATGAGGGTTATTCACATGTATGTTATGAGTATGAGTCTATTGTGAGTTGAAAAATTACTCTCTAAATTTCTCTTGTTTTGATAGTTAGAATAAGTTATTACGGTCCATATCTGACTTAGTTTCCTGACATATAATGCACAATGATACAGTGATTTTCATGATGTTATTTCAGGTGAAAGGCATGTAGGTATTGTCTCAAGGTTGTTGGTATTGTTCTTGAAGAATACTTGGTGTATGACATTTCATTTTTGGTATGAGCATGGTATTGGATATTAAGATTGATATTTTGAATCATGGATAATTCAAATGTTGGTGTCAGTATGTTAGCTATAATGCTACAACACTTGAATGCTACTTAAGAATGCAAAAATATTAGTCAAGACAAGGGGAACAAGTGATATTACTCCTAGATGCTGATATGAAGGTATTATGACATATTAGGTATGAATTTTGTATAATCTCAGTAAGCTAACAAGTTTTTAACTCTTGAATGCATTATGTCATCCATATATAATTGTTTAAGACCAAGAAGATGATTTAGGGTAGGGAAAACATGTTCAAGGTGATTTCTAGCCAAGACAGTAAGGTGAGTTGCTTGAAATTGAGCTTGACTACTTGAGATAGTAGTCTTAAGTCCACAGGGTGTTGTGACTTGCATGGTCAAGGTGTTCACGAGGTTCTGGGACTTGTCAAAGTTGGTTCTATATGCACTGAGATGCTTGTTTAGGGATATAAGTCCATTGAGTCAGTTTGAGAGCAAAAATGATAAGAGATAAGAAAAAATTATGCCTAGAAAAGATGATGAATGCTAAAAAATGAGGGTATGATGGTTTTATATGATTAATTTTGACATTATTGGCACGATCTCAGACTGTATGGTTCAGATTGAACTCTGCTACAATGGTATCTTGAAGGCTAAAACAGGGATGAGGTGACAATAACTAGTTTGTGCATGCCTAGGAGGTGGAAAATGGTGTTCTTGGCTCCAAGAAAGGTATGATAATGCTTCTTCATTCTTTATTGATGTATTCAAATGATGTAGATGTTTGGCCTAGGGGCAGCATGGTGGTTGCATATTTGCAAAGAAGGAAAATCATGTTTTTGTGTGAAATTTCAAGGTTCTTGAGCTTGTATGAGATATTTCGTTTATGTTTCTAACCAAATAATGATGCTATGAAGTTATGGAAAATGAATAACATGTTGCTACATGTATTCCTTTGTCATTAATGTAAAAAGGGGGAGAAGTTCAGGTAGTTTTCCATCAATGACAAAGGGGGAGATTATTGGCATGAGGTCCTATAATTGTTATCATTGATGCAAAACCACATTAATGAAAAAGTGGTTGATGGTGTAGGGCCAAATGATGTTGTGGATGATTTTGACATGATGGTTTAGATGAGTACTTGATGATACAAGGAGATTAAGTGAGGATTGGTTCTCTTCCAAGCTCATTTAGGTGCCTAGGTGATGTTATATAGTGGTATTAGTCTCTTGGTTGTTTTATAAGCATGTTGGCATGGTGGATAGAAATTTTAGAGAGTACTTGGGCACTCACATCAGTTGCAGGGTACAAATATAGGCGATTGACTATGTTTCAGGTGCTCATTTGGAGCAAGCATGAATGCTAGGAGATATATGAGCTCATAGATGCATGTATTAAAATTTTTCATGGTGTATTAGGCATGTTTGGACCATATTTTAGTTCTTTCATTATGAGTTTTAGTGTTCTTTCAGTTAACCCTAGCTTCTCTAGTGCAAAACCCTAAGGGGTAGCTATGAAATTCTTAGTGACTGGATAGTTTTAGAGATGGTGATGTATTTATAATAATTAGAGATGTTATTATGATGTGTCATGGTGATTTTATAAAAAATTTAGGATGTGAATTTTTCAAGATATGTCATTTTTGGCGAGACAGGGTTAAAAACAAGGCCATTTCGAGCTCAAATTGGAACTTCTAATGCTCACCCTAAATTGTGTGATTTTTTAGATGTAAAGTATGTTTATAAATTGAGTATAGAAGGTTTTAAAAAATAATGAGGTCAGTTCATTGTCACATTTTTATAAATGAATTTTAAGGTAAACAACTTTTTATGAGATTGAAAACCTAGCTTGAAATTGATTTGGGAGAATTGATTCCTAAGTGGCCAAAAATTCTTCCTAGTGTATGGATGATTATTGTAACATGTTTTTTTTTATTAAGGGCAAATAGTTTTGAAGGGACTATACCCTGTATACAAAAGGGCTCAAAAGCCAGATATCAAAAGTGAGAGAAACAACCTAGAGAAGGGAAAAACAACCAACCTCAGAGGGCTCAACAGCTAGATAAAACAACAAATTAAAAGAAAGGATCCAATCATACAATGATCCAAAAAACAGCAGAAGAGATCAAAAAGAAAATAATAGATATCTATCCTAGAATATCTCTGCCAAAAAATAACTCCAGATCCACCAGTCATCAGCAACTTCGCAGCCAGTAAACAACAACACAGTACCACATTACTTGATAGCCCTGTCAACTTGGTTTTGATCACTTGCAGTGAAACAAAGAAAGCAATGGCTATGTCCCGAGAAGGGTCTTTCAGATCCAGCTGATTAATCTCCATATCCATTTTCTCTTTGGGGCCCCAAATGTCTTCATTAATCCCTCTTAGGCTGAAAACACTATGAACATGATGTTCAATGAAATTGTAAATACTTTTAAGAGCAGATAGGATGCATTCATTACGACTTTTTACATTTCCCATTTTGCCATCCAAAGACTGTAACTTCTTGAACACTTTAGCAATAACACCCTCCTCATCATCATTTTGTAGTATTCCTTTTCCCGTAGATTTTTCCATATTTTTGATAACCCTTTTGAGCTCTTGGATTTCCTTTTCCATCCTACCCACTCTGACCATCAAATCCTCCTCCTTAGGCTCCTCCACCGGCTGGCTGATGTGCAGGAGTTTCTCGGCAAGCTCGAGGTCTTTATGGCTTTAAAGAACCCTTTGAGAAGTAGGGATCTTAGTTTTCATGCTCTTTCATTTATTGTAACATGATTATGAATCCTTAATTTTTCCAAAAAGGTATGGAAAAGGTCATAGTGATGAGTGGACCCCACTCAAATAGGCCAGTTTCTAAAGAAGTTTGTTTTGGGACAAGGTTGTTTGAATGAGGTATGAACTAAATTGTAATTGTGATATATGTGATGTTTTATTGATGTAAAAAGAGGCTTGAGGACATGTTGATGCAATTACAAGGGGAAATAAGCTTTATTTAGGTTGACTGGTCAAAGGGTAGTTTTGAGGCAGTAAAAAGTAGTCTTCAATGAATGGGCATAACAGGAGCTACATGATGAGTTATGAGGTGATTCAAGATTTTTTGAAATAGGATTCAAATATATTTATAGTGATATAAGGTTTTTTTCATGATGATGATATTTTATATGATATATAGGCTAGGTTTTGGATAGGAAGAATTTTTCCAATGTAGCACATGACATGATCTTCTAGATGTTTTGAGTTGATTGGAGCATGAGATGGCTTAGGTCATGGGTGATGATTTATATCACCTAGGGAGTGAAGAGGGATGAATTTTTCATCCATTAAATACATGTATAGGTCTTTATGGTTTCTATAAAGGTGTTAACTAGCTAATATTCGAAAATGGTTTTTTAGGCAGGTTGATTTGGTGAAGACAAAGGTGGCTGTGGTTTTAACCATTGATTTTTTAACTAATTATAACTTACTTATAAGTGTTATACATGTATTTTAATTTTCAAAAATTTGTCACATTCCCTAGTTGATGTTATTTTTGGTGATCTAGAAGGCATAAAGTCTATTTCAGTGTCCTGAAGGGTGTTGGAAACAACTATTTTGAGAAGTACAAAGAATAATTGTCCCATTAAATGAAATATTTTGATTGATTGATGAAAATTATGACCATGTATGATGTTTAAATTTTAATTTAAACATGTGAGGTGATTTAAGGGTCATGAAACTATATGTTTTTTATGTTAGGGTAATTTTTTCTTTGTGCCCATGGGGATTTAAGTCTTTTTGGAGCATGCAATGATGATTTTGGATAGGCTGACCTACTTAGGAAACTAGTGACTATTATGTTTTGAATTTGGGATTTTTTTATAATGCATGGGCTGATCAAAAGGAGGTTAAAATATTTTTTTTTGAATTTGAAATGTAAAGGAGCTTATAAAAGCATTGTTTTGGGTGTTTTTTGGAGCTAGTGGTGTGTGTGCAAGAAGTGAAACCTTGGTGAGTGAGTTATATAGGTGTTGAAGCAAGATTTGAGATAATATTTAGTGTGTTACGAGCTTAAGAATATCATAAAGCATGTGTGAATGTGTTTGAAGCTTTAGAAGTGAAGAAAGTGATTGTATGTGATAGATTCAAGACCTAGGGTTTGTATGAGGGTTTGAAGAAGTCTGAGATGAATAAATGGTCTATATCATTTGTGGAATATATGTTCCAGATATAAAAACATCATGAGGTGTTTTAGTGGGTGCTTTATCATCTTGGGAGGTTGTAGCCTCCTTTTAGAGTTGGTGCTTCACAAAATTAGGGGTTGGTGTTCCTTGTAGGGTTATAGCTCTACTGAACTAGGGGTTGGTTCTCCTTTTGGGGTTGGTGCCCCACCATATTCAAAACATATAAATATTAGGATTTTTTTTCAATGGGTTTTCTTCTCCTTGAGGGTTTCCCACTTATATCTTGTGTCTTGTGTTGATTATATTTGTTATGGTTTCTTGCACATGTGATAATTGATTATATGCACACATTAATGGATGGTTAAAAGTTTATGAGTATTTGAATAAGAAAATATTAAATCTGAATTGAAATTTTTTTAAGGAATGATTCAGCCCCCCTCTCAGTCCATTTTGCTTCCAACAATTTTCCATACTCCTATTTTTGGTTTCCACACTATATCGATGTCTCCTCTGAGGCTCTACTTGGCATAATTGAACCACTTGAACTTTCCAGGGTATATCCCTCTACACCTACATTTATTCTTCATACATAAAAATGATCTAATCCTAAAAGCACAAACATAACCACATGCCTCAATCCTGCTTATGGAACTCTATTTTCCTAACCTATCACTCTAATCAGTCAGAGCATGGTCACCCAATAGAATGTAACATGGTTGAGGTTGGTCATATTGATCCTAGACCCATCATTAAGAAACTTAACAAAAATGAATGTTTTAATATCGAGAAAGATGGATATTTCCTAAGGATACCTGCAAGCTCTGCAGAAATAACTTGGCTTCATTATAATCAAGAAGCACTCAGTCATGATCAAACTTCTCCTTGCAGAAGTGATTAGAGTGAATCCACAAAAACTTCCACTAATGAGCATAATAACCACAAACAAGCACCCAAATCTAAAGGTCACTCTTCTTCTATAGACATTAACATAGTGAAAATTAAAGTCCTAGAATAGATGGCCTTACCCCAGGATACCACCACAACTAGCATGATTTAAATGCAAAATCGGATGTTAAAATTAATATCTTGAAATGTGGTGCCTATAATTCCTTCTCATACACCTCCCCCACTGATAGGTGTATATGGGAATCATATTCCTCCTCCATCAAGCTAGAGTGAGATATCACAAAAGGTCCAAAATGAAAAATATCAGTCCTTAGAAATATCTTGTTCCAACTGTCAAAGTCAAGCATCATACAAGCCCCATGAAAAATATTGTGGGCACCATAAAGCCTTCATAATATCAACATGTCTTAGCTCAAATATGGTCTTCCAGATTCAAAACCAATACCATTGAAATGTTTTATGAAAGATTCCTAAGAACACCTCAATACCCTTATGTAATTTAGTAACAGGCTTCCCAACAAAAAGTTTCTCCTTTTCTAGACACCATCGGCCCATGTGGAATATCTTCTTCAGGAATAACGGTGTCTAGAGTTCGAAATACCTATATAGACACCATCAGCCCTTGTGGAATAACTTCTACATGGCTGATGGTGTATAAATATGACAATGCCTATATATACACCATTGGTCCCTATCAAAACACAACTTACAGGGTTGATAATGTAGAGGAATACCCAGATGTTATTGACACATATTCCCAAATAATGCCCGAGTCTTAGATTGCTCCACCAGTCACACTCTCACATACCAACATTGACTTATCCAACCCTTTTATCCTTGAAAGAATATCGGGTTGTTAAATTTGATTAAGAAACTAATGAAATCATGGGTGATTATGATGATCCTATTTATCATGCCTTGATGACTGAGAAACACACTACTACATTAGTTTCATCCTCACCCATTACATACGTACCTCTATCAGACACTCCCACTAGCACTATATAACCCATGAGACCTCTCCCTTATATCACACCCTTATGGATCCTTAACCATTTGGGGAAGATCCATATTTTTCTTTGAGTGAGGCTCCAGGGCATGATGTATCTGATTGTAGAGCCTATCGAATCCATATAGAGAAGATTGAAGCGAAGTTAAAACATGACTAAACCAAGAAGGATACACAACCTTCTGCTTCAGATCCTTTCTTTTACTCTCATCATGGGTATTGCATGCATACTTACACCAATAGTCAGGTTATATGTAGTAAGAATCACATCCTCAAAGCCCCTTCATGCACTTAAAAGAGTAGAGCTGACTCATCTCAGAGCCTCCCACCTTCCCCTAGACAATATAAACCATAACCTATATATGGGTCTCCACATCACCCTATGTCACATCCCACTCTTGATGATATTCAACATGGAATCCTCACTTAATTGGAGGACCAAATATATGACACCTTACTTTACATGTGGTGTGAATTCCCTCGAGATGTAACTATCACACAACATGCTATAGAGGACCTCATGACTAATGCCTAAAGCCACATTATGCATCAAGTTGACGATATTATTATTGATATGTTGGAATATTTTTTCCCTTGTAGATAGTTCCTTACAAACACCATGATTACATCTTACTTTCCTATTTTGGCCAAATCCCTCATGTTTTCTTGGGATCACGGTCCTTGCTTGGGTTTATCATTACTTCTCTTTCACCCAGACATATCCTATCATTCGAATGTATCGGTCTTGATTTCTCCTATTTTTTCTTTGATTCTCTATCAAATATCTTACCATTGGAATGGTGTAGTCTTGATTCCACCTATTTTGTCTTCGATTCATCCTAGAAAATCCTACCATGTGATGTAATAGTCTTGATTCTATCTATTTTGGATTTGATTCACCCTGGATTTTCCTAGTGGATCACTGCGGTTTTGTACATTCTAACTTAGGTTCTTAACCTCACTTGGATTTATCTTCGACAATGCCCTAACATCCTACTGTTGGATGTCTTGGTATTTTTCCACCTCTTGGATTTTTCACATTGTGTGAGTTGGTATATTTTATCGATACCCTTCTTAGAGGATTTACCTAACTATCTCATTATCATTATTCCTAAGTACCATATATGCAGAAAGCAAGAAAATGATATTCCAAATATCCAAACATCAACTCATTATCCAAATACCTAAATATCATAAAAAATCATTTGTCTTCCCTATCCTTTCCTACAAGATCATCGTGGTCTTGTGCATCCTCACTTAGGTTCATAGTCTTGATTGGATTTATTTACCTCTCTTATTCTTATAGCATCCACCTCATGGTTTTTTGCACTTTTAGCATTGTTATTCACACTTTGGGCTATTCATCCATGTTCTAGTTACAGTATCTCTTTGTAGCTTCTACCATACAGTTTTGTCTCTTTTTAGTGTTGTTACCCAGTACTTGGCTTTGACACCATGACACCTTACCTCTATGATCCTATGACATGAAATCCATCCCATGGTCCGCTAGCTAGGTGATTTATTTCTTATTTTACTGATGATCATCTAGTGTTTCCTTTCAATTTTTCTTCTCCATGGTTCTAACAACATGGATTGCACCTGTACATGGAAGGAAAACCAAAATTATCAGGTGTAGAAATGAATTCACACAATTGGGTATATTTATAGGTCCTAATGCATACTAATGTATATATAATTCCTAAGCAAGAAAAATAGTGGTTGACAACTTTCTTTTGCCTCTTTTCTTTGACTATTGCTTTCTCTTTGGTCTTACACACCCTATAGCCCTAACATAACCTAACTAATTTATCGTTTATGACCTCAGACAATGACACCTAGTTAGGACACTAGCACCTAGATAACTCTGTCCATATTGGGCACTCATGATCCTTCCTTACCTTTACTCACTCTTTTTGGGTATTTTTTTTTATCTTTTGGGAATTGTAGACACAAAGTGAGGCACTTTGGTACTTTTTTAGGACCATAAACACGTAATAGCATTCATACAATTCCTAAGCTATAAAACTAGTAATGACTGTCTTTGGCCTTTTGTCTTTGTTTCTTCTTGATTATCTAGTCTTGCACACCCTACAACCCAGTCGGTAATTTACATAGTCATCTTTTATGGCTCCAGACACAAACACCCAACTAGGATAGGAGCGCCTATGTGCCCCTATCCCCTTTAGTGCCCCGACCCTTTTCCACCATACTTGATTATTTTGGGTCTCTTTTATCTTTTGGCATATTTTCCATTAATGTCTCAACCTTTCAATTGTCAATTATAAAATTCAAACAAGGTAATCACATAAATACATAGTTATGTGACCAAAATCAATGACCAAGTTCTAACCATTATTACTATCACCTAAGCTTACACTCAAAAGGAACCTAAAACACTTAAAAACATCCATTTGGCATTCAATCAAGGGACAAGGGACTACATTGTTTTTCATACACTATATAGAAAGGGGAAGTTTATTTTTCCATCAAAATATCTATTTATATTACTACATATATATATCCCATTATCAAGTGCACTCGCGCAAGGGAATCCTAGAGAACGATTCTTACACACACTCACCATAAGTACATGAAGTCTGAGATGTAGTGCAATGCTTGATTACAAATTCACTCTCTGGACGATTGCCAGGGTCAGTTTGACTCCCCATATTACATGTTTGTTTTTATTTGATGTGGTTTTGGGAGTTTCATAGGTGAATTTTTGTCTTGTAGGTTACATGTACCTTGGAGATCAAAGTGTGACACACAAGCAATCAACAGAGACTATTTTTAACACTTGTGCGACATTGTAAAAAATTAGATTCTGACCATTTGCACTATTACGAGTGCCCAGTAGAGGTCTCTAATGCCCAAGAGTCCTTGTCTAGTCATGGGAACCCATGTCTAGCCCTATGCATGGATTCTATAATTTATCCTGAGTAATAACAAAATTGTTCACTTCTAGCTAAATAGTTTCCCATTCTAAAGCACTTCTAGATCAATCATAAATCAACTAATTCACTTCCTTATATATGTTGCTTAGGGTTGGTTTAGAAAAAATAAGAATAATATTAAACCCTAGATATTTTAGAGTCATAATGTAGTAGATAAAACAATAAAATATAGATTCAAACTAAGAAAAAAGAAAGTGGAATTTGAAACCCTAGGTGCAAGAGGAAGGATAAAATACTTAGCTAGTTTCACAATAAATCCCAAAGTGTGTCAAACTAGAAAACTGATAAATATGATAAAAGTGTCATAACCGAGCTTAGAAAATTATGCGACTATATGATCTGCCTGGACTGGGGTTCCTGGATAGTGTTAGGGGCACCTGGGGCACTGGATACCTTTGTTGGGTGCCCGTGACTGCGAATATGGTCATAAATGGATTCTTGTTGTGTTGCACCAATGTCATTAACCTTCATTGTTGTTCATATGTGTGTCACACTATGTCTGTGAAATTCTCTTGTAACCTGTGAAACCCCAAAACACATAAAATCTTAAAGAAAAAGATGCAAATGGGGAGTCAGAATGACCTCAATGATCACCTGACTAAATGAACTTGTTAGGACAAAAACATTAGTACCATAGGACATGACAATGACAAATCCCTACTTTTTCCTAACATTGCACCATCTCTCAAGTTGTGGGACTTGCATACTTGAGATGGACCTCTAGAGAAGGTTGGATCCTCTTCTTGATCTATTGTAACATCTAACTCTAATGAAGGAAAATTTATTGACTACTGCTAATCTATGATTTCCAAAGGACTAGGGAGAGAGAGAGAGATAACATGAAAATAAGGAAAACCTACACTAAAGGAGTTAATAACACTAGAAAGAGTTGGGTGTTGAACAAATGACAGTACATGGAAATAAGGAAAGGTGAGCATAGAGAGGATGTACAAGCATCACAAGCCAAGATTACACAAAATACGACATTCCCCATAAACACATCTTTCCTTAAAATTTGCAATGAAAAATGGAAAATGCATAAAATACATGTATCATGAAGAGAAGCAAGAAAGAATAATGAAAACATGCAAAGGATTTAGAAACCATCACAAAAAATTCATTCATTACATCACAGTTGCGGAAGAAGGCATGATTTCCATTACCTTGCTCAGAAAATGAAGGTTTTGAGCTCTGCATCTACCCTACAAGAAGAAAGAAGAGAGTAACATTGTAAAAACTTATACAACTCCTTCAAATGAGCTACCTTTTTACAATATATGGAAGAAGGAATGAGAGAGAGAGAGAGAGAGAGAGAGAGAGTGAACTCAAAATTTTCATTCAACCACAAATAAGGAAAATTGAATGACCTACAAAAATCATGGATGGCCCTGCAAAACCCATCCCTCCTTGTCCTGTAACTTGCAAAAGAGGAAACATGGCTGCCCATAATCATTAAATACAATTTTAACTACTTTGAGGTCATCATTTGGAATTGATTTTTTTTTATTCCTTTTTCACCCAAAAAACTTCAAAAAATCTGAAATTTCTCTATTTTTTAGTGTAGAGGATGGATGCATGATTGCAATGAGTCCAATGTTTTCCAATTTGGTGAAAAATTGAGGGAGATATGACCATTTGAATGTAAGTAGCTCTCTATGCACTCCCAGGCTTGGTTGTTATTTTACGAGACTAAGCAATAAATTACTTACTAGAAGTAATGATTTTTCCTCTTTTATAAAATTGAATGTTTTCATAGTTCTAGGGAAGGTATAAGAATTTTTTTTGGTGGGTCCCATTGCTTTTGATTTGTCAAATGGAAAAAACTATAGGGTGATTATGTTTAAGAATGGGTCAGCTTGAAGCTAGCTCGCTAGCTGGCTCACTGAGCTAGCACTATGAATTCTTTTTGTCAACTTACCATGAGGCTCCCTTATACCTCCTGAGTTCCATCAACACTGACCTTGATGACTTAGACCCCAATGAGTTGAATGCCACCTAATGACCTTATCATTTGTTGACCTCCCTTCTAATTTGGAAAGTCCATTTTGGTTTTGTGGATCTCCTCATCACGTGGGGAACCTCCCCCTTATAATCCCATTCTCCATGTGTCTCTCATCCTTGCATCAGCCATTCGGCTGATACACATTCAAAGCTCCCACCATGCCTTAGTTCCTTGTGGGCTCCATGCAACCGACGCTCCCACCTTGAGTTGGGTCATGCTGAACATACCGTGCCCACACCCCCACTACATTTTCCTTTCCATGCCTTAGCCGATGTGCCAAGTTCTCCCTTCGCACATTGTAGCCACATTAATCTATTCTCACCCAATGTACTGGGTGCACATCTCACCTCATGCCCAAACTACATTGGGTTCCCATTCATTATGGTGAAAGTGGTTCTCCAGAGAACTCGAGGTCTGGTTTCCATCAAACTTTCTAGGCCCCGCTGAACCCAAACCAGCCACACATAACTCTTCTTGGGAATCACCTCACAACATGTCTAATTCAACGATGAGCTTGACCACCAACTTGACCCCAACCGCCATTTTAGTTGGAACTCACCAGCTTGATGCACCCAAACCATCTCGCTAATTTGGATATCAGCAGGCTCCAAACCATCTCGTCGAGATGGTTTGGAGCCTTAAACCAAAGTTTATTAATTTTTTTAGTTTCCTCTGAATTTTTCCCAAATTTTTTGAAATTTTTTTAAGGATCAAGAGCATGAAAAGGTGAAGTAAGTGCCCACAAAGGTATTTTTTCCAACTTACTCATTTTTTTGACTATTTTTAAACAATTGTTTTCCTTTTCCTCAATTGAGACCAAAGGGGAAGGGGGCTCCAAACTACTATAATTTTCATCAGTTTCTCATATTTTCCATTTTCCTAATCTAATGATTCAGATGAAGATGAGTGAAATATATCAATACCCCATTTAATCTATTTTAGCCAAAATTTGATAAAGTGTTGAATTCATTTGGAAACCTAGAAGAGGAAAAAAATGAACCAATTTCTCCCAAACTTCCCAAAATTAGTGCAAGTTCTCCCAAAACATGAACTTTCACATGTATCACTCTATATTACTTCATGAAACTCTATCCAGTGTCCAAGATCATTCTCCCAAATTTAGATATTTTTACTAGGGGGTAAAAATAGATAACCATTGGGGACCTCTCGAGGACATCTACCTGCTAGATGTGTGACCAGTTTCTTAAAGCATCCATTGGGCATGGAGTCATCTTGATGCACATGCAAACTGATCCTTAACTTTGAACTCTTATCCCTGAGCCATTGAAACACTATTACTTGAACCTATAACTACCTATCATTGCTCATATTTTCCATCTCATTTACAAAATTCTCTGAATTAAGGTTTTGTGAGAGTGGAAAATTGTCTTGAATTTGGAACTCTTCCTTTCTCTAAAAATATGAATCTATGGGATGAAGGATGAAGACCTCTGAAACTATCCCAAATCTAAATTTCTTTCCAAGTGTGACGCATAACCAACTGATGATATCTTGACAAGGATGAAACATGTAGAATGTTTAGAGACACAAGTTGATTTGGAAAGCTAGAAGTTGTTGTTTAAAACCTAATTTTTCCAATGAACATGCCTTGACCGAAATGCCAAAGATAGAAATGCCCCTATAACTGATTTTATAATGCAAGAAGAAGCATAGGAGTTCAACTGTGACTGATCTAGAGAGATAAGAGAGATGAAATCATTGAAAATTATTCCCCCAATTTAATTTAATTTCTTTGCATTTGGATTTACTTGAAGATATCAACTATTTCTTACAACATTGAACACCTTTCTATAAAATTTCTCTCCCATAAATAAGATGAAATTTGCAAGAGAAAAAAACATGAAAAAACTATGTACAAAAGAAAAGATCATACATGCCCAAGTGAAGCATGTAGAGTGTGCACCAAGATCTTGTTCTATTGAAAAAAAAAAACCTACCTGCTCTACTCTAACCCAAAGCAAGGAAGAATTCAAACAAAACCCAACACTGGCAAGGAGAATTAGCTCCCCCTTCCTCAATATTTGAGACTATGAAACCAATTTGGTGAAGGGACATGGTCATGTGCATGAGTAAAACAATGTCATGGAAATGATATTTCATCTAACCAACCAAAGAATCAACATCAAATAAATAAAATACCTCCTTAATCTATTCACTATTATGATCTTGGAGGATTTGGTGTTGATATTTGGTGCTTTGAGAATCATCCTCATTCTCGGAAGTAAGCATGATTGGTTGTGAAGTTCCTCGTTTGGATCCAATGAATCCAAGTACCTTATGGGGCAAGGTCTGATCCACTGAATTTTCCCACTGCTCTGGGTCCTAAATTCAACAAGTCTTCTTGTAGACATTCCTAGAAAAGGTGATTATCTGTAAGATGATATTTTCTTTGTGGCTCATCTATAGAAAATTGATTTTCTTCCTTGATGACTATTATGAAAGAATTTTCATACTTGTTTCCTTCTTCATCATTCTGTGGTGTGAAACTTAGAATATTCAATTCCTCCAATCTTAATTCAAGAGGACTATTTGAAGAAGTAGGCTGATTTTGTGTGTTTTTTCCCATGGCAAACTAGGTGTTGTTGAAGGATGAATGATGGAGCAACAAAAGGTTTTGATTTCCATGGGCTCTTCTTCATAAATAAATTCCTCCAAGTATGAAAAATATTCAATCTCTTCGATGTCATGTTGTGCCAACAATTATCCTTCTTCCATGATGACCTATGAATCTTTAACTTGTTCACCATGTGTCTCCTCATTCTCAATCATGAAGTTTGGGAGCTCAAAATATTCCAAAAAATTAGATTTTTAGAGAGATGAAGTGGGGAGAAAGGTTTGAATCCCCTTGTTTAACCTACTCTTGACCCAATACCTTTGAATTTTTATTTCTCTCCTCCATGTGCTCCTCTTCTATTGAAACTGGGGCTGATTTCTCCTCCTCTAAAACTGATTTTGTAACCTGTGATGAGTCCATAACCTTTGAAAAAATGGTGCTAATGTAAACATTGCACTTGGAACACAAAGGATTGGTAATCACCATCTTCTCATTCTTAAACTTGTTTCATTTGTAAAATCATCATTCATGACTTGTTATTGAACCTCAACTTCTTGAGAAGGTCTAGTCTTTAATGGTATTTGAGTAATATTGAACTTGGCATCCCAATTTCTCAAATTCTTCATTGATCCTTCCTTGCTAGGATTTCTATTTTCTCTCCCTCCACTAATTTTTTGAGTTTTTTCCTCCCAAAATGGGTTTGGGAATACAAGAGGAGGGGTGGGTTAGGATTCAACTTATATTTTTCATTGTTTTTTGTGGAATGGAAGGTTTCAATTTTTTGTTTCTATGGAGGGGATGGAGTTTTAGAAGGGAAAAGGTCAGAAAATCCAAGATGAGATGGAAGGATAGAAGGTGGAGAAATGGATTCCATAATGGGGGAAGCATGCAACAAGATAGAATCATGATATTCAGGTTGAAATGATGTAGATTGGGAAAGAGAAATATAAGGACTATGAGGTATAGGTGTAAGACTTACCCATTGACAAGGTTTCCTTTCATCAAGTTCATAAGACTCTATCTCCCCTATCCACTTTGAAAGTTGAGGCAACATTTTAAACCATGAAATCAAGCTTTTATTGAGGGATTTAATGTCTTGGCATAGGGCCAAATCATGGACAAGGTTTCCTGAAACCAATCCTAAATTCTTTCAGATGAGATGTAGCCCTAGTTTGCACCATGTTTTCCTCCAATTCTTTGAACCTTTCTCCTGCAAATAGAATATTCTCCATAGAATGACCATCATCACCTACATACCCTCATTCTTGATAAGCTCCATAGCCAAATTGAGTTGTGATACTACTGATATGGGATGGGCATAATGGATCTGAATATGATTATAACACTGATATGGAGGTTCCTTGAAAACAATTGGAGGTGGATTTGATACTGAAGTTTTTTTCTCTAAGTGTGAAATCCATGATGTGAATGAAGTCATGATTGCACAACTTCATAGATGGAAGAAAAATGGGTGGAAGGAATGGGTTATGTGGATCAGTGGAGTCACCAGTTGTGTTTGAAAATTCCTCTAAAGGCTGAAATTTCATCAAGAACACAACAAAATTGGTGATATTAAGATGTAAGGCTCTTCAATATTCTCCCACTAGGCGTGGCATAACTATTAGTGTTGGTATTATGGTGGATAAGATATTGCAATGGGATACCTCTAAAATGTAGAGCTTTCACCTTCTTGTCCCATCGATCATTCCAAAAATATTAGTATCGATACCACGATGGCTAAGATATTGTAATGGGATACTTGTGAAACGTAGAGCTTTCACGTGCTTGTCCCACCAGGCATGCCAAAACTGTTAGCACAAAAATAAGTAGCACCCTAGGATATGACAATGGTAGATCCCTACTTTTTTCTAACATTGGACCATCTCTCAAGTTGTGGGACTTGCATACTTGAGATGGACCTCCAAAGAAGGTTGGCTCTTCTTCCTAATCTATTGAAACAACTAACTCTAATGAAGGAAAATTTACTAACTAGTCCTAATATATGATTTCAAAGGGACCAAGGAGAGAGGGATACCATTAAAAATAAGGAAAATCTTACACTAAAGGAGGTGATAACACTAGAAAGAGGGGGGGTGTTGAACAACTCACAATGTATGGAAATGGGGAAAGGTGAGGATGGTGAGGATGGGAAAGCATCATAGAACAATATTACACATAATACGACATTCCCAAAAACACATAATCTCCTAAACTCTACAATGAAAACTAGAAAATGCACAAAATACTTGTATCATGAAGAGAGGCAAGAAAAAATAATAAAAACATGCAAAGGATTGAGAAACCATCACAAAACATTGATTATTTTTCTCTAGTGATATGCACAGTACATCACAGTTAAGGAAGAAGGCATGATTTCCATTACATTGCTCAGAAAATGAAGGTTTTGAGCTCTACATCTACCCTTAAAGAAGAAAGAAGAGAGAAGCATTGTAAAAATTTATCCAACTCCTTCCAATGAGATCCCATTTTTACAATATATGGAAGAAGGAATGAGAGAGAGATATGAAACTCAAAATTTAAATTCAAACACCAATAAGGAGCATTGAATGACCTGTAAAAAGCATGGATGACCCTATAAAACCCATCCATCATTTTCCTGTAAATTACAGCAAAAGAAACATGGCTTCCCATACTCATTAAATGAAACTACTCGGAGGTCATCATTTGGAACTGGATTCATTTTCTACCTTTTTCACCCAAAAAACTTCACCAAATCTGAAATTTATCATTTTCTAAGTGTAGAGGATGGAGCCATAATTCCAACGAGTCTAATTCTGTCAAATTTGGTGAAAATTTGAGGGAAATATGGCCATTTGAATGCAAGCAACTCTCTATCCACTCCCAAGCTTGGTTGTTTTTTTTACATGAATGAGAAATTAAATTACTTACTAGAAGTAATGATTTTACGTATTGTCCCTTTTCTATAAAATTTAATGTTTTAATAGTTCTGGGGAAGGTATAGAAAAAAAAAATCCTAGTGGGCCCCCATTGATTTTGATTTGTCAAATGGAAAAAAGTGGGGGGTGATTGTGTTTAAGAATGGGCCAACTTTTAGCCATCTCAATAGCTGGCTCGCTGAGCTGGAACTATATGTTCTACTTTTGAACTCACCATATAGCTCCCTTATACCTCCCAAGGCTCCATGAATACCAACCTTGACAACTCATACCCCATCGAGTTGGTTTCCACCTAGTGACCTTTACATTTTCTGACCTTTACATTTTCTGACCTCCCTTCCAAATCAATAGACCCCTTTTGGTTTTGTAGAACTCCTCGGCCACATGGGGAACCTCCCCTTTTTGATCTCATTCTCCTTGTGTCTCTTTTCCCTACATCAAATGATTGACCGATGCATATCTCAAGCTCTTATCCATGCCTTAGTTCCTTATGGAATCCATGCATTCGATGCTCTTGCCTTGAGTCAAGACATCTCGAGCATCTTGTGCATGAATCCCCACTACATTCTACCTTACACACCTCAACCAATACATCAATTTCTTATCATGTACATTTCAGCCACATTAATCTTATTCTCAACCCAGTGCACTGGGTGTGCATCTCACCTTGGGGCCTAGACTACATTGGTTCCCCATTCATTGCAATGAAAAGATGTTCTCTAGAGAACTTGAGGCCTGATTTCATCGGTCCACCTAGGTGTTGCTGACCTGAACCGGCTACACATAACTCTTCCAGAGAATTCCCTCACAACGCAGCCAACTCGATGATGAGAACCCAACCAAAAACTTGACCCCCATCATCATTACACCTAGAACTCTCCAACTCGATGCACCTAAACCAACTCGTTGAGCTTGAAATTAGCTCACTCCCTCGCTTGTCGAGTTGATTTGGAGCCTTAGACAATAGTTTTGCAATTTTTTTCAATTTCCTATGAATTTTTCCAAAATTTTGGAATTTTTTTTAAGGACCAAGAGCATGAAAAGGTGAAGTAATTGCCCCATAGGTATGTTTTTCCAACTTAATCATATTTTGAATATTTTTTAAACCAAAGTTTTCCTTTTCCATAACTAAGATCAAAGGGGAAGATCGGCTCCAAACTGCTACAATTTTCATCATTTCTTATATTTTCCATTTTCTTTAGCTAAGGAGTTAGATGAAGATGAGTAAAATTTCCCAAGACCCTGTTTTATCTATTTTAGCCAAAATTTGATAAAGTGTTGAATCATTTGGAAACCTAGAAGAGGAAAAAATGACCCAATTTCTCCTAAACTTCCCAAAATCAATGTAAGTTCTCCCAAAACTTGAAATTTCACTTTTATCAGTCCAGATTACTTCATGAAAATTTATCCAATGTCAAATCTCACTCTCACAAATTGGATATTTTTACCAAGGGTAAAAATAGATAACATAACTTTTGAATGATCACTGCACTACATTTAAGACTCCATGTAGTTCTCGCGTGTGTGTGTGTGTGTGTGTGTGTGTGTGTGTGTGTGTGTGTGTGTGTGTGTGCACGTGTGTGTGTGTGTGTAAGAATCATGCCCTAGGAAGCTCTTGTGCAAGATGCACCGAATAACGAGCAATAACTAGATTTACCAATGTAAGTAGATGTGTGGATGGAAAAAATGAACTTCCCCTCCTATGCGTGTATATAGAAAAATGTAATCCCTTCTCCCTTATATGAAGCTAGATGGATACTTTGATGCTCTTAAAATTACTTTGGATACAACCTTAGGCGATAATAGTAGATGCTTAGAACTTGGTCCCTTTATTATGGTCACGTAGCTTGATATTTATATGATTCCGTTGGTTGAATTTCACAATTAACAAATAATAGGCTAACCCATGAGAAAAAAGATGCCCAAAAGATAAAAATATGCCCAAAAGATAAAATATTCCCAAAAGGGATGAGTAAAACAAAGAGAGGTAGGGGACACCCAAAAGGACATGGATGCCTGGGCACTGGTGTCCAAAGTGATAAAATATCAAATTAGTGAAGCACCGACTAGGGCGTAAGGTGTACGAGGCCATGAAGAAGACATAAAAAAAGATAAGAAGGCCAAAGATAGCTGTTAATTTCTAGTTTTATCACTTAGGAATCATATGAATAGTAATAAGTGACTAGGACCGAGAAATGTACCCGAAGTGTGTGATTTAGTGTCTACATTTTCCCTGGCTTTATTTTTTTGAGTAATTACTCAATACCATAAAGTAGATAAGATATGTGTATGTGATAACCATGTAGATCGATGGGGGAAAAACATGTTGAGGAGACAATGAAAACTATGGAGTGATAAAAATGAAGTGTGAAAGCTAAGCTAGAAAAGAGGAAGTGACCCTAGAGGTGAAGAGCATATGAGTTATGTCATGTTGTACCTATTATCAATGTCGCTTGATGTTCATTATATTTACTGATGTGACTGTTTATTCTTGTAAGGACGGAGCTGCAAAAATAAGAGAAAAAGAGTAGTCAAAGTAATGTATGTGAAAAATTCAATCCAAATGCGTAAAAAGTGTGTAAAAGTATGTAAAAATGTGAAGAAGTAGTAATAGGAACATGTGCACCTAATCTGCGATGAGTGAAGAGTGTAGAGATCCTGAAAATATTGTAGAAGAATGATTTTTTGGGTGATCTCACACCAAGAAAAAGTTATTGGGGTGATCTCACACCAAGTGTGATTTTTTTGGGCAATCTCTCGCCACAATAGAAGAAGTGTTTGGGAGAAATATCTAGTGTAAATATCCAACCTTGACTACTTCCGGATGATTTATACACTAGTGTAGATGGTGTGATCCTTCTTTGTTACAGTTCTATCCAGTTCGGTCAAATGTAAAATAGAAAAGAGGAGATAACATGCATGTTGAATGCTGGAAGATTATTTCTGTTATGTGAAATTTTTTATGTAAACTATTGGAAATTGTATTAATCTAAGGAAAATATTGTAACTGCCCCTAGTCATAGGTTCCTAGGAAAGGTCAGGAGCACCCAAGCATTAGTGTCTTGTACTGAGCACTAGTGTCTGTGTAAAAATGGAGACCCAAGTAAGATTTTGGGCGTTTTTTATAATTGAATACTGTGTTGTGCATGTAATTTTCAGGTTTGAATTGTGATTATGTACTACTGAATGGGGTGAATGATTCACCCAATGTATGCCCTCCCTCGCTTGGGGTGTATGTGATGACGCTAGGAGAATGCAGCCTAAATGAGGACCCGATGTACATCCAAAACTAAAACCCTGTAGGGGAAAGGGAATGTTCATGGTAGAAACCAAGGCACACACAAACAAAGTGGCTAGGAAACATGTGCTAATGCAAACAAAAGAAATACACATATAGAAGAAAATTTGTAATCTAACATGCAATAAGAAAAAGGACACCACAAAAAGTAGGTTTCAAACATGGGACATGGCTCACAATGTTGCAAGACAATCAGGGCCGAAGTGGCCAAAATCATACAAGAAGTGAATAAGAAAGACATAGAGAAAAACCTATAAACAATGGTATACAATGGAAAACAATGGAAAATAGTAGCAAGTAATGTATCAAACAACCATGGTGGAAAATAAACTTGCAAATAAAATGTTACACATGAAGCACCCATTAGCATATTAGAAATATAGAAAGTATGTCAAGACATAGATATATTGAGAATAAAGTGTCCTAGTAGTAGAAGATTATATAATAACACCTATAGTGTGTACAAAATTAGATGCCCTAAGGAGCTGTTGTGGGAGTGGAAAGAGGTATAGTGTCAAGCATCTATGCTATGTGTAATATATTTGTGTAAATTTTACATTAAAAACTAGAAGGAAAGTTAACATGCATGTGTATCTAGAAAGGCAATGAAATACAATATATCCGTCTAATATGTGAAACAAAGCTTACATGTAAAAATAAGTAAAAAAGAATAAATGACACCAATATATGAAGTATGTTGTGAATTTTATGGAATGGAATGCATTATTAATATGGTGCAAGAAGCACACTCCCCAAGTGGATGTGTATGCATAAGATGAGGCTCATTTAGAAAATACCCCTCGGTAGTCGAGAATGAATCATAAAACAAGAGTGCATCATCAGGAAATGGTTTGAATTGAGAATTAGAAAGATATGATCAAGGAATTGTAGAGTGTAGAGAGTGGAAGAGGTGAGGTTCATTTTAGATTTAGACCCTCAATGATCGAGTATGAACCATGGAACTAGAGTGCATCATAGGGTAGTGGGATGTGTGAGAATATGATTGTAGAAAGACGTGACATGAACGCGTTGAGTGTGAAATGTGTCATGTGTATAATGTCAGGCTCATGTATGTAGTATTCCCTCAAGAACCAAGTGTGAACCTAATCATGAGAGTGCGTCAAAGGTTAATGATGATACAAGTGTATCAGAATCTGCAATGATGCTAAGAGATTAGAAATAGGAAGCATGGAGCGTAATAGTAGAAATGCAAGACACCTCATAATGCTAGGAGTGGGAGAGATAAGCATGATGCCCTCAAGTAAATGATGATGGATATCTATGAAACAATGTAAGAGATACCATCTGTAGACATAAAATCACACACTTTGGGTAATTATTTAGTCATGGTATCATACTACTATTTATATGGTTCTTAAGTGAAAAACAGTACTAGTTAACCCATGTCTTTGGCCATCTTTCATTTTTTTCTGTGCTACTTTCGATCTTGTACCCATAATTTCCCAATCTGCACTTTCATATTGCATTTTCCCCTATTTTTGATTAGGGTACCCGTGTTAGAAATGAAAAAATACTGAGAGGGGGGAATCAGTCATGTAAAAAATTTTACTTCTCTACTTCAAACAATGATCATTCATTCATAGACATACACTCTCATAGAATACAAACATGAATGTTTGATCATCAATAGATATAATTTATCATGGAATACATAAAATAAAGAATATAAGATATGGACAGAGTTATTGTTTATTGTCATTTAGAACAAAACACAATGACTTGACACTTGATCATCATCAACAGACTACAAGATACAAACAAGATCTCAATAATACTATCAATATGTTTTTGACTCAAAATTTCATTTGCAGACCAGCTAGACTTCTCTCCTTCATCAACCTATCATATCAAGCACCCCACAATCTTCATTCCATAGAAACTAGCTACTGTCTTAAAAGAGGTTTCCAGGGAAGGATTTTTCTTTGTAATAAAGTTTTATTCAAGTGAAGAGAAAAGGTTTTTTTTTTCAAAAGACTGCTGCAAGACTAAAGCTACTTCCTTTTATACACCATCTACTTGACTTTTCATATTACACACAACATTTCATTTTTCATGCCTTAGACTAATTTTCATTATTTGATTCATGTCAGCCTTTTCACATTCACATACTTGGAATTTTTGGTTTGATCTAGGTCTCTTGATCTTCTTCTAGAGTCCATTCAAGCATGAATCTGATAAAGAATACTTTGATCTTATCCTATACCTTGTCAAACTTCCACATAAGCTTCTATAAGATCTTCATGCAAAATTTGTTCTTCACATTCACCAAGCCAGTTCAAGAGTCCCTTGACACTTGACTTTGCAAAACAAATACCAAATTGTCCTTCCATCTTCTCACAATGAGCTAGGAGAGTGTTTCACGAGTTTGTGACTTTTTTACTTCTTCTAGACTAATCTTCTTTGAATAGGGAGGTTTAAGATTTTTCATCTCCTCAGAATGACTATAACAGACCCCTGTTACATGTTTTGCGATAACACTGCATACAACCATTCAATTACTGATGCACTTTACATCTCTATCAAGATTGTTTAGAATTTTCAAATCAAACCATTCACTCATTTGTGTTCTTTGAGCCATTTTGATCTCTTAGAAACTTTGCATGATGATCTTGGTTAGCCACCATCAATGATTTTACATTAGGACCTTTTGCAAACTCTGCACAATGTTTTGAAGATAATAACTAGACTACTGTCACGTGATATTGAGATTTAAAATTGATTTAAAGGAATTTCAAAATTCAAACAACTTACTATCAGTTGGAGGTATTGTAAGGAAAAATATAATGTTTTTCCTTGAAAGAATTACATTCCAACAAATAAAACCTGACCTTGCACATTCTTTTTGAAAAAATTGAGCGACTATCAAGAAATTCTCATTCCTTTCTGGATGAAATCACTTTCTTTATTTTGCAACGTGTTAGTGTTTTTCACACAGATAAATATTCAAAAATTCATATATATGTGTTGGTTTAATCTCAATATTCAAGGGAAAAATGCTTCCAAACCCTAGAGTTAGGGTTTATGTTATTGAGAAATCCCGAGGGCAGTGAAATTTTTTTTTCTTGCTCCAATTTCAATGAAAATTGAAAATTCAAGATGTTGAAGTTTCGTGAAGAAATTCTCCATCTCTAAAAAATGATTTGCAACCATGAACACCTTCCAATAGCTCCCAGACCATATAAAATACAACATACAAAGGTGAAAGAATGGATAGACAAAGTTTAAATGAGAGACTTTACATACTACTTGAGATTTCAGGGAAACACCATTACTTTTAGAGCTTACCCACTCAATTTCAAATGCCATGAAAATTTAGTTTATCATCTCCAAGATATTTGATAGACCTTATGGATCAAGCTAAAATATGCTTCATCAATGAACAATAAATGCTCTCATTTTACGTCCTTTTAGCCAAGTTTGTCTACATTTTTTAAGTTTTTTTTTCATCTAGAGATAAGTTAGGATGTAATTGTGCATATTTTTCTTGATTTAGTTCTAACATCTAAAAAATCTGTAATTACTAAAAACTTGCATGGAAATTCAATTTTTTGTGAATAAAACAGGTCACATTCAGAAAGATAATCAAAGTATGAAGCAATCAACATTTTTTTGGAATATTGGCTTCAATACGGCGTAACTCCGGAACCTCCAGGATTAGTTCTAGAAACCCATCACACGGTTAAGGTACTCTATCGCTTAGTTTCGGAACCTTCAGACTTAGTTTCGGAACTCCAGCACTTAGTTTTGGAACTCTTGCACTTAGCTCTAGAACTTTCATAGTTAGTTCTAGAATAGTTCCCTTTGGTTCCAAAACTTTTCCAAAGTTCTGGAATCAATGGGGATCTGTTTATTTTGAAAAAATCTGATCTTAGAGAAATTAATGGGTTATGGGCCTTCTAATCAGGATCAAGTCAAGAGATTGTTGATTCTTCAGACTCTAGATCTAAAAATAACTTATGTAGGATCAAACAGTTATATGTCCAGCAAGGTTTCTAAATTCAACATTTATTTTTGGCACTATTCGGTTCCACTTGAATTGGTAGACAACTATGGTTGTAAATTCATCTTTGGATGATGAAATATATAAAGACATGTAGATAGATTAAATATATACATATAGAGAGATATATAATATAGAGATACATTGAAGTTTTGTAAGACAGAACATTTCAGTAATAAGATAGCCATTTTATTTTGAGAGAATCATAATTTTTCGAATACTGATTCAAGGTGGAGAAAGGGACCACTCCTCCAAGAAACAAGATCCTTATTTTATTGATATTTATATTTTTAAGCAATTCGTGTAAATCTATTAAGTATTAATTCTATAAATGATTTTTAATTCTTCAGTTGAATTTTGTTATGTACTTGTCACTGCAGGTGTTATAGACTAGACTCTTATTTCCTTGCAAGCATTTTCACATCATTTTCAAACGTGTGTTTATTTCCAAGAAAGTGTGTTTACTTCTGTAACATGTGTTTATTTCCAGCAATTTATTTCACTATGCAAAGTGTGTTTACTTCCAGCAAGTTTCTTATAGTTTGGCTTCAATAAAGATTTGAACAGGAAATCTTCAAGACACTGTGAAAATCCCCCAGAAAATAAAATAAAAAATACGTACAGTCAATTACTAGATCACTAGGATTCTTCTTATTACATATAGCTTTAGACACACCCCTGGTTCGAATATGACATCAACTAAGAGTTGATTAAATGAAGGGAATAATGACACCAATCATTTTTGGCACCATTTCTGGGGACCCACTGGTTAGAATTTTCTAATTAGGTGTCAACAAGAGAAACAATCATACATCTAGTAATTGAATAATCTTCCCTACATTATCATAAAATTTATGAGTAGACCAAGATACTCAAAGGGTAGATTTCTCTGAAAAATATATAAAAAACAATTATCAGCATCCTCTAGTTCAAATAAGGAAGTTGACCAAGAATTATAAGCACCATTGTCCCTTATTAGACAAGAAGAAGAACTGCCACTTTTGGAATTCTTGGATCAGTCACCAGAAGGAAGTGGAACTTTTAGAAGAAGGATTATCTCCCAAGACCCGTTTAGAGCAAGTTTTGATTCTTAATTGAGTAGTCAACCTCCTACTCTTGACTTCTCACCTTCCCCAAAGTAGATCACATACGACATTGATTGGGAGAAAAGTCTAGAAAGTAATGTAGAAATGGCACGAGAAGCTGAAAGATAACCTGATAGGACCTTTACTTATCCAATTCATTTGGATGATGATGATACACCTTTGAATAATATTTTACCTACACATTTACCCACATTTAAAGGGATTTCATCTGAAGACCCTGACCAATTTTTGTTTGAATTTAAAGTAATGTGTCAGAATTATGATTACAAAATAGATAATCAAAAGCTCAAGTTGTTTCCATCTACTCTAAAGGATGCAACAATGAGGTGGTTTATGGGATTAACATCTAATTCTATTACCACTTGGGCACAAATGGAAACTTCATTCCTAGAAAAATATTAAGACTATTGTAGAGGGAGAAACATGAAGGAATAATTTTTCAAAATCAAGCAAGAGGAGGATGAGAATATGGAAGATTATTGGACAAATTCCTCTTTGTAAGTAAAAGGTGTGGATTTGTACTTCAAGAAGAGTTAAGAAACTCATTTTTCTTAAAGGTCTAGATGATAAATATAGGGAAGCCCTTAATTTAATAGGTGGTGGAAACATTGATCAATTGAGAATGAAGGATATTAAAGACATTTGTAGAAGCTATTCAAGAACAAGGGGTGGACCTAGGAAAGGAAAAATAGTGAAAAATTTGAATCTAGATATGAACAAACTGATGGATGAACTAGTAAACTTTAAAACATAAATTTTAGTTCAATTAACCTCCACCATGGATGGATTGCAAGCTAAAGTAAATGCTAAAATTGAACTATTAGCTATGTATCATCCTAGATGTAGGAAAAAGCATGCAATAAGAGATTGTCCTATGGATAAAATAGAAGTATGACTTATCTATGAGTCTAGGGACCATGAGATTAATTCTTGTTCTCTTCTTCCATTCATAAGAAATCAGCTTAAACAAACCAACACTCCATCCACAGTAGAAGAAGTAAACTTTGTCCAAAGATAACCTAGCCAAGGAAAGTTCATGCCAAGGTCAGTTCCTAATCCCTGGATGATGCCATGGGTGGCTTAGATAGTACCAAAAAAATGGGGACAACCACATTGGGCCCCTCAACCAATATGGAATCCCCAGGATTAGGAAAGACAACCTTGGTATGCTCAAGGACACCAACAACCATGGTTTGGTCAAGGTAACGCATAGGATTGGTCACAACCTAGGTGGATCCCTAATAACTACACTCAAGGGAAGACATATCCCAATCAAAATCAACAAGCCATAATGTATTCCCCAACACAAAATTTATATACTAAAAATGTGTTTCAAACACAAATACCAACACAATCAGTGGCTAATCCTAGAAATAAACAAACAACTTCTGTCTATGGGACAAAACAAGAAAAACTAGTTGATCTTAATGCCATGGATTGTAAGGATATTCAAACTAGATCTGGAAAAATAATTAGTAGTCCACCTATTATAATTACTAAAATGACATAAGAAACTTAAACCCCTAGTTTGGTTATTCCTAAGAAGGATGAAAAATAAAAAGATAAATTGCCAGATAGTAACTCTACTGAAACTCCATTTCTAGAAAGATTTAAAGAAGTTATAGAGACCAAGGAATATGAGTTGGTGTAGGAGTTGAGGAAATTAAATATTGAAACACCATTGTTACAAGTAATCAAGGAAATTCTGGAGTTAAACAAGTTAATCAAAATGCTATGTTTAAAAAGAATTGGAAGGAAGAAGCAGTACCCTAGGAATATTAAGATATCTGGGAAACTTACTGATTTATTAGTAGAAAAAATATTACTTCCCAAATATGGAGATCTTAGAAGCCTTGTTATTTCTGTCTCTATAGGGAGTAAAGATATACATAATGTTTTGGTTGATTTAGGAGAAACTATAAATGTGATGACAATGGACACTTTGAAAACATTACCATTAATAGGTATACAACCTACTAGCACAATATTGTAGATGGCAGATCAGTCAGTAGAAAAACTAGGAGTTATTGAAGATGTGGCAGTTATGGTGGAGTCATGGTAATATCAAGTGAACTTCCTTATATTACATCCAAAAGGTAAAACACTTGGCTATCACATTATTTTGTGTAGACCATGGTTAGCTACAGTTGCTTCCTTAATTGATTGCAGATCAAGTGATATGACTATCTCAAATGATAATAATTCTTAGAAAATTTCCTTATATCCTTTTGCACAACCTTTTATTGATAATCAAGAACAATTATGGGTTGATGATCCTGATACTAATAAGTAAAACATATCATCTTTGGCTATGATAACATTGTAGGATCACGTACGAGAAGTGGAAGATATGATTAATCAACCATTGAATAAACACCAATTTTCCTTGGAGCAATCGGGGATAGTTCCAAAACCTACGGACTTAGTTCCCGAACCTACAAACTTAGTTTTGGAACCATCAGATTTAGTTCTGGAACATTCACACTTATCTCCGGAACCACACCAACAGGAATTCCCTGTGAATGCAAATAATTTCACTCTAGAGGAATGAGATTTATCTTGGGGAGGGGAAAAAATAGATATGGAATCATTAGCTTCAGTCAAAAACATATCAGGAAATGGTGAGGAATTTTTGGAAAGCATCAGTGACGAGGAGTTTAACTGACAACAAGCTAAGTATCATAAATCTGCCTACTGCCCTTTTCCTAGTATTTTTTCTCAAGGGAATTTTGGCGATATTGCTACATATCATATGTTGTTACCACATTCATGTCCACTAAACACCCTAATGGAACCCTTTCAAAAAATAATTTCATCACATACTAGAACCAAACATGTTGAGATTCAACCGGGTAAAATTTTAAACATTAATAGCTGGTTGAAGAATGATGAAGAAGATAAATTGTTTGATATTCTAAAAGATCATACTAGATATTTTTCTTAGGACTATAAATAAATGAAAGGAATCCATCCAAGTATTTTCACCCATCACATCTATACTAAAAACATTAAACCAGTTAGACAACCTCAGAGAAGGATTAATCCAGCCTTAAGGGACATAGTCAAGCAAGAAACTGAAAAACTATTACAAGTAGGTTTTATCTACCCTATCTCATATAGTCAATGGGTGTCTCCTCTTATAATTGTGCCTAAAAAGAATGAAAAATGGATAATTTGTGTTGATTATAGGGAACTAAAAAAATCCACACTTAGAGATTATTTTCCCTTACCATTCATAGATCAAGTTTTAGACAACCTTGCAGGTAAACAATATTTTTCCTTCCTAGATGGATTTAGTGGATATAATCAAATCAGATTTGTTGTTGAGGATTAGGAAAAAACTACCTTACTTTTCCATGGGGTACCTTTTCCTACAGGGTATTGTCATTTGGACTATGTAATCGTCCAACAACCTTCTAAAGAGTTGTATTAGCAATTTTTTCAGATCTAACGAATGATTGTGTAGAGGTATACATGGATTATTTTACTGTGCATGGAGACACATTTGATGATGCTTTAAAGAATTTGTACAGAGTATTCAAAATATGTGTGTAAAACCATTTGTATCTTAGTCATGAGAAATGTTTGATGATGGTTGATGAGGGACTTGTACTAGGACACCACATTTCAAAAAGAGGAGTTCAAGTTGATCCAGACAAAATCAAAATTATTTCAGACTTACCTGTTCCTAAAACCCCCACGGATATCAAGTCATTGTTAGGACATGCTGGGTACTATAGGTGTTTTATCAAGGAATTTAGTAAAATTTCTACCTCCATGTTTAGTTTTCTTACTAAGGACTATGAATTTCTTTGGGATGAAAAATGTCAACATTATTTTGAAGAGATTAAAGAAAAATTAATCACTGCCCCAATATTAAGAGGACCTAATTCGGAGAAACATTTTCACATCCAAACAGATGCCTCAAATATAAAGAAGGATCATGATACAACACTTTTGAGCTAAATCACTGAGATATTCAAATCCAACCATTTGATCTCAGCGATTAGTCAGAATGCAGAATTCATAATCCTAATTTTGAAGAATAGAGTTTGTAAGAGGACTTACAAACAAGTGTGGGAGAGATGATGAGGCTAAAATATGCTTCATCAATGAACAATGAATGCTCTCATTTTACGTCCTTTTATCCAAGTTGTTTGCATTTTTTAACTTTTGTTTTGATCTAGAGATAAGTTAGGATCTAATTGTCTATCTTTTTCTTGATTTAGTTCTAACGTCTAAAAACTTTGTAATTCCTAATAAAGTGTGGAAATTCAGGTTTTTGTGAATAAAACAAGTCACATTCGGATAGATAATCAAAGTATGAAGAAACCATCATTTTTTTGGAACATTGGATTCAATATGGCATAGCTCCAAAACCTCCAGGCTTAGTTCCAAAACTCCATCACACAGCTAAGGAACTCTATCGCTTATTTCCAGAACCTTTAGACTTAGTTTCAGAACTCCAGCACTTAGTTCCAGAACTCCTGCACTCAGCTTCGGAACTTTCACAGCTAGTTATGGAATAGTTCCCTTTGGTTCCAAAACTTCTCCAAAGTTTTGGAATCAATGGGGATCTATTTATTTTGACAAAATATGATCTTAGAGAAATATATTGGCCTATAGAGAGATCTGGCGGTCCCCCATAGATAGGGAAGGGATCGGAGTGCTGGACAGCTGGGGGAGCAAGATAGACAATAGTCCTAGATAGTTTAGGGGTAGGGACCCACCCAATCGGCCTATATATATAGATCTCTATAGGGAGTAGATTAGGAGATTGTTGATTCTTCATACTCCATATCTAGAAATAACTTATGTAAGATCAGACAGTTTTATGTCCAGCAAGGTTTCTAAATTCCACATCTATTTTGGGCAATATTCAGTTCCACTTGAATCGATAGATAGTTATGGTTGTAAATGCATCTTTGGATGATGAAATATATATAAATACCTGTAGATAGATTAAATATATACATATAGAGATATATACAATATAGAGATATCGTGAAGTTTTTTTAAGACATAACATTTCAGTAATAAGATAGCCATTTCATTTTGAGAGAATAACACTTTGTCGAATCCTGATTCAAGGTGGAGCAAGGGTCAACTCCTCCTAGAAATAGGATCCTTGTTTTATTAATATTTATATTTCTAATAAATTCATGTAAATCTATTAAGTATTAATTCTATAAATGCTTTTTTATTCTTTAGTTGAATTATATTATGTACTTGTCACTATAGGTGTTATAGACTAGACTCTTATTTCCTTGCAAGGATTTTCACATCATTTTCAAATGTGGGTTTATTTCTAAGCAAGTGTGTTACCTTATATAACGTGTGTTTATTTTCAGAAATTTATTTCATTCTATAACGCGTGTTTATCCCCAACAATTTATTTCTATAGAGAGTGTTTACTTCTAGAAAGTTTTTTATAGTTTGGCTTTAATAAGTTTTTGACTAGAAAATTTTCAAGACACTGCAAAAGTCCCCTAGAAAATAAAATAACAAATACCTACATTCAATTACTAGATCACTAGGATTCTTCTTATTGTATATAGCTTCAGACACACCCCTGGTTCGAATATGACATAAACTAAGAGTGGATTAAATGAAGGGAATAATGGTACCCGTCACTTATCATTTTATGGAATTATTTGAAACCCCATAGACTTATTTTGAGCATTTGCAACCTACTTGTACCCTTCTATTAGATAATATTTTCATTTTTCTCTTATAGGAAATGATCTTAGTCATGATTTAACCTTATTTTGACACATTTTACACACTTTTGAAGAATTGAGTTCACCTTGCATTTTAATGCTCTTTAAGGACATATGAAGGATGTTAGAAGGAGTCAACATTCTTAAGGATTATTTCCACTTATCATGTTGACTAAAGGACTTAGCAAGTTTTTAATTGATCCTTTAGCCTATAACATACACTTATTGATTCCTAAATAACTATCTCACTTTTATTTCACTGAATAACATAGGTTTGAAGTGTATAATGCAAGACTACTCAGATATACCTTTGCAATGAAGAAACATACCTCCATGATATAGTCCATTTTGAAAGACATCAGATTCATCATTTTGTCTTGTGGGAGGTATATTATAATTTTGAGAAGTGAATTTATCTTGCACAAGATACTTATAGTTACATAACTCAGATTAAGCCAGTTAACTCAAGAAGAGGCCTTGGAGAGAGAACAAACATCAGCAAAAGAATTCTCACAACTTTCTAACTTGTCCAATTCACCTGATACCTCTTAAAATATCTCAGTATTTGAGTCCTCTATAAAAAATTCCTTCTATTATTTATCTGAAGAAGTCATCTTATTATTTCTTGAGTGCTAAGAATCCAGGCAACTCAATATGAACTTCTCAAGAAACCAGTTTTGGAAGAATTGACATAAAATTTACATACCTCTTCAAAACTTGATGAAATTTGGCATGAAGCATAAAAATGGATCCTACTACATGTTCAATAATCCTATTTTTAACAAAGATGCATGAACTCTTCTATTCTATCTAATTTACCTCTGCTAGCACTACTAGTTCTCAAGGCCAACTTCTGTGAAATTTGGAAATTTGAATCCTTGGGCTAAATTGAGCCTTGTGTTTTCTTAGACACACTTTAAACACTATTAAAAATCTTCTCCCAGGTTCCTATGAAATTTTCATGACCTGCACAAACTCTTCACATCTTATCAGGTATGCGAAAGATGCCTAAATGACCCAGTTTGAACTGCAACTTCTTCCAAATGACTTGATATACCATGTGAGACATCTTTCTCATTCTTGAAACATCATTTCTTACTTGTATACCATTTTTAGATATAAATCCATCCTGTATTGTGCCTCTGGTGATCAAAACTTACTTTCCTTGCATTGATTTGAATGGATTCTCAGCCTAGAATGACTTGACTTGACCTATACATTTCATGACTGTACTGCAGGGTCCTGTTGTAGGCTCATTGACATATCTTAATCACCTCATGGACCTTGTTTGACCTTCATACCACCTTTGAGATACACAATCCACACAAACGCACCTTTTGAGACTCCTAGATAACCTAACCAACATACCTATATCACCTAGCCAACACATCTAGTTCACCTAGACCACTTGACATCAATGGACTTGACATCAATGAAAAAACAAGTGACACCCACTTCCAATAACCTAGTTAGGACTGGGGCACCCTAGTCCCTTATGGGTGCCCTGATCTAGTCGTTTGAGCTTATTATATTTTAGGTGGTCGACATTTATGGGGTTAATTACGAAATTAAAGTAAGAGAACCATATAAATATAAAGTTATGTGACCATAATGAGGGACCAAGCACTAAGCATCTACTATCACCACCTAAGGCCACATCTATCAAAGGATTCTACTATTCCATTTGCATCAATCTAGTTCCATCCAAGGGACAAACGATGGTTCATCTACATTACACTTCATAGGATGTGATTCTTCTATTGTAGGTTTATGGTGACATCTTGTAGAGTGCAAAAAAATACACCGTATAAGAAGAGAAGGAGTGCATGCATCTTATGACCCTAAAAATTTGGGTTTCTGACCATCTGTGCAGACCAAGATGCCCATAATTCAGACTAGGGAGCCCACAGGTGCCTCTATCCTTCCCTAGGAACCCCATTTTAGTGAAATCTTCTAGATCAACATTTTCTTAGGCTTTGGTGTGGTGGTTTCCTCCTCCGGTTCAGAAAGTTTCCACTATGACACATTCCTGCAACATCTTCTAATCAACTAAGGCTCTTCCAACCCTCTTTATACATTAGGGTTTATACATTTTATTTTCTTAGTTTTCTTGGGTATTGTTTCATTACTTTATTGTTTCATTTATTCAATTATTTACTACTCTTATAATATATAGATTACACTAGAATAATTAATATTTTATTTAATAATTTTGGTGAACCCAACTTGGTCTACATGTTATTAGGATCTTTATTGCTTTATCATCATGAGTATTTCAGTTATGACATCTTTCTTACCCATCCTGATTTAAGACATAGAGTACAACATCTCCTTGCTACCACTCGCATTCCAGCTACTATGCATATAAATTTTGTTTTCCCATCATTTTTTAATGCATTATCTCAACATATTTCCTTCCCTTCTAATTCTCATGCCAATATTTATCTTTTAGACAATTATCCACCCTTGCATATCATGATTCACATATATAATGTGTGTATCAAACACACTGTAATTGACAATGGATATGAACTTAATCTATGTCCTATTTCATTCCTTGAAAATATAGGTATTTTCGCTACTGAATGTTAGTCCATCATGTCTTTCTTTTCATGCCTATGATGGTTCTACTCACCCATGTTTAGGTTCCATTACTTTAACTATCACAGTTGGACCTAAAACTCTTAACATGGTTTTCTTCATCATTGAATTCCCTATTTCATGCAATTGTTTATTTGGTAGGACATGGATTCATGCCATGCAAGCTGTTTCCTCTATAGTACATCATTGTGTCAAATTTCTACAAGATAATGTTGGAGTATACTATTATTCATGACAATCATCCATACAAATATTGTGACCATGACCCACACATTACACTTCCTATTCCATGGACTGATACTATTGATGACCCACAACCCATTGATGAGCTACCACATTTACCAACACTTGAAGGTGCCATTTTCATGATAGATTTTTCATCAACTACATCTACACCTCCCTCTACTACTACCAATGCTATGATTGTCAATTAGGCACATGTCTCTACATCGTACGTTGCTTTAGCTCCTCCACATCCTCATGTGCCACCTCAATCACTCTGACCTCCTTTCACGTGCACACTTTTCATGAATGAATCTTATTGGGAACACATTCCATTTGATCCTACTTGTGATCAACTTATATGTACACATGAGGGCTTGAATTGCATAGGTTTTTATTTTGAGGATTTCTACCCTCCACCGCACACTTCTCATCTTTATCATGGGTTTGTTCATATCACTACCGCCTATCACATACATGTCTTTCACCTCATAGTATTTATCACGTTCTCTCTCCTCACCACTTACATTAGGATATTCGTGGCTTGATTATATTAGGGGGCACACTCAACAATGACCATACTGATATATCATTTCCCATGCCCTTTGGTAGTGTAATTCATTTGTAATAGTTCCTTTCTTGGCTATACACATAATCTCACTCATTGGTATGCACACTAGATTCCCTTACCACCCTTCATCGACAAATAATATGCCATGGGTATGTAAAACTTATGCTATAATGGCTCATTACGTGGTCAAATCGACACCATTTCTTACCAGGTCTCTGGTACTTGTTTGTTTGGCTTTGACCATGATAACAATGACCTCCTAGATGACATTACATCATTGACTTATTTTTCTTAACCACTTATGGGGCATTGCATCTATATCCCCTAGCTTCGACATGTGTCTTACACTCATCTTACTCATACATCTTGATACACATATACATCACTCATTACCCTATGACACACTCTTGTGCTTTGGTTCACACTTGACTATTTAGGGAATCCTATACACATGAACCTCACACACTACACATTGCATGTCTTCACACATATTACATACATGTATTTTACATCCTACATCTTACATCTTTCATGCGTCATTCACACTTTGTTTTTCATACATCATACTCATTCTATACGTATATCATCTACACATCTTGCATTACATCTTAGACATCACACATTACACATATGTACATATCATACTACATTTCCTACACATATTAAACATTCTACACATCTACTTATACATGCTACACTCCACCACCATTAATGGTGCACTCCAGTCGCATGGTCCATAATGGAATGTTGTGGGTATACAAATCAAATGGACCTCACCACACTCACACATTCAACCATACAACCGTTTCTCATGAAACATTCGTAGATTAGTGATATATGTCGTAGGATACATCATCAATTCCTGTAGATACATTTACTTGTATACGCTTTAGGCTATATCACCACTCTTTCTACTCCTCTTAGTGATAACACCGTAAGCTAAATCATCACTTGCTCTAGCATCATCATAACCTATTCTGATCATAATTTAGTGATATAGGATTTACGATAAATTATCACTCCTTTAATCAGCTTATCATGATATATGACTAGGCTACATCAAAATGTACACTTCATCTCTATATCACACATCATTACTACATAATCAATACATCATACCACATTATAACACATAAGTTTTACCATTTCCCAATGATGTACTCTCATTTACAGTTCATTCTTGATTGTTAAGGGGGCATAAACAAATGAACCTCACTGCATACACTTCCATTCACTCGAGGGGCACAAAACTCCTATCATCCACTCAACATTCCATTCTACCCATCTACAACATACTACATTTTATGGTTGTATTTACTCTTGCTTTCATTTACTTGTACATTCTCACTTTATTACACATGTTATATAGATGTCTTGTATGTCATTACTTTTACCATACACACATATGTGTTCACTTACTTTTCTAGTTGTGATCGCAGAGTATACATATCTATTACATGCAACATGGATGCTTGGACTTAGTACTAGTCCCAAATTGTCTCCTAGGGACATCCAAATTAGTACACTACAAGTGTTATTATTTCATTTTTATTCATAACACACTAATTTATTAGTTTACACATGCTTTGACATACATTTTATCTTTCTAACATGCTAACAGGTCTTTCATGTGCATCATTTATCATTTAGGTATATTTTCTTCCATACTTTTTTGTTACATTGTCTGTTATTACTTGTTCTTATTTTCAGGTATTTTCCCTTTGTCTTGTGTGTACACTTGTTTGTTTGCAACCACTATGGCCTTGAGTGTCTTGTGACATCATGAGTTGTGTCTCATGTTTGTAACATAATGTTGCATGGTTTATCTTTGCTTCTTGCATATTTACTTGCATACTATCTTAGACAATTTTTTGGTAGCTTATACTTGTTCTCTACATGTATGCTTGTTAGTAATAACAATTATTAGCCACTTGTTCTCATGTGCCTTGGTTTTTACCAAGCCAATCCCCTCCCCTTGTAGACCACAATATCAGTGTTCATTCCTTTTTTTGGGACGCATTATCCTATCTACATTATGTCACATGCACCCCTAAAGAGGGGGGAATCATTTGGGTTTAAATGCACTACATAAACGTAGTACCAGTACAGTTTAGTTTTTATATTTTATCCATGACACAGTGGGTTAAGACCAATCTACAAAAACTCCATACATAACAAATTTTATAGGGAAGATTGTCCTTGGTATTCTGGGGAGCAGTTATAGGTTAGAGGATAAAATAGACCTTCCTCTCTACACTACTTTAGCCAGTGGTGTCAGATTGCCCAAAAAACAAGACACTACAAAGATCTCTTCAGTTCTTGGGAAGTAGTTATAGGTTGGAGGATATATCAGACTTTTCCTCCCTACACTTCTTTGGCCAGTGGCGTGAGATCACCCAAAAAACTCGCACACATCTACATCATCTATAGGATCCGTTCTACACCATTTTTCTCATCACAGATAAGGTGCACCTATTCTTTTTTAATTCATTCATACTTTCCCTACACATTTTAAACATATACATGCATATTTGACTACTTGAACATCTTCTCTTTTGCATGTCCATCTGTTTGGGAAGAAAGTAGTCAACATCACACACATTGGGGATACATTGTACACACAATACTAACTATGCATTTGCACCACACACATCAGCATATACACACGCATTTCTACCCTATGTTCACTTTTACCACTTTTTATGATTTTGCATCTTTAGTCTCCACACTCCATCTTTTTATCACTCCACGCTTTTCTCTAGTACCTTGTCACATTTTCTACATCACTCTACATAGATATCAGATGCACATCTCTATCTACTTTATGTTACCAAGAATTCTACTCACAAACATAAAGTGGGGGAAAATTTAGACATAAAATCAGACACTTTGGGTAATTATTTAGTCTCAGTCTCATTCTACTTGTAGACACCGAACATCTACCATCTTCACTTAATAATCCCATTTACAATGTATCACCACATTCTATTAACGATATCAACACTCCATATCCCCACAATTAATTAAAATATTTCTTCATAAACACAATTACCATATCCCATGATATGTTAACTCACCTAAGTTTGTTCTCTAAAAATTATTTAAAATCATCCCTAACTCCTTATTTCGACACATCAATCATGGGAATTTTTATAAATCCCCCATTATCTTGTCAAAATATTATTTATTCAAAGATAATCTTCTATAAATCCTAAACCAACCACCTAACACCTATCCTAAAAAATAATTAAGCAAATTTTGCTAACAATCTAACCTATCTTATCATTTCCTAAGAAAACCCGACACCACATTAGAAAACCCAACACTTTCAAACCCAGCCAACAAGATTATCGCTTGAAAACATGAACAAAAAGCTCAAATTACCAAATTATGATAATACAAACTCAACAAGGCTGAAATCACAGGTGATTTTTTTAAATCACCAGTGATTATTTAAGCCTAATTTGTAACTTCTTTTCAGGATCATCTTCTGATACTCTCAAACCTCAATCTTCTATTAGGGTCTCTTTTTCGTTATATTACATCAACAACAACATAATATTATCCAGGTAATGGCATTCACATTAACCAAGCATGTCTCATAGTAATTTTGGAGCTTGGTCAGTAGTCAACAAATGACCAGTCAGCTTCAAGCCCCGTCCATCATTTCTAATCAAGGTGGGTTGTTTAGTTTCACATGTTCATTTGCATATTTAGGTACATTTATCTATTATTTTATCCACCTCACATTATATTTTAAATACCTATATTGTTATATTGTCAAATATTTGGTTAGACATTATATTTTATCAAGTTGTTTACTATCCCCCAGAATCACTTGTGATTCATTAAATCACCTGTGATTCCTGTATGCTTTATTTTTGTACAGGATCAATCAACATTTCATTTATTATTTCCACTACATCTTTTGTAGTGCCAACATATTTTCAAGAATGGATTATTAGATGGAATTAGGAGGACCAAGCCATGAAATAAAGAGTATCAATTCTCTAACTGTCATCTGCCATCCCTTACATTGGGAGCAATACGACATTTTGCATGACCTTGAATTGTGTGTCATTCATTCCACACCTTTGGACCAACTACTGACCATATTCGAATCCACTCTGAGAATTCATGATGCCATTTATGAGTTTTGGGAGGCTTATTTTGAGGTCTTACGCATTCGAGCTTACTTGGCTTGGGTTGAGTATCAATATAAAACTGAATTAGAGGCCTTAAGATCTGAGGCTAAATCTGAAGATCAAACTGATTACTAATACTCAACTTATGATTTTGAATACTAGTACGACTTGAAAACTGAAGAAACACAATACATCTTAGACTTCTTTGAGAAATATATTGAGAACAAATATTCAGACTATCTAGAATAAGAGAACCTTGATTTTATTAAAAAGGAAGATTTTTCTTCATCTAAAAAACCTTGACAATGATTTGGACTCTAATTTTGATCCATAGTCTATATATCTCATATTTTGTTATCTACTAAATATTTGTAATAAATTTTGAACTTGTCAGAACATTTATTATTTATCCATTATATATCATGTCTTGTTTACAAAATCACTTGATTGTATAAACAATGGGTTGAAATCCTTACGAGGAAGTCCTCTGACATCTAGGGACTAGCCTTTTCTAGGAAATTTGCTTACGCTTTTTACTAATAAATATTTTGTGTAGTGTCTGTGATGGTAGCTTCATTCTTATGACATAAGTTGATTCATTTATTACATAGAGCACAACAATCAAACATTTTCCATCCACATCCTCGAGTACCTCTAAATCCCACCATATCAAGGTTTGGTATGTTTAATTTTCTTTCTTATGAGGTTAAGGTTAAGAGGTAAAATTTATTATGCACATTTTGGCACGCCCGGTGGGAGATTAGTACCTCATTATTTTATCTTATTTCATTAAAATAACATCTTTTTTATTTATTTGATTCTTTGTGTAATAATCATCTGTGATTGGTTAAATCACCTACGATTTCTCTGGGTGATTTTCAAAGCCTAACAATTTGATTTTTGGCTTCCTATTTTATGCCTTTTGCTTTCTATTTTTCCTAACCTATTTGCAATGTATTTTCTCTGGAAATATCATGTACTAGATTGTTGGATTGCTTGTTTTAAAAATTACTAAAATAAAAAGAAAAGGAGCGCATAGCGATAAGTCCTACAACCTTTCCTTTGTTGTTTGTAACAAACTCATTTATTTATTTTTCATTATTAGGTATTTGTGTGTTTGCTTAATATTTTACAAACTAGACAATTAGCTCGTAATCAAACTTCTGAAAATATGTCCACACCATTATCCACGTCGTCACAAAAAAAATCCCATTATCTATGGCAATGTATACACCACTATCTAGCACATTTTCTACACCATTACAACAACAAAACCCATTTCATAAACCAAGTACATATACTCCTCTTTCTGATGCCCAACGAGCTTGGGATGAAATAAAGGAGCAATATAACAAAGAAATGTGATAACAAATTTTAAGTTCAAGACGTCACTTTCATATTTAATATTTCCATACATTTGAGCAAGAAAGAAATTGAATAACCATACTCTCCTAGCTATCAATCAAAGACATCCGAACCTCCCTTCTATGATAGAGGAGACCCTCATTTCGAATCAATGTTAGATTCAAACCTTATTGCCCTTAATTCATATTTCATGGCTAGGGGTGTTCAACTCCATCCATTCACACATGAACCATTATCAAACATTCTAGATCCTTTATCTGGCTCTTCACAACAAGCTGGACATGAACCAACTTGGAATATCCCCAATCCACTATCTAGTTCTTCACCCCCCCTTGATATAAACCAACAACCTACACCCAGACCATCACATCCATATGATCCTTCATATAATATTGAAAGTCTTATTGATTCAAATCAGGAACCTATTATTCAAAAAAATACATTCATACATGCCTTTAAATCAACCTAAAACATTAGAAGTTGTGTCTTCCATTCCTATCTTTTCTCTTCATATGATTTCTTCTCAAGAAACAACTGCCAAAAAACATACATATTCACCAGACCATTCCATTTGTTCCACACCTCCCCTGTAGCAACATGGGTTCCTCTTCATCCACCCCTCTAACATCTTCACTAGTTCAAACATCTTCAATAAGTTCTATAAGCACTTCTATCGTTATATCTTATCAACTGGTTAGTACGTACATCCAAAGTATTACTATGTCTATTTCCTCATCATCTACCTTAGTTAACACTAGTGTTATTGCTAGCACTCATCATGTCTCAACCCAATCTATTACACACCTGTATCTGACAACAAATACTACAAAAAAACACTATCCTCTGCTACTTCTACCACACCCTTTCAACAATCCACCTCCTTATTCACAACCTTTCACTAGAACATCCCTTCCACTTCCTTATCAGTACATTTAATCATCATAACCATAAGTGTCTCAACCACTTTATGTGTTTCCCTCTCAACAAAATATCCCTTATCAAAAATATATTCCTCAGAAAAATATACCTCAACAAAACATTTCCAAGTAAAATATCCCATCTCAATACTATATCTCTTCCCATATCCCTTCACAAAAAAACATCCCATAATAAGATATCCCTTACCAGTAACCCACCCCATAATAGAATATTCCTATCAATATTCCATATTAGCATAACATACCCCAAACACATATCCCTACTTATCGTATTCCATCCTAATAACACATTCCACAACACAACATGCCTCAACCAAACATTCCATAGCAAAATGTGCCACAATACAACATGCCTCAACAAAATATTCCGTAGAAAATGTTCCACAATATAACATTCCACAAAAAAAAATTCCCTATCAATAGAACATATCTCAACAGTGTCAGATATACTCACAACCTAGCCAGTTTTCCTCATCCTCACAGCAACCACCATAATCTAATCCTCTGCAAGCTCTCATGAATTGTATATCTAGTCTTGAGGTTGCATCTTCAACACCAAAGAATGTACTCTCCTATGATCAAATATGTAATGAGCTCATTCACCCTTTAGTACCATACAAATATTATACACCTCATTGGGAACTTCTGAAATTTATCAAATTCTATAGCAAGAAAGACCCCCGACACACATTCATGCTTTCCTTCATTCTTTTTATTTAATAGCTCATGATCGGTAATTTATGCTGAGGAATTTTCCCATGTCTCTTGCTAGTCTTACATTGGATTAGTATAACAACATTCCTTAGTATTAAATTTTTTCATTCATGCAACTTGCACAAATCTTCCTAGAACACTTATCTATAAACATAGCCCGTAAATTCACTATTAATGACCTCTACACTATTAAACAATTTGAGGATGACTCTATTGATAATTTTGTTTCCTGTTGGAGAGGTACAATAAATAATTTTTCCTTTGTATTACTACAAGATGAATTGATCGAAGTATTCTTTCGATCATGCACCAAACATATGTTATTAACATTAAAAATTCAATCATTCTAGGCCTTTGACAAAGCCTTTACCATGGCTTGTAAACTGGAAGTTTGAGATTTAGAAGATGGTCGAGTTAAACTTTGTCCTAATAAACCACGAACTCACTTCCCATATGAAACATCCTCTAATCTTGATAAGTCCAATTCATCTTCTAACATTGTAGTGGTTAAATATATCCCTAACGAATATACCTACTACTGACCGTACCCATCAACCATTTATCTACACACCCATAGGAGAGACTTATAACGTAGTGTTTGACAAGATGCTAGCTCCAAATATGATATCTCTCCCACCTATTCGACCCATTGACACGTCTCTATCCAAAGCTTCTTGGTATCGAAATAATGATTATTGTAAATACCATAGGGTTAAAGGACACGACATTAAATTTTTTTTCACTTTTTCATAATGTTCTTCAAGATTTGATTGATAAGTGTAACCTTCACTTAGATAATCGAAATACACCCCTGAATAAAAATCTTGACATATTTAAACAACATTTCCTAATCACCCTTTGTCTTCTGACCAACCATAGACCAATGTTGTTCAAGATCACCATACAATTAATAGCATTACTAAAATATTATCAACACTTGATTCCACCAAAATACCATTTGAATCCGAATCTGCATACTCAGGATCAACATCAATGCTAGTTGAATCTAAATCCACATATTCAAAATTAACATCAACATCTATTGAATTGAAATTTATATCTACCAAACCCTTTTCCATCAGGTAAAATGTTGAAACCATCTCTTCCTTTGCATCACATGATATTACTCCATCCACCTCCACACCCATCACATCCTCTAGTATGACTACACATGCACCTACACCTAGGTTTACAAATATAAATATGATACCTATAGAAACATTCTTAGGATAAAAACTTCTTCCTAAACTAACTTTGGATCATATTTGTAGTCATTTTTACACCCACCATAGAACAAGGGGATCCCATGCGCACTGGCCTATCACCCAGTGGGTGTTAGGCACTCACCCGAGGCACACATGGGTGTGGAGTCTCTCTTTTATGTGAGTTAAGTGGGAAACCATCATCTACGTCAGGAACTTAATTAATAAAGGTGGAAATGAGAAATACAATCATCACTAGGCTCAGAACAAGCCTCTAGAAAAATGTATTCATTCCAAAAAGAGACTTACAAATAACAAATAGAGCTATAGTAGAAAGGAAAATATATAAGGATTTACATCTATTCCATAACATCCATGAACATAAATGAAAAAATACAGATATGAACTGAATCAATTACATTCATAATCATTCATGTTTATAACCTCATTACATTCAATGGACCCATTAGAGTACCACATCTTGATCAGACTGAAGTCATACATCACAGCAGGGATCATGTACTTCATCCATAAAAAGAAAAATTTATATCCCATCCCCTTAATACATTACTTCCTTATATAGCCTCTACCCAATCCCACAGAGTTCTCCCAGTATTTCTGCAGAGCTCCGCTCTCTATATTCTCCTCACTTTTCTATTTGATCTATATATCTCTTTTTCTTTTGTGAGTGCTCACATATATAGGCATCCCAAAGTGCCAACTCGTCCTTCTACAACCTCAGATCTGATGCCAATTGTCTGAATGTGGTCCTCCATGGAATCATTCTTCTCTAGACCTGAGCTCTCCACTTTTTTCCATAATGTCTTCTAGAACCTTCAATCATAGGGCATATTCCTTTCATGGGCATCACGTTGCCATGCTGACACCTAATCCACTCTAGATGTGCAGTTGGGTCATGATTTTCTCGTGTCCTGCCAAAAATGCCCAATATGGCTAAGTCCTAAAACCTTAGCTCTATCTACGAGTGTGCACTATGAATTTTCTTAAACCCTTCCTTAAACCATGCCATGTGTGCCTTCTCCTTGCGTGCACTTCTTCAACTAGGCCTCACATGCCTATGCACCTTTTTGTACTTAGCCACTATTTTAGGGTCCCAACATCACCCCACACTATTCCTGTTCTCTGTCCGCATGAACACTTCTCTAATGAATAAATAATTATAGTAGACTTACATCTTGGAAAAATAATAAGGGGATGAAGAATTTTGGAAAGAAGAAAGAATGGGGAAGTGATGGAATTATTGCAACAAGCTAGGAAAATCTTTCTATAATTCGGCCTCCAACTTGTTCTAGGCATCGACTTCTTTTGTGCTCTCTGACAGATGTTTCCAACTAGGGCGCTTACCTCCTAAAAAATTATTCCATCTCCTTGAGCATTCATAGTGTTTACAATTTTCTCCAACTCCTTGCTCATGTCTTCAAGTGCGTCCATCCTTCTAGTAATCTGTGGGTATAGTTCCTTCAACTAGTTTTTGATTAAACCCCTTAAGGTTTTAATGGCCTCATATTTCTTCTCAACCTCAGCATGGATTTTTTCCCTTTCTACCCTATTTCCCTTATTCTTCTCTTGACACTCCTTTAGCTCTTCCTTGTGATTGGTGACCAAGATGCTTGCCACTCTATCCCTGTCTACGTAATTATCGTACGTTGACCTCAACAGACTATGTAGCAATACTGACATCTGTAAGTACCTTGCTATACTTAGCAATGATTGCTACCACTTTCAATTTGTCCTCCCTCTCAAAGTGTGCTTTCACTTCTTCTGTGGACTCTAGGGCCAATGGTTATCTCTCCATGGTGAGGATGCACGTCATATCTTCTAAGCATTCAAGAGTGGATCCATACTTCTGCACATGCAGCATTAGGTCTAGATGCTTCAACATAATGGCGCTCATGATAGACTCCATATTTTCTTATACTTCATGCACCTTCACCTTCTCATCCCTTAGTTTTCACTTCAACTGTGTGCTAATCAAATCTTCTTATTTCAAGCCCTTAGTCTTCTCAGCCAAATCCTCTTCCTTATTTTCTAGCTTTTCCTCTAGAAATATTACTCTATCATTTCTTCCAAAGAGCCTAGCCTCAATCTCAACCATGATCTTATTCAATGCATTACATAACTTCTTATTCGAGAGTTGCTGGGCATTTACCAAGGGGTTGGCCTCCTTAGACTCCGGTACTGACATGATTTCCCCTTGGTATACTTCGAACTCTAGCTCATCAATATGGGACTCAAATGCCCAAGAGAGAATCTTCCTTGTTCTGGGGTACATGCCCTCCTCTTCAAATGACTCTATAGCTAAAATTTATTCCGTGAGTATAGTGCTCTGGAAACATGCACGTAGCACCTTCCTTTGGTCATCAACATAGCCCATGACCTGTCCTCATTTTGTATCAAGGCTCTTCCTTCCCGAGTGCATGGCTTTGGGGAAAATCATCGTTAGACTCGGACCTCCTCCCACACTAAATTGTTCTTTCTCAACACTTTCCTTCTTACCCTCTTCTATTACCATGTCAGCGTTGCGTTCTAATTCTTGTTCTACCAAGGCCTCAATTATTTTTATCACTTCTCTTTCTACCACCTTGTTTACTTGCTCCTGTGTAAGGCTTGGATCTTTCTGCTTCTACGTGCCAACCTCCTCACTTCTTCCCATGTCATGGGTTCCTTCCTCATCCTGGATACCCTTACACCACATGAAAAGGAACTCATATTCTTCTTCTCTTCCCTCTTCTTCTGAATCGTTCATGTTGAATACATGTGGCTCTTGATCTCTTTCAAGATAATCTTCTTCAGGATCATCTTCTTCAAGATCATCTTCTTCATCATTATCATCATTTTCACATATGTATTTCTCCAAGCTCTCATTTTCTTCTGATTCAGTCTCCTCTTCTATCCTCTGCTTCTTTCTGAGAGGTGACTATTCCGTAGGGGATCCAACCTTCTCTACTTTCTCTAGCGGCTTCTCTTTGGCGAGGGGTTACTCTAGTGCCTCTTCTTCCGGGGTCTTCTCCTTTACCGGGGATTTCTTCCTATGCATATAGGTGCTAGGTTTGGCACTTTCCACTGAAGCGCTTACTGGCTGGGAAGTCTAGACTCTTGGTGCTTTTTCTTCTTCTCTCTCTCCCTTTTATTGAGTGCAGGCTTTCTTCTACCCGCGGGATCTTCAGGTATGGAGACATCATTCTCCAGGTATGCACCTTTCTCGAATTTTGGCCTAATGTAGAGATATACATGCACCATGGACTTTCCTACAATTTTTAGAGTCAGGGGTTTCATCATTCTAATTTCATGTGTTACATACTTTTCTATGTACACATGCTTCTTGGGGTAGACTCGCATCCTGCGCATCTCCCTGTGGTCCTGATCAACTTCACTAAGGTCAAACCTTAGTCTCTTTGCTTTTTTGAACCTATTAACTCCCACTTGAAAGTACTGGGTGGTGAAGGAGAATGGGATTTTGCACCATGGGCTCATGGTTTCATCCACCAACTTGAATCTGCCTATCTGGAAGTGCTGGTACACAACAAATTCAGCTTCTCCCATTGTAAGCACCGGTAGTTTTTTTAGGATTCTCCACTCTACCTCGAACACATCCCTTAAGCACTTATACCACTTGTCCAGGTGTGCCTTGTGGGAGGTTTTCATTGTTTCACGTGTATACTTTGAAAATATTTTCATGGGTGAGGGATCTTCAGTCAGATACTCCCAAACGAACTTGTTACCGCATCAGGCACTCCTATCTCTGAAAATACAATTGTCAGGAGGACATTTCCAAAGAGTATCTTGTCTCCTTCCTAAGCACTACTGATTATCTCATCTACAATGAAGGCCGATAAATTGTATATTGTGCCCTCTGATATTTTTCTGCATACATTCAACCAGGCCTTATTTACCTACGTCCACCTTTCTTGATCATTTAACTTTGTGATTAGGTGTATGGCCATTCTCATGACGGGATCTGGTATTTCCACAATATCAAAATATATTGACCCCATCTTTTAATCATATGCAGTGATGGTTGATTTGATGGCATCCTTGACACTCAGGTCATCATCTATGTTATCTCCCATGCAAATGAGGCATGTAAACTTCAAAATCAGCTAGGGGTTATGCAACTATTGCGCCCCACAAAGTAAAAGTGGTCCTCATGCATGCACAACATCAGCCATTGATAGAGGCACTCAGACTTTCCAAAGTGGGGCAACTCATAAAGTTGTAATAACCCTGCCTTCTCCAACTTCACTTTTACATCATTGTTATAGATGGGCAAACCTTCTGGTGTCCTTTTGTTCATCAGGCGCACTAACTCCAACACTATTTCCTTCTCTATTGCACTTGTGTGATGGTTATAATCACTCACTTCCATCTTTCTCAAATGGGATTCCCACTCTTTCCCAAGAAAAACCACATCTAGGTACTACATTTCTTTATACCACTCCTCATTCATGCTTGTGGTGGTTGTTGCTGGCTCTCTAACCTTGCCCTTGCCCTTTCCCTTTGGCTTCTTGGGTGACATGGTTAGTTTCTTGGGTGCCATTGCCTAGGTCCTCTTATCACTTTAATCTCTTCTTGTTACTCTTCTCTTCCACTTCTTCCAACCTTAAGATCACAAACTTTTGAAGAAAACCTCTTAAACTCGTGCCCTAGTTTTTCAAACCCTAGCAAGGATAATACTTTCACAAGACAACACCTTCTCACAACTTCTCTTATGTCCATGAAATCCCTTCCTTCTAGTTCACAAATCCAAACTAGTTACTCACGCTCAAACTCTTCAAAGTTTTCTTCACACAGATTAGTTTTGGAAGCCCTAGTTTGCAGTGATGTAAAAGCGCTTATTTCTTCATGTATGCAAAGTAAATAATGAAATGCCTTGACCTTCTATTTATAGTTTTCTTACTTGGTACCATTAAATGCTACCTTACTACCACCATACTCTAACACTTAATGCAAATTTTTCAAACAAACCCGACTTTAACACTTTAATTCACGCACCCAACCTTGCGCAAATAATTCTCCAACCTTCTAGCATGTAACCAATCCATCTTGACAGGAGACTCTTACGCACGCGTAACCAGTAATGAAGGCACTTCTTCTGTCATGATTTTTTCTCTCGCCTACCTCGTGTTGCTTATGCGCTTCTTCTTCTCTTGTACATGGATCCCCAATGTAGCCTTATCCTGACACCAACCATCCTTTTTCACCTTTTCTTGCATGTACTTTCTTCACAGGGCCATTCAACTGGGATTTCAAATGCAATCCTTCCTACCACTTCATACTTTAATTTATTCCACCTTACTCCACCCCACACTAAAATGATGTGCAGTCCTCCACGTAGTTACAAATTTTAAAAAGTAATGAGATTATAGGTGTCCAAGGCATAACACAAAACAACAACGAGAAAGGGAAACACAAGAAAGGAAAATACATTAAATAAAATCCTAAACTAACTGGCAATACTGCCTTATTTACAAACACCAAGAAGACTTATTTATAATAGGGCTTCATCCTACTCCCATTGAAGTGTCCTGGAAATCTCGTCCCATCCAGCGCTTGTAACTGGCACGCACCCAAATCAAGGATGTACGAGATGGTGTAGGGATGCAACCAATGCACTTTTAACTTCCCAGGATGGCACATAAACTTAGAATCATACCGTAAGACCATTTTCCCAATCTCAAACTTCTTGTTCCTAATGTGGAAATCATGCCATGCTTTTTTATTTTCTTTTTCTGTTGTTTGGCTCCATTTGGCCAACGATCACCTTTCATCTAGCTTCATTAATTTATCAATCCTTTCTTCCAGCACGTGCTCATCAGCTAACCCTCTTGCACACGCTATACATAGAGAAGGTAACATAAACTCAATTGACAAGATAACTTCCACACCAAACACCAATTAAAATGGTGTGGTTTTGTTTAATATTTTATAAGTTGTTCTATAAGCCCATAATACGGCTAATACCTTGTCATCCCAATCTTGTCTTCCAACATCACAAACGGTTATCAAGGTATGACTCAGTATCTTATTAAATGCTTATGTGGTTCCATTTGCTTGTGGGTGATAAGGTGTAGTTTTGTGATGAGCCACCATGAACTCTACTAACAGGATCCTCATGGTCTCATTCAAGAAATGTGTACCCCTATCACTGGTTAAACTTAAATAGCATCCATACCTTGTGATAATGTTATCCCACAAAAATCTTGTTGTTGTAGCTGTTGTACAATCTTTAGTTGGGGCTACCTCTTCCCACCTTGTCAAATAGACCGTGCAAGTGATTACATAGCGTGATCCAGTCCTACGTGTTGCTGGTGCAATAGGGCCTACAAAGTCTATTGCCCATTTCTCAAAAGGTTCAGTGCTAGGGATAGGGCACAAAGGCATTTCATCTCTCCTTTCTAGCTTACCAACACACTGATAATGGTCACATGCTTTATAATATTCCTTGCAATCCTTATACATAGTTTCCCACCACAATCTTGCCATTAATATTTTATGTGCGGTGACGTCACCTGCATAATGTCCACCTGCAATTCCTTCGTGTGATTCCTCTATGATGATGAGGCACTCATGCTCTAGTACACACCTGCGTAAAACTTCATCACACCCCAGTTTGTAGAAGTCCCCACTGATTAACATGTAGGGCACAGCACGTATGGCTAATTAATTTTTCTCTAATGTCTTCATCCCTTCTGGTGCCATACCTATTTTAAGGAACATAACAATATCCTCCAAGTCTGAGGGCGCGTGCCACAACCTAAATAGTTGTGCATCTGGCATGGTATCTTCAATGCTTTCTGTGTCCTCCCCTGAATCAATCCTAGACAAATGGTCAGGTATAGAATTACTCTTTCCTGGTTTGACAACTACGGTGAACTCAAACTCTTGGAATAATAGCACCCACTAACATATGTGCCCTTGTAGGATGGGCTTGTTCACCAAATATTTCAATGCCATGTGGTCAATGTAGAAGATAAAGGGAGTTTTTATAGTAGATATTTCCTGAACTTATGAAGCACGTAGATCATAGACAATGCCTCACGCTCGGTCGTAGTATAGTTCTTATCTGCTAGTGTCAATTTCCTACTTACAAAGAATAGGGGGTGATCAGAAATTCCCTCATTAGGTTGTACAAGCACTGCCCCAATGGCCATTCTGGAGCCATCTACATGAACATGGAAGGGCTTATCCTAAGAGGGGAAACATAATATAGGCACGGTGACAAGCCTATCCTTCAATGTGTCAAATTCCTTCTGCTACGCCTTTCTCAAATGGAAGGAACTTTTATGTCTGAGAAACTCTTCTAAAGGCATGGAAATCTTGGCATATCCCTCGATGAACTTTCGATAGTATCCCACGTGTCCAAGAAATCCGCGCACTGCGCTTTGAATAGTTGGCTCCGCCAATCCGACAATCACTGTAATTTTGGCAGGATCCACTAGCAATCCTTCTTTACATATGATGTGTCACAATAGGGTCCCAAATGGGGTGGAAAATATGCACTTCTTGATGAGGAAGAATGTCCTCAACTGCCAACACCTTTCAAACATCAATCTCAGACTGTCATAATGGTCCTTGACCAATCCATACACAGTCCAATCATCAAGGTAGACTTGGAGAAATTTACGGATGAAGTCCTGGAAGGCCTGCACTACAATGCATGAGAATACAGCAGGCACGCTCTTCAACCCAAACGGAATGACCATATAGGTAAAACTTCCCCACTCAGTGGTGAAGGTTGTCCTCCGCTGGTCTTCCTTTGTAATCCTCACTTGGTGATAGCCTGAGAACCCATCCATGAAAGAGTATACTTCGTGCCCTGCCACTCCTTCCAAGATTTCTTCAGTGAATGGGGTTGGGAAGGGATCAATGACACACATTAAATTCAGATCCCTATAATCAACACATATCCTTATCCTTCCTTGCTTTTTGATACTAATCACCATTGGAATTATCCACCCTGACTCCTCCAAAGCCTCTATGATTCCTAATGCTATCATCTTATCTATTTCCTCCTTGAACTTCACACACAGATTAGGATTCATTTGGTATGGTCTCTTTCGGATAAGGCACGCACCTTCCTTCAACTTAATTCTCATTTCCTCCAACGAATGGTGAAATCCTTTGAGTTCATGATACCCACGTGGGAATAAATCCTCAAACTCACGTAAAAGATCAATGATCTTAGATACTTCCTTCTCTACCCAATAATCTCCAATGATAACTTCCTTGGGTTCCGCCTCCAACCCAATATTAACCTTCTTTTTCTTTAAAGGCTCATGATAGGCATGCGTTATTTCATCAACACTATCCATCACTTTGTGCAAGCCTAGAGAATGGTTAACCTCCAAATTTTCCACTTCTTCACCATCAATAACATACGCCATCTTCCCCTTTTGTTTTTACAAACACGTGTGCTCAAGTTGTATCTCTTCTATTTCTTCTTCATCAAATCGCATCTCTAGGCCAGGTTCACCTAGCAAATCCAGTAGCCTATCTTCTTCCATGGCACTATCTACAATGGTAAGGCACTTGACAACCTGTAATTCCTTATCCACCAAGGGTTTTGTGCTCCGATACTCAAATGTTTGAATGAGATCAGCCACTAACTCTTGCCAATTCCCTGTCTCGTGGCGTGTCTTAGAATGAATGTATCATGCACATGCACAACTTGGGCAGGGTGGAATACAACTTGTGAACCCATAATGAGGGTGGTAATGCTTATGCGCTTCCCATCTAGGCTATCTCACATGCTTGGATATGGAAGGAAGCCATCTCTTTACCATGGTAACATTTTATAGACGTGGGCATGTTGCTCCTGCAAAACCTTAGAGAGAAGGAAATTCTTACCTCACTCCATTCCAAGAGACTATCCCAATGTATTTCCCACCAATTCATAGCAGTTCCAAGTAGGAAATAACTTAACATCCCTCTTAGTTCATTTTCCTTTTTCCACTGAGCTTCCATCTTCTGTAAAAATACCTTAGGGGAGGCTCCTCTTAAGTAGTTATGTATCTCCTTTCCTCTTAGGTGCTAGATCGTACGCGCCTTTATCACCTTTATCACCGATCCTCTCAAATGTCATCTAATTAACTCATATGTTCCACGCATCTAATTATCAAATGTTATACTGGTGGTGTCACTTAGGGACTGAGCATCCTCAAACTAGATAACTCCTTATGTGGGATGAATTATCCCTTGATCTCTGATTGATCACACATATATTCTATTCAGGACCTCTTCTCCCAAAGGTTTAGTATAGGGTGTTGATTTCCCATCAGCCAAGGGTATGATGACCTATTCCTCCTCATTCTCAAACCTTATGTACCCCTTGTTAATCGTAGATCTATATTATTCTTATAACACCATGGGCACCCAAGTAGTGCTGGGCAATTATCCACCTTGACAAGCGCTAAGACCTCAAAATCCCCAGTAAACTTGACCCCTTGAATGGTAATAGCTACATCCTTTAAGACACCAATGGGCATTACCTTCATTTTGTTTTCCATATACAACACATTCAAAGAAAACTGTAATGTAGGCCTTCCCATCTGATTCCAAGCATCTAAGGTGAGAACATTGACCTTCGCGCCTATGTCAATGAGGATATTACTAAGGATCCATCCATCCATGACCACATTTAACGTGATCTCCTTATCATAGTCAAGGCTATGAGGGGGAAGGTTTGTATGAACAACCTGCCTCTCGCACTTCCTTAGCATGTGGTACCTTCTCTCTCAACCATGCTCCTAGTAGGGGAATAATATTCTCTTGCCTTAGTATTTTACATACTTCCTTGACCTCATCCAGGTCATCTTGTGGTGCCTCGACCTTCCTTCTTTGCTCCTCCCTCTTGGACTGCTCCTTTAGAAATTGGATTTCTCCTTGTAAACTCCGAATGACGTCTATGGTATCTTGATTTACCTACTTTTGATGTGTAGGTTCTAGGTACTTCCTATGTACCACTTCTTCCCTTGAAACTAGGTTCTTTTGCCTTGGTATTTCCTTTATGCGCGTAGCCTCTACTCTTGTTGTTACCATAACAAGTTCTAAGCCTGCATCAGGTGTTACCCATGGCATCCATTGTGTGTCCACCTTATTAATGCTTACCATTGTAGCACCCTTATCTTTTTGGTGCTGCTAATTCATGTGCTTAAACAAATCAGGGCACTCCTCATACTTGTGCTTCTTCCTTCACCATGAGCACTACAATAGGTATGGGCACTCTCATTTGTAATGCTCTGTAGACCCACAATTAAAATAGGTTCCATGGATCTGGTCAATAAGCCTACAATCCTTAGTATCATGGGTCGTAGAGGTGTAGATCTTATAGTAGCAAGACACATTATTCTGAATTGTGTGGTGTAACAAGGGGCATCTACTTGTATCATGGTCCCCATGAAAAATTTCTTAGTCTATTGTCATGGCACGTGCATTCCTCCGGGGGCAACTATCCTTGACATTCCCTTCTACTTCACAATCTGTACACCATATACCACTGCGAGTCTCATGGGATAAGTTTACAGACAACTTGTCTAGTTGCTTAGTGATAGGAGAAATTTGAGCCTCCATAAACGGGCTTACACCAATATCAACACTTCCAACAGCTTTGGCACGCAGAGCATCTTTTAACACCTCACGTGGGTCTGTGAAAGTTTTATGAGATAAAGCTCTTCTAAAAGGTGTTCAACCCCCCAAAAAACCATTGAGCATGCTGTGAAGCGTGAATGTCATATGAAAATTTTGACAGGAGGGTCTTGAACTGTGCACCATACTCCTACAAACTCTCCTCCATTCCCTGTTGAATCTCCTTTAGGGAACTGATGCTCTTCCATTTAAACTCAAGGATGTGGAATTATACCAAGAAGGCATTCTTTAAGGAAGTATAATCCACCACTATTTGATGAGGGTCATATTTCCTATACCATCTATGCACACATCCTTGTAATGTCATTTCAAACTGACTAGCCTTCTACTCTGGGGTTGTGATCCTCTTCACGCACCATAGCAGCTCACACATGTGAACATGTTTTGTAGCATCTTCAATACCCCTATAATCTAGAAAATGTAAAGACATCTCAAAGAATACTTGAGGAGGTTGTTAGGGCCCTTGCCCTCCTAAGCTAGAGCCTGGGTTTCCTCTAGTGTTTCCTCCACCACCGAATCCACCAGATCCACTAGGTCCTATGCCTCCTAAGCCACTAGATCCTCTAGATCCACCAGGTATTGTAGTGGTCATGTCAAGGGTCCCTAAAGTTCCAATGAACTCCATGCCGATGGTCTATGATAATTCCCCACTACCACTAGTGTACCCCGCACCACTCCTAGATGCAAAACCAAAGGCTTGTGTACTTTATCCTTGTCTAAAAATTCCTCTGAATACTGGAATAGTATGTGTAGCCATAGAAGTGGGAAATGAATAATTGTATCTCCTAGGCACAGATCTATCATTTCCACTGATACCAACAGGGTCAGTGATACTCCTTCCTTGATCTAGGAAACCAAGCACCATGGTTTGATCACTAGGTGGGTTCAGATACATTCGAATGACTCTTCTCTCTCCATGCAATGAACTCTCATCAGAATCTAAATGGGTCTCTCTTACGTGCTTGCCAAGATGGGGTAGCATAGACTGCTTAGGTTCCATGTCCTCTGTGTGAACCTCAACTCCTTCCCACAACGTCTACCTCCATAGATCCATCACACTTGCAACCTTACGTTGTCTATCAATCTCCCTTTCACGTGCTTCACTATATTTGAGTTGTCTCTCCTCCATTTCTTTCTCCATTGTAATATCTTCCATCTTCCTCCACCCTAGCTTCCTCACATAGTGCTCAGAATGGTTTAGTTGGCCATCAAAAATACCTCTAAGACTCAAGGTAACAATAAAGATCTTCATTTCTAGAGGGATAACATGTAGAAATGATCCTTTGGGCTCCCATAGAAACTCAAACTTAGAAACTTCTAGACAATAATATGTAGAAATAGCATACTCCAGAGTGTACCTAGCCAGTACTCCTTTCCACCAATGGTCCATAACACGATTCCACATCAAATATGCATCATACAGCCTCTGGTATTATTCTTGGGTCCACACGCATGATCTACAATACCAGCTTGATCTAGACGCATATGACAAGGGCCATTCATACAGCTCTGTTAGGAAGCAACAGAAAAAGTTTCATATCAATCATGGTAGAGGTTCTCTTCTACCCATCTATGTGCATCAAACTCAAATCCAGTGCTGAATATCTAAGAAAATTCATCCTCCGTGCTCTTGAACTATGATTCAACACTTTCCAAAGTTAAATGTTCTTTCATCACTCATTACACAGATCATGATGTATGTCATTTCCCACTACAACTTCAAAAAGATGTCCCGATAATGGAACCAAGATGTAGTCATTTTTACACCCACTAAAGAAAAAGTGAATCCCATGTGCATCGACCTATCACCCTAGTGGGCACTCACCCAAGGCATGCCCAGGTTTCGAGTCTCTCTTTTATGTGAGTTAAGTGGGAAACCATCATCTATGTCAGGAACTTAATAAATAAAGGTGGAAATGAGACATAAAATCATCATAGGGCTCATAACAGCCTCTAAAAAATGTATTCATTCCAAACAGAGACTTACAGATAACAAATAGAGCTACAATAGAAAGGAAAATACATAAGGATTTACATTTATTCCATAACATCCATGAATAGAAATGAATGGATATAGATATGAAATGAATCAATTATATTCATACGCATTCATGTTTATAACCTCATTACATTCAATGGACCCATTATACTACCAAAACTTGATCAGATCGAAGTCATACTTCACAACAGGGATCATGTCCTTCATCCATAAAAAGAAAAATTTATATCCCAGCCCCTTAATACATTACTTTGTTATATAGCCTCTACCTAATCCCACAAAGTTCTCACAACATTTATTTTGAGCTCTTCTCTCTATATTCTCCTCTCTTTTCCATTTGATCTATATATCTCCTTTTCTTCTATAGGTGCTTGCATATATAGGCATCCCAAAGTGCCAACTCATCCTTCTGTAGCCTCAGATCTGATGCCAAGTGTTTGAATGTGGGCCTCCATGGGATCATGCTTCTCCAAGCCTGATATCTCCACTTTTTTCCATGATGTCTTCTAGAACCTTCTATCACAGGGCATATTCCTTTCATGGGCATCACATTACTAGGATGACACCTTATCCACTCTACATGCACAGTCAGGTCACGATTTTCTCATGTCCTGCTCAAAATGCCCAATATGGCTAAGTCTTGAAACCTTAGCTTTGTCTGCGTGTGCGCCAAGGTTTTCTTAAACCCTTCCTTAAGCCTTGTCTTACGTGCCTTCTCCTTGAGCACCCTTCTTCAGCTAGGCCTTGCGTTCCTACACACCTTTTTGTACTTAGCCACTATTTTAGAGTCCCAACAATATTTGTCTCTCTCTGACAAAAAAACACAATCCTAAATAAGTAAAACCCACAATCATTTAGATTATATTAGCCACATTATTCAAAATCCTCTTCCTTCATTAGCATCAACTTCAATAAACACACGCAGCTCATCTAAAACCTCAAAGGGAACCATCAAACAATGTGTGTTTTAGGTCTTTAAAAGTCCTTATTATAATGAAACATACCATTTCTATGGCCCTCCTCCTTTTCTTCCAACTCCTCCTATAATTTCCATTTCCACTCTTAGTGATCCTCTTTTCATGCTAAGTTCGAGACCTAGCTACCAAGCTTCCAAAATGGGACCTCATGAACATGAAAATATTCAAAATTTTAAAGGCCCTTATTATGTACCCCAAAATAAGAATCCCTTGCATGGTCCTCAATCCCTTATACAAAGGAGTAACCCCATTATTTCAGGTCCAAATCTTATCTATCAAGATTTCATAAGTAGCTCCCATCCTTCATCCATCACAACACCCAAGAGCCCTTAACAACCAATTAACAACCCCCGAACAAGGTATTACTTCCATCAGAAGATAAGATATCTAAAACTCAATCGTCATTTGTACATGCACCAAAGGGGAATTATGCAACCATTTTGGAAGACCTCCTTCAACAATCACTCATAACATTACCACCTCCCAAACCATCATACTCATGAGGATGGAAAACCATTTGCTATGATTTTAATGTCTCTTTTGAATATCACATGGCACGAGGAAATTCCACAGAAAATTGGAAAGCCTTCCACTTATTTTCTCAGAAGCATGGAGATCCAAATCTCCTTTCTTATGAACCGCACACTTCGGCATCTTCACCTAAAGATAAAACACCCATCCCTTCTCATCAAATTAATGTTTTTCACATTATTAATTGTTCACAAAGCTACAAAATGGACTCATCTGAGCCTAACAAAGGTAAAAATTTTGTATCCATACCTCTGTCACTAGAATTGTCTGCTCCATCAGAAAAACCAAAATTATCTATTCACATAGCTTCCAAAATACCTGATGAAACAACATCATCAAAATCTAATATTTCAATCCAAATTTCACCACCTTCGTCATCTACTATGATACAGAAGGTTATTGTTAAGAACTTACACCATGATCCCATTAAGATGTCACTTTATGAATTATTAAAAACATCACCCTCTCATAAAAAGGCCATGATTGAAGCTCTACAATCATTAACAGTACCAAAAGATGGCCCTTCTTCCTTTTAAAAAAATTAGGGGCTCTTAAAATGTCCACTGCCATATCGTTTGAACCATCTAAGATTCCTATGCTCAGGCCCGAGGAACATGACTTGCCACTTTTTATCACCACCCAAATAGATGATGTTCTCATTAGAAGGGTCATGATTGATGGAGGCACAACCATCAACACTATATCATCCATTGCATTAAATCAACTTAATCTATCTCCTTTTGTTGTTGGTAAAACTCCATTTTTATTGTGATCCTTCAACGATACTATCACACCCACATTAGGTATTGTTATCCTTCCAATTAAAGTTATCAATAAAACCTTACATGATCTCTTCTACATCATAGAGGGATAATTCCAATATAACATGTCATTAGGACACTCTTGGATATAAATTATGTGATGTGTACCCTCTACGCTTCATCGGTGTCTCAAATAAGAACATGAAGGTCAAACATTTAGTCCTTGCAAATCTAAATCCATTCGCTAATTATTATTTGACATATTGTCCACACAATATCCTTATACTGAAGTCTAAAACAGAATCATCTGATGAGGAATCTACTAGTACACCCATCTCTTCCTACAAGTTATTGGATGATTCTTCTCTTAGTGCTGTTGTACAATGTCTCACATTAGGAGAGTATCACCTTCTCATGCTCAACTCCATCCCTTCACCTAAGACCTATGGTCACCTTAACAAACAACCCATGTATGAGCCTAATAGAGGATATGTTATCTCTTATGGTCCTTCTTATCTTAAAACAAACTTTGTCTATGGGGGAATTGATCACCCTTCTTCCTAAATCATTGATCTGCATCGAGTCATGCCATTTGTATCAGACTTCAGATCTCTAGATTACCCATATTTTTGTCATATGTACCTTCATCATTGCACATGGAATAGTTTTGGCCATGGTCGTTATGAATAGGGAATACATGACTTGATTACCCAACGTGCTCTTAAAACCTATGAAAATTATGACCTAGGTTACAAGAAACCTGGTTCCAACCCATCTAAACCTACTATATCTATAAACATCACTAAATGTGAATCATATTTTCCTATGACCTTTGAAGATCCTATCAACATAGATGAAAATATATTCATCCCACCTTACTTTTTTTAGTCAATAATATATCCTTACGACCATTGACTTAACAATCTAACCATGACACTAAAAAAATACCTCTTGTTTGGCCAAAAATGGTTGAGGAAGACTTACCTATCATAGATATCCTCCAATGTCGTGATGATTAGGAAATCCTTTCGTATATGGGAGCTGAGGATCACTTCCTTCAGAAAAAATTAGCATCTGAGACACCAACTCTCCTTAACAAATCCACCATCGACATTAACTTAATAACCCCTTCAGATTCTTGTATAGTTAAAGTCATCCAATCATTGAGTCCATAATAACTAGAGTACTTCACTTCATTCTTATCAAAATATTATCAAACCTTCACCTGGTCATATAGTGATATGTCTGGAATTGACTCCAATATTGTGGTACACCATATGGCCACATATCCTAATGTTAAACCAGTTACACAAAAACTACACAAAATACATCCATGTAAATCTCTCCTTGTTAAATAAGAGTTACAACATATTTTATCTGCTAACTTCATCACACCTATTGATTATCCACAATGGGTCTCTAATATTGTTCTTGTAACTAAAGCATTGGGTAAGTTATGCATCTACACAAATTTTAGGGATCTCAATCTCACTTTTCCAAAATATGATTTCCCCCTTCCAAACATATCTTAGCTCATTGACATAATAGCTATCCATGAAATTCTCTCCCTTATGCATGGTTTTTCTAGTTATAATAAAATCCTCATTCCCACAAAAGATCAACACAAAACCTATTTCATCACTTATTAGGGAACCTTCGGTTATCATGTCATGCCATTTTGTCTTTAAAATGTAGGAGCTACTTACCAATGTACCTTAACCTACATTTTTCACAACCTTATCCAAAAAATTGTTGAAGATTACGTTGATGATCTCTTAGGAAAATAAAAACAATGCAAAAAACATCTCAGCATCCTTGAGTCAATCTTTCCTCGCCTTATCCAGTATTTCCTTCACCTCAATCATGCAAAGTGTGTTTTGGGTGTTTTCACAAAAAAATTATAGGATTCATTATATCCAATCAAGGTATTGAATTTGAACTAGCTAAGGTTAAAGCCATTATTGAAATGCCTCATCCATATAATCTTAAACAACTACATAGCCTTCAAGAAAAATTGTATTCAATACAGTGTTTCATATCACAACTCTGTAATCATTGTCAGCCTTTTCATCATCTCCTCCACAAGGACATAAAATTTCATTGGGATTCTGGTTATTAGAAGACCTTTGAAAAAATCAAGCAGTATATTTTATCAACTCCTGTGCTTACACCACCACGTGAAGGAGATTCATTCTATCTATACATATCTTCTTCAAAACATGCTTTAGGAGCCATGCTAACTCACCATGATGGTCAAGGGACGTGAACAAGTTGTATACTATATTAGCTACACACTCCATGAATATGAAACCTGTTACACTAAAGTTGAAAAGTTGTGTTATGCTTTGTATTCTGCCACTTCCAAATTGTGTCATTACCTTCTCAATCACAAAACCTATGTTGTTACCAGTTTTAATCCCCTCAAAACTATGTACTCTAAACCATATCATAGTGACCATATCACTTGATGGCTTATGCTCATGACCAAGTTTGATCTCGAGTTCATTTCACAAAAATCTATTAAGGGCTAAGCTTTTGCAAACTAGCTCATTTACGCTCCCCGTACTGATAATCAAATTCCTCATGAATATTTTCCCAATGAGACCATCAACAATGTCGATGAATATGATTTTATCCCTGTCAAAAATACCTTATTCTTTGATGGTTCTAAATGTCAGGAAGGAGGAGGAATTGGTTTTTTTAGCATACCCCCTTGGGGTATTCCCATTCCATTATCATTCAAAATCAATTTTGAATGTACCAATAATATGGCAGAATACAAAGCACTAAGTATGGGTCTTACCACTGTAATTCTCCTAAGTATTCATATATTAGACATTTACAGACACTCAAAACTTGTTATTAGTCAAGAAAAAGGATAATACCAATTCAAATATGAAGTCCTACAAAAATATAACACTAATGTTTATTTTCTTCTTGAGGCTTTCCATCATTACACCATCCAAACCATCCCACGATCCTCTAATAATTTTGTAGACACAATGGCCTCTTTAGAGACCTAATCCCTTTGGAAACTGAAGAATCAAAAGATAACACTAAATTATATGCGGTTTTCCAAAGACTAGACCATCCCTTATAGGAAAATCAAATCCCTTCTCTCAACACTATTGACAATAATCAAATTGATTCATGGTATACTCAAATATATGACTATCTTCTTGAATCCGAAATCCCATTGGATTTGTCACATAATGCTAAATGGTAATTCATTTAACGAGTTACTCACTTCATTATCATTAGTGGTATACTCTATAAATCAAGTTATAATGGTATACTATTAAGATGCCTTAAATCACATGAATCAATCAAATCCATTGAAGAAGTCCATGATGGTACCTATGGAGGACATTTCAGTGGAAATTCCATCGCTAAACATGTTATACAACTAGGGTATTACTTTCCTACTATTACCAAGGACTGTTGTGCATATGTTAAGAAATGTGTGAAATGTAAAACTCACTCAGATCTCATTCACATCCCCAATCAAGAATTACAACCCACTTAGGACCTATGGCATTTCTCTCAATGGAGGTTAGACTTCATTGGGGCCATCAATCCCAAGTCATCTCAACCACATCATTCCCTTATCATAACTACTAAATATTTCACCAAATGGGTTGAAGATATTCCTTTAACATCAATGAAATCATGAACTATTACTAATTTCATATACCAATACATCATATGTTGTTTTGGTCTCCCCCATAAATGTATCAGATATAATGTAAAATATTTTAAAAATAAAGAACTAAAAAAGTTGTGTGACACCTTCAATATTAAATTCAATTTTTCATCACCTTATTATCCACAAACAAATGGACAGGCTGAAGCCTCAAATAAAAAAATCAACAAAATTCTTATGAAAACATTAAACAATGCATGAAGGAATTGGCATCTCCAAATCCTATTTTCTCTATGGGCTTATTGAACTATCATCCACACACCTATAAGAGCTATGCCCTATTCACTTGTTTATGGCTCTAAAGTTATCCTACCATTAGAAGTTCAAATCCCATCACTTTGTGTATCCCTCAAGGAATTCATTCCAGATGAAGAATAATGACAAAATCAATTATCTAAACTTGAACTGTTAGATGAAAAAATTCTAATGGCCCTTAAATATCATTAATTTTATTAAGAACACGTAAAACGAGCTTATAAAAAACATATTAAAGAATTTGAATTTAAAGTAGGTGATCTTGTTCTTAAAGAAAATAAAAATTCCACTAATTAAAACAGATTAAATGTGGAAAGCTTGCTCCCAATTGGATTCATCCATACATTATCGTATCGTCTCACTTCTCTAGATGGTGAACCTGAAAGTCAACCCTTTAATGCCTTGCACTTGCGGCCTTCCTACTATTAAATGATTGATCTTCATGATTGTAGTTACATTTTATAACTCCATAAAAACCATCCATCATATCACAATAGTGATTTAAAAGCATGTGGTTATCCGTCATTATCCTAAAATCACCTTAAAGATGAGCACCATGGCTCTGTTCATCACATTTTTCTCTATGAACAAGTTCTTCTCCATAAGGAACCCCTTGAATCACTACACCATATACCTAGTACTAACTAAAGACATGATATGGGATGTGAATGTGTAGATCTTATATGCATCTTCTCCCCTCCTTAAAATGGTTTATTAGGGTTTTTCCCTCAGCTCAAAAATATATGTGAAATTCATTTAAATATCAAAAAATATAGTAGAATGGTCCCTTGAAGGATAGCTACTAGTCAAAATTATGGATCGATCCCTAGAAGTATGAATATTTGTAAAAATAAGAAATAAAAAAAATGTAGACCATACCCTTGAAGGATAATTACCTATGTACAAGGCTTACCGCATTGATCAACCTTCAAAAATACATCAATATAAAAAGAACCCCATAAATCTTCCCATATTGATCAGTTTTCCAATTATAGAAAACTTCCCACATTGATCAGTTTGCTTCAAAATCAAAAATGTAAAGTTAGGGCATCTCCCTATAGACCCGTAGAAAAGGAGAATTCGTTTCCCCTCATCAATCTATACATATTCAACCCCCCTTTTCATGTCCTAATAAGAAATATTCATTTTATTCCGCATTTTATTGAGTGTCGTGTAACTACCCATTGATGATCATATTTAACATTTGTTAAAATTTATAAGTGCAAGTGTCTTCAAATTTTCAAAACCCATTGCGTATGTACCAAATCCATGGTAGCAGCAATCATTTTATTTTTATCCTATTTTATTGATCCATATGTTGGTAAAATTTACGATAACATTTTAAATTGATTTATAAAGCATTAACATCACATCATATATATCCATTAAATACTAACACATTTAAATTAAAAGCATACATTACCATATACATTGAAATGACTAACATATAAAAAATAAAACAATACAAGACATAAAACTTCATCATCATCATCATCATATATATCAATCAAATCGAAATACATCAATATCAAAAATGATCTTCTGAGAGCAATATCATCAAAATACATCATATCAATGTCATAGAAAAATAGGCTTCCATGAGTCGTACATCTACTATCAAATGCATATCATGAGTTGGCAAACTGAAAATTTCCAAGAGACTAACAAGGAGGGGTTGTAATTCCCTCTCCTCCCTGACCACCTCTACCTCTAGCCACTCCTACACCACACACAACATCAGCATCTCCTCTAGCTCCTCCCTCGCTATCACCCACTCACTCTAGTATCTGAGGTGGGTGACCCACACTTGTTGCAATATTACTAGGGCCTGCCGCCTTAACAGCCAAGTGATCAACATACAAAATGACATTAGGGAAATACTCTATAATCATATCAACATAATAATCATGCTACTCTTGTAATAACTCATAGTGAGCCCTAGAAACTATCCCAGACTCTACAGGTGGCCTCTGTCTACTAGCCTATGGCCTCGCTCCACTAGCCTCAGGTATCTGCCCACTGGCATGTGCTCTCTAAGCCATCTCCACTAACTCGACACTAGAAACCGAAAGCCCAGTAATCCCTAAAAAAAGTATCATCCCATCTCTCTATCCCTTATAACGATCCCTATCTACAATGGCCTGGCCCCAGCTATACACTGAGCCCATCTTGTTCAGTAATCCACCTATTTCTCTCAGTAATCAATGTGTCCCAAAAACCAATGAGGTCATGTCACTCTCTCTCTCTCTCTCTCTCTCTCTCTCTCTCTCTCTCTCTCTCTCTCTCTCTCTCCTAGATGCATCTCTCTCTCCCTCTACTCTGAAATTCTTGGCCATCACTGCTACAAGAGTTACAACCACATTATCATCACCCTCCTCCTCATTGTTATCCTCTACACCCTCCACTACCTATTGTGTTATTGATCCTCTTTCTACTTAAGCACACACTTGTCTAACTCTCTATATTTTTCTTTATGAAACCCAAATCCTATGAAAAATCATCAATACTCAGGCTCACCATGCTATATACTCAAGGATAACCTTTGTATCATCAATCGGGACAATCTGACCCTGATCATTAGGACACATGGCCTCTTGTTGATAAAAAAATATCTCAAGCTCCATCACAAATTCCCTCGGGGTATCTGTGTCTCCATTCTCCTACTTATACTATATGGGATCCTTCGGTACCCCCTGAACAAATCAAAACTGAATCCTAACATGATCAAAACATAATTACCCATACTCACCTAGTCGGTGAGCCTACACCTATATAGGCTGCTGTAAAATAACCAACACATCAAGAAACTTAGGCCAAACTAGAAAATCTAGATATTTCCTCCATACCACTTCTCCCACCTATAACTTAGAAAATAGCTCTCGGTAGTATCTTATCTGCCTCCTCTTCAAACCATGACCTGCATCCTCTCTCCATTTCAAAACTCCAATATGCCCATCACCAATCCCTCAAGGTATCCCCACTGGTCGAGCAACTACAATGTCCTTAAAGGCCCAAGCCTATAATAAAAAAATAATATCAATACCATATCTCTTGTGGACCTTCCAGGCCCACAACTCTCTATATGTCTGTGAAAGTAGGTTAGGACCCCACTAAAAAACTCTAATGTGCTCCACCATCTCAGCCACAACCCCTATCATAGTCCAAGGAAATTAGACATCCTCTAAATCTAGTAAAGCATAAAAAATGATGGACATCATCATCATGGTTATCTGAGAATGACCCACTATCTCAGATGATTAAATTCTGTAATAGGTAAACGCTCCTGACTCATATCTAACATCAGCAACATCTTCTCTATACAACCTAGTCATCACCTCATCCATCTCCTCCTCAATAAGGATGTATATACCCTCTCCTCGGATAGGTACTCTCAGGATGTGTTGTACATCCTCTTAAGTGATAGTGATCTCTCTGGTAGGTAACCAAAAAGTATTGGTGGAAGGGTTCCACCGCTCTAACAAAGCCAACATCAAAATCTGAGATTTATGTAACTGATGATAATGTGTCATGGCACCAACACCAATGGCCTCAACATGCTTCTAATCTTCTTCAGACATATTAACCCTCACCTCATCTAGAATCAGTGGTATACAATCACAGATCATCAACTTTGCATCCACCTGAAAAATAAAAACAAATCAACATTAATATTATTATTAAAAACATATATCTAAAATGTTAAAATCATTCACAACATATCAAAAATTCATCCACATCAATATATACATCATCACCTACGAATACCAAACACATTTTTTTGACCCTAAATATTGTTTAAGTACCAAGAGGTGCACATGTGTAGGATCAGTAAATGGAAGGGCACTCGGGGAAATGCACGCAGGAAAAAAGGTTTAACAAGGGTTTAAAGGACTTAGCCATATTTGGCAACATGGAGTCACTTGAGGAAAAACGTGAGGACCTGACTAGGTGTGATAAGTGGATAAGGTGCTAGCCTAGAACCTTAGAGGTTAAGAAAAACATATTCCACATAGGGAATATTCCTAGAGGCATCATTACAATTAGTGGAATGTTTGCAAAGAGGATAAGCATTCGCCAATGGAGGACCACATCGACACTTGGCACAGGATCTGCTCAAGAGAGAAGTCATGGTGGTGCATGATGGTCCTATTTAAATAACTTCTTTGGAAATGGACAAAGACACACAAAGAGAGACAACAAAAGGGAAGCAGAGAGAAGGAAGGAAACAAGGTGCTATAGAAATGTTAGGAAATGCCAAGGGTTTGGAGTTCATGGTGCCATGGTTTACATTACTTAGTGTTAAATGGTTGTAATGGATACCATTAAGCATATGTATGGGTACTGGGATCTATAACAAGGGATATAATGAGGAAAAGCATAGTTAGGATATCTGATAATAAAGGTTGTAAGAGTTGAGTCTTTTTTGTTTGATGTATATGGTCTGATATGACCCTTTTGAATGTAATATGGCTACTAGAACTTTGTTAAATCAATATACATGGATCTATTATGTACAACTTGCTTATGGGTGTAAACCCTCATGTTATTTGACTTATCACGACTCAAATCTAGTTTCTTGTACTTCTTACAATGTTTAATAGATATTTTGATGCATTCATGTGTATATCTGTTAGTTATATCGTCTACCTTACTGGGTAGATGCATGTACTTATGTTTCTACAAATAATCCTCCATTAATTGTGGAACTCTTTTGCAATGCTCACATAAAGGAGGGGCTTAGCGCCCGCATGCACCTAGGGTGAGTGCCCAACGTATGATGGGTGATATTTCAGCGTGTTTGGGGTTACAAATAAATATCAAGGGTAAAATAATGAATACTTGATCTTGGATAGTGTCTAAATGTGGCTCAAAACCACAGAGGATGAGTTTTCTCAAATAATTTACATTGGATTTGAATTTGATGCACGTAAATGGGTAGAGGATCACCTATATCACGAGTTATATGAGACCTTTTTCTACTATTTTCCAGTAGATTTGTATGAATGGCTATCATAATATGCATCAAGGACAGGTTTTTACTATATACCTCATGTTTTGACACAGAAGGAATATCAGTGGTTGCATGTCGATCTGACCTGGACTCATGTTGTTGATCACTGGTGGAGTAGAGTGCTGACTAGTTATACCCTAGAATATACTATTTCTATGTATTTTTTCCTATAGATTGTTGAGTTTGAGTTCTTGAGGGAGCCTAGAGGATCGTTCTTGTGTGATATTCCATTCACTATCAAGATCTTGGCCATTAATTTGAGTTTGTAATTTCCCTTGGCTAGCTAAAATCTTGCTAGGCGCAGGGCAAAGAAAATGGCATTCGAAAAAGGATGGCGGACCTTGTGGAAAAAATGGAGAGAGAGGAGAGGAAAATCAATGATTTTTGTTGTTTTGTCTCATTTGGGTAGCTGTTTTTGGGCTACTTCGAGCTTCATTGTAACATTTGGATTCTGATCCTTTTCTCTCTGGTTCACATTCCTATTCTGGCTCCTAGGCCATCTTTTGTACTCAAGGGTATAGTCCCTTTCAAAAAACTATTTGCCAATAATAATTAAAAAAACTCAAGTATAATGAAGCTTGGGAGAGGGAGTTGGCAAGACATCACAAAGCTATAGGAATGATGGATTTATGGAGGCAGACATTGCGGGAAGGAATTTATGTTCGTACGGAGGACATGAAACCTGAGCAGTCTGAGCTACCCCATCTTGGCAAGTGCAAAAGAGAAACCCCCCCAGCTTCTGGAGAGAGATTTTCATATGTAGAATCAAGAAGAGTCGTAGGCATGAATCTTGACCCACATGGTGGCCAGACCCTTGTGCTTGGTTTTCTAGTTCCTGTAGACAAGTTTTGATAATCTAGTTGGTATCGATATTCATAGTTGAGTGACATCTAGGAGGTATAATTTTTCATTTGGGACATCTATGGCTCCACATTTATTTCCTACGTTTGGGGGTATTTTTTTGGCACAATAATTGGGAAAGGTGTGGGATCAGAAGTTATGAGTATTGTATCTGGTAGTGACATGGGAAACACATCTGAGAGTGGTTCTGTATCACAGACTATCAACAGATAGTTTAGTGTGATGGTGGGTTTGCATGATGCAACTGCATTAGGCCCCTTTCCTATGTCATGAGGAGGATATGGTGGATCTAGAGGCGTCAAAACTAGTGGATCTAGTGGGTCTGATGGTGGAGGTAACATCGGAGGTAATCAAGGTCTTGGATCTAGCGGACAAGGTCCACAACACCATCAAGTGTTTTATGAGATGTCACTCTACTTACCTGATTACAAGGGTGTTGAGGATGCCATGAAACATGTACACAAGTGCGAGTTAATATGGACGTACAAAGGGGATCATTGCTTTGGAGTGGAAAACAATTCATTTCGTAACCACATTGTAAGGACACGCGCATAGATGGTATGGGAAGTATGACCTACACCAAACAGTGGTGGATTATATTGTGCTATGTAATTCCTTTTTTGTGAGGTTCCACATACCTAAGTTTGAACAAAAAAGCATCAGAGTATTGAAGGATATTCAATAAGGAATGGCAGAGAGTGTACAGGAGTATGACGTGTGTTTTGAGAATCTTTCATGCAATTTATCTTATGACATTCATCCTTTGTAGCATGCTCAGTGGTTCATCAAAGGATTGATCACACCATTCAAGAGGGTACTTTCATAGAAGACTTTCACATATCTGCTCTAGGCCTTGGAGGATTCCTTACACGCTGAGGCAGTAGGGAGCATTGATACAAGAGTTAGTAAGTTCATAAAATCCAAAATTTCTGCAATGGCAAAGTAGCTAGACAAATATTCTGTTAACTCATCTCATGAGACTCACAGTGGGTTATGGTGTATGGATTGTGAGGTAGAAGGGCATATGAAAGATATTTTTCCTCAGAGATTGGTACCCACAATGATAGTAGATGGTAAGATTTTCCATGAAGATCATGATGCAAGTAGGTTTCCACTACTGCAGTGTACGATCGATAAGAATGTGTCTTGCTATTACAATATTTGTACCTCTACTACCCATGACACCAAGGATTGTAGAATTATTGGCCAAATACATGACGCCATTGATACTGGTCTGCTTCAGAATAGTATTTTAATAAGTTCCAAAGATGAGGTCTGTCGTTATGAAGGGCACATGGATGGAGGAAGTCAAATAAAATGCTTTCATAGAGGATTTAGAGTCCGTAGCAACCACAGAGGAAGAAGAAGTGAGTTCCCATGTGGAACTTGTTACAACTGTGGGTCTATGGAACACTATAAGCGTGAATGCCCCAATCTACTACAATGCTCTTGGTGTGGAAATAAGCACAAGTATGAGAAATGCCCAGAATTATTTAAATAGGTGAGCCAAAAGTATGGGAAGGATAAGGGCATTGGGATGGTGAGCGTAAATCATGTTGATCAATAGTCGATTCCTAGAATGGCACATGAGTCAGAGTTAGAACCTATACTAGTGACAATGTGAGCTGAAGTTATGCGTTCCAAGGAGATACCAAAGAAAATGCCGTTGATTATAAGAGAAGAGGTGGTACATGGTAAGTATCCAGACCCTATACACCTGAAGGAAGTCTATTAATAGACCATGTGTGTAATCAGAAGTCTTTAAGGGGAAATCCAATGTCTAAAAGAGAAATCTAGGAAATTGGAGTAGAAGAAGAGCACTGACATCCCTCAGCCAGATATAGATGATGTCAGAGAGGAGTGTAAGATGTTTTTCCAAGAGAATATAAATCCTCTGTTAAGAGAAGGGTTTAGAGGTAAAGTACCAAGCGTTGGATGAGAGTATGAGAGGCAATTTTTTCATGCTAACCTTCCTCCTCACATCCTTGACTATGATAAGGAAATTACCCTGAATGCAGTTATTGATGGATGGATCCTAAGAAATATTTTGATTGACATGGGGACGGAAGTTAATTTTCTCACCCTAGATGCACATAATCAAATGGGAAGGCCCCTATTACAACCATCCTCAAATGTGTTTTATATGGATAATAATACAAAGGAAATGCCCATTGGTGTGTTAAAGGATGTTGATATCACCATCCAAGGGGTGAAATTTACTGGGGAATTCAAAGTCTTAGCGCTTCCGGAGGAGCATAACTTTTTGGTGTTACTTGGGTGCCCTTGGTGCTATAAGAACAATGTTTATCTACGTTTCAATAAGGTGTATATAAGTTTTGAGAACAAGGAGGAACATGTTATCATTCGTTTGATGGATGGGAAATCAAAGCCCTATAATGAGCCCTTGGGAGAAGAAGACCTAGACAAAATCTATGTGCACACTATCAAGGACCCTGAGGTTGTGTAACAAACAAAAGAAGGCATTATTCAGTGGGAAGACGCTCAATCTATAAGTGGTACAACTAGTGTGACATGTGAAAATTGGGCACACGGGACATATGAGTTAGTAAAAAGGTAGTTAAGAGGCTCTATGATGAGAGTAATAAAGGCATGCTCATCCAAGCACCTGAGAGGAAAGAATTTTCCAAGTTATACTAGAGGAGCTGACCCTTATGTTTTCCTACAAAAAATGGAGACCCAGTGGAGATGTGAGGTTAAAAGGAGAAGTATGTTTAGCTATACCTTTCTCAGGAGTGCAACACATTAGTGGGTGACCCATCATGATAACCTTCTAGAGTGGCACTTAATGTTATACAAGACTATCGTGGGAAGGAACCTCCCTTGTTTCACATCCAGGCATGTAGAAGGCCTGGATGGAAGGTGTAAAAGCCTTTCCACCTTCTTTATGGGTGCATAAGCTTTATGCCACCTTACAAGGCTATGCATGTGCATGGTACATTCACTTAGAGTTGCGCCGTTAGACAGGAAACTGGCAGGAGTTGATGAATGGATCTCCTTTAAGATATCGAATATCAAAGTACTAAACTGTTGGTGAATGAGGTGCTACAGGTTGTTAAGCACCTAACTATGGGAGATTGTGCCATGGAGGAGGATAGAATAATGTAATTGTTGGGATAACCTTGCTTGGAAGCGTGCTTTGATGAGGAATAATAAGAGGAGATACAATTTGAGCACGAATGCATGGAAAAATAGGAAAGAAAATTGGTCTACATGGTAGATATTGAAGAAGAGGAAAACTTAGATGCTAACCATACTGTTAGTACACACGAGATTATGGATAGTGCTGATGAGCAAGTACACACCTACCATGAATCCCTAAAAACCAAGAAGGTTAACATTGGTTTTGAGGAGGAACCTTAGGAGGCTACCATTGGAGATTACTAGACAGAAAAGGAGGTTTCGAAGATCATAGATATGTTGTGTGAATTTCAGGATTTTTTTCCACGTGGGTGCCATGAGCTTAAAGGAGTTCACCACTCCTTGGGAGAAATTAATATCAAGTAAAAGGAAGGTGTGCACCCAATTCAGAAGAGAACTTATCGAATGAATCCAAATCTTCACATCAAATTCAAGGAGGATATTGACAAGATGATTACATAAGGTATCATTGAGGTTGTTGAAGAATCAGAATGGATAAGTTTGGTGGTCATCAACATTAAGAAGGATGGAAGGATAAGGATTTGCATTGATTATAGGGATTTGAATGCAGTATGTGTCAATGACCCTTTTCTAACCCCCTTCACTGAGGAGATCTTGGAAGGATTAGCTGGGCATGAGATATGTACTCTTTCACATATGGATTCTCAGGATATCATTAGGTTATAATTACAAATGAGGACTAAGAAAAGTCAACTTTTTTGATTGAATGGGGAATGTTTGCCTCCACATCCTTTTGGACTAAAGAATGTGCCTGTTGTGTTTTTGTGCATTGTGGTTCAGGCATTTCAAGAATTCATCCACAAGTTTCTATAAGTGTACCTAGATGACTGGACAATATATGGATTAGTGAGGGACCATTAAGACAATCTGAGGCTAATGTTTGAGAGGTGTCGATAGTTGATTATATCCATAAAAATTAAGAAATGTTTTTTCGCTACTAGATTTACCACCTTGTTGGGGCATATCATATGTAAGAAAGGCTTGCCGGTGGATCCTGTCAAAGTTTTCATTATTGTGGGATTGGGGAACCTACCAACTAGAGCGTGGTGCACGGATTCTTTGGGCATATGGGGTATTACTAGAAATTTATTAAGGGGTATGTAAAGATCATCTCATCATTGGAAAAGTTACTGAAGCACAAAAGTACAATTCATTGGGGAGAGTCACAACAAATGACATTTGACACATTAAATAATAGGCTTATCATTGTGCCCATATTACACTTTCCCTTTTGGGATAAGCCATATCATGTACATGTTAATGCTTTAGGGATGGTGATTGGAGAAATATTAGCACAACTAGAGAGGGAATTGTTGAACACCCCTTGTGCTTTGCTAGTAGGAAGCTAACCCCAATAGAATAGAACTATACTGCTACTAAACATGAGGAATTGTCAATGATCTACGTATTACACAAATTAAGGCAATATCTATTGGAAACACCCTTTTTATTCTATATGGACCACATGAAATTGAAGTACTTGGTAAACAAGCTTGTTTTACAAGGGTGCATATGTTGGTGGATCCTACTAATTCATGAGTTTGAGTTTACGAGGTTGTTGTAAAATCGGGTAAGATTAATTTGGGGCCTAACCATCTATCAAAGAGTGAATCAAGAGAGGACACGTAGAGCATTAACCACACAATTCCATATGTACAACTATTCAGATTGCAGCACGCACCCTCTGACTTGGAAGATATTGTTGTGTTTCTCAAAGTGGATGTGGTGTCGAAAAGAATGAATACTTTGGAAAGGAAGCAGTTATCCATACGTGTCGCACCCTACATGATAATTAGTGGAGACTTATACAAGCTAGGACATGATGAGGTTTTATGCATGCACGTGTTAGAGCATGAGCACATTGCAATCATGGAGAAAGAACATGGTGGAATTATAGGACACTATGCATGGAATGCAACCACACACAATATCCTTCTAGTAGGATTTTGGTAGGAAATGATTTACAAATATTATATCAAGTATTGCAAGGCCTGTGACCACTATACATGCCTTGGTAAACCAAGGAAAAGAGATTAAATGCCATTAAAACCGATTACCAGTGCAAAACCATTTGAGAAGTGGGAAATTTACTTCATAGGCCCTATTTCTCCATCCACGTAAAGGACATGTTCATGTTATATCATTACATGTATAGATTACCTTACAAGGTGGGCAGAAGTGACACCTATGAGGAATTGCACAACGACAACAACAACTAGGTTCTTGTGGGAAAATATAATTAATAGATATGGATGCCCGATGGGCATAAAAAGTGATAGGGGTACTAATTTCTTAAATGAGACAGTTAGAATGTTATTGGCAGAATTCATGGTTTCCCATCATAAGACTACAATTTATCACCCATAAGCTAATGGGACTGCTGAGGTTTTTAACAAAATTTTGAATCACATGTTAACCAATATTTTTGATGTGGGAAGAAAGGATTGGGATGAAATTTTTTCTATTATGTTATGGTCATATTGGACTACTTATAAGAGACTGAACAAGGACACACCTTTTCAATTGGTTTTTTGTGCAGAAGCTATGTTACATGTTGAATTCCTATTACCATCGTTGCGCATAACATGTGCTAGAGGGTTAGATGATGAACAAGCACTTGAGGAGAGGATTGATAAGTTGACGCAGTTGGATTAGAGGTAGGATATTGCTCACTGGAATCATAAAAATAAAAAAAATCTAGGCAAAAGCCATGGCATGATAGACACATCAAGAAAAAGTAGTTTGAGGTTGGGTAGATAGTTCTATTGTATGATTCCAATTTTTTGTGTCAGCCTAGGAAATTCAAAGTCCATTAGATGGGCCCGTACATTGTATCCTATATACTTAATTCAGGTGCTTTCTAGTTACAAGAGCTTGATGGAACATGGTTTCCAGGCCATTTCAATGGGAGTGGGTTGAAGCGTTACTATAAATAAGTCTTCTTTGTGTTTGTAAATAAGGAAATATTGCCAGTTAGCCTAGGTTTTTCTTTGATGTAGATTCCTTTATTTGTGTTTCCCTTTCTTGTTACTTTTTTTTGTGCACTGGTAGCCACTTATTATTTTCAAAAAAAATTCGATGTGCAGAGGACCATGAATAGATTTTTGTCTAGGTTGGAGTGATGTGACAAATGCTGGAAGCTATGGTTGTGGATGGCTAAGGTTGAAAAATCAAAAACACGTGGATTGGAAGATTGCGTGTGGAAAAGGTGAACATAAGCGAAGGATGGTGTCAAAATTCTTTGAGAAACCACGTACAAGGGTAAAAGGAAAAATAGAAATAGTAGGTAGGTATAAAACAAAACTTTTTCCAAGACATAGAGGAAGAATTGACTTCGGCACGGAAGAAAGCGTGAAGAATTCTATGGTCAAGGAAGTTTCATGCCAGAAGGATGAGGAAGTGTTCACGTAGGATTGATCAAGGAGGAAAAGTGCTGAAGGTTGGCATTTGAAAAAATCCTCCTTTATTGCAATAGTGCATTGGTAGGTGGCATGAAATTTATCATAGAGAAGATAAAAATTTATAAATAGAAGATATGAGGTGCGTTATTTTCTACCTCGTGTTTTAAGTTATCAAAGAGTTTTCACGAACTAGGCCATCCTTGTGAAGAAAGTGATGTGACAAGTCCTAGAAGATATGCTTGTGGATGGCCTGAGTTGAAAAATAAAAAACATGTGGATAAGAAGATCACGTGTGGAAAAGGTGGATATAAGGGAAGGATGGTATGAAAAGGCTTTGAGAAACCATGTGCAAGGGTAAAAAGCATAGGAGAAACATAAGGTCGGCAGTGGAAAGAACTTGGTACAACACATAAAGAAATAATTTACTTTTGCACAGGAGAAAGAATGAAGAATTATATGGTCAAGGTAGTTGTTATCCATATTCCCCCCCCCCCCCCCGAGAAAAATATTGGATCGGGCACGACCCTATGCGAGAAGAAAGAGAAGAAACGGCTCTATCACGCAAATCTGTGCCTTAAATCTATTTGACAGATTTAGGAAAGCTCTAAAATAAAAAGTGAAAAAGTCAGCGTTTGAGCCTGAGTCAAACCAAAGTGGGGAGTCAGAGACAAAAGGTGAAGTGCATCCCCCAGCCAACAAAAGGGTACCATGTGTCCAAGCAGAGCAGCGGGGCCACGAGAGTTTTCTGGATTTTGTGATTCTCTGTTAAAGGGTGAAATATAAACTGCGGGCCTGATTTTTTTTCCAATATGGCTGCCACGTGTTCCATATCAAAAGGGGACCCATTCTTCAAGTTATTTTTTTCCACCCTCCTATACAGACTCGATAAAAACTTTGAGCGGACATATCTTTTGGCTCTTGGCTCAAAATATTACAAATCAGACATCGTTGAAAAGATCTCGGCTGTGCCCACGCCATGGAGGTCTGAGATTTTAATTTTGAGGAGGTTAGGTAAATGAAAATGGAGGAAATGTCTTCAGACCTTCAATACAGGATCCATCTATCTCAACAACTAGATCGGATTTGATCTGTTGCCGTTGTTTCCTCTTCCTTCAAGGTGCCAAACCAAGGATCGATGCAGTAAAGATGGATTTGGGGGTAGATTTTATCATAAGCATTAACAATAGTGGTTGAGTTCTGACATACTTTTCCCTCTTCCCTCTCTCTTTCTTCTCTCTAATCAAATCTATAAATACGAGGGCAGTATTGTAAAAAAATTTGATTGTAAAATTTTTTGTTCATTCTTCTTCCCTGCCCCCCTCTTCTTTTCTTTTGCTAGGTTGAAAATTGATTTTGAACCTCCTTTCACGACTCTGTAATGGAATTCTCTTGCCTCTTGCCCACTAATGATGTACTGTGTGAAATTTTGGAGTAATAAATTATGTTTTGTGATGCATCTATCCATCTTTTCTTATTTTATTGTCTCTCCTCACCTCTCGTCATTGCAAGGTATACTGTGCATATTTTGATGTTGTTGAAAGTCCTAGGAGCCATGTTTAGTGGGTTTTGAAGTGGTGTTCTGTGTGAAATCTATCTCTGGTCTGTGGTGCTATCTATCTACCCTCTCCTCTACTCACCTCTCTCCACTTTAGGTAGCTAAGATTGTGATCAACACTTCCCTTTTCTTGGTGTTATCAACTCATTAGTGTAGGATTTCCCTCTTTATGCACTTTATCTCTCCCTGTCTCCTTGGAATTGTTAGATTAGGAGTATATAGTCGCATTTCCTTCCTTATGAGTAGTGTAGCATTAGGATTAGGATGTTCTCCAGAGGGCCAACTCAAGTCCACAAGTCCCATAGCTTGAGAGATGGTCCCATGTTATGCAATCACACCAAGTGACCCTACCTTAGAAAAGTAGATCCATAAATCATTTGGGGGTGTTGTGATTTTGCATTAATAGTAGTTGTGTACCAAAAGGTTGCAGAGGTGTTCACATAGAATTGATTGCAGACGAGAAGCGCTGAAGGTTGGCGTTGAAAAAAACCACCTTTATTCAAAAAATAAGTTGGGAGGTGGCATGGCATTTATTGCAGAGAAGAGAAAATGTTATAAATATAAGATTACGGGTGCATTATTTTCTACCTTGTGTTTTAATTTATCAAAGAGATCTCATAAACTAGGGCATCCTTGCAAAGAAAGTTTGAGAAGAGATGTGAAGATTTGAGTGCATAACTAGTTTGATCAGCAAACCAGAGTGGAAAGAGGTACACGAGCGTAAGTGGAGAAGGTTGTGTGGAATAATCTTGTGGGTGTTATTTCTTCTTGTGGAAAGAGGGTTTTTCAGGTTAGGGTTGCATAGGTAGGGCACGGGGTTTGAAGCAAATTTTGCAAAGGAGTGGAGCCTCAAAGTTCAGCAGAGCCAAGACCAGGAGAGAGGAAGAAGTTTTAAGGACATGACCAAGGAATGACACAAAGGAAAGTAGAAATTTTTTTTACCAAAGAAGGGAAAGGGTAAGGGAAAACAATTTGTTTTTTCCAGTTTCAATAAAGAATGGTACATGGAAATACAGTACACGGATGATGTATTACTTGGTAAATAATGGGTGTCTCACATCAAGAAGATGGTCGTCAGTGATTATAACCATCAAACGAGCACCATAGAAAATGAAATTACACTAGAACTGGTTCACCCTAAAGAGAAGAGGACACGAGATGGAATTCCCATCTATGACGATGAGGTAAAGGTGAAAATGGAGAAGGTTGGGTTGTTACAACTCTAAGAGATGCCCTATTTTGGAAAGCTTGAGCGACTATACCAATGGTTGATGTCATATGTGCATGAATACCACTTTTATTTCATAGGTCAAAGGATGCACATAACCCCCCATCTAATTCAGAAGTTCACTAGCCTTATCTATGAAGAAGATTCATTGGATGATGATTTAGAAGAAAAAGAAGCCTTTAAAAATATCATTGAGGCTTATGACTACAAGAAGGGTTCACGCTACTTCGACATTTCTACAATTACTAACCTAGTGAAGAGGATGGTCATGCTCTTGGCTACAAATTTGAATGGATAAGAGAGATGGAAAAAAATCAACAAGGCCTTGTTGAATGTGTGCTGCAGATCCTGGAGGGAACCATCTATAACCTGTTAGCTTTTACTACAGAGGATATTATAAATGTCGTGCGCAACAGAGAGAAGATCATGTTTATTAATGTCCTCCTCATCATTGTCTTTTAAGAGATTGGAGTGACCAATGGGCCAAATAATTTTGTTTTGGAATACCTAGATGAGAACCCTTCCCTTGCCAAGAGGTTTGACAGTATAAATGTGACACCATGATGACCGCTCATAAGGCATGCCTAGAAAAGTGGTATAAGTGAATGCGTGATGCATTCAAGGCTGAATGGAGAATACCCAAGAAGTTACCCTCATTAGTACATGGAGAGGCTGAGTTTTCCATATACCAACATTTTTATATCCACATATTTCCTTTGGTAGATGAAACCAAGACTCCTTGGTTTAAATTGCCTTTCTCCTTCACGTCACAATACTTCTAGGTCGGGGTTAATCGATTCAAAGAGTTGAATAAAATTAGGTTTGATTGAAGTGTAGTAGATGAAGACTACCACGAGATGGAAAGGAAACTAATATACCCCAAGAAGCACACCTATGTGAAGAAGTATGTCTCCCATGACGTGCACATGTTAAAACTAGTAACATTACCTGTTACAGGGAGGACAACAATGAGGGTGTATTTGCACATAAGGCCTAAATATGAAAAGGGCTATTATGTTGAAGATTGTGTCTCTATTCCTAGGGACCCCACCATGTGCAAAATTATTGTGCTAAGGAAAAGAAACAGAAAAGAGGCTTTAGAGAAAAAGTCGTCTAATGCGTAGACAATACAGATAGTAGGGGCACATGAGTCAGGTGCGGGTACAAGTACTTATGTCTTTTGGAAGAGGTCTCCCTCAAGAAAAGATTCACTACACAATGAGGAATCACCACAAAAGGAAGATTCATCACAAAAGGAAGAGTCACTGGTAAGGAGAGAGTCACCCGAGAAAGAAGAAAGAGAGAAGTCCCATGAATTAGAGTCACCAGTAAGAAAGAATCAAAGGGTGACCAAAGTGTTAGAATCAGGCGAAACAGAAATCATAGAGGCCGAAAAGGTAAATAAAGATGATGAAGAGCATGAAGAGGATCAAAATCATCCTGTATACGATGTATATGAGTTAGATGAAGAAGGAAATGAAGATAAGGATGAGAACGAGGAATGCGGTCATGAAAATGGGGGGAGTGACGAAGTAAACATAAAGGATTAGAAGACCCTGAACCCGACCAAGGAGAAGATGGATAACACTATAGAGAGGGAAGTGACAGGTATTATCCAAAAGTTGGTGGAGAAAAAATTCAAGTGAAACATCGAAGAAGTGTTGAAGGAAACTAAGGAAAGCGTGAGTGTGGGAAAGGAGTATGGAAGTATGTGTGGAGACCCTAGATTAGTAGTAAGCTTCCCTAAGGTAGCACACACATGTGGAAAGGGCATAGTAGTGGAGCATGAATAAGAAATGAATTACATAAATGATCCAAACAAGGTACTGTATGTGCGCTACCAAAGTATTGTGCCCACAAACCATCTCCTCACTTTTTATTCTTTTGATGAAGAAGGTACATACCCATGCACAAGGAAAATGGTATCTTGGGCTTTTGAGTCCCACATTGATTAACTCGAGTTTGTGGTAAATTGAGATGCATTGATGAAGATACCAGATGTCAAAGGATTAAAACCTCTAGTGAATTCCCAATAATTGTTCGATGAGTAATTTTTCAACACGCTCAAAAAATCATCGGTGGAGATGGAGGCAAGACTCTTCAGAAGAAACAAAATAATAAGGGTCTCGGAGGAAGAAAATGATAAACATAATGAGGATATCATTGAGTGGGACAAAGAAATAAAACAGAAGGAATTGAACAGTGCGATGTTAAGGAACGAGCTAAGGGATGAAAAGTTGAAGGTGTGTAAAGTCCATAAGAAGATAGACACCATTTCAGATGCCATTATCTTAAAGCACTCAGACCTGGCCCCACCTGAGCTTAAATACAAGTCAACCATGCATTGCTTGGAAGACTTACCCGCATCCTCGCCATGAAAAGGTGACCACTTACATTAGAGTCAGCAAAGGAGGTGATGACACGCTAGAAGGAGGAGGAAAAGTGAAATATTGGGGAGACAGTGACTCTGTACTTTAAGCTCCTTGCCGTAGTAAATACCTCCACACAAATGGACGAAGTTGTGTATGAAAATTGTTCCAACAGAGATTGGGTATCAAGCATATTGGTTACTACACATGAGGCAGATCTAAAAAAATCTCAATAAAAGAACAAAGGCAATAGGGAAGAGCATGAAGATATCCTAGACAAAGATGAGAAGAAGTTAGAAGCAATCAAAACCTTGTGGGGTTCGATTAAGAATAAGCTAAATGAACTATACCCCAAAGTCACTCGTAGGATGGATGCGTTAGGAGATCTTAGCAAGCAACTAGAAATCATTATAGATACACTCAAAGCTAAGAGAGAGGAACTTATTTTTGATGAAGTAAGCATTAGTGGGTGACCTACTTCAGCAGGCATAAGGAGAAGTAGACACTTGGGAGAATATTGAGGCATCCATGAAGAAGGAGTTCCCACTCCTCATACAGCAGTAGGAAATTATTCTATTCTTCCATTCTTCCATCCTTTTATTCTTTAATTATTTCAATACCTATATTATTTATTCTTTGAGTAAAGAAAATGTTTTCGAGGATGGAGAACATGCATAGTGTGGGGTGATGTTGCACCCTAAAATATTGGCTAAGTACTACGCATGCACAGGAACAGTAAATAGAAGGGCACTCAGGGAAAAGTGTATAGGAATAAGGGGTTTAAGTAAAACCAAGGTGCATGTAGGAGGGAAAACAAGGGTTTAAAGTACTTAGCCATATTTGGCATCATGGAGTCACTTGAGGAAAAATGTGAGAACGTGAATAGGTGTGATCAGTGGATAAACCTTGGAGGTCAAGAAAAGGATATTTCATGAAAGGAATATTCCTAGGCACATTATTACAGTTAGTGGAAGGTTTGCAAAGAGGATAAGAATTTACCAATGGAGGATCACATCAAAACTTGGCACGTGATCTTCTCAAGAGAGAAGGCATAATGGTGTTCGATGGTCCTATTTAAATAAGTGCTTGCGACAAGAACAGAGACACAAAGATAGATATATATGGGTGCAGAGTGCAAAGGGGAGGAAAGAAAGAGTAGGAGAGTAATGAAGTGCTACAAACATTTTAGGAAATACTAAGGGTTTGGATTTCTTGGTGCTAGGGTGTAGAGTACTTAGTGCTAGAGGGTTGTAAGGGATAACATAAAGCATATGTATGGGTACTGGGATCTATAACAAGGGATATAATGGGAAAAACCATAGTTAGGATTTCTTATCATATAGGTTTTTAGGAGTTGAGTCTCTGTCATTTGATGTATATGGTCTCAGATGACCCTTTTGAATGTAATATGGATACTCAAACTCTGTTAAATCAATATACATGGATTTATTTTGTATAACTTGATTATGGGTGTAAACCCCCATGTTATATGGCTTATCATGACTCAAATCTAGTTTTGTGTACTTCTTACAATGTTATTTAGCTTTTGTGATGCATTAATGTGTAGATCTGTTAGTTATATCTTCTGCATTTTAAAGTAGATGAATGTACTTTTGTTTTTGTAAATAATCCTCCATTAATGGCAGAACTTTCTTACAAATCACACATAAAGGAGGGCTTGATACCCGCACATGCCTTGGGTGAGCACCCAATGTATGTTTGATGATAGGTCGGTGTGATTATGGTTAGAAAGAAGAATTGAGGGTAAAATAATGACTACAATTCCATATTTGAAAGAATAAATTAACTACGCAATCATCATTGAAAAATTTAATTAATATCAATTACGTTCAACACCAATGTCAATATTGGAACCACAACTACCATGTAAAAACCCAAAAATTTCCTTAAAAAATCATATCAAATAAACAAAAATGTAAACTTTACATAGCAGGTGAATCGCTGATGATTCACTTAAATCCCTGGCGATTGCATGAATCACTAGAGATTCCTACATTTTTTCCTTAGGGCATCCATGTGCCCCCAAAATGGTGAAACAACCCTAAAAAATTCACAAAAATCCACAAAATGACAAAAACATGGATAAAACACGTACCTCGGCCATCGTGGGCTTTTGTTTCCTTCTCGAAGTCGTAATTCTATCTAAGATTCACCTTTTTCTCCTTGAAAACACATTTTTCTCACACAGATCACTCTCTCAAATATCTTTCACCATATGGTGAAAATGAACTCACATTTGGCTATTTAAAGGCCATATTTTACATTAAGGAGAGTCGCCGATGATTTTCTCAATCGCTGGCGATTTCCCTATAATCACTTTCAATTCATACCCTTTTGGCATATAAGCTCAGCTCATCTTGGCCCTAAATCATGGTAATATCATTATTCCATAAAATGTTTCACATTTTTAATGGACCGTATCCCTTGAAACATTTAATCAAACAAAAAAATTCAATATCATGATTCATCGTTTATCTATGAGGCACATGCTTTTTGGATCCCATCACTTGGTTTTTGCATTCATCATGCCTACCTTTGTGAATCATACACCTATAGGTGTCGAACCCTTTGGTTCTACCTATCACTTGATTCCTTGGTAGAATAATTTTGTTTCGGTACCCCTCACATTGGGGCAGATTTTATGAAACACATGACACAAACACAGAAGTTCCCTATATTATGTTTTAGTTGGATCACCCATAGGAAATAACCTTTTGTCATTTTTTTTCTAATGATTTTCCTATAAGTCATCAGACAAATAGGGGAAAATGTAGATACCAAAATATCTATACTCCCCCATCTTCACTTAATAATCCCATTTACAATGTATCGCCACATTATATTAATTATATCAATACACCATATCCCCACAATTAATTAAAATATTTCTTCATATACACAAATACCATATCCCATGATATTTTAACTCACCTAAGTTAGTTCTCTAAAAATTATTTAAAATCATCCCTAACTTCTTATATCGACACATCCATCATAGGAATTTATATAAATCCCCCATTATCTTGTCAAAATCTTATTTATTCAAAGATAATCTTATATAAATCCTAAACCAGCCACCTAACACCTATCTTAAGTAAACTTAAGCTAGTTTAGATAATAATCTAACCTATCTTATCATTTCCTAAACAAACCTGACACCTCATTAGACAACACGACACTTTCATAACCAACCAACAAGCTTATCACTCAAAAACATCAACAAAAACCTCAAATTCGAGAATTGTTCCAAAACAAACTCAAAAAGGCCAAAATTGCCAACGATTATTTAAGCCCAATTTGTAACCTATTTTTGGGATCATCTTCTGATACTCTCGAACATTAGTATTTTATCAAGGTCTATTATCATTATATTACATCAATGAAAGCACAATATTATCCAACTACTGGCATTCAAATTCACCAAGCAAGTCTTAGAATAATTTTTGGAGCTTGGTTGGTAGTCAAAAAATCACGAGTCAGATTCAAGCCCTATCCATCATTTCTAATCAAGGTCATTTGTTATTTTTGCATGTTCATTTTCATATTCAAGTACATTTATCTGTTATTTTCTCCATCTCACATTATAATTTAAATCCATAGACCATTATATTGTCAAACATTTGGTTATATATTATGTTTTATTAGACTGTTTACTATCCCCTAGAATCACTTGTTGTTAATTGAATTGCCTGTGATTCCTGTATGCTCTATATTCCTGAAATATCAATCAAATTTCATTTATTATTTCCACTACATTTTTATTATTGCTAACATGTTGTCACGAATGGATTATTTAGATGGAATTAAGAGGACCAAGTCGTGAAATAACAAGTATCTATTCTCTACCTATCATCCCCCATACCTTACATTGGGAATAATATTAATTTTTACATGACCTCAAATTATGTGCCATTCATTCCGCACCTTTCAACCATCTCTAGACCATCTTTGAATCCACTCAGAGGATTCACGATGCCATTGACGGGTTTTGGTAGTCTTATTTTGAGATCTTATACATTCAAGCGGACTTGGCTTGGTTTGAGTATCAATATGAAATTGAATTAGAGGCCTTGAGCTCCAAGGTTGAATCTGAAGATCAAACTGGTTATGAATAGTCCAATTCTGATTTTGAATACTCGTACGACTCAGAAAATGAAGACACACAATATAAATCAGACTTCTTTGAGGAATATATTGATCATGAATATTTAGACTATCTAGAAGAAGAGAACCTTTATTTTACTGAAAAGGAAGATTCGCCTTCATCTGAAAACTCTAACACTAATTTAGACTTTGATTTTGAGCCATAGTCTACATATGTCATATTTATTTATCTACTACATATTTGTAATAAAATCTAAACTTTTCATAACATTTATTATTTATCCATTATATATCATGTCTTGTTTACAAAATCACTTGATTGTATAAATAGTGGGTTGACATCCTTGCGAGGAATTCCTTTTACTTCTAGGGACTAGCCAGTGCTAGGAAACCTACTTACTATTTTTACTTATAAATATCTTGTGTAGTTTCTATGATTTCAACTTCATTCACAAGACAAAAGTTGATTCATTTATTACACAGAGTGCAACAATCACACATCATCCATCCACATCCATGGGTAACTCTAAAACCCGTCTTATCGAGGTTTGGTAAGTTTTATTCTCTCACTTATTAGGTTAATTTGAAGAGGTAAATTTTATTCTAAAAACTACTATTCATATGGTTTGTAAGTGAAAAAGAGTAGTAATTAACCCATGTCCTTGTCCATCTTGCATTATTTTATTTGTTACTTTTGATCTTGCACCCATACTTTCCTAGTATGTACTTTCATACTACGTTTTCACCTATTTCTGACTGGGACACCCAACTAAGACTAGGGCACCCTAGGTGCCCTAGTCCTCTTAGGCACCCTGATCCTCTTTGCACTTTGCTCTCACTTTTTGGGCACTTTCTAGCCATTTAGGCTTCTTATATATTTTTTGTCAACCCTTTCGGTGTTAATTACAAAATTAAATTAAAAGAATGATATAAATATAAATTTATGTGACCATAATGAGGGACTAAGCACTAAGCATCAACTATCACCACCCAAGGTTTCATTCATCAAAGACTTCTACTCCATTTTTATCCATCTAGTTCCATCACAAGGGATAAAGGCTAGTTCATCTGCATCACACTTCATAAGAGGTGATTCTTCTATTACAATTTTACGTCAACATCTGGTAGAGTGCATTGACATATACCTGACAAGAAGAGAATGAGTGCAAGAATCTTACGACCCTAAAATTTTTGGTTTCCAACCATCTGTGCAGACCAAGAAGCCCAGAATTCAGACCAAGGAACCTACATGCACCCCATTCTAGTGAAATCCTCCATATATGCATTTTCTTAGGCTCATGTGTGACAATTTCCTCCTCGTGTTTAGTCGGTATCCACAACGAAAAATTCCTATGACATATTATAATCAGTTAAGGTTCTTCCAACCCTCTTTACACATTAGGTTTTATACATTTTATTTTCTTATTTTTCTTGGGTATTATTTCAGTACTTTATTGTTTCATTTATTTAGGTATTTACTGCTTATATAACATCTAAATTACACTAGAATAATTCACATTTTAGTTAATCACCATGTCATTGTGGAAGAGTTTTATCTGTGTTATGAAAGATAGAGAGCCAACACAATGTTAGGAAGACGAAATTGTAGTCCACCATGTGATGGTGGTGGATTTTGAAATGTGTCTTGGCCATAAGTAGGAGTAGTAGCTTTGATAGAAATGATTGGTTGCTGAAGTGGTGGATTATTTGGTAATTCTTTAGAAAACATAATAGGATGAGATGATGGAATATGGACCTTGAGAGGTAATTTATTAGTTTGACTTGGTAATACAGAAAAAGACTTGAGAGGAGGAGGTTTTAGATTGATTTAGAGAGGTAGTTTCTTAGGAGGTGGTTGACTTATTATATAAGGAACCTAAGTAATGATGGCATGATGCTCATTAGACATATATGAATTATATTTAGGAACCAATTGAGATGTAGTAATTGGAGATGAAGATGTAACATGATTTTGAGTAGTAAATGAGATAAGACCGTAATGCTTAAGGTGGCTAATTTGTCACTTGAGAGCATAAAAAACATTTTTCATTGTGTCCATTGATTCGATGATAGTTGTAATATAGGTGACCTTGATATTTTGCAAGCCAATAAGGAGGATAAAACTGAGTAGATGGAAAGATGATCAATTTTGAGTGATGGGCTGTAAAATAATATCTTGTTTCTTAGTATTGAGATTAAATTTTAGAGATGCGGGGAGTGGTAAGATGAGGGGCTCACTAATATGAGCATATATAGAAGACATAGAATGAGGATGAGAAGAAAAACTAGTGTGACTTTGAGAAGCGTCCTTAAGATGTTGGATTTAAGATTTAAGAGATGTGATCATGGATTCCATTGTCTGAAATTTATCTTGAAATAAAGAATGAAGATCCTAAATGGATTTGTAAATAGATTGACTGGAATTAAGACCGAGAGAGTCATTATAAAGATGGTTGATGATAGCACTGAATTGTGAGGGAAACATGTTGAGAGGGAAATACAAGTTGTTTAGGGTTTTGTGGAGATAATTTTTTAAGATGGGTACATTTTAAGCAATTTAAGTAAGGATACTTGAGATATATTATGAGCCATGAGAGAAAAATGAGGGTCCAAGAGTGTTTGAATGAGATGGGTTCACCAAATGATTTATAAAAAAATAAGAATATTATTAAACCCTAGATATTTCAGAGTCACAACGTAGTAGATAAAGAAAGATAGTATAGATATGACCTAAGAAATAAGTAAATGGAAATTAAAATCCTAGGTGTAAGAGGAAGGATAAAATACTTAGCTATTTTTGCAATAAATCCCGAATTGTTCCAAACTGGAAAATGGATAAACATGAGGAGGAAAGTGTGACAACCAAGCTCAGAAAATTATACGACCATAGGATCTTCTTATATTAGGGTGCCTAGACTGGGTCAAGGGTGTATGGGGAACTGAAAACCTATGCTAGGTGCCCATGACTATGAAGATGATAAAAAAATATTCTTGTGTCACACCAATGTCGCTAACCTTTGTTATTGATCACCTCTGTGTTGCACTATGTCCATGGAATTTTTTTATAACCTGCAAAGAATAATATCACCTGGAAAACACCAAAACACATCAAATATTAAAGATAAATATGAAAATGGGGAGTCAGACCGACCCTGACGGTTACCTGACTGAGTGAAATTATGACCTATTTTTGCACTACATTTCAGACTCCGTGTAGTACTTGTGTGTGTGAGCAAGAATTGTGCCCTAGGAAGCTCTTGTGCAAGATGCATAAAATAATGACCAATAGCTAGATGTACCAATTTAAGTAGATGTGTGGATGGGAAAATAAACTTCCCCTCCTATGTGTGTATGCATAAAAAAGTGGTCCCTTATCCCTTGTATGAAGCTAGATGAATTTTTTTGTGCTCTTAAAATGTCTTTGGATATAACCTTAGGTGATAGTAGTAGATGCTTAGAGCTTGATCCTTTATTATGGTCACATAGATTTATATTTATATAATTCCCTTGTTTTAATTTCACAATTAACAAATAAATAGATGACCCATGAGAAAACAAGATGCCCAAAAGGGGTGAGTAAATAAAAGAGAGGTCTGGGCACCCAGAAGGATGGGGGCGCCTGGGTGCTGATTTCATGTTTGGGCGCTAGTGTGTAGAGTGATAAAAGAAGAACCAATGAAGCATCGACTATGTTGTAGGGTTTAAGAGGCCAATAAGAAGACATGAAAAAGAAAAAGAGGAAAAAGACAATTGTTAATTGCTAGTTTCTCACTTAGGAATCATATGAATTGTAGTATGTGGCTAGGACCTAGAAATGTACCCAAAGAGTGTGATTTAGTGTCTATAAGGGTTTTGTACTTTTCTTTCTTATTTCTTATGTCATAATGTATTTAGTATTTCCATATCATATTATACACTTAGTTACTCTGCAATTAGGATTTTACAAAATTTTCTTTTTGTTAAATCATTTGGTGAACCTGTATTCGAAAACTCTTAGATTTTTCTCTTTTTTTCCCGCTTTAACACCTTTAAGGATCCTTTCACCATGAGTGTCTCCATCTCGGTCTTCTTGTAGGATAATCCTTATTCTTCACATAAAATCAGATAATTTTTAGATAATATTCATATTCATCCTCATACTTCTCATGAATATGTCTATCATAAGTTCACTATTGCTTTTCCTTTCAATGAAGAGAATATTACTTTACATCTACTTTAATTCCTTCTCAAACTTTTTTAGATAACCACCCCTCTCTACATTCAAGTTTGTATTAATAATTTTGGGGTTAAATTTCCTTTAGTAGATAAGGGATCAGGGATTAATATTTGTAATCTAAAATTCCTTCATCAAAACGGATTCTCTGAGGACTCTTTAGTTCCTTAATCTATCTCTATCTATGGCTTTGATAACATTCCTAAACATGTCTTAGAAACTGTTACACTTCCCATAAGGGTTGGGAAATGTACTCTGTCTATCCCATGCCATGTGATGCCTAATAAACTTAATTATAATATTTTCTTGGCTGGTCATACATCCATTTCATGCATGTTGTCCCTTCTACTCTTCATGCACTATTAAAATTTCTATATCAAGGTATTTTCTATGGGGTCTTGGAAGACCCTTCTCCATTTGCCTTTTGTAATACTATTGAGCATTCATATAAAAATTCTATTTCCTTCGCATATAATTCTAATTTATCTCAACATGGTCTTGTATATTTATATATGCTTTGTTATGGATTTTCTGGTACTAGTTTATGCCGACATGGCCTAAGAGTTACAAAACCATTATCTATTCCCACTCAATCTTCAAAATTTGGTTTTGGTTACCATCTTCCACTTACTACCTCTCCTGAGGTTTATGTTGTTTCACATTCTTCTAAATTTCATCTCTTACATCTAGATCTCATTGGTGATCCCACTTCCACTTATTAGCTCACTTTGGACACTTTTACTACTGATGATTCTCTCTTAGAATATTTACACACTTATGATCATCTCCCTTGTTTTAATCATAAAAATTGATTCCCATATGTTCTTTCTTCTACTGTCTACTTTGGTGACTCTAAGTCACCTAATATCAATACAAATACTTTTGATGCTATTTCCACTGATGCGCATATAGAGGATCGGTCCACTCTTTTAAATGAATAAACTATTCAATACAATATCGTTACTATTGACACCCCTTGCATGGTTTTACCAGTTTCTTCCCTTACATCCATCAAGTAGAATGATATTAAAAAAGTGCTCCATGAATTGTCTGACATATTTACATGGGATTTTATTGATATGCCTGGTATACATACTTTAGTGAACATGCACAATATATTCCTCAATCATGGTGCTAAACCTGTCCAACAAAATTTTTCAAAAATGAATCTAAAATTTGCACTATTAGTAAAGTGAGAAACATGAAGAATCTTGGATATTGACTTTATACGTGTTGTGGATCACCTATAATGGGTGTTTGATATTGTTCATGTTATGAAACTGGATGGAAAATTCCATTGTTGCACCAATTTTTCGTAATTTCAATAAGGCTATCCCTAAAGATAGTTTCTCATTGCCACAAATTGATGCAAGCGTCAATTCCGCTATTGGATATGATATTCTCCCCTTCATGAATGGATTTTCTAGTTATAATTAAATCAAATTCAACCCCATAGATCAAGAAAAAACTTAATTTACTACTCTATGGGGTACATTTTGTTACATTATTATTCCCTTTGACCTTAAAAACATTGGGGCCACTTATGAGCATCCAATGATGCATATTTTCCCTGATTATATTCATAAAATTATTGAATATTATGTTAATGACATAATCAAAAAATCAGAACATCATTCAACCCATGCTCACAATCTCTGAACACTCTTTGAACACTTATGATAATATAAAGTTTGCCTCAATCCAAAGAAGTGTTTTTTTAGTGTCATAACCAAAAAACACCCTTGGATATATCATTTCCCAATGCAGAATTGAAATATATACCAAAAAGATCCATGTTGTTATAGACATGCCTTCATTTCGCAACTTAGATAAATTACGCTCATTACAGGGTAAAATCCAGCCCATCCGGCATTTCATTACACATATTGCAGAAAAAACTCAACCATTCACACATCTAATAAAATAGGAAACTAAGTTCATTTGGGATGACCATTTCCAACGCGTATCTATTTGAATCTATTAAATATTGTTCTAGTACCTCCTATGGTTGATCGACCCTTCCTATTATACATTTCAGCTACATTCCATGCATTGCGAGCCCTTCTTGCTAAACATGATGAATCTAAATTTGAAATAGATGTTTATTACATTATTCACACTCTTCTTTCTTGAAAATGTAATTACACTTGTATTAAAAAGTTATGTCTCAACCTCATCTTTGTTGCAGAAAAATGTGACACTACTTGCTCAATAATGAGGTTCACTTAATTACCAAAGTAGTTCATCTTTGTTATCTCTTATCTCGCACTCACCTCCTTCAGATGCCTTGCACAATAGGTCATGCTACTCATAAATTTTGGTTTCAAATTCATCCCAAATAAATCCATCAATGTCAAAGTTATCTCCAATCAACTAGCTAACATCCCTTTTTCTGATACATCACCCATTTGCGATAATAACTGGGATGAATTTACATCTTACAACATTAACACCAACACTTGTACTATGTACTTAGATGGGTCTCATTACCTCTTATGAGCTAGGGATGGGATTGTGTTTATCAATCCACATGGTGACCATATTCCATTTACATATCACTTATGATTCTCATGTACCAATACCATCACCAAGTAAAACGCTCTCATTCTTGTCCTCACTGTCACTTGCAAACTTATTATTCAAAATATCAGAATACATGGTGACTCACAACTCATTATTAACCAAGTTAATGACATGTATCAAACCAAGGAGGAGAATATTGTTCCATATAATAACCTAGTCAAATCAAATTTTAGCCACATTTGAGTCCTACTCTCTTACTGTCATCCCTCGAAAATACAATCATAATCTAGATGTTATGGATATTGCAGAATCACTCATTCCTTAAGATATCATCATTCAATACTTATGAAAAACTTCTACTAATAATTTGATTCACAAAACATGTGATGTAACACACAGTCATGATCATCTCGAATGGTTCAATCCAATTTATAACTTTCTATATGTACAAACCATTCCCAATGGTATTCAACCTTATGAATCTCATTGGCTACAATGAGAAGCTACATGTTATGTGATCATTGATGCTTCATTGTTTAATAGATCATTCAATGGTTATATTCAATGATGCTTAGGACTCGAAAACATCCCCATGGATTTCTCTCAAGTTCATGATAGTCTATATGGTGATCTATTCTCAGGAAAATATATGTCTCACAAGCTTCTATGTCATGGATATTATTGGCCCACAAAGGAACAAGACTTCTTAGAATATTCCAAACGATGTGATAAATTTTGAAAACATAGAAATCTCCATGATGTGCCTGTAAATGAACTTCATACTATTGCTCCATCATGGCCCTTTTCCTTATGGGTTTTGATCTTATTGGGAGGTTGATGATCATAAGTTCATCATTACTACTACACAATATTTGACTAAATGGGTCGAAGACACACCCTTGCAATATAACATTGGTCTTGATATCTGTCATTTTATCACCACTCAAAACATTATGTGCTTTGGCATTCCCTCTGCCATTATCACCGATAATGGCTCTCCTTTCAAAAATAAGGATGTTAAATGCCTCTATGTAAAATTTAATATCAAGAAAAAAAATTCCACTCCATATTATCCACAGGGAAATGGCCAAACAGAAGCCACTAATAAGATAAATTTTAAAATATTACACAAGAATTTTGATACTGGTGGTGATGATTGGCATAATAATATTCTATACGGTCTTTGGGCTTATCTCACTAGTGTGCGCACCCCTATAAATGATACATCCTTTTTGCTTGTTTACGCCACTGGAGCAATAATCCCCTTAGAGTTGTAAATAACCTCCTTGTTGATATACCTCAAAGGCGTCCTCAAAGAAAATGAATATCATGAAAACTGGCTCCATGAGCTTGAGATGATTGACTCTTGCCACATGCAAGCCCTCAAACATCTCTACATATACAAAGCTCAAATTGCACAATATTACAATAAAATAATTAATCCATGTGAATTCAATATTGGTGATCTTGTATTAAAATAAAATCATGATAACAAAACTGTCAATGCTCATCTCAAAGAGAAATTTAATCCTGATTGGCTCAGTCCCTATGTCATCACCTATAAGCTTGGGGTGGTGTATATCATCTTGTCACTCTCCTTAGAAAACCACTTAAAACCCCACTCAATGTGATACATCTTAATTGCTATTATGCATAAAAAAAATTCACTACCCTATGACACACTCTAGTTCCATTGTTCATACTCAACTGCTGAGGGTCTAAATATGAAATAAACCTCACCTAACTCACATTATTTATGCTATATGCTTCATTGATCCATATTTATATTTCACACTATAAAACCATTTCATGATGACACACTCTTGCTCTATGGTTCATTCTTGATTGTTGAGGGTTATGTTATAAATCAGCCTCATCTCATACTCACACACATCTACTGGGGTACACTACCCTTATCACATTAACATTGCAAACCATTCCATCTAACTCACACACTCTGCATATTGCATATCTTGGTTACACATACTCTTTCTTTCTAATACTTACATGTAAACTTGTTTTCCCATGCTAGATGGATTTTTAGTATGTCAATATATTTTCTATATACACATGGACGTTCACTTGTTCTATAGTTGTGAATGTATATTTCTTATAGGTCCTTAAATTTTGGAATGATGCTTGGCATTTTACCTCTTACCATTCCAAATGAGGCACGTGGGGGAATCTACTTTCTCACACATCACAGGTTCTATTTTTTCATCATATACTACTTCTTACCCTTACTAGAACACTACTTATTTAGTTGATATATACATTCCTTGACATACTTTTTATCTTTCTACAATGCTAATGGGTGCATCATGTGTAGTATTTTCTTTGCAGTAACTATTTTCCACCATGGTTTTCTTTTACATCTTATTTTACATTGATTTCTATTGTATGCCATTGTTTACATGATATGCCATATGTCTTGTTTGATAATTTCTTTTATGATTTTGTCCCCTTTGGTCCCGATTGTCTTGTGACATTGTGAGAAATGTCCCATGTCTGAAACCTAATTTTCATGATCTATCTTGTATGCACACTTGCTTATTACATTAATTTTATATAACATGCTTGCCACTTTTGTTACTAACACATATATCTAGCCACTTTGTTTGCATGTGCATTGGTTTCTACCATGCACATTCCCTTACCCTAGAGGGACACATTTCAGATCACCATAAGGGATTCTCTTTGGGCCACACACTCCTACTAATGTCATATACACCATAAACAAGGGGTCATACATTGGTTGAATGAATTACCCCATATAACATCTCAGATCTACAACATGGTACAATTTAACACAGATCTAGAATAGGATCAAAGTTATAGAATGACCTAGAACTAGACTTGGGTCCTTAGCAAAGTATAGAAACCAATGCCCAGGATCAAACATGAGTGTTTGGGTGTCTGTGACCTCCCCTGGATGATAATGTCTTGGGGTAACACATAATGTTTTTCTCATATTAGCACAGTTCTTAGCAATTTATAGATTATTTTACAAGTTTCAAGCACAAACCTCTGGCAATAATAATGCATACTATCTCCATTTTTCAATTGGAAAAACAATACATTTGGAAACAATTAGGGATATGAGGGAAATAACAGTTGTAATGCCTCTACCATGGTTTTTATCCTTGATCACTTCTATAATTGAAGTAACAACATTGATAGGTGATTCTCATTTTGAAGATGGTGTGCTCTTTAAAAATGATTAATCATGTTGTTGTAGATAATATGTTTTATCTTCTAAAATTGGATAACATCATGCCATAACAATTCTGAATTTATAATGAAGTATTTCATATAATTTTTTTATGTTGAACTTTTTAATGTATTCTACATGTGGATGAAGGAAATAAATTCAGTCTTATTTTTTCATTTCCTATTTTGCAATACTGAACTTATTTTTCAGTCTATTGATTGTATAGTGCAGGAGTAACCATACCTTGGATCAATTACAGTGATTCAAGGCATGTTTAGGATTTTTTGATGTTTCAATCATTGTGATTGAGCCGGTTAGAATATCCGATTTCTGAACCTAGGATTACATTAGAGGTCACAGGGGTGTCTTGTACCATCTTTTGATTTCACCCTTATAAGTGATCTAATAGCGTCATGTTTTGATGAATTGCGAAAGGTAATGTTTTCTTTTTAGTTTATTGGGACATAATTAATCTAAGTTCTTTTGATTATTTTATCCTATCCTAAACCTATGTTATGGTGATTATATTTATTTTGATGATTAAATTCTAAGTGGGGTAATGAGGGAATATCCTAAGTTTTGGATATTAATTAATCCTAAGCTATGTTTTATAAACTAATACTAAGGGAACCTAACCTAAGGGAAATGTGGTTGGATTGTGGTGGTACCATTCCAAATGCATTGTAAGGTTTAAATGTTTCATTTAATAATCTTGTTGCTACCAATTTTGGCCAAGGTATCGAGGTGGTGGAAATTTCTGAGCTGGAAACTCTTCTATTTTTAGTTGAATGAAGTTTTAAATTGTTAGTTATAACTAACATAATATATGGCATGGTGGGAGTTTCGGAAGGGACATTGTCAGTCCTGTTGGAATAAATGATCCTTGACTTGAGTGAAAACCACCCGGGGAATAGTATAATGGGTTGGAGGAAAAAGAAATGGGTTGGTTTTATTGTTCATTCATATTTTTTGAGGTTCTTGGCCCTATATGTTGTATTTCCATTTTTCAAGCTTTTAGTTTGATTCTGTTGCATGTTAAAATTCACCATTACATGGTGGAATTAATGGTAAAATTTGATTGTGGAAATTATAAGAAGAAAGTGGGAAAAGGTTCAGAGGAGGTTTTGGCGTTTTTGTTGGAAATATTTTTGTGGAAGCTTTGTTTGAAGGATTAAAGCAAGGAAGAGAAGATAGGAACACTATCAGGCATGATAGGCTCTATCTCTTTAAGATATCTTGCTTTTATGTAAACCTTTTCATAAAGAGAACTCTTCTCTTCATGAAAATGTCTCTGAGAATAGTTTATGTTGTGTTGTTTACTTCTTCTTTCTTATACGAGCTTCTTATGGTTATGGTTTCTTATGAATATAGTGATTATATGGAATGAAATCATTTTACATGATTCTGGGTTTCGAATGAAGTTGGAAAACAAATGTATTGCATTATTACAAACTGGGTATGATTGTTCAAGGGGATTATGTGTTTTTATAAATATGTCTCCTTGTTTTATACCCTATTGGCATTTAACAATTTGCAGGGATTTAGTTGGAAGTTTCTTAAACTTTGGAACTCTCCAGGTTGTTGTGAAACTGGGTTTTGAGAAATATTATTTGGGTCAAATTTGTTCACATTAATAAAAGGGGCTTGTATTGGAGCTCCTGTTTCAGTTTGATGGTCATACGATTTGGTTGTATTATCAAATATTGTTGGTCGACTCGTTTCTAGAATGCTCTATTTTGGGATTCTTGTTTTATTTCATAATCCTTCGTTTTGGCTTAAGATTGGTAACTAATCTTTTGATCTTTCTGTTGTTTTAATGAGATCTTGTGAGCACTATAAGTGCATGTTGTATAGGTGGATGATGGAGTTTTCTATATCTGTCATCTTAATTTTTGTTTCATTATTTAAATACCCTAATCGGGTGGACATGTTTGAGAAACAAGGACCAGTAATCTCCTGTCTCTCTCTTTCTTTGATTATGATTTCATTGCATAGATTACCCTTCTCAAATAGGCTCTGATTTTTTAACTTGTTAGTTGAGTTTTTTTTTTAAGGACCCAGGTTTGTATTAATCTCAAACTCAGTTTCATTTTCTTTTGCTTTATGTTCCTTCGAAGAAATGTTAGTCTTTGACCTATCATGTGTAGGGCATCATGATTTGGAAGTATTTCTTGTTCTACTTGGGAGATTCTAAGGTGGTTTGGGTCATCATTATTTTCTTGGGATGTATTCTTGGATGAAAAAAAGTTTTGTTGAATGTTTTTGTTCCTGTGAAACGTCTCTTTTGAGACTGTACTCTCATTTTTGAGTTGGTTTAAAATGTTTGAGGAGATTATTTCTTGTATTCGAGTTCATTAAAAATAATTTGGATGATGTGATTTATGCTTGATCATTATTAAGGAAGTTTTCAATTTTTAAAGTTTGGATCTTGGCATTTTTTGAAAAATTATTGGCAAATAGTTTTGAAGGGACTATACCCTATTACAAAGAGGCTCAAAATCTAGATAAATAAGTGGAATCATAAAAAATGAATCAAAATCTAGATATTACATGAGGCCCAGCTATAGTAAAAAAAGAAACTACACATTCCGAGACAATATAGGGACAAAACTACAAAAAAGTAGCGAGTAAATAACAACATAACAACATCAAATTAGCAACAAGAAAACTTCGTAGTAGATTACTTCTTGATGCTCTATCAATTATGGACTTTATAGGCTACAATGAGGTAAAGAGATCCAAGGTAGTGATATGAGTAGGATCATTGACATCCAGATGAGAAAGAACATGGTCACCTTTCAGCATCTGTGCCCCAAATAGAATCAGAAATACCACTAAGCATGCTAATAATTCAAACCTGTTGTTTGAGGAATTTAAAAATAGGCTCTACAAATCTAAAAATGTTGTGATCATGCCTATCCTTTGAATTCCCTAATCGGTTATCAAGAGATTTCAACTTATTGTAGATTTCATTGACTTGACCTTTGCCAAGTCCAACATCATCATTCAATCTCCTTTTTCCCTTTTTCTTAGTAAGCTAATGCATGTCCCTTTTAAGACTTTCCAACTCTTTTTCCATGTTTTCAATTCTTCACTGAAGATCCTCCTTCCTCCTCTTGAGTAGTACCAGCTGGGCTCTATGGTGTTGGTGTGCAATAGAGTTTTGTGCAGGTTTCAATGTCCTTGCTACTTCGAAGGACTATTACTAGAGGTAAAAGGGTGTGTACTAGGGAAAGAGGGGGTTTTGGTCCTTATCTTTCTTTGACTAGAAATTGTGGTGGGATTGACATAGTATCAGGGTTGAGGGAGTTAGGGGTGGGTGGAATGACAAGAGTTGTAGGGATGGCATGGTGATAGGGTTAGGTAGTGTCTATGAAGGAGGAAGATTACGCTTGGTGGAGAGGTATGACATGAGCATGGTTTTAAAATTAAAGGATGGAGTGTTCCATGGAATTAAGGATATAATGAGGGAAACAAACAAGAATTTTTCTATGAAAATGGTTTTAAAAGATCAAATGCTTGATGGGAACCATAATATACTTACCTTCTAGAGTAATGAATTAGACCATCATCTTGGCAATTTCATCAAATGGTGTAGGAATGGAATTTACCTTAATACCCACAGTGAAAAACTAGAATTTATTCACCTTCTTGTGATAAATTTTCTCACCTTTGTGCTCTTTTACATTATCTTATTGAAGAATCTGGATTCCTTCCAAACTAAGACCCATAACTTCTACAACTAAATCTTTCTATTATCTGAATGGCTTGTTCACCATACTTCAACGTAACTTATGGAAATATTATGATCGTACCCTTGAATCTTCTCAATGAAATTATTAACACCTCTTAACTATAGAAAATTCTAAAGATCAACATTATCTTTCCACACAGGGTTACAGTGGGGTTCAACTTGGCAAGGAGCTCCACCCATGATTTTTCCTCTACATTTAAACTGCTTCAATCAGTTAAAAAAGATGTTCCTTTCTTCCCCAATCCACTTTTTAACCGTCCTTCTACAAATGCAATGAGCATGTAGAAGTTTATGGAAATAAATGTTTGTACTCCTCCTACGTGTCTGAGCTCACATTCCCAATAAAGCGGAGGATATCTCATTAAATATTTGAGTAGGAAGTGATCTGTCACACTTATCGTTAATGATGGAATTTTGTACTTTGATGGGGATACTATCTTCATGAAACCAAGGGGTAAAATTGTTGTTAATCCCATGATTATTCAATGTGTCTGGCACTCTATTACCTTCTCTATAGGTGTGGACAATTTTATAGTTATTGAAGGGGATCTTGGTATTTTTGGGTAAGGTTGTACTTTGCACTTTATTCTTTGAAACTATTCTGATTTCATTCTCCTATAGCTTGGATGTGGGAGTTATTTGGGAATTCAGTTGTTGATTTTTTATTGAGTTGTATGTTGTGATACGACCTTCTCTGTGTCATATTGGTTGAATGGTTATGGTTTGATCAAATGGGTTTTTATCGAGCATCTTTTTTTTATGGCAGATCCTTCAGGAGTTTTGTATCTTATCTTTGATTTGTCTTATGAATGCTTGTGTAAACCTCATGTGGAATATACAGTGATTATATTTGATATTGTTAAGTTTTTTCTTTACTTGAGGCATCCTCTTGGAATAGAGGCAAGGATTTAGATAACAGGGTTGTTAGGATAGTATGTTGATCATGTTGGGTCATTTGTGTTTTTATATCAAACCTTTTTAGTTTTTGATATGAAATTGATTTTGATAGGGACAACATTATGTTCTTATCAATTCATTGTGTTTTTAGATCAATTCATTTTTGATTGATTGATAGGGAACTGACTATAATATAGTGTAACTTTGGCTTAGTGAATTAAATCGAAACCAATGAGGATAGATCATGACTTTAATTAATTCTCTTCTTATAATTGGTTGCAGTTTGAAATGTTATCATGTTGAAATTATTATCATTACTGTGAGATAGATGGAATTAAATTTTGTTGGATTATTCAACTTCTTTTAATGGAAATGATACTTAAATAGATTTATTGAATTCTTGTCTATTCTGACATTGTGACTTTTGGGAGTTTATTTGATTGATCTTATTTTGTGTACTTGGAACATTTTCATAAATAATAGGGTTCCTTTTATGAAATAGTTAGATAAAAGCATATTGTGTTAATGTTATAGCACTTATCATGCTCAGTTCTTGTGAACTGACTCATGCTAACAATTTTGCAGATGGACTTTGCAAAAAGTGAAAGGAGAAATACTTATAAAATTTTACATTTGTTTTATTAATGAAATCATTTTCTTCATTCAGATGCTTTATGTTTTGAAATTCTCTCGAAATGAACTTGTTGCAAAGACTATGAAGATGTATTAAATTAGTTTTGTAATAATGAAAGATATTTCCTTATAAACTTATGGAATATTATTGAGCTTAGAGTGAAGTGAACACTCTCTTTTTTATAAAGGAATTGTTGTGTAAACGTTGTTGATTTCTAATTTATTCAAGGATCATATATGTTTATATTTTATTAATATTCTTAAATATTGACATGCATGGCTTAATGGATTCTAAGGTATAGAATAATTCTTGGATAAGGAACTATATATATATATATATATATATATATATAATTCTGACTCATTTCATTTCGGGAAATGGTATAACTATGATGATTATGATTGATAGATCCTTACTCGGAATTAGGATAGTTCTATATAGATGAATGTGGCATTCCTATTATGAATCTAAACCTTATGTTTTTTGATTTATTTAATAAGACAATAGTCCTTAATTATGAATAAGAGGATACTTACTTTTATCTTTCAATTAGAACTAAGTATGTTACCCTTATAATGTAATAAATAATAGTTATTATTGATGATTGGATGTATGCTCTTCTATATGAAAAAAATAAATGGAAATGGTAAAGCTTAAAAGAATTATTAAGAAGATTTAGATATTATGATATCACTAAGTCTAATTTATAAGCTTTCAGTCAAGATTGTTTACAATATTAAACCGTAGTAAGAAAAATTAATGATCTTACTCAATATCGAATTTAGATTTATCGATAGATGGAAATAATGGTTTAAGATTTAAAATTTCATATGCAGGAATGTAAATTTTAACTACATACCTTCAATTGGTGTAAGAGTAGTTTTCAAATGTTTTTTTGGATCTATCGTACTTAGTGGACCCTTAGGTGCATTGTTAATTATTAATTATCAGGGTAACAAATTGAGAGTTAATAATCTAATGTTTCATAAGTATGTTAGTTTAGTTGAAATAACTTAGTAGGTAGTTGTAATATAGGGGATGCAGTAGAGTACCCTCATAATGACGGGATTCATCATGAGGATACTGTGATGTAGCCAACTATGCTTCAACACCCGCTTAGTTGAGTTAACTCAATTGACATAAGTGGAAATTCGGTTCATATTTCTTCTCTAAACGGAGATAGAAACATGGAATATTGTAGTGGAAAACACATGTTGACTTAAGGTAACTAAACACACCCAATCAATGAAATTTGATTGAGTATTCCTATTTATCCTTAGTCAGTCTTCCACACTAGTGTATGTGAGTTGTCCCTATTTAGTGTGAAACTTTTACTCGGGTTTGGTTGACAGAAGTCAAGGAAGATTAATCTAGATAACTGTCCAAGAGTGGTGAAATACATATACCTTTTGATGAGTATGTCTTCTTGGAATGTAAACATGGTAAACATGTTTAAAACTTTGGCCAAAGTATTGAAAACTGCTAGTTGTGTTGTCTTATGTCACCTAGTCTAAGAAGACAATATTTTAGATAAATATTAGTAAAAAATATTCAGATAGGTATCTTAGACATAATACATGAGTGACCCTTAATGGGTAAAAGAACAAAAATATACATAGTATACACTTGAACAAGTTAAACATGAGAGATCAGTTTAATACCAAGTCATGAAATGAGAGATCAATGTTTCATTGAGTCATTATAGTTGCATATGATTTTTTTGTTATGAGATGGATTGGAAATGAATGTATGTTCTAAATTATATGAATTTAGAACAGTGAACAGTATGTAAAAAAAATTCCCTTGTTTCTAAGTCATAAAAAGTGGATGTTACATTTTGGTATTTGAGCTGAAGGTTGCAGCTCTTGGACCTATTGATTCCATATCTGATAAAAAAATTAATTTCTTGTTAATATAAAATAGTTAGAATAAGGGGAGGTGCTTCAAATAATATGCCTCTAGGTGGAGAGGTAGCTACCGCATAAAAACTTGATGAGATTCTTTCTATCCTGTTGCACACAAGAGATCATCTTATTGTACTTAAAAAATAAGTAATGGGTAATGAGGAGGAGGAAGATGATGTTGATAATAATAATCAGCCAACTCTAGAAAAAAATGTCAATGATGGAAATCAGGGCATTGATAACAATAATGCAGTAAATAAAAATGTTGCAAATGTCAATAATAATGCTGCAAATGTAAATGCAAATGTACCTAATCCACTTGAAAATAAAAAGGCAAGATTAGCAGTTGAACTTACTAATGACATAAAGAGGATAAGTCCACCAAAGTTTGATGGCACTAAATTGAGGGATTGGGTTGAGAATTGGCTCAAAAAAATGGACAAGTACTTTGTAATAAGGAACTTCTCGAAGAAACAAAGGCAGTATGGGGAGCTTACAAAATTTCACATGAGGCATCCTCCTAGTGGGATAGCCATAAGGTTGAACTGAATATTGATGAATCAAGCATTACATTGGATCAATTTAAGGGCTACTTTAGGCAACGCTAGCTGCCATAGCTCTATTATGTTAGGAAATCAATCATTTAGTGCTCCATTAATATTTATGATTTAATATTTACTTAGAGTTAAATATATGTGTGTAATGTAAATGTTAATATGAGTTGTTTATTAAACAACTCGTATAACAATATTAGTTTTGGTGAGTTTCAATAGCTCATGTATTTAGGTGTTGAGAGAGAGATTTGTGGGAGTGTTGTTGAACAACCTCCTTGTTTTTAGGAATGCATATTCCTATATATATGCAATCCTGTGATATGAATTATAACAGAGCATTATTGTTTTATCATATGGTTTCATAGCGATGTAATCATGAGGATTAGTAGGGGAGATCATTCATTTTTTGCCCCAAGATATGAGATATTATAATTAGGAGATTTATAAGATATTATTTTAGTGGGAAATCTTGCAAAATCATACAAAGCTCGAATAAACTGGCTGTGCCTGGCATCTGAGAAGCGCCCTGATCGGCTTGGGAGAAAATTGCAGGACTGTGCGTATTCTATAATTTATTGGATTTTGAGGCTTGAGGCCACGCTCCCACTCTCTTTACGTCTGCTCCACTACTAGTTAGATCCTTTCGACCCTCAAACCCCACGTTTAAATAAAGTTGTCAAGGAGGAATTGTGTCAGATTTCCTTCATTACACTTGCATAAAGAACTATAGCCTTCCACGTATTATTCCAAGTTTTTTTTTGGTCTTAGCATTTCATGGTGTCTCCCTACCTCACCTCTTGGCATTCAAGCCTACACCAGTAATCAAGAATCTATAATTCTGCTATCAAAAATCCATATATCCAGTGAGCTACCAACAATTCATTATTAGATCTATTCATAATCGCGCATGCAACTGTGTAAGTGGGATTCAATGGTCAAAGATCTGCTAACATTCTATATTATTTTCAAAGAATATACCAAAGCCTCAATTCGGTGCAAGTCTGGTCGGATGAAGAAGAAAAGTGTGGTTTATCTCACCAATGGTAAAATTTCACATTTCAAAACTGATCAGGAGCCTGCGGGAGCTCTCTAAACATTTGGTTGTGATGGTCTTCTCTTATAACGTGGGCTCCCCACACACATATGCCTCTCACACGTTGCAGTCAATAGTAAGCATGATGTTTCAAAAGGTGTATTTTTTGTCTTTATTTATTATATAGTCATTTTCATTTAAAAAGTAATCTCAGTTTATTACTTTTTAAAAAATTTAGTCTAGTTGTCATATTGTCTTCGGACGCATTTTCGGTTGAAACCAACGTCCATTTTTTTAACATGGCTAAGTTTAATCGAATGGAAAAATTTGAAGGAAAATATTTTTACACATGGTAGGTGAAAACTCAGGTGTTATTAATCAACAAAGATTTGTGGGAGATTGTGGATGGAAAAGAAAAGAAACCAAGAGATGCAGATGAAGCGGTAATATGGGACATCAAAGATCGAAAAGACATAACAATCATTGGATTGGGATTATCTGATGCATATTTGCATCATATAGATTTGTCAAAATCCTCAAATACAATTTGGACCACACTAAAAAAACTATTTGGATCGCAAGCAGGAAGCGCAACAGTATCACTAAAATAAAATTTGTTCGGACTCAAAATGGAGAAAGGTGAAAACATGGTGGAACACATAAGTAAGTTTTGTTTTGTATTGAATCAATTAGCTGGAATCAAAGTATATGTTCCTGACAATGATGAAAAAGCAGTTTTACTTAATAGCATGCCTCCTAGCTATTCTAATATGGTCTTCACTTTGAGAAAAATCAATCCAAGTCTGGAAGACTTGATTTCTTCTTTGATAGAGGACGAAAATAGAACAAATAAAATTGAAACAGAAGAAAAAGCATTATATGGAACACATGGTAAAAAGAGATACAGTCATTCTTTCAAACAAGGTTCAACCTCCCAGGGATACAAATAAAAGGCTTATTTTTCACTATTGTAATGTGTCTGGGACATGGAATAATGTTTTGTAAACAACGAGCTAGGGATCTATTGGATGGTAAATTGAATAATAAAGCTTTTATCTCTGAAAATAGAGAAGAAGAAAGTGACTGGGAAGCAGGAATCCAACCATTCACATGATAGAGAAGTTTGCTGCTCAAGATAGTGAAGAAGACTTTCTCTTCTAAAAAGAATGCATCAACTAGAGGATGGAGGCACAGGAGGATGGAGGTCATTCAACAACCTCTCATCAGTCACCAACGACGGGGCCACACGAAGCTATGGTGATGATAGTGTGTGTGTGAGTTTACTTTCTTTTCAGAGTTGCAGTTGATTTTAGTTGTGTGCAGCGTAATTATTTCTTAGTGTTGCCTATTATGGCTTGAATAAGTGAAATGTTCACATTGAGGGGGGGAACATGGTCTCAATGTTCCATTTTCTCTTTTCATATTTGTAATTAGTGAGCGGTATTTCCATCATAATTCCCTAATGGAAAATCATAGTGGACAGATGAAAGCACAAAAGAAAAGCAACATCATGATATTGAGGTTGTTGGTTGTCCTATAAAACCATCCCTGTTGAGGTTATTGGCTGTCCTGTAAAACCATCCATGTTGAGGTTGTTGGTTGTCCTGTAAAACCATCCATGTTGAGGGTTGTTGGCTGTCCTATACAACCATCCATATTGAGGTTGTTTTCTGTCCTATAAAACCATCTAGATCATGAGCACGCACAGGCGGCACGCTTGCAGAAGGAAGTGCAATTACTCTTCCCCATGTTCGCACTAAGGGGGGGGAATGTTAGGAAATCAATCATTTAGTGCTCCATTAATATTTATTATTTAATATTTACTTAGAGTTAAATATATGTGTGTAATGTAAATTTTAATGTGATTTGTTTATTAAACAACTCATATAACAATATTAGTTTTCATGAGTTTCAATAGCTCACGTATTTAGGTGTTGAGAGAGAGATTTTTGGGAGTGTTGTTGAACAACCTCCTTGTTTTTAGGAATACATATTCCTATATATATGCAATCCTGTGATATGAATTATAACAGAGCATTATTGTTTTATCATATATATGATAAAAAATGATAGAATTTTAGAATTTAATTCAAGGAAAGTTAAATGTAACTGAGTAATGGGAGAGGTTTACCAAACTTCTTAAGTATGTTTTACAGTACCAAACTGATGAAAATTTCAGGATACGCAATTTTATTATGAGATTGAATTCCATCATAAGAGGAGAGGTAGATGTGCATAACCCAACCACTATGGAAGGGGTTGTAGAAAAATCCATAAGGCAAGATGAGAAATTGATGCTCATAAAGAAGAAAATCGAAAGATAATTACCAACTCTTCTTCGTCACTTGCACCTAAGAAGGTGGCATGAAAAAGTTTTGGATTCAAAAACAAGTTTGTGACTGATAAAAATAAGAAAAAAACAACAAATAAGCTTGCTTACGAACATTAGAAACAATTTCGTGAAAAATAACAATAATGGGCATAAATATTATGGAGGTTAAAATAGTAATTTCAAGACCGGAAATAAATTTGAACCAAAAAGGGGATCTGTAGGGGGCCATTTTAATTGTGGTAAGGATCACTATGCAAATTATTTCCCTGTAAAGAAAGATGACAAAAATCAACTACATAAGATACATGTTGCAGTAGCTGATAAGTAAGCTGAAAATCAAGTTACGCCCATATAAGTGCTAGGTAAATTATTTGGTACACCTATTACTATATTTTTTGATACTAGAGCTACAGAATGTTTTATTTCTAGTAAATTAGCTACAAAATTAAAAATAAAAGTAGGAATAATGGAAAAATATTGGACTATACATTATGGTAATAATGTTGTCCATACTGTTAGTAAATGTCTTTTTGGAGCAGTCTTAGAGTTACCAAGTTTTTCCATTGAAGTAGATATTTATGTTTCTCCTTTTGGGTCATATGATGACATAATTAGTGTTAATTGGCTTACTGATCATAAAGAAAAAGTTTATTATTTTGAAAAACACATTAGATGCCTTGATGATCTACATAAAATAACATATATTCAAGGGGTAAAACGAGACATTTCAGTTAGGAAATTTTCAGTTATACAGCTTAAGAAGACCAAAAACAAAGGATACACATTATATGCAGTAAAAATTTCTGAAAAAATAGAAAAGGATAGTGATTTCTTGGAAAAGTATCCATTGTTAAGAGATTTCAGTGATGTGTTTCTAGAAGAACTACCTTATCTTCCACCTAAACAAGAATTTAACTTTACAATAGAAATCAAACTTGGAACTGAACCTATATCCAAGGAACCTTATCGAATGAATAAAATTGAATTAGTAAAATTTAAGGCATAGTTACAATAATTGTTGTCTAAAGGTTTGATAAGACTGAGTGTCTCACCTTGGGAAGAACCGGTAATTTTTGTGAAAAAGAAGGATGGAACACTTAGACTTTGTATTGATTACAAAATGTTAAACAAAACAACAATCAAAAAAATATATCCACTCCCTAGAATTTATGATTTGTTTGATCAGATGTGTGGTGCACCCATTTATTTAAATATAGATCTTCATTCTGGATATCATCAATTGAGAATTAAGGATGAAGATATTCATAAAAAAACTTTTAGAACAAGGTATGGACATTATGAATTCACAGTTTTACATTTTTGTTTGACAAATGCACCTACAACGTTTATGAATCTAATTAATAATATCTTTTAAGAATACTTGGACAAGTTTTTACTTTTATTCTTGGATGATATTCTTATATATTCTAAAAGCATTGATGATCACTAAGAACATTTGAAAATTTTACTTGATATTTTGAGAAAGAAAAATTTGTATGGTAAATTGTCCAAATGTTCTTTTTATGAAACATAAGTGCACTATTTAGGGCATGTCATAAGCAAATATGGAATAGTAGTTGATCCATCAAAGATTATTTCCATAACTAAATGGCCTGCACCTAAAAATGTACATGAAGTCAGAAGCTTCATGAGGCTTGTCGTTTATTACAAAAAAATTGTTAAGGAATTTTCAAAAGTCGTTGCCCCGATTACTTCATTACAGAAGAAAGACAAAATGTTTATGTGGAGCAATAAATGTAAATCAACATTTAAAATTCTAAAGTAACGGCTAACTTTTGCACCTATTTTGGTTGTACCAAATCCAAATGGAAGATTTACGGTAGTTATAGATGCTTTCGAAGAAGGACTAGGAGGTATACTATTTCAAGATGATCATGTTATAGCTTATGAGAGCAGTAAACTCAAGTTACATGAGTTGAATTATGCTCACCTTGATCTAGAGCTTGTTGCCATAGTTCATCCACTTCAAGTATGGAGACATGATCTCTTAGGAAGACCTTGTGTTGAAGTATATTTTCACTCATCCAAATCTGAATGCAAGACAACGAAGATGGTTAAATTTTTTGTCACAATATGATTTTGACGTAAGTTACATTAAAGGTAAAGAACAAAGAGTGGTAGATGCACTAAGTCATAGGAAACATATTTTTGCACTTGTAACTTTGAGAACTCAGTTTAAGGATGAAGTAAAGCATATCATGGATTATGATTTGTATTTAAGTAAAAATAGCACTTTCTGTAGATCTTAATGATGTAAGATATAAAGGTTTTTACTTTAATAATGAAGGAATTTTAAGATATGAAAAGCGAGTGTATGTACCTTTGGAAAATGAGTTAAGGAAAATTTTAATGATGGAATTTCATAATTCACCTTACTCATGACATCCGGGTGTTACAAAAATTCTTGTTGATGTAAAAAAACAATAGTTTTAGAAAGGGATGAAGAGAGACATAACTAATTTTGTTTCACATTTCCTATAATGTCAGCGTGTTAAGGATGAGCATATGCACCTAGCTGGTTTATTGTATCCTCATAGTATACTACAATACAAGTGGAAACTAATAAGTATGGATTTTTTTTAGGGGCTGCCTATGTCTAGAAATAAGCATAATGTTATTTTAGTTGTGGTTGACAATCTAAAAAAGGTAGCACATTTTATCGTCGGTAATCTTAAATATGATTCACCTATTTTGGAAAAAATATTTTTGCATGAAATTTTAAAATTACATGGAGTACCTGAATTGATTATATTTGATAGAGACCCTAGAATGACATCTCATTTCTAGAAAATAGTAAATGCAGCCTTGGGAAAAAAACTAAATTTTAGTTCTGCATACCATCCAGAGCTTCAACACCTTCTCTCAATTTCCTTTATCCTACCCATATACTATCCCCAATGGATTTCTAACATTGTTCCTGTCACAAAGGCGATAAGGGGACTCTGCATTTACACGGATTTCCATGACCTCAACCTAGCTTCTCCCAAAGATGATTTTCCCCTACCAAGCATTGACCAACTAATTGATCTCACCAAAGGCCATGAAATTCTATCACTCATGGATGGTTTCTTGGGTTACAATCAAATATTACTAGCTCCAAAATATCAACACAAGACTACCTTCAACACCCCTTGGGGGAATTTATTCTATCGGGTCATGACTTTTGGCCTTAAAACATCCGGAGCTACATACCAACGAGCCATAGCTTACATCTTCCATGACATCATGCACCACATATTATAAGATTACATAGATGATCTTCTTGTCAAATCCAAACATCAAAATGAACATTTTCCCGTCCTTAAGGCCATCTTTAACCACCTCATCAACTATTGTGTTCACCTTAAACCAAAGAAGTGTGTCTTTGTGGTACTTTTTGGAAAACTCTTGGGTTTCATCATTTCTTTGCGTAGCATAGATGTCAATCCTGCCAAAGTTAAGGCTATTCTGGAAATTCCTCCGACTAATAATCTCCATCAATTTTGAAGCCTACAAGGAAAGTTACAATCCATTCTTTGTTTTATTTCGCAGCTTTCCAACCACTGTCAACCATTCCATCATCTTCTCAAGAATGATGTTTCATTCAAATGGGATGATGAATGCCATAAATCCTTCGAAGCCTTAAAAAATACCTTCTTTAACCACCAGTACTCATCCCTCCTTAGGATGACCATCCCTTTTACTTATATATTTCTACCACTGACCATTATTTAGGTGCCATGCTCACTAATCGCGAGGACCAACACTGAGAGAAATTGGTTTATTACATAAGTCATACCCTTCTGGAATATGAAACTAGATATACCCATGCCGAAAAACTCTTCTTAGACTTAGTTTTCATTCCCACCAAACTCTGCCATTACCTACTCAACCAAAAACCTTCGTTATTACCAATATAGACCCCTTACAATATATGTACGTCAAACCCTATTAACATCAACGTGCCGCATGTTGGCTTATGCTTCTTTCTGACCTTGACCTTGAATCCATTTCTCAAAAATCCATCAAAGGCCAAGCTATCGCTGAACAACTAGCTGACACCCCCCTTTCTCGGAATCAAACCTCTAACTTCAATTTTCCAGATGAATCCATAGCTACCCTCTCCTTAGACGAACCCACTTACCAAATGACTCTCTTCTTCGATGGCTCTAAGTGTCTGTGTGGGGGTGGGGCTGGTGTTATCCTCATTCCTCTTGAGGGTGAACCTATGCCTTTGTCTTTCAAACTCAATTTTGATTCTACAAACAATATTGTTGAATACAAAGCACTCGTATTGGGCCTCGAGGCTACTTATGCCTTGGATGTTAAGTCCATCAATATCTTTTGTGATTCCCAACTGGTTATAAACCAAGTCAATGGAATATATTAGTTTCATAATGAGATACTTCAAAAGTATAAACATCACATAAATATAATTTTGACCACCTTTGACCACTACGAACTTCAAACTACCCCATGTTATACCAATAAATTTGTGGATACCATGGCCTGCTTGGCTTCTTAGATACCTACTTCACCTACTCACTCTTAAATATTTATTACAATACAAAGGATACAATCACCCTCTTATTTACCTCGTGAAGTCTACTCCGTCAGAACCGTCACACCTAGCCCATGTGACCTTTGGTATAATAAATATGAAGACTATCTTTCCCTTTCCATTCTACCCACCAATCTCACTCATAATGGACAATGTGCCTTTCTTAAAAGTTTCTCTCGTTATGTCATCATGGGTGGTCTTCTTTATAAGTGTGGCTTCAATGATATTCTCTTATGATGCCTTACAAGTTCTGAAATTCCCTACACCATTAAGGAAGTTCATGATGGAATTTGCGGAGGCCACTTTATTGGTTTAGTTTTCACAAAATGCATTCTTCACCTAGGCTATTATTGGCCAACCTTAAACCGTGATTATTGTGATTAGGTCAAATGTTGTGTGAAATTCCAGCAACATACAAATATCCATCACACACCTATTCATGCCTTACAGGTCGCATGAGACCTTTGGCCTTTCTCTCAATGGGGTTTGGATCTTGTTGGTGAGATCAATTCCCATTATTCACAATTCCACCAATGGATCATAACCATTACTGAATATTACACTAAATGGGTAGAGGCCATTCCCCTCATTTCTAAAAAATCTGAGAAAATATGTTAATTCATCAACCATCACATCACTTGTCACTTTAGTGTTCCTCGCCGCCTTATCACTGATAATGGAAAGTGATTCAAAAACAAAACCATACGCAAACTATGTAATGATTTTGGCATATAGCTTAATTTCTCATCACCTTATTACTTACAAACCAACGGCCAAGCCAAATCGACCAATAAAACCTTGAACAAAATTCTTATGAAGGTAGTCAATGATACTAGGAAGGATTGACATACAAACATTCCTTTTTCCTTGTGGGCTTATTGCACTAGTATTTACACTTTGACTACCACCACACCTTTTTCTCTGGTCTACAGTATAGAGGTTGTCTTACCTCTCAAAATCTAGATTCCATCTCTCTGCATCTAACTACAAGACATGCTCAATGACAATGAATTTCGCCAAGATCATTTGGCACAACTTGAGTTATTAGATGAATGTCATCTCAATGCTCTATACCATCTCCAAATCTACCAAAAATGTATCAAACATGCCTATGACAAACGTTTTCATGAATGAACTTTTCAGGTCAGAAATCTTGTCATGAAGGAAAGTCAACATGTAACCAAAGAAGAGAAAAGTAAGTGGGGAAATTTTTTTGATAATTGGCTTAGACCCTATATCATTACCCATGCCTAAGGATCAGGTTCTTATCATTTGTCTTCACTCGAAGGTAAACCTGAACTTGAGCCCCTCAATGCCTTGCATCTTTGACCATTTTATTGTTGATATCAAGCCCTATATCACTTTTTGTCAGTTGATCACTTGTCCCTTGAGCGTTGTTCACCTTCCATATTACTCATTTTTGAATATCCATGACTAAACAAGAATCATGTGATTACCCATCACCTTTCAGCCTTATCTTCAATATGATTACCATGACTCTACTCATAGCATGATTCTCATGGATACTTTTCATCTTCTTCAAGGTGGAATCCCATGGTCGTTCATCACTCAAACATACCTCTTTCATAGTTAACCTTAATGTGTTATGGTTTTGTCCTCTAAACAAAAACCTAACCTTCCTTTATAGTCTTTTCCATGACTTAAAATTTCCAAAAAAAAAGGGGATGCAACTCCTTGAGTCAAACTTCCAGTAAAAGATGACCCCCTCAAAAGGGACATCCCTTCACTCTATTTCCACCGCTATAAATAGACTTCTCCCTTGAAGGATAGCTATATTACGTTATTTAAAAAATACAATAAAACTACCCAGAATATTCCTACATCGATCAGTCTATTAAAAATACAAATGAATAAATGATACATTTTTTGTCATGGACTTGCCTATTTTTGATCCTGGGTTTCTTGCTAGGAAAAACATGTTGTCGTACACTAGGTTACGTTAACCACCCATTCTCACCTCATTTCCTTTTTATCCTAATTCCCTCCTCATTCAAGAGACTTGCCACAACCACTCCATTTCGTGATTATGTGACTTTCTTCACCCTTACAATGGTCCATTATGCAACACCTTTAGGGTCTTACGTTCATAAGCCCATCTAGGTTATGTTAGACTCATTAGGGTCCTTATCAATTAAATAGCTCTTTTGCCACCTCTTATGATTTTCCTTCCTCCTTATTGATTATCCTGTAAAGGACCAGATCATCGACACCTATACTTTTTAAAAAATCAACCATGCCTAACTGACCAAGACTCAATCATGCCTAATTCACTTAGTTTCCATCAATACAATAATGATTCCAAAAAATACAAAAATTTTGGTATTATAAACCCATCGGACCTAATCAACATCGGTCCTCTTTGTACCCTAGACAACCGACATAGGTCACCCTCTAACCGGCATCAGTCTACATTGCTAACTGTTTGGCCTTGCTCAAACTTTCTTTTCCCTTCCCCCATTCGCGCCAATGCACCTTTTTATAATCACAAAGCCCCATTGAACAAAACCTACAAACCCCACCTACCCCTACATTACCTTTTTTGTGTCTTAGGAGTTGTTATTTTACCTATACCCTGGCCTTACCCATGTTGTTACCTATCTACCTTGACCTGAAACACTTTTAGTGACCTTTGACCCTCCGTGATCAATGTACCTTGCATCATGGTTACCCTAAATTGCCTATTATCATGTTGTTTATCCTAACCTATCCTTTGGTGTACTGGAACATACCTAAACATTCATGCACCTAACCTTTGTTGTGTTTCCACACCATATCCTATACCTTGGATACCGGACTCACTTCAACCCTATTTGGATAGACCTATCAACCTTAGCCGACGTAAATTTTGACATCTTCTCACCTTGGTACCATGCCGCAGTTTCCAACGTGTGCGTACGTTCAACTGCCACTACCTTTGACCTTGACCCATTTATTTATTTACCTGATTTGACCTTTTCCCTTTACCCAATGTACCCACCAATCTTCATTCTCCCACCTCCTCATTTTATCAAACCACTCACCGCTTCCATCTCTCACCTCATCAGTTCCTAGTTTGAGGAGGGTTACCTTCACCCACGCTTGGGGCAACACCACCTTCACTTACACTCAACAAAACCATTTCCTATTTTTGTTAGTGTCGCTTACCAATATAAGCTATGTAGCAAAAAGGGGCAAAATGTAGACACCAAAATTGGGTCACACTCCCCTTCATCCCCTTTCGAAGAACTAACTTAAACACATTCACCTAACCATGACCCTCATACCCTACATTAACATTAATTTAATTATTTATAATTAAATTAATACCCATCCTCACCCCATTATTAATTTAATTACTTTAATTAAATGAATAGCCACCTCACCTAGACACCTCACCATAGACCTATTCATAACATGTTTCCATAAATGAATAAAACTTGGTTCAAACCTAAAAATCAAGGCCTATTATTCCTCTAACTACCTTCCCTCTCATAAAAACGTAACATCCATTTTGATCCATGGATAAAGGTTCAAACCTGATCCAAAGGATGGGAGATCTACCATTTTTAGTAAACCTAGGGAATCTCACCTTAACCGATGCCGGTCATCCCTAAACCAACGCTGGTCAACCTAAAACTATCTTCAGTTACCATTTATTCACCTTATCAACCTTGTTTTTAGGTTAGCACATTCTGAGATCAAGGAGACAAGAAGGGAACTACATGTAAGTAGAACTAGAGCCTTTTCACACTTACAAACATCCATAGCTAGCACCAAGACAGATCCAAAAGCATTGCACTCATGGTGACATTCCAGGAAGCATCACTACTACTCCAATATCCATCCCACCAACCAATCATCATCGACACATAGCCATTAGACATGCAACACTAGTAAGTACACCTTTTACCTGCATCATTTATTTCCACTTCAGTCTGTTAGGTTCTTCTATTGCTATTATTAGTTTCCACTTGCACCCTCATTCTTCTACCATTTACTTGCTTGTAAACCCAATCATTCCTTCACCCACACCATAAAACCACCAATACCCAACCTCTGTAAATTTATGAGTGTTCCCAAGATCCCCACATACCTTGTTATATCCTCTATTATCTTTATCTAACCTCAGCTAAAACCCCATTAGCAAATCTTAGTGAATCTTACCAGCCCACCTCTACTGATGCCGGTTACTCATAACCATCGATGGTTCAGCCTAACCATGTTCAGTCATACCTCGATCGATGCCGGTCTATGTGTTTTCCAATACTGTGTAAACCAGCAGCCACCCGCTATCAAAAACCACCCAAACACCTCATCTAACCCTGCTAAGACCCTGTATGTGCCCTGCAGAGCACCTGACCAACCTATAACCTGACCTGAAGATCTTCACCCACATAGTTTTTAGTAATGCATAGTTTTTAGTATTTAATCATATTAATGCTGATAGTGAGCTAAGGTACCCAAATCATAATACAACCACTAGATTTGTTTATGTACGTATTTCAGTTATTTCATATTTGTTTTATAAAACAATGGATTGACATCCTTCTAGGGAGTATCACACTTCCCAGATCTAGCATATGCTAGGCATTCCACTGCCATATATTTTTTATGGTGGTCTTTTTTTCTATTTCAAGCAGATCCTCCCAGCCAAAAGGAAGCTCTCACAGTCAACATTGGATTGAGAGTTCAGCACGCACGCATCAACCACCAAACCAACACAACAGGTATTCCTCCATGGCCCTTACCCTTATATGTTTCGTCCCATTCCAAAATGTAAAGAAAATGGTGAAACACTAGGGTAAATGGCTTTAGAATGGGTTTTTAGTATACCCAAGGGATCCATTACAACATGGCCCACACTAGGCAAAAAGTTTGTGTGACATTACTCCTTCAATATGGAGAATGATATCACCATGAATGACCTTTGCAATGTAAAACAAAAATCTAACGAGACCTTTTCAGCCTTCTTACAATGATGGCATGGATTAACAAGTTGTTTCCTATGTGCCCTACCAGAAAAATAGCTAGTAAGCATATTCACCCCTAACTTAAATCCATAAATTGCCTTTCATTTACAAATGCATTACGGCTCTAACTTCGAAGAAGTTATAGAGAAGGGTGGTCAAATTGAAAAGTCTCTCATTGCAAAGGGTACACTTAAACTTGTTATAAAGGACACACATGAAACAAGACCCTCAAACAAACAAAAATTCTTTAACAAAAAAAAAATATTTCATTGGAAACGACATTACGGACTCCAAAATATTCTGAACCATACAAATTGGTTCACTTCTAAAGCTTTCTCAAGGACCTTACCCAAAGGAACCTATAAAACATATGTTTACACCACTAATTAAATCACTATCTGACATACTTAAATAGTTAGATGTGGTAAACATGGTGCAGTACCCAAATGTGACAGTACCATATTCAGAAGATGCTCCAAAACTGGGTTGGTTTAATGAACACTATAATTATTATTTCCATCATGTCAAAGTACAAAAAACTGATATGTGCTTGAGACCACGACATTATATACAAGACCTCATTGAAGAGGGAAAAATTTCCATAGATTCACCCCCTGACTTAGGACAAGGTCCCAATGAGAAAATAGGTATATTCAAAGAGCCCTTTCCTAACCATGCAGATAAGAAACACAAGAATCTAGATCGCAGAGAAACTTCCAATGACTATAGGACTGCTGCATATTTTTATGTAGTTTAGAAAAGAGTTGTGTGGTAGGCACATGACATGCTCATTTGATCATACTAAATCCCCTACCTATTCCTTAGGAAGGTCATTACAATTTAATAGAACAGTTGGAGAATATGCCCACTAGGATGTCAATTCTAGATCTCCCCAAAATCTATACTGCTCATAAAAACATATGATATAAAACACTGCAGAGTTCGGGAGTCTCCACAAATGTAGATCCCATGAACCTTTAATAGATTATTTCACACCTTGATTCCAATGATCATATCACTTTTGATCACACTACAATCCCACGTAATGACCAAGAGCACAACCTATCCTTATACCTAGTTGTATTTTTTACTCATCATAAAATAAAGAGAGTACTTGTAGATGGTGGATCCAGTTTAAATATTTGCACTTTGAAGCTGGTTAAGTATTTGGGTCATTCAGAAAGAGATCTAGGGGCTAAAACTATTACAATAAAAGCTTATCATAATGAGGAACGTGAGTTAGCAGGTACTATAGTAGTTCCTATGGAAATGGGGCCAACATGTCACGATATGACTTTCCATGTCCTTGACCTAGATCTTCCCTATAACATGATCTTGGGATGCTCATGGATTCACCCCATGTAGACTATTCCACCCACCTTCCATCAGTATATCAAGATGTGCTATGGAGGAAAAATAATCACCATTCAGGGTGATCTAGAACCATTCACACATTTTAGGGCATTGCAAAGTTTTCTTGTGTAACCCATGAATTTCCTTCTGCAGATATTGTTGTTCCCTTACAAACAGATATTATAAGAGAACGTGTGGATCTAGATACACTCACTCCTTGTAATCAGAACTTTCCTTCATTGGTCAATGCTTTCTCATCATGGGAGGAAACATCAGCAAAGTATGCCCCGGGTGAGTGGTTTACTCTTCAATAGACCTTACTGATATTAGATCTTTCAGTATCACCAAGGACATGGGGAAAACCTTACTTTCAATTCAAAAGGACTAGAGATAGATGCCCTGAAACCTTTGAGATATTCATCCCTAGTGGTCTCTTGTCTGAGGAAAAGATGTTAGAAGATCCCACCAGGAGAGTACCTAAGGGTACCATGGAATCATGCAATCAATCCCCGTAGTATATAAAAGGTAACTGTATGATGTATGTCATGGGTTACAATGGGTTAGGATATGGTATCAATACACAAGGACAATTAGAACCCATTTTTATCCCTCATTTCAAATCTAACAAACGTGGTCTTAGAATTAAACCTCATGATGATCCACCCTTTGAGATTGATGCCACCTCTTTCGAACGTGAGGATGGCTCATCTCATTTAGATAGCAACATGGATTCCTAATGTAGCCTCTATGAGGATCTTGCCTCCACGAACCTATTCCCTGATTCGGATGTTTTTACCTTATCCAGATCAAATTCCCAAACCAATTATCAAGTAACCCTTATATATCTAAAACTTGTAGATTGAGATCAAAAATTTCATGTGCCACTCGATTTCTTTGAAAATGATGAGGAATTCACAAAATTTATGGGACTCAGGGATTCTATTCTGACAGTATTTCATAAGAAAGGATTTGTAATCAAACTAGATGCCTACACATACTTTGGAGAAGAAGAAGATATGTGTGGATGCTTGAGTAAGAAGGTTGTAAATAAGAATAAGAATGCATTAGGGAAACCTTGCGGGAAGAACAAGCACAAGTCTCATAGTGATAAACTTTTTGAGACCCTAGTAGATAAGCAAAATAAAGAAATCATAGAAGAACGAGGATATTCTTATCAAGAGGATATCACACATCCTATTGAGGTCTATCTCACTCTTCCCCCTAATCCTACATAGATGGAGGATGCTTCTAAAATACTTGTAGAAGAAATGATCAGTGTTAATATTGGACTATAAGAGGAGCCTATAATGATAAAGTTGGGAGCTTCACTCTCAACACAAGAACAAAAGGTTTTTGTGGAACTATTGCAAGAATATGCAGATATCTTTACTGGTAATACATAGATATTCTTGGTTTTGACCTAGAATTAGTCGTGCACAACCTTATTGTGCACCCAGATGCCAAACCCATCAAGTAGAAATTGAGAAAGATGCACCCCAAGGTTACACTACTTGTTAAAGAGGAACTTGAAAAGTTATTAGCTGTTTATTTAATTAAACCCAATAACTATTCAAATTGGATATCCAACATATTCCCAATCCAGAAGAAGATGGGTGGTATAAGAATTTGCACCAAATTCCGTAACATCAATAAATCATGTCCCAAAGATGACTTCCCCTTGCCTAATATTGAAATGATCTTCAATTCTACCATTGGTTATAAAATGTTGTCCTTAATGGATTTTTTTTCAAGTTATAACTAGATCCGAATTGTAGAGGAAGATCAACATAAGACAACTTTCATCACCCCTTGGGGGACATTTTGTTACAAGGTCATGCCTTTCAGAATCAAGAATGTCAGGGCCAACTATCAACATGCAATGACGGTCATCTTCCATGACATGATGAATGACATCATGTAGGATTACTTTGATGATATCTTAGCAAAATCTAAAACCAGAGGAGAGCAGCCTTAAGTGCTAAGATGTATTTTTTAGCATCTTCAAGATTACAAAGTGTGTTTTAACCCTAAGAAGTGTTTCTTTCATGTTTTTTCAAGGAAGGTCCTAGATTTCATCATTTCATAGAGAGGAATAGAGGTGGATCCTGCAAAACTTACAACTATCACATAAATTCCTCTACCTATAAATATCAAACAACTAAGAAGTTTACAAGTAAATATTTAGGCCATCCGTCATTTCATTGCGTAGCTTACGGATAAGTGTCATCCATTTACACATCTCCTTAAGAAGGATGTTACCTTCAACTGGGGACTAGACTATCAAAAGGAATTTGAAGTGATTAAACAATACCTTGTCAACCTGCCTGTACTCATGCCACCTACCCCAGGATAACCTCTCCTATTATACATTTTAGCTACCCAATTTTCTATTGGTGCACTGCTTTCCCAATATAGCCTAGACCATATAGAAAGAGTATATTATTACCTTGGTCACACCTTGATTGCCTATGAATTGAATTACCCATAGATTAAAAAGGTCTACCTGGTAGTTGTCTTTACCTTTCATAAATTGCGTCATTATCTCCTTAACAATAAAAGCAAGTTAATATCTAAACTTGACCCTCTCAAGTACCTTTTATCCAAACCCACCCTTACATGATGGATGGATAATTGGATCATTCTCCTGAGAAAATTTGATATTGAGTTTGTTAACCAAAAATTGTTGAAAGGATAGGTATTGGCCGATCAATTGGCAGAAGCTCCTCTATCATGAATAGAACATTTTTGTCTGGATCTTCCAAATGCATCCATGATGTATGTTGAAGATTATATTGAATGGAAAGTTCATTTTGTTGGATCATTCACCTCCCACGGATCAGGAGCAGGATTCATGTTCATCACTCCCACAGGGGAGGTCATTCCAAGGGCATTTCATTTGGGATTTATTTTTCTAATAACATTACACAATATGAAGTACTCATTGTTGGCCTTAAGTTTGCTATAACTTGGAATTTCATACAGTTATGAGTCATTGGTGACTCTCAAATTATTATTAAAAAAATTAATGATGAGTATAAGGTTAAAGATGAAAATATTGTTCCATACAAGAAATTGGTTGAAACCTTGAAAGAATATTTTATATAGCTTATCTTTGAACAAAAATGAAGGTCACACAATAGATCAGTGGATTTCATGGATACCACTGGATCACTGTTACGCATTCCACCTCAAGAATGTAAAATGTCATTCTTTGTAGAACATTTATGATTTCCCGCATATGACATGTCAGAGTCATGTTTAGCATGTGAAGTTCTTGGTCTCCTCTCCCCTTGTTATGACCTTATATTTAGATACCTACAAGATGACATGTTTCCCCCAAACATTACCCATTCTAAGAAGAAAGCTCTTATCCATTGTATAGCCCATTACACCCTCTTAGGAGGCACCCTCTATCATCATCGATACAAAGGGAATCTACTTCTCTGTTTGGATGTTGTTGAATTGGTCCATGCTATTAAAGAAGTACACGGAGGTATTTGTGGAGCACACACTAGTGGTATGGTCTTGGCTAAGAAATTATTAAGAGTAGGCTATTTTTGGCCCACCATGGAAGTAAACTATTGTAATTTTGTAAATAATTGCGAGCTATGACAAAAATAAAATAACTTAATACATGTGCCAGCACAGGCTTTGCAGCCTATCGCAATACCTTAGACATTTTCTAGGTGTGGACTAGATCTCATAGGGAAGCTCCATCCTACCTCATTAGATGGTCATACTCACAATATTACGGCCACTGAGTATTTCCCTAAATGGGTAGAGGTTGTGCATCTTACTTATGTCACTAGTGCCAAATTCATTATGAATCACCTCATTTTCCGCTACGACATCCCTTCTTCCATTATCATTGATAATGGTAAATCCTTCAAAAATAAAATGGTCAAAGCATTATGTCAACAATTTCATATTCAACTCAAGTATTTTTCCCACTATTACCCTCAAGGTAATGGACAAGCCAAGGCCACCAATAAAACTCTTGTTCGGATCATGGAGAAAATGGTAAGTAAGACTGGACGTAATTGGCACTTACAGATACATCCTTCCCTTTGGGCCTATCAAAATTCCATCTACACTCCTACTAGTGTGACCCCATATTCAATATTCTATGGCACTGAGGCCATCATACCCTTGGAAGTAGAGATTCCTTCCCTGATAATATCACGCTGAGACTATCTTGATAAGGATGAAGACTATAGAGTTTCTCGGCTAGCAGAGCTAGAGATTTTGGATGAGAAGTGTATGAGAGAACTTAATCACCTTAAGGTTTACCATAATAAAGTGCCAAGAAGATATAACAAATAGATCATTCATCATGAATTTTATATAGGTGATATTTTTCTAAAAGAAAATAAGAAGAACACTGTCAAGGAAAGAGAAAAGAAAGGAAAATTCGAGGCTAACTAGTTAGGGCCTTATGTGGTGGTTGTTAAATATGGATCAGGAGCTTATAAACTTAGATATTAAGATGGGAAGATCTTCCAAAACCTATGAATGCCATGCATCTCAAGTGGTTTTATGCTTAAGCATGGTGAAAATATCATAAAGTACCTAAAAATTAAGAAAATAGTAAAGAAAAAATAGGTCATCCAAGTGTGAAAACCATGTAATTGTGGCGTATTGGATTGGTCCTTGGGTGAAAACTGGTTTCCAACACTCAAAGAGGGTTCACTGTTTACAAGTTACTCTTACATTTAGAAAAATTTCTATTACTTCTATATAGGGTTGGTTCCCCTTGTCAGGTCTATGAACCTTACGTCGAATCTACTTCGCTAAGCCGTTATCTAGCTTGTTTATTCTTATATCTACGTGAAGGAGTTGCCTTTATATATTCCCATCTAATGTTGGGGGCACCTTCACATTTCATCTTCTTGAACATACATGTGTGTCATTCTACCTTTTGTATATTCCCATCTAACGCTAGGGGCATCCATGCTTTTTTGACATTATACATCACTTTCAGAACAAACCTTGAAAAAAACAAAAAACATTAAGAAAAGATATAGTAAAAAATAAAACAGTCGAAATACCCCTTTCTAGGGACGACACTACATCAATTAGAATAACATTGTCTTTAGGAAACGCCAAAAATATTCCTTGAAAAGTTGTCTTTTACGATAACACCAAAAATAATAGAGAGAATATCAAAACTATCCTGAAAAAACAGAGTCTTAGTTTGCTTGCTTTAGTTATTGGTTTATATAATGGTGGTTACATTACATTTCCATGTTGTATATGTTACATTGGATTCATTTTCTTAGGTTAAGTCTTGCTTAGTTATTGTATTTATTTCATTCTATCATGTATATTTTTTATACTTGTATTGTTTTCATTTTTTGTTTCCATTGCACTGTGTGATATGTTTACAGGATTGAGTTCAAATGCTTACTTTATTTGAGTGTTTACTTAATTCGTTACATTGGATTCAATTTGTATGATTGTGATTGTTTATAGTATGTTAGTTTGTATTAATTTGTAATTGTAATTTGATTGTACAAATTTTTTTCATCATTACATATATCACATATATCCTTTATCATTTCTCATCACATCTAACACCATCAAAATACATCATATATATAAAAAAATGTTACGTGTTACATCATGCATGTATACTAAGCTAATCATCACATATCGTATCATCAATGGGGAAAAGTGGGGTTACACGTAATAAAAAATCTTTCCCCCCCACACCAATATCATCTATATCATCATATGTACTCACATCTACCAAAGTATCTCATGTACAAAACATATGATATTATCTAAGGTCACATCATCAATCTACAACATATGATATAAGATCATCACAATCTATCACGATACATACATGAGAAATGAAATCATACCACAGATGGATATACTCATCATACATCTATAAACATGAATCATCATCATATATCATATAAAAACATGAAAATATAACCCATTGAATGTCCATGTATACATATGTAAATATCTGTCTCAAAATAAAATACATCATTGATCAAAATCGGCCTTCATAAGAGACATGTATATATACATATGTCATTACAAAAAGAGAGAGTCAACCATGACTATCGCCCTCTCTAGGGATGCTTGGTCTATGGCTTGGAGGACGAAACAACAACTGATGTGATGGGCCAAATCTAAGTGTACCATCGTGTTGTCTAGTTGGCTATTCTAATTATCTAATAGACCATCCCGATCTCCGTGATCTAAAGCATGTCATGTTCACATCTAGCCGATCAAAGGGTGTAACCTGCTGCCCTGATGGAACTATGTGATGGTAGGAATCCTTGTAATATGAGGCCATACCATTGGCTCTCATGATATCCTATATCATCTTTGTGCCCCTGAAATCTGCGGCTTCCTATACAGCAGAATCTCACTCCCCTCTCAGTCTACCAATATCAGCATGGGCCTGTCTCAGAGAGGTGGCCTACAAATCTGTCTGTTGTAATGGACTAGACCTAGGCCCATGCTTGATGTCTCTGAATAGTAATACCATGCACCTGCACTTGGGTCTAGTCTCTCTATGCAGTGACACCCTGTACATGTGTCTGTGCTTGATGTAGGAGGATAAATATATGAGTACCCTGCACTACTAGCTTTCATATCTCCTGTTGCAATACTACCCCATATCCACCCTGAGTGGCCTGGGATTTCACCTGGTCTCTCTCTGTTGTCACAACCTATAACTGTGCTCTTTCCTGATCTCTCTCAAATACTACCTATAACTGAATGACTATAATCACTTGTAGTTGTTGTTGAAGTGCAGCTTACTTTCCATCATCTCCACCACCACCTAGAGCACAAGGTTGTGGACCCTGTTGCGGAAACACCTGTTATAATGGAATGCATATCCCCTCTAGAATACCTGCTGGAGGCAACTGTATATCAGGATCTTGTGGTACCTATCTTTGCCTAGGCATAGGCCCCTTTTCGTGTGGCTACTGTAGTGGAGGAAATTTTCCCCCACCCCCATGATGATGTTGGCCATCAAAAGGATCATTGTCCTCATCATCACCTCCATCATCCCCACCACCCTCACCACCACCCTCATCACCACTACTAGGAGGCCCCACTGGAAATTATCTCACTCCTGCATCCCACGTTTCTCTAGGAATCATCAATCAATGAGGTAAAATTTTGTGGTACCATAGAGCATACTCTGTTGTACAACTTAGATCCCTAACATGTCTCAAAGGTACCCACTAAAATGACACCATCTGTAAATAGTTGGCCAAGGCTTTGTCTCTGGTGATCTGTGGCCCCATATCGACATACTCTTGGGCCTTGCGAGCATACCACATATTTGGCCCTGAGACATCCTATAAAAGGCCAAAATATCTCTAGCATCGATCAAATCTATAAAACTCTTGCATATAGCTATGACTTCCCAACATATAATACTCCACGGTCAATATACTAAGTTCTCAGAACCTTCTGGAATTGTTAGATATTTAGTACTTGATTGATAATGGTTATTTGTCTGTAAATTAATAGCAAACATCTGGGTGGTTAGAAATATGGGGTTTGATTAAATTTGTACTACTCTCATGGTCTACCTGTACTATAGGATAAGTTATGAAGTAAGTAAATCATAACTTACTTGTATGGAGTAATAATTTAGTAGAGAGAGTTAGGAAATATGGAAATGAGTAATATTATAACTTACTCAGATGAATAGTAAGTGATGTAATAACTATATTTGTATAACTTCTTGGATGAATAGTAAGTGATGTAATAATTATAATTGTATAACTTCTTGGATGAATAGAAAGTTATGTAATAATTATACTGGTATAACTTCTCGGATATAGAGTGAGTTATGTAATAAATATATCTATATAGCTTACTTGGATGTAGGGTAAGTGAAGCTGAATATAACTACATGATATACTTAAACAACAAAAAGGTAAACATACTTACTTCAAAAACATAAGCTAAGAAGGTATAGAAAGAGGTAAGCTGAATGGATTCTATGTTTCATCCTCTTTGCCTTTATGGATTATTAGTTGTTCAGTAAGGAAATAATTAATTGAATGTGATGTTATTGCTAACTTGTCCTTGTGTGGAGATTATTTGAATTAAAGTAATGCTACTCTTCATTTACTTAAATGATCAAAGGCATTAACCACTAGGCATGGGATAAATATTTTTCATGCTCAGTTCGTATGAAATGATAGGTGCTAACATGTTTTGTAGATGTAGAACCGTAAGTTGGAAGGAAGACCAAAGTTGTAAAGTTACCGTTATGACTGAAAAATACTACTTATATAAATGTAAACTATGGATTTATTACTGATTTGTCATGTTATCATAGCAAATATGAATTAGATACTTGGTTGTAATTGTAATGATGGTAATCAATGGAAGAGAAATGTTTGATCTCTACTTAGTCTCATTGTTATGCTAATTAAATGTATGAGATAACAAGGTTAATAGTTACTGAAGGAATTCAAAGCAACGATTGTTTATTGTAATTTTGAATGTTGTCATCATGATGAGGGTTAGATGAATGAATTAGTAAGTTAGGGTGATAGTAATAATTGGGCAGCATCATGAATGTACATCTGTCTGTAAAATAGAATGATTCAATAACAATGAATATGACTTAAGGATATTCGTAATACAAGATTGGTATTTCAAGGATAAGTGGTAAATTGTCCTGTGTGGGATTGAAAAATGAAATATTATATATTTAATGAGAAATACGTCTATAGCTGAGATAGATATTAAATCATATGAAAGGTCTAATATGAGTCTTGTTGTGACAAAGCATCGATGAGTCATATTGCTATGTGTAATGAAGTTTACTTCCTTATTATGATTATTGATTAACTGTGGGTAATACTACAGTTTAATGGATCTGATAATGATCAAAGGAAAAGTATTCCGATGTGATTATGAGGATGTCAATCGTATAAATGTTTATTCTTCTTAAACTTCTAGGTAAGGACATTGTGATGTTCTAAAAATCTTATGTATCTCCTTTCCTTGTAAGCCCTTATTTTATTGGCCATATGACTTTTGATTCATCATGCTTAGGCAACTTGGGAATGTAAGGTTACCTAATCAAGAGTGAATACTAATCTAAGATTAAAAGAAATAAGGCTCTTTTAAGGACAAGGATTAAAAGGAACCATGATGATATCTTAGATGAAATCTTATGATTTAAGTTAAAATGAAAGGGGAGAATCCCTTAAGGGCAGGTAAGTCTTAGGTGTTGAATTCTAAGGAAAAACTTACATGCTATGAACTTATCGCAAGTATCAATAAAATTTTTATAATAAATATGCTCAATTGAATGATTACAGTTAAGCATAAAATAAGAAATATGTTGTAACTCGGGAAGGAAGTTTGGATATCCTCATGTGTACGAGGAGTTCAATAGAAGGATGATACGTCCTTATACATTCCAGTGATAAGTGATTGCACCTTCTACATTTGAAGTAATATAGAAGTATGATACCAAAGCTGCCCTAAAGGTGATATAGATATATCAGTTTCATATAATGAAAATACTTTGGTAAGAGACATAGGCTTGATGGTTAAGAAAATAAAGTAACTAATTAGCAATAATGAATTTAAACCAATTATTGCTTCGATTCCATTTATGGTTGTCTCTAGCTTTCAATCTTTTAAGGTAATTAAGATAGTTTGAAAGAACTTAATTCTTTTAAAGCTAACCCCAGTAAGACCTTGGTGGTGACTCATTAGAGGAGGAATAGTCCCAAGACCATAGAGTGACTCATTCGAGGAAGAATAGTCACAAGACCTTAGAGTGACTCATTCGAGGAGGAATAACCACAAGACATGGACTATCTTGTTATGGTTTTAAATTTATATTAAAAATAAAAGAAAGATACCGTGCTCCAATACGGATCGCTTGGTGAGCTAACTCACTACACCCACTACATAGTCGTATTCTTGTAAAGACATCTGTCATTATTTGGATACTGTTGCTTAGTAGTTATGTAGAGTTGCCTCTTCAAGAGCCTAGATTGCAGCAAGGAATTAAAATAAGTACAAACTTTGATAGAGTTACAAACACATATTTGACCTTCCCAGTACACACCTTATATCAAATTATGATGGATACGGAAAGGGGAAGTGGTCTGGTAATAAGGTGAATTGTTACGAAGACACTTACTTTCCCATAGGCATCATAGAATGACATAGAGGTACATATTTGTGAGGGTTAAACTGGATTTGTACCTTGTTAAAGACTTGTAGCTGATTATAGCATCAATGACTACAAATCCATATAACTGAACAAGTGAATAAGGTGAGATGACAAGATTCCAATGGAAATTGTGCTGTCATGGATTCGAGCATGGCATACATGACTCAGAAACCTTGCACAAGGTAGTGTAACTGCTAATTACATTGTCGAGATTTCACCCTTATTTAAGTTGTGAGCTACTTGTGGATTTCATAGGTGGAACCTAGGTACACACTTAGGGGTTATCACTTATATATCATATCCTGTTAAAGGGAACCTAAGGCATACATTTTATGTATGGCTTATAAAGATCATTCATGGAGAATGAGTAAAGTTTAGTATTCTCTCATACAGATGCACATGGTTCATGATGGTTATCAGAAATGGATTGCATTAATAATTATGTTGGATTTAAATATATGGGTATTTAAATCAGCTACATAAGGTAAGATTAAAAAATATATATCTAGGATTGAAGTGACAAAAATTGGATGTTACATTTATGACTAGAGCAACCCCCATGGAGAAAAATAGAAAATTAAAACTAGACACAAAGGTGAGTAAAAGTCCTTAGGACATCATGGAAGTGATTCAAGAAGATTCAGGAAAGATTTGGAGAGTTTGGGGTAGTTTTTAAAAAATTAGGGTTCACAGGCCTAGGAAGTGCACAGGCCAAAACAATTGTTGAGCTTCCGAAGGTGATTTAATTAGCTCCAGATGGACTTAAGATAAAAAAGACATCTACGGAAAGGTAATTCCAAATCCCTACAAGATGGTGAAATTATTATTTTTCTCAACACTTTGGTGTAATGGGTTTGAAAGTAGTTTTTCTCATGCATAGGTGGAGCACCAAATCACAAATCTAATTTTTCAGGGATCAAATGGAAGAATCAAGACATGATACCCAACCATTGGATGAATAATTCTGTTACCAATCAATATCATATAAAATTTGATCAAAACAGTCCATTGGGAGCTCAAGTTATCACCATTTCAAGTTGCCCTCTTGGAGTGAGTTTGGCAGTTAGTCAAATTTTAGGAGGACAGGTGTTAGCTCTAAGAGCCTGGAGGGATTTTTTATCCCTCACAACCCTTAATTTCAGGTACATCACACATGGAAAAATATTCATATCCCCCATAAGACCTCCAGACCCTCATACGACCTCCAGGATCGCCATTTCAGCCCCCAGGTGCTTGTGGGAGCTCAAAGCCTCCACCATCAAATTGCTGCCATGTGTCATCACATGGAGCGCCATGGAATTTGATGTCCCTCATTTCCCTTTGAGATTAAGGACATAAAACATGGAAAAATGTGCCCAGACCCTAAGGAGACTTCTAGTCACCCATATGACCAACTTCCAGCTCCTCAATGCTTTAATGTTGATGTTTTAGCCTTCATTCCTTGTCGTCGGATCTCTACCACATGTCGTCACCTTAATCACCATGGAATTTGATATCCCTCATGTCCCTTTGAGGTGAGGGATTTCAAGGATATAAAAATTCACCCAACACAAACAAAAAAATTTGAAAATATTTCTAATTGTTTGTTACTTCTTGTTGTTTCTCACTGTGAGAAGAAAAGTTACAAAGAACACCTCAGTCCACCATTGTTGCTCGAACTAGCTTCACCATAGCAACTGAACCTACCACTCAATGAAAATTTATAGGTTTAAAATAAAATATTGATCTAAAGAGCCAAATGAATGAAGAATGAAATAAAAGAGTGAAGGAATTTTACAGAAACCTCCATTGTCGTGAGATGAATATTCAAACATATCTTGTAAGCAACTGTACGAAATGAAGAACCATCTGTTGTTGAGTTCTTCACTCTCAAAGGCCATTAAAAACTCACCTTCAAACCTCAATTTTGTAGCAATTAATTCTCATAGTGAATAAATTTCACTTCCGGCTCCACGAAGAACAAAGCTCAATTTCCCGTCAAACCGACAACCAGATCAAAGATAAATTTCACCAATGAGATAAAAAGTAAAAACCTATCGTAATGGAGTTGATTTCATCACAAAAGAAGAATAAAACAAGACCTAAAAAGTTTCAAGCTCCATTAATGGCCACCATGACACAGTAGTGGAAAAAATTAGTGAGCTACCTCTCCACTTCTTAGGGTTCTAGTTGGCAAAATCACACAAAACTTGGAGGGAATGATCATTGAAAAATCTAGTTTTGCGTGAACTAATTTTTTCACCATGAAGTCCCTATTTGTTAGGGATATGGACGACTGATTTTTCATCATATTTCTTCCCTTTTGGTGAAATCATGGTTCCAGTGGGTGAAATCATGTGAAAATTGGAGAGAATGATCGTTGAAAAATCTAGTTTCACATAAACTAGTTTTCGTGCCATGAAGTCCCTATTTTTTATGGATATGGAGGGATTTGTTTATTTTCATTATTCTTCCCCCACCAATGAAAATATAATTTTCCCACTTGTTCACATGAAGTAATTACTCAAAATGCGGAGCGTGGAATCCCAGAATAAGACCTAGATTTTCAAAACTTGTTTTGTCACAATCTAACATCCACGGTGCACTTACTAAAAATATCATGCCTTCCTACATATGGGTCTATTGCTTCAAGTAAGCCACAATTTGAAGATGTTACAAAGAAGGAAGTGAACACAAAGGGAGTATCATAGGTAAAGTCATCAAAAAGATCATCTCAGCTCACAATTAACACTTACTAAAAATAGTAAGTGCTTCCTTAAGCCCCTGATATAAATAGTCAGTTGGTCTAAAAAGCAAGAGGAACAAAGTAAGAAGAAATAATTCAAGCTACCATATCTGGTTGAGGTTAGAAAAAGCTAACTGTGACACTTACTAAAAATAGTAAGTTTCCCCATCTATACTTACTAAAAATACTAGGTCATTCTCAAAGGGCAAGTTTGGGCACAATGGGACATAGAGGGATGATCATTCAGGTCAACACCATCATTTTGGATCATCCATGGGAATTTATCATAGGGAATTCAAGACTCATTTTATGGAATTCAATAGTGTCTCATGACACTCACTTTGTGGCTCGAGTTGCAGGAGTATCTTGTGCAGGGTAGAAGTTACAGTAATTGATAGAACCATTCAACAGTTTTTTTAAACACTCATTCCAAAGCATCTATGAGCCAATTGGAAAGAGTTTCACATGAGTTTGAAGATTCAGATTTTCATCGCATTGAGCTTTCCATCATACGAGGATCAATGGAATTGATTGGGAATGACATCTCCTCTTCTTCTTGTCTCGTTCTTTTTCTCTCCTCTTCCCCCAAATTTCTCTCTCTTCTCAATGTTCTAATTTTTCATTGGGGTTGTAATTTTTCATATGTATTAATGTTCCTAATGTAATAATTCACCTTTATGTTATAAAAAGGGACTTAAAAGTTTCCTAAGAAGTTGAAAAGTTTTAAGTTGTGCGAGGACATATGCAAAGGCGTTGGGGGGTAGATGAAGATTCATGTCTCATTATATAAATTGTAAAGCCATTCCCATTTCAAAGGGTTGGTGATTGACTTTGTAAACTCAAGAATGTATTGTACTTTTATAGAATAAAGGAGATAGCCATTTTCTTCCATTCCCACTCACAAGTTTTCATCCATTCCCACACTATGTACTACTTTTGTTTAAGCAATCAAAAAAAGGAGTTTCTATCCTTTTTTGACTGAGGGATTTATTTATAATTTATGCTCATAAATTATAATCGGTCTTATTGCTATTTACAGAGTTGTTTCTTCTCATAAATGAATGTTTGAATTTTTTAACTAATGTGTGTAGGAATTTGATTTTATACCTACAACATTAGTTCTCCTATCTCATTTCTCACTCCCCTTTCCCACTTTACAGACAAAGTCATCTCTAGCAAGAAATTTCTATCTTTGCCACAGGGTCATTGGAGTGCCCCTATTAGATCCCTGACCACAAGGCCACCAGTAAAATCCACCTTTACTCGCGCATGCATATACGACAACTGCACCGGTTAACTAGAGCGACTTATATTCCTAGAGCATTGGAAAGAAATCCATAATGTTTTCTACCTAACAATTTTTCTCACCAACATAGGGCTAGATTTATATCTACTTCTATCTACATTTCTATCTCTCTTCTTCTTTTATTCTCCTAAAAAACACTAATTTTCTCTTTCTTTTACAACATTCCAGTCTATTATCTACACTTAGCTTATTTTTTCTACAAAAATTGGTTAAATATTTTTCCTCGGATGCATGTGCACCCAGTTCGATGCCTACGTACCTATTTCAATGCATACGTGACCAACGTGTATACACTCCCATTTTAATGCATATGCATCCATATCGACACGTACACTCCCAACCTTCTCCACCAAACCCCCCAGGTACATAGGACACATACACGCCCAGTTTGACATCTACGCCTCCCAGTCGACACACTCACATGCACGTGTGTATTTTACCTCCCCTGACACATACACATCTCCTTCAATGGATATGCATATGTGTACCTACATTTTGAAAAGTACGCCTACACATACCCATATTTTTGATGCATGTGCATATGTCTTTTTTCCCTAAAACTAACCTAAAAATCACTAAAAATGTAATTAAATGTAAAAAGGACAAAGCAAGGATAGGGCACTCATGAAGGGTACATCCGATGCATCTTGAAGATACTCTTAGATGTCATGTTCTCGTCTCCTTCTCCTCAGAAACCTTTCCATCTCACTCAACTTCTCTCACACTTTCTCACAATAAAAAAAATGTAAGATCTCTGCTACAAATGAATTGGTCGTGATTGATTTACACCACCCATGAGTGGGTATATTAGGCTACCACAATGCCCCTGGTGCATGTTTTCTTTGCTGTGATCACTCTAATACTTCTCCTCTTCACTAAAATGATTATTTTTATTAAATAGGGATGAAAAATCAGAATTTTCATGTGACTTCCAATCTTATCTTCATGCTTGAGATTCTCTGTAGATGTTTCAGTCTTCTTGGAGTCCCTTTGAGGTTGATTGCATCATTTTTGAATATTTTAGGGATATAATATTTGTCCATGTGTTGGTTTATTCCATCGTTACATTATTATTATCGCTACTATCATCTAATAACATTTTACAGGTCCAACTACCATCAAAGATCCAGCTACCATGAGAAATATAGATCAAGATTTCCATTTTATCCATCTATTGTGTAGGTTGTCAATACAACCCATCCATTTTTTTATCACACCTAGGTCATCCCAGGTCATCGTTGAATCTGTTACATTGATATCGACCCTACTCGTGTTGCATCACCTATTCTACCATCCATGTCCATATTAGTATGTTATTTCATTTTTTTGTCCACACGGTTCCTAAATCTATCAATTTTTCACCTTGTTAGCCTAGATCCACTCTACATGTCCCCGAGTTGTAGCCAACTCTTCCCAGTCGCCATCAACCCAATCCAAATTTCCATTCTATCTCCCTAGATCCCCATTTTATTGCATCCTTTATGTTTCTCTTATTTCAGATCTTCTCTAAAGGTTACCATCAATTGCTACAGGTCTTCATCAAGTTCATATTTGTATAAAGCCAATGAGATCTACATTTTTGATTACTATTTTTATCCATCTACCCCAGTCATCTTCGACTGGACTTCTTTAGCCTGGGTCGTCATTGACCTAGACAGGTATATCTCATTTTGTGTTAATCTATATCAGATTTGCACTTCCCTTTCATTCCTACAATTTCAATTTCTATTTAGTTCATACTATGAATTTTATTTAGTCTTTAATCATTTATCCTATCTTCTTTTATCAATACGGGGTTTGACATCCACATAAGGAAGTTCACGCTTCTTGGAACTGATTTCATCGGGAAACCCCCTCATCTACCATCTAATCCATTTTCTTTCTAATTGTATTTGTTTTGCAGGTCCATTAAGTTTGCAGAAAGGAGTCTACTTTGTGCCCTTCCTTCATCACCATCTTATTCCAAGGTACCTTAAACCCTAACATGTTTTGAGCAACTTAATTTTCTTTAGTATGTATTTCACTAATTTGAACAAGAAAGAGAAAATTTCCTCCAACAACATCATCATGAATAGTTCCTGTGTTTGTCCCATCACATCAGAAGGTCTCAACAATATTTTTAAACACTCAGTCTGAGGTATCCATGCATCTTATATTTGGAGGAAAGTGAAAACATATGCCTCAGATTAAAAATTTCTACATCGGAAGGAGCTTCTTCAACATATCAGTCATTTCCCTTCCATTATCATCTTCTCTCCATTTTCTTCTAATTCTTCATTATACGCAATCATGGTTTTTTATCCTATTTTATTAAGTGAAAATATTTTTAAATTGTAAAAGGGTAAGTGCACCAAGTTGGGGGGGCAAAAAAATTAAACACGATCACGTTATGTTTTCTTAGGCTAACGAATCCACGAACCTAAAATGCGTACGTATTATAACACGATGAAATTATAACACATACGCATTTGTAGTGCTATGAAATGTGTACACATTTTGGGCTATATGAATTTTAGGATGGACTAAAGGAGCCATATTTACTAAAATAAATGTTAAGTATAAGATTTATTTTATTATTTCTTTATACTTTTATTATTTATTTTAGTAAATATAAGAAGTTAAGGTCATTTTACACCTGATGGAAGTGGTCCCATATCTTTGACAGTTATAACCTAGAAGAGAGTTTATCAAAAATTAATTTGGTCAATACTTACTCATTTTCAGAATTTTAGCAATGACCTAAAACTTTCAGGCCATATATATTGTAGTCGGTCTTTGTTTTACAAAAACATATAGTCATTTTGTAGGGTTTTTTACCTTATGGATTGGATTTTGGCCCTACCACTACTTGAATTGGTACTAATTTTGAAATTTGGTCCATAATTCACATTACTGACCATGAATCAGCTCTATGACGCTTGTCTACTTCTTACTAAAATGATATCCTCACTTTGTAGATAGAGGATTTCTCCCTCAATAGGATTCCTATCCTATGGAAAAATAATAATTTGATTTTAATGTGCCTCCTCCTTAGGGATCAGGGCTCATGGTTTAGGGTTTAAAATTTAATTTTTATGGTTTGGGGTTTAGGGTTTAGAGTTTAGGGTTTATGGCTCATGGTTTAGGGTTTAGGGTTTAGGGTTTAGGGTTTAGGGTTTAGGTCTGAGGGTTTAGGGTTTAGGGCTGAGGGTTTAGAGTTTATGGTTTAGTGTTTATGGGTTAGGCTTAAGGGTTCATGTTTAAGGGTTTAGGTTTGAGGATTCATGGATTAGGGTTTGGGCTTAGGGATTAGGGCTTATGGTTTTGGGATTAGGGTTTAGGGTTTAGGGTTCAAGGTTTAGGGTTTAGGGTTTAGGGCCCAAGGTTTAGGTTTTAGGGTTAAGAGTTGAGGGTTGAGGGTTGATGGTTGATGGTTTAGGATTTAAGGTTTAGGATTTAGGGCCTATGGTTTAAGGTTTAGGGCTCATGGTTTAGGGTTTAGGGTCTAGGGTTTAGGTTTTAGGTTTTAGGGCTCAGGGTTTATAGTTTAGGGCTCAGGGTTTATAGTTTAGGGTTTAGAGTTTAGAGTTAAGGGTCAAGGGTGATGGGTTTAGGGCTCATGGTTTCAGTTTTAGGGTTGAGGATTGAGGGTTTAGGGTTTTAGGGATTAGGGTTTAAGGTTTAAGGGTCAGGGTTAAGGGTTTTGGGCACATGGTTTAGGGTTTAGGTTTTAAGGATTAGGGTTTAGGGGTTAGGGTTTAGGGGTTAGGGGTTAGGGGTTAGGGCTCAGGTTTTAAGGCTCGGGGCTTAAGGATTAAGGTTTAGGCTCACCCATTCACTCATTGTAATTTTTTGTGTCTTACCCATTCTTAATAGTATTTACTGAGAGTATTCAACTAAAAAGGGTTCATCTGCTTTGTATGTAGAACATTCAAAGGGAGTCATCACAATTTGATGTCTTTCATCTACTGATATTTTAAAGGAGGGAGAATACAAATATCCAAGAATACTTTGGTACAAATAAATGTTACCTAATACATTTATCTTTTTTTTCCCATCGCATGTGAACTATTTCAGTCACTGTAATGTTTTGTGTCTTGCCCATTCTTATTAGTATTAAAACAAAGTATTCAACTGAAAAGGATTCATTTACTTCTTAGGTAGAACATTTAACTTGAGAGTCATTACAATTTGATTTCTTTCATCTGTTGATATTTGAAGGAGGTAAATGTCACATATCTAAGAAAAATTTGGTACAAAGAATTTTTTTTTAAACTCTGAGTAATTCTTTTAGTTGCAAGCTGTGGGGAATGAAGTTTTCATTCAAATAACAAAGCTTGATATGTCCAATGCTTGTGTAAGCTAGCAATTTTAGAGGATTTTAGAGGTTCAAGTTTAATTTCCAAGATGCATTACTCCAATGTTTGAAAATGTTTCTCTAGATGCAACGACATTCTGATTCAAACACTCAATGATTCTTGAATGTTCAATCCTTCCATAGAACCCATTAGTCATTGATCCTTAGATATAGGGAGACACCATTACTTGGTTTCCATTTATAACAATAGAGGTATTTATAAATTCATGTTATGACCTATAAATATGTATGAATTTCAAGTTGTTTGGAAATCACATCACACCCTTCACTAAGATTGATGGATACCCCTATCTTTTTAAAGGTGCTTTTGAAAGCATCCATGTGTTTATCATAGAAGGAATTATCAATGAATGAATGGTCACTAAGTCGTAGGCTAGCTAGCTCCCATTGATAACTAAACAAGAAATATTTACTAGGTGATTGATAACCCCTTTGTGTTCTTATCCATTCCCCAGTTGCTATGCTTGTTTTGAACACTTGAGGAAGTTATATCAAATTCTCTATCCACTCCAGTAGCAGAAGAGATTTCTCTTTCTCCAGAGGAGAGGATACTGCAAGAAATTCAGTTCTGATCTTATACCTCCGCGTTGGTATATTCTTTGTGTTTCTTCCATTTCCTTTGAGATTAATTTTTTATGTTGTGATGGTTAATTTTTCCAGCTTCCAATGGGTCATCCTGGCTTGCATAATACCATACATAGAAATATGATAAATGTGAAAAAAATTTAGAGTGTGAATAAATTGACATTCAAGAGCACACGTATATGTGGGGAGAAACGAATTTAATAGAAATGTGTAATATTTATTGAAAGGCACAAGGTAGATGTCATATGTATTTAGTTTCATATCCCACCTCTCATAAACAAGGTAGTCGTACAAGAAGACTCAATGATGGTTCTAGGCACGAAACTAGGAAATATTGATGAAAATGGTTTGGGGTTTAGGGTTTATGGCTTATGGCTTATGGCTCAAGGTTTAAGGTTTAGGGTTCAGGGTTCAAGGTTCATGGTTATGGTTTAGGATTTAGGGTTTAGGGTTTATGGTTTAGGTTTTAGGGTTTATGGTTAGGTTTTATGGATTAGGGTTAAGGGTTTAGGGTTTAAGGTTTAGGGTTTAGGGTTAACGATTTAGTGTTTAGGGTTTAGGGTTTAGGGTTTATGGTTTAGGGTTTAGGGTTTAGGGTTCACGGTTCATAGTTTAGGGTTTAGGGTTTAGGATTTAATGTTTAGGGCTTAAGGTTTAGTGTTTATGGTTTAGAGCTCAAGGTTTAGGGTTTAGGGTACATGGTTTATGGTTTAGGGTTTAGATTTTAGGGCTCATGGATAAGGGTGTAGGGTTCAAGGCTTAGGGTTTATGATTTAGGTTTTAGGATTCGATGTTTAAGGTTTATGGTTTATGGTTTAGGGGTTAGGATTTAATTTTTATGGTTTAGCATTTAGGGCTTATGGTTCATGGTTTAGGATTTAGGGCTTAGGGCTTAGGGTTTAGGGCTTAAGGCTCAAGGCTTAGGATTTAGTGCTCACGAGTAAGGGCTGAATGTTTAAGTTTCAGAGTTAAGGGCTTAGGGTTTAGGGTTTAGGTTCTAGGGATCATGTTTCAAGGTTTAGGGTTAAGGGTTAAGGGCTCAAGGTTTACAATTTAGAGTTTAGGTTTATGGCCTAGGGTTTAGGGTTTAGGGTTTTGATTGTAGAATTTAAACACTAAAAGCTTTAGGATGAATGCTGAAATCCTAAAAATTACCTATATACTGGCCATATTATATTATAAAAAACTATCTCCTAAACCGTGAATCATGGAGTTGTGAGACTAGTTTCATAAGGTGTAGAGTGACCCTAATTTATTAAATTTACAAAACTAAATTTAAAATATAAATAATAATAAATGAAAACCTTATACATTTTTTATCATAAATAAAAGCATGCCAGAATCATATAAAATGTTTATACTATGAAGAATGTGTACGTGTTATAGTGCATACACATTATAACACATACACGTTTTGTATTTTCACTTTTTCCAAGCCAAGCCTCAAGGCTTGGGATCTGGTTTGGATTCCCAAGCCTGAGATATGGACCAACACAAACATAGCAAACCACATGTTTTTGCAGGAAAATGCAAAAATTTCTCTTCTTTCATCATAAATCAACATAAAACGATTGATTAGTTTATAAAAAACTATACCACAACATATATTATACTATCTACTTTCTAAAAATATAATTTTTCAATTTTTTGACTAATATAAGGTTTCTATATTATTTATTTTCTAATAATTCCTTTTTATAGCTATTTTTTGAATTTTAAACATGTCTATCTTTTGTCGTATAACTTTTTTTTGGCTCATCAAAATTGAAAAAAATATACTAGACCCAAACTAGCCAAATTATATACACATTCAAAAAAATAAAATTTAATTTTCAATATTTTTTTACATAGTTAGGTGGGGGGGGGGGGGGGGGGGGGGGGGGCACAGTCAGAGCTCCATTATGTTTTTAACTTTAGAATTTCTGTACTAGAAAAATCATAAAAAAATAAATACTCACTAAAAAAATCTAAAAAAACTGTATCCCAAACTAGATGAGCGTAGCTATCTTTTTACTAAAGGGATTTCAAAAATACTAAATGGTGCTCAAAAAATGGTGGGCATGAAAGTCACTCTGTTATGTTTTTTAGACGAAATAGATAAGGGAGTGGGCCAAGGAGGAATACCTATTGTGATGGTTGGTTTGAAGGTTGTGCACGCATTCTGACTTCTCGATCTAGTGTTGACTATGAGATATTCCTTTTGGCTAGGAGGAACTAATTGAAATACACAACAAGACCACAAAAAGAGGATTAAATAATATATGTCAGTGGGATGCCAAGCATGTGCTAGATCCAGGAAGTGTGATACTTCCTCAGTGGCAGTCAACCCACTGTTAAATATAATTTAATGTAAGAAACAATGTAATTAAATAGAATCCTACTATAATTGATATGATTTAGGTATCTCATCCAAATACAATAAGCAAGTCTAACATAACAGGCTACATTATGATCAGATATGGAGGTGGGGTAGTTGGTCAGGGTTCTGGTACTGGTTAGTGTTGGGTTATGGGTCACTTAGGTTGTTTGGGTGAAGATTATTAGGTTTTTTATTGATAGAATGGCCAAAACATAGAGACTGGTATCGGTCAACTATAACTGATGACATTTTAGAGATAACCGATGATGGTCATGGGTAACTAGCATCGGGATTATAGGAACTCAATAAGACCTGATTGTGGAAATTGGTCTGAGGTTAGACAGAGATAAAAAGGGGAATGGTGAGGTTTTTGGGGATATTAGGAACACTCAGAGATGTATAAAGGTCATGTATAGATGATCAAATTGTATGGTGGTGAAAGGTTGAGTGCAAGAAAGTGAATGGTGGGAGAATGGATATGCTAATAGAAAATGATAATAGAGATGAAAAAAACATTTAAAACAGAATAAGGATGGAATGAAATGGGTAATAAATGCACTTACTAATGTTGTAGGTCCAATGGCCCGGTGGTGGGGAAAGTTTGGAAAATTGGTCCCAAAATTTTTCGAAGCTCTAAGGGAAAAATAGTGGTGCTTCCGCAGAATGCTACGCATGAGAGTGATACCTGTTTCCCAAAATATTTTTTTTTGACTCCAAGTGAAGAAAGAAATTCAGAAGGCCATAACTTTTTATAGAGAGCTCAATTTTGGGACTCCCAAGGAATTTCTAGAAATCTCTTGACGTCCTCTCTACTTATGGAATCATTAATTTTTTATTTGGTAATCAACAATGATTTAATGGGTCAATTTCGATGAAAATGATTTGCAAGATTTTACCAGCGTACAGTTAAGGCTGGTGATTCCATAGGTTTAACTAAAAATGAGATATCTTCTTCATCATTTTATCTAGGTCTGTCCATCTCTCAACATGGATCAAAATGGACATGGAGAATTTTTATTGAGAGTGGAATGTGGTTAAAGAAATATTTCAAGATTCAATTTTCCTGATAGATTTTCAGGTTTGAACTAAGTCTTACATTGTTATGGTGAGCATAAACATACTGTAACATAGGTTTGAGCCCGATTTTGTCTAAGTTTTATTAGAAATTGGTTTAAGTAAGTTTATTAAATAATTGGATTCATTTATGAGGAAAAATACTTCAATTTAATTGTTTAGGTTGATTAATTTCATTATTGCAGGTTTGATCTGAGTGTCATGGTTTGGATTAAATAATTGTTTAGGTTTGAAAATGGACAAGACAGGGATCAAATTTTAAAGGGTTTAATGTGACCATTTTCTTATTCCAAGTGTCTATAATATTTTCCAATTCTAATCTATGTAAATATGTGTTGGTATTCAATTCTAATTATTCAAAATAGGTGTTGGTGCCATTTTTGAGCTTGCACCATGTTGCCCTAATTTTCCAAATCTGTATGTGCTCAAAAAACATGTTTTACCCTTTGAATTGATGGTCTGAAATTCTTCCCCTCCAGTTGAAATGCTTTAAAAATGCTCACAAACTTGTTGTTTTTCCCTAATTTGAAAGAATAATCCAAGTTTGCCCTTTTCTGTGCCCTAGTTTTTCCAATTTTGCAGGCTATGTCATTTTTCCCTTTGCCAGATCATGGAAAAATTGAAATTGATCAAATCATACTTGTGTGTAATTGAAAATCCTATCCCAAGGTCGAAAATGTTCAGAAATCATGCTTCAGTTGATTCAAAATCGAAAAATCTGCCATCCTTGGTGAAAAAATTGAATTCTAGGGCATCCCTGGAATTTTTTGTTTTGACGGTCAGACAGGCATCATTTTCCCTATCAAATTCATCCTCAGAAGGTATTGGCAATGTGGCAGGTTTTCATTGGCTGAGGAAAGGTGGGGAAGTGTTGTAACTTTTCATTTTTTGCCTTTTTGACAAATGGGGCATTTTCGGGCCCAGGGACCCATTTTTTCCAAATTTGCCTACGTGGCATGTTCTGATTGGCAGGGGGATGGCGGGTGGTTGGATTCCCTTGGAATTTTTAGACTTTATTTTGCAAAAAATTTAAAATCAAAAAATGGTCTGAAGCCCCGCAGCCAATCGGGAGTGGACACGTGTCCTAAAAGACCAAAAAGGGAGGAGCGGGCCGATGGGGGACTTAGAGTTTTTTAGCTCTAATTTTCTAAAGTTTCAAAATAAGTTTTTCCCCCACTCCAATCAGAGGAGGACATGTGGCAGCATCAAGGACAAAGTGGGTCGGTGGCCCGGCGAGAGGAAAATTGAATTTTTTTCCCTTTAGCAAAAAAGGGAGTTAAAGTAAAATTTTGGGCCGAATCCCCGCAATAAATCAGGAAAGGACACGTGTCCAAAAGGGTCAGAGGGAAGTGCAGGCCACGGAAGGAAAAGGGGAAATTTTCCCTTTTTCACAAAAGGCTTAAAATCAAAATTTGAAGCGTTGGCCCGCTAGCGAATCATGAGCGACACGTGGCAGAGGACAAGGCAGGTCAGCGGGCCATGGCGGAGGAAGGAGAGAATTTTTTCCCTTTTGCAAAAAGGACTTAAAATAAAAATTTAAGACGCTGGCCCGCTAGTGAATCACGAGAGACACATGGTGGTGGAGGAAAGTGGGTAGGTGGGCCGGTGGAAGGAAAATTGAATTTTTTCCCTTAGCAAAAAAGGGAGTTAAAATGAAAATTGGGCCCATGGATTTTAGTGATAGAGGAAGCGACACGTGGCAAGGGAGAAATCAGAGGTGCGGGCCCGCAGGGCAAAAAGTGAAAATTTTCCAATTTCCAAAAAAGGTCAAAATGCACAGAATTGAAGCATGATCCCAATGGGACCCACCATGTGCCACGTGTCAGCTCCAAAATTCAAAGGCGGAGGGGCGGAGAAAAAAGTCAAATTTTTCCATTTTTTCAAAAATGTGGAAAAGTCAAAAATGAGCCCAATTTCGGTTCCAATCATTTTTTGCCACGTGTCTAGCCTTATCCAAAAAATTAAAAGGTAACTCAAGCTTATTTCTAAGTCCGCATCTTCCACGTGGAGGGCCAGGATTAAAAGATGGATAAGATCGACGGTTGTTGTGCATCCATTTGTTTTGACCGCCATGGGAGCTCTAGGAAGCTTGGAATCATGATTTTTGCATCAAAATTCATCAAATTTATAGTGATTTTGTGTTGTCTTGGCCTTCCAGGATCATTGGCATCACTTTCATGGCTCTTAATTCTTTGATTTGAGATGTTTTTGAAGTAATTTTTTGCCCCAGCCCGAGAAAACATGTGAAATGTCAAAATCAAAAGTTGCAGAGGTAATTTGAAAAGGTAAAAGGTGAAAATGATGAGTAAAAGGTGTTTGCATGCCTCAATGATGAAAAACATGCCTCCAGGATGGATAATGATCCAGATATTTGTAATGATTTAATCTTTTTGGGCACACCTGGCAACCTGCGAGTGTTTTTCTGTTTGATGTCATTTTCATTGAATCATGAAGAATTGTTGTAACAGAATTGATCCCTTGGCATATTATTTTCTTGGGAAAGAAGGATCAAATGTGGCAAGAGATATATAATGCATGTTTTGAGACATGCAAAGAGTCGGGGAAAAGTTGAAAATCATGAGCAAATTCTGAGAGAAAGCTCATTTTTCTGAGAAACCCACCAAAGAACCAGAATAATTTCTTCTGTGTTGGATCTTCATGTATGTGAGTTGGTTACAAGTGTATAGCCATCACACAGCTCTGAGATTGTTCATGAAACTCTCCCCTGCTGATGAATCTAACAAGCTTTTGAGTTAATCTATGTTTTTCTGGGCAATATGATGTTTGTTATCATTTTTAAATGCCTACAAATAGTTTTCATTGTTCTTGTTGCAATCTTGCATTGAAAGTCTTTAGAAATCACACAGAATCTCCATTTCTTGTTGATAGTTTAGTGGCATTTGCAATCTCATGTTCAGAAGAGCCTTCATCTGATAAAGAGATAAACAAATTTAAAATCACTTTACCTTCCTTGACTGCAGAGATTGCTTGTAAGCCTTTGGGGGTACCTTAGGCATGGTTTGATCATGGATTTTTGTGTTTAATTGAGTTCTTTACTTCAAGATTTTGTGGTGAATTCTCAAATATTGTGTGAAGAGTGCAACTTGGGCTTCCATTTATGCCTCTTCTGGTTGAAAGAATATCCTGATTATTTGAAGCATTTTATCTGATAGTTGTTCAAGTATTGTAGAGGTTGTCAAAGATCTGATATATCCCAGTTTGTCTTATCAACACCCCACCAAAAAAAAATCATTCTAAACAACCCATCCTACCCATACTACCCCTGCATTGCATTGTGTGTCAACAAAAGGATCTAACCCATCTACAAAAATGCACAAGGCAAATCAGGATTATACAATGTCTTCAGTAACCCTTGCCTTGCATTGAAAATATCTCCATGATCTGGGAGTGACAACTTGTGAAAGTCAGATTTGGAGTGTTGATCATATTTTCCCAAGGCCTTTTCATACTATTTGCATAAATTGAGGGATATCTTCATCTCCTTCACCATTTGGGGGTTACAATATAGGTTCTCTTACCTTGGTTGAAAAGGCACAACCTAAAATAGTGAGGGTCAGATCAAATCCTTTCAAAGTGCTATCCATCTCTCCACAAAATCTGAGTGCCAGTTAGATCACCTCCCCGGCTACAAAATGACACACATCATGATCTATCTGACTTCAAGCTTCATGCCATATCTCTGATGCTGCTCAGACTGAAAAGGAGAACAAATTTGGGTACCAACACCTTCTGGCGCCATTGCCGGGGACTTCTTGGAATTTCTTGGTGTTTTTGAAGTGTTTGAAGAGTTTGAGCATTTGTGTATTCAAGTATTTGAGCTGCTACATTGTTAAAATATCATTCTATGCTTCAGATCTGCAAGTTTTAAACAAGGGTTTCAAGTTTTGTCTGCCCTTTTTCCATTTCCTAGCAGTTCATACACTTTGGGTGCATTGTGATTGATTGATTTAAGAAGAAGAAGGTCTGATTTATAAAGCTTTGCAAATTTTTCAGTGCTAGCAAACATTTGACAGATTATTTTAGTGCATTCTTGCACAACTAAGGTGAAATTCCTTAGTGGCGACTCCATGCTGATTTGATCTTGAAAATACCAGTTGTCTTACCTTTCTGTCATTTATAATTTGTTGCTCAAATCTGCAAAACTGGAAGGAAGAAGATCTCTCTTCATCAAGGACTCTACTAAGAAGTTGTTTACAGATTCAAGAAACTCAGAGCTAGAGGGGAGAAAGGTGTGGAAGGTTGTTGGAGACTTGACTGCAAGAAAGGAGATCCCTATTGTTGAGTTTGAAAGTGAGCAGCCTGTTATTGAGGACTGCAATTCTTCTTCAAGTGGATCTGATTCAGACAATCCTATTGCTGATTTGAATTCCCCATCAGGTGAGGGACCTTCTTGTGCATTTGAAAGGCTTTCTCCTAAATCTGCTCCTGTATTTTCTAAATTTTCTAGAGATCATCAAGAAGGAGAGCCCTTAAGAGAGATCTGTTTTGAATTTTTCATTCCCATTCCCCAAAGACCTCTCACTCCTCATCAGCTTGTTTCACCTCCAAGATCACCTCCACCAAACAATATGGCTCAGCCTAGACCTCCATTTGTTGTTAACACCTTTGGTCCTATAAATTTTAGAGGAATGGATGGTTACCCAAATGTTGTCCCACAAGATGTCAGAAATAGGTTGCCAAAATTCCAGGGTAACAATGCTATTACTGGTGATCAGCATCTCAAACTTTTTGATAATATGATGGAAGATTTTGAGATAGAGTTTGAGGATGTGTATGTCAAATTGTTTATTCATACACTAGAAGAGGATGCTAGGGATTGGTACAAGGCTCTACCTGATAATTCTATTGATTCATGGACTGAAATGAAAAATGCATTTAGGTTGCAATATGGTGACAAGACTGATCCTAGATTTCTTTTATCTGAGTTTGAGAATATCAAGAAGAACCCTAATGAATCAGTCCATGACTTCAACACAAGGTTTAACAAAACTTTGAGAAGGCTGCCTGTTGGTTTGAGGCCTTGTGATGAATCTTGTCTAATCAAATATGCAGATGCATTTGATAAGAAGGAAGCCTATTACCTAAGAGACAAGAACCCAACCAATCTAAGACAAGCTTTCACCATGGCACTTCAAATTGAGAACAATATCAAAGAAATTGGGAAACCTCTCAAGAGAGATGGTGTAAAATTGATAAACCCTGAAAAACCTCAAGCTAGCAAAGGTGCTGATTTAGAAGAGGTTGTGAAAACTTTGGCAGGGGCTGTCAAAGAAATCTCATACAAGTTGGCAAGAGCTGAGAAGGGAATTGGGCAGACTTCACAAGGTCAGCCTAGGCAGCAAGCACAAGATAGATTTGGCAATCACCATAGGAATGAGCAGAGGTTTGATGACAAAGGTAAAGGGCCTGTTGGATCTACAAATAGACATCCTCAAGCACGTGAAGGAAGAGTGTTGCCTGATCCCTTAACTACTAGGGTTGTTGTTGTTGAAGAGGTTGCTGATATTGATTGGTGTGATAGGTGTTTTCTACCCCATCCTCCATGTGAAGTGGACCAACAAGAAGGTGAAGCTAATAATGATGATGGTACTGATGATGATATTTGCATGATGGGTTGTTCTTCAAGCTCACAAGGAGGAGCAACATCTACTGAAGTAATAAGTGCTAGGACAACTGCAAATTTTTGGGATTGCATCAAATGGGTACAAATATTTCTTCCCCCTCATGCTCTTGAAGTTGATGTAGTGCAAGATTTTGAAATTCCTAACAATGACTTTGAATACTTAAGAGCTTTGATGATTAAGAAGTATGATGGTGGTATCCCTTCGGAGGAAGATAGAAAATTGTTGATGAATGTTGTTGTAGCTCAAGAGAAAGACTATAACACTAGAAGCAAAGTTTGTTAAGGGAGTTGGGCCTCAAGCCAAACCTAAAACACCCTTGCTCACAAGCATTCCAAAAGAAGCTCCTAGGAGAGAAGCACCTGTCAAAGTTTTGTTGTCCCAAACAAAAATTACAGTCCTCCTCATGCCCAAGCTACCAAGAATCCACTGCCATCTAATGAATCTTCTTGTCTCCCTTCCAATGTTGTTTTTCCAAAGAGTGTCCCCTATGACATAGCCCAAGTATTGAGCCAAATTAAAGTGAGTGTTCCAATCATTGAGTTGCTTAGAATTCCTGAGCATAAGAAGAGAGCATTTGAGTACTTGGGATTGAAAGAAGAGAAGGTTACTCCAGGAAGAAATGTAAATGTTGTTGAAACTCCACCTCAGATCATTGTTGACCTTGAAACACCACCAGTAGTAGAAGATCTTGGAGAGACACCTGAGGTATATTTGGGGACATCTTTGGTTGATTCCCAATTGAATGTTGATCCATTCTTCACAACTTTGATCATAAAGGATAAGCTACTTCACAATTGTATGTTTGATTCGGTGCATCATGTAATGTCATGCCTCTAGAAGTCATGAATGAGTTGGATATCAAAGTGACAGCTGCCTATGGAAAGTGTACTACCATGGATTCAAGGGAAGTGCTCGGTGGTTGGTTGTGTGAAAGGTTTGGTAGTGCAACTTGCATCTTATCCAGGGAGGAATTTAAAATTGATGTTGTGATTGTTGATTGCCCTGCCAAATGGGGTATGATTTTGTCAAGAAAGTGGGTTGCAAGTGTTGGAGGGAGTGTCCAAATGGATATGTCTTTTTCCACCATTCCCATTGAGGGCAGCCTTGTTAAACTTTATGGTGAGAAGAAGATGTTGCATCTAATTGAAGATCCCAAACAATGCTTCCTATGAAGTGTTATTTGCTGATGTAGATGCTGAGAATTTCATTGGTTTTGTTGATGGAAAAGAAAACAAGATGGACAAATAAAAGTGCCTTGATATGGTAGGTTCTCCTTGGACCTTGCTATTTGATGGAGCTTGCTCCAAATTTGGAAATGGTGCTGGTATAGTTCTGCTTTCTCCTAGTTTGGAAGAGTTTGCTTTTTCCTTCAAACTTAATTTTGAATGCACTAACAACATTGCTGAGTATGAGGCATTGTTGTTGGGGTTAAGAATTGCATGGAAGTATGGAGTGAAATATATTTTTGCAAAAGGAGACTCAGAGCTGGTTGTCAAACAAATAAGAAAATTGTATGCTACAAAAAATCAGCGTATGAAACAGTATAAGCATGCAGTTTGGGATCTAATTGAAATGTTTGATTCCTTTAACATTGTGTATCATGATAGAGGTCTCAATGCTACTGCTGACAAGTTGGCAGTGTTGGGTTCTAGATTTGGAAATTGCACCATTTCACCTTATTGTGAATACAACATTGAAGTGCTAACTAGGCCAGCTGTCCCTGATAATGTGAAACATTGGCAAGTTTTTGATGATGATGCTCAAGTGCTAAGGTTCTTACAAAACCAAGGTGAGTTTGCAAATCAGAATATTGATTGGGAGCCAATGGTATGCATGACTGAAGGAAGAGAAACTTTGTTTGAGAAAGACATCATCCAATTGAAAACAAACACCATTCCTAGAGGTCTTGTTGCACTTGAGTCAAATTTTAACAATGTTGATTGCATCATAAATAGAAACATGTCTACCTCAAGGGATGTGGAAGAGCATAACTTGGGCACTAATGGTAAACCAAGGAAGATTTGGTTGGGCAGCAATTTAAGTAAAGAGGAAAAACAGTCCTATGCCCAACTCTTGAAAAAATATCAAGACTGCCTTGCTTGGTCCTATTCCGAGCTAAAAGCATATAGAGAAGACTTGTTTCAACATGAGATCCCTCTTGAGGCCAAGACTAAGCCATTCAGATAGAGGCAAAGGCCAATTAATCCACTTCTCTCCATGAAAATGCAAGAGGAGTTAAAGAAGTTGAGAGATGGAGGTATTATTCAGCCCACTAGATATTCATCTTGGGTTGCAAACCTTGTGCCAGTCAGAAAGAAGAATGGAGACATCAGAATTTGTGTGGATTTTAGAAATCTAAACAAAGCATCCATGAAGGACAACTATCCCTTGCCAAATATGGAAAATATGTTGCAGCTTGTGACAGGGTCTGAGTTGCTTTCTACATTGGATGGTTTCTCCGGATACAATCAAGTGGTTGTCAAAGAATCAGAAAGACTTAAGACAACATTCACTACTCCTTGGGGAACATATGTTTTTGTTAGGATGCCCTTTGGTTTGATGAATGTTGGTGCCACTTTTCAAAGAGCAATGGATGTTGCTTTTGCTGGTTACATCAATGAGTTCATTGCAGTTTACCAAGATGATGTGACTGTGTTTTCAAGGCAGAGAGGTGATCATTTGCAGCACTTGGAGAAGATGTTGATCAGATGTAGGGAGTATGGAATTTCTCTTAATCCAAAGAAGTGTCATTTTGGTGTGCAAAAGGCCAAGTTTCTTGGTCACATTGTGTCAAAAGATGGTGTTATGATAGACCCTGAGAGAGTGGAAGCAATCAGCAAAGTACCTATCCCAAGAACCAAGAAAGGCATCCAATCTTTCTTTGGTCAAATTAATTTTATTAGAAGGTTTGTTTCCAACTTTGCTGAGTTGACTCTTCCAATCACAAGCATGCTAAAGAAGGACCAAGTTATCAAATGGGAGGAGGCTGCCATTCAAGATTTTGAAGGAATTAAGGATGCACTTAAACATGCACCTGTTTTAGCAGCCCCAAACTATAAGAGGCCTTTCCAAATCTTTTCCTTTGCCTCTGAGTATACCATTGCTTCTGTTTTGCTGCAAAAGGATGAGAATGGGGCTGAGAGGCCTATTGCCTTCTTTAGTAAGGCTTTACAAGTAGCTGAGTTGAAGTATACAATCATGGAGAAACAAGCATTTTCCTTGGTGAAAGCAACAAAAGTTTTCAGGCCTTATATATTGAGTTCAAAAGTTGTTGCTTATGTTCCCCACACCATGGTGAAAGACATCTTATCAGAGATGGAGATCTCAAGTAAAAGATGTAGATGGGTGAAAAAACTACAGGAGTATGATATGGACATCCAAACCACAAAGTTGGTAAGAGGTTTGGGTCTTGCTAAGCTCATGGCTGAGAGCAACTTGCAGAATGTGGAAGTGAATCAGCTAGAGGAAGAAAGGGTAGATGTGCTTGCAAAGTTGGTAAGTTCTGAGTGGTACAAAGGATGTGATCTTCTACCTCAGACACCTGTGCTACCCTAGTCACTTAAATAAAAATTAGAAAAGATCCCTCAAGCTGGCTTCTCAAAAATATATCATCACAGACCTTGGGCTGGCTTGGAAGAACCCTGAAGGTGTCCTCTTGAAATGCATAACTGAAGATGAAGCTCCCAAGATAGTTGTTGATTTCCATGGGGGAGTTTGTGGAGGACACTTTGCTGGAAGAGTAACAACACATAAGATTTTGAGAGCTGGTTATTGGTGGCCTACTCTCTTCAAAGATGCAACCCAGCTGGTTAGAAAATGTGATAGTTGCCAACGTTTCTCTGGAAGACTGAAAGCTTCAGGCTCCCTTCCTTTGCAGCCTGTATCAATTGAAGCTCCTTTCAAGCAATGGGGGATGGACTTCATTGGTGAGATTTCAGATCCTTCTAGTGCTGGCCATAAGTGGATCCTTGTAGCCACTGATTATTTTACAAAGTGGGTAGAGGAAATCCCCACCAAGAAAGCAACACACCAAATAGTTATGGACTTCTTGTTGAATCAAATCATATGCAGATTTGGAGTCCCAGTCAAGATTGTAGCTGATAATGCCATGTGCTTTAGAGCCAAACCTTTAATGGCAATGTGCAATGAATATGGAATCAATCTGACTTATTCTTCAAACTATAACCCCCAAGGGAATGGACAAGCTGAGTCCAGCAATAAGAATTTGTTGAAGATCATTAGAAGAACCTTGGAGCAAAACAAGAAGAAATGGGGTGAACAATTGAAATTTGTAGTTTGGGCTGATAGGATAACTCCTAAAAGAGCTACTGGTAAAATCCCATTTGAATTGGTGTATGGAACTCAGGCTTTGTCTGCCCTTGCACCTACAATTATCTTCATTTCAGTTTTCCCAACAGTTGGAAGATCAAGAGCTTGGCCCATATGAATCAAGGATCAATCAGATTATTGAGCTTGATGAGGAGAGAAGAGCATCCCATCAAAGGCATGTCAGATTTAGGGAAAAATTGAAGAGATTGTTTGACAAGAAGGTCACTCCTAGAGCCTTCAATGTTGGAGATCTGGTTTTGTTGTGGGATAGTAGGCATGAAGACAAGGGCAAGCATGGAAAATTTGATGCATTATGGATGGGCCCTTATGCCATTGATATCAGAATTGGTGAACATACCTTCTTTCTCAAGGACTTAGATGGGGAATTGCTGGAGCTTCCTGTTAATGGCAGACATTTGAAGCATTTCTTGGATTAATCCCCAAATCTGAGGTATGCACCAATTGTACAGTTGTATAGTCTTTGTTTTTTGCTTTGTTTTTGTTGTTTTGTTGGTGTGTGGTTTGCCCTTGTTCTTGGCAGCCATTTTTGTCAGGTTCTCAGCTGGTTTTTGGTGATTTTGGCTCATGAACTCCTTTTCCCAATGGATATTTTGGCACTTGGTCTACGTTTTGTCCTTGTGGCACTCACTGGGAGTGCCCATCCCCAAGCAAGAGCCGATGTTGGTGCCATTTTTGAGCTTGCACCATGTTGCCCTAATTTTCCAAATCTGTATGTGCTCAAAAATGTTTTACCCTTTGAATTGATGGTCTGAAATTCTTCCCCTCTAGTTGAAATGCTTTAAAAATGCTCACAAACTTGTTGTTTTTCCCTAATTTGAAAGAATAATCCAAGTTTGCCCTTTTCTGTGCCCTAGTTTTTCCAATTTTGTGGGCTATGTCATTTTTCCCTTTGCCAGATCATGGAAAAATCAAAATTGATCAAATCATACTTGTGTGTAATTGAAAATCCTATCCCAAGGTTGAAAATGTTTAGAAATCATGCTTCAGTTGATTCAGAATCGAAAAATCTGCCATCCTTGGTGAAAAAATTGAATTCTAGGGCATCCCTGGAATTTTTTACGTTTTGACGGTCAGACGGGTGTCATTTTCCCATCAAATTCATCCTCAGAAGGTATTGGAAATGTGGCAGGTTTTCATTGGCTGAGGAAAGGTGGGGAAGTGTTGTAACTTTTCATTTTTCACCTTTTTGACAAATGGGGCATTTTCGGGCCCAGGGACCCGTTTTTTCCAAATTTGCCTATGTGGCATGTTCTGATTGGCAGGGGGATGGTGGGTGGTCAGATTCCCTTAATTTTTAGACTTTATTTTGCAAAAATTTAAAGTCAAAAAATGGTCGAAGCCCCGCAGCCAATCCGGAGTGGACACGTGTCCTAAAAGACCAAAAAGGGAGGAGCGGGCCGATGGGGAACTTAGAGTTTTTTTAGCTCTAATTTTCTAAAGTTTCAAAATCAGTTTTTCCCCACTCCAATCAGAGGAGGACACGTGGCAGAAATCAGTTTTGAGCGGGTTGGGCTCGGCGGATGGAAAATTAAAATTTTTCCCTTAGCAAAAAAGGGAGTTAAAATGAAATTTTGGGCCGAATCTCCGCAATGAATCAGGAAAGGACACATGTCCAAAAGGGAAAAAGGTGGAAGTAGGGGCTGAAGGAAAATTTTATGACTTTTTTCCTTTGTCATCTAAAAGGTAAAAAATGGCTCCGCACCAATCACAGGTGGACACATGTCCATGAAGGGTCAGAGGGAAGTGCGGGCCATGGAGGTAAAAGGGGATTTTTTCCCTTTTTCAAAAGGGTTTAAAATGAAAAATTTGAAGCACTGGCCCACTAGTGGAATCAGAGAGGACACGTGGTAGAGGACAAGTGGGTCGGTGGGCCGTGGAGGAAAGGAGGAATTTTTTCCCTTTTTGCAAAAAAGGCTTAAAATAAAAATTTGGAGCACTGGCCCGCTAGCGAATCATTGAGACACGTGGCAGTGGAGAAATCGGAGGCACGGGCCAACGGAAGGAAAATTGAAATTTTTTCCCTTAGCAAAAAAGGGAGTTAAAATGAAAATTGGGCCCACGGATTTTAGCGATAGAGGAAGCGACACGTGGCGAGGGAGAAATCGGAGTGTGCGGGCCCGTGGGGCAAAAAGTGAAATTTTTCCAATTTCCAAAAAAGGTCAAAATGCACAGAATTGAAGCATGATCCCAATGGGACCCACCATGTGCCACATGTCAGCTCCAAAATTCAAAGGCGGAGAGGTGGGAAAAAAGTCAAATTTTTTCCATTTTTCAAAAAAATGTGGAAAAGTAAAAAATGTTTTAAATTGATTTCCAATCATTTTTTGCCATGTGTCTGGCCTTATCCAAAAATTAAAAAGGTAACTCAAGCTTATTTCTAAGTCCGCATCTTCCACGTGGAGGGCCAGGATTAAAAGATGGATAAGATCGATGGTTGTTGTGCATCCATTTGTTTTGACCACCATGGGAGCTCCAGGAAGCTTGGAATCACGATTTTTGCATCAAAATTCATCAAATTTATAGTGATTTTGTGTCGTCTTGGCCTTCCAGGATCATTGGCATCACTTTCATGGCTCAATTCTTTGATTTGAGATGTTTTTGAAGTAATTTTTTACCCCAGCCTGAGCAAACACGTGAAATGTAAAATCAAAAGTTGCAGAGGTAATTTTAAAAGGTGAAAAGGTGAAAATGATGAATAAAAGGTGTTTGCATGCCTCAATGATGAAAAATGTGCCTCCAGGATGGATAATGATCTAGATATTTGTAATGATTTAATCTTTTTGGGCACACCTGGCAACCTGCGAATGTTTTTCTGTTTGATGTCATTTTCATTGAATCATGAAGAATTGTTGTAACAGAATTGATCCCTTGGCATATTCTTTTCTTGGGAAAGAAGGATCAAATGTGGCAAGAGATATATAATGCATGTTTTGAGACATGCAAGGGGTCGGGGAAAAGTTGAAAATCATGAGCAAATTTTGAGAGAAAGCTCATCTTCTGAGAAACCCACCAAAGAACCAAGAATAATTTCTTCTGTGTTGGATCTTCATGTATGTGAGTTGGTTACAAGTGTATAGCCATCACACAGCTCTAAGATTGTTCATGAAACTCTCCCCTGCTGATGAATCTAACAAGCTTTTGAGTTAATATGTGTTTTTCTGGGCAATATGATGTTTGTTATCATTTTTAAATGCCTGCAAATAGTTTTCATTGTTCTTGTTGCAATCTTGCATTGAAAGTCTTTAGAAATCACACAGAATCTCCATTTCTTGTTGATAGTTTAGTGGCATTTGCAATCTCATGTTCAGAAGAGCCTTCATCTGATAAAGAGATAAACAAATTTAAAATCACTTTACCTTCCTTGACTGCAGAGATTGCTTGTAAGCCTTTGGGGGTACCTTAGGCGTGGTTTGATCATGGATTTTTGTGTTTAATTGAGTTCTTTACTTCAAGCTTTTGTGGTGAATTCTCAAATATTGTGTGAAGAGTGCTAACCTGGGCTTCCATTTATGCCTCTTCTGGTTGAAAGAATATCTTGATTATTTGAAGCATTTTATCTGATAGTTGTTTCAAGTATTGTAGAGGTTGTCAAAGATCTGATATATCCCAGTTTGTCTCATCAATACCCCACCAAAAAATCATTCTAAACAACCCATCCTACCCATACTACCCCTGCATTGCATTGTGTGTCAACAAAAGAATACAATCCATTTACAAAAAATGCACAAGGCAAATCAGGATCATACAATGTCTCTAGTAACCCTTGCCTTGCATTGAAAATATCTCCATGATTTAGGAGTGACAACTTGTGAAAGTCAGAATAATGGAGTGTTGATCATATTTTCCCAAGGCCTTTCCATACTATTTGCATAAATTGAGGGATATCTTCATCTCCTTCACCATTTGGGGGTTACAATATAGGTTCTCTTACCTTGGTTGAAAAGGCACAACCTAAAATAGTGAGGGTTAGATCAAAATCCTTTCAAAGTGCTATCCATCTCTCCACAAATCTGAGTGTCAGTTAGATCACATCCCCGGATACAAAATGACACACATCATGATCTATCTAACTTCAAGCTTCATGCCATATCTCTGATGCTACTTAGACTGAAAAGGAGAAAAAATTTGGGTACCAACACAAGGAAATGTAGGGATAGGTTGGGGTTTGTAGGTATGTTTCAATGGGTGAGCGTGAGTGGTGACAGGTGAAATAGGGAGTGAGGCAAGGGAAACTAGTTGGAAGTGTAACCGACTTTGGTTACATGTTGACCGACGACGGTTGGTTAGGGCACCAAAATTAATGACGTTGGTCATAACAGATTGGGATTAAAAAGGAAAATTCCACTTTTTACAAAATCATTTGTCATTTTCCAATAATAGAAAATGAAAAAGGAGAAGTGGAAAAGTGGAAAGTAACGGAGCGAGACGGAGAGTTGAGTTGGTGAGCCTCGAAGCGGGTAATCAGCATTCTATAGGTGGGTCCACAAGATCGGTGTGATCAATTTGTTTGGGTGGAGGTGAGGAGGGGATTCAGTGATGGCAGAGGCAGAAGAGGGATCTGGTGGACCACCATTGGCACAATGGCTCGACGTGCCACCACGTAGATGACATTGTGATGAGATAGGATTTAATCCCCTTCTACATGTGGTAGGTAAATTCTCTTTGTAGAAATTAGGTGAGGGTAAAATGGGTTTTTGGGGAGAAATTAAATTTAAATTGGGGAAAAAAAATCAATGAAATAGGAATTGGGAAGGTTTATATAGGGTAAGAAGGAGTGGGGATTTGGGTGAGGGGAGATTTGAGGAGGGAAGGGTAGGTAGGGAGGGTAGAATATGGTGATTTTTTTAGAGAAAATGGGTAGGGTTTCATGGATTTTGTCACCGTGATAGTGACCGACGTCGGTCAAGGGTTGGTCGACATCGGTGGGAGTTAGCTAGTCATCAGTCACGAATGAGGTGACCGATGCCAGTTTTGGGAGATTCGGTGTTGGTTAATAGGAACCAATGACCGGTTTGGCATGAGGGAAAAAATAGGCCAGGAGATGAGATAGGGTGGTGGGTGGGGGAGATGAGAAAGCATGGGTAAGAGGTATAAATAGGAAAGATTCAAGGGGTGGGAAATTGAGATGGGAGGAAAGGTAGTCGTCCAGGATTGGGGTGGGGAGATAGGTCACAAGTAGGGGGGTCTGGGGGAATAGGTTGGGGTTCAAGGGTGAAGTGGAGTATGGTCGAGGTCTAATGATGTTATGGTTTGTTGGATGCAGATGAGGGACCAGTTATGAGATGCATGATAGGGTACCACCCCTGTTATTAGTGGTATGAGGGAGTGCGACAGCTGAGGAGTGGCACCATGTGGAAGAGGTTGGCTTGATTGGGGTTAGACGTTACCGGCACGTAGTCTGGGAGATTGAGTTTGATGGTTGCACTCATCGACAGATGGGATTCGGTGACCAACACATTTTATTTGCCGACAGGTGAGATGACCGTCACCTTGGAGGATGTTTATAGGATCCTGCAGCGTTACTAATAGTAGGGACACAGGTGTATTCCATTTCCTCAGAGGCATCTGAGGAGTTGATGTTGACAGTGTTCGGTGAGGGGCTGGCAGAGTTGAGATTCCATAGTGCCAGCATGAGTTATGGAGATATGTACCAGGCCCATCCAAAGGAGATGAGGTTAGTGGTGTTGATGATGGAGGCAGTTTATTGTTTTGCACTACCAGATGTAGAGGGTGGGAGATTCCCATGGGCATTGATGGGGGTTCTTCACGACATGATGGAGGACAAGACCCTAGTTTTCATGGGCACCAACATTCTTGGTGCAACTATACACAGAGTTATGGGTCTATGGGTGGTTATGGATAGTTCATCTTGTGTTGCACATTCCTACTACACTGTTGGGCATATGAGCACATCGTGTGTGTGCGTCTAGTGGGCATGCCCCGACCTAATGCATTCGAAGGCGGGCATGGTTCGGGTGGGCTACAGGTGATGGGTACCTGTTGTTGGAGAGCATCAAGCTGTCTAGGGCTACACACGATGTAGCATATTACAGGCATGCATTAGAGGGGTTTTCCAGTGTGGACATCATTTGAAGGCCATATGTGGGCTTCCCATCATATAGGTAGATGGCCGAGGAGCTATAGGAGCTACATTTGCTCTGATGGATAGAGGGGCATCATGTAGGAGAGCACGAGATGATACCTGTTGACAAGGTCATATGGTAGTTTGGGTTGCCATAGGATGTACCTCCACCATTTCCATAGTACAGGAGGGATGACATGGAGAGGCCTATGCCTCTACCACAACCAATGATGCCTACAAGGCAGGAGGAGCAGGTGGTAGACTGGTGGATTGATGATGTCAGGGTTACAGATAGGTACAGATAGTGGTGGGAAAGCATAGCTATAGGTAGTACCGCTGAGGCCAGGGCATCTCTAAACTTAGCCACTATCACAGTTCAGAGGGACACCCTACAGGGGCAGGTGACTACCCTGGTGACACAGTTGGGGATAGTGCAGGGGCAGCTGATAGGGTCAGAGGCACAGGTGGCCACACTACAGGCACAGGTAGTAGCCCTACAGGCCCAGGTAACACAAGGGACAGGTGCCCGCACAGGGTGGGGATGGAGATGGGGTATAGGTGGCCTCCCTACAGGTGCATAGGTAGTAGGTTTGCAGGGCCAGTTGGCCACTGCACAGCGCATAGATTATGGCCCTTTCAGGCCCAGGTATAGGCACAGGCACCTACACATGTTCAAGGATAGGGTCCCATTTCATAGGGAGGGGCAGGGACAGGGTCCCACGGTATAGGTATAGGGTCAGAGGCCGATGGCACCACTATAGACAAGTACCCATGGCTAGGTTCAGGGATGCCCTAGGCAAGGCAAGATATTATCAGGATCACCTGATGGCCACAGGGATAGATGTCCCTACCTATGCATAAGTATAGAGCACAACAGGCCTCGAGTGAGAGGACCAGGTCTCGCACTCATAGTGTGGAGAGTACAGGGGGCTGACGAGCCTCGAGATAGGGTCAGGGTGAGGCCACTAGTGCACAGAGGCTAGCTCTAGGTGAGGTACCAGCAGAGGTCAGGTCAAGGCCCATGGAGGGCGGTGAGATGCTAGCAGAGATGCCACATGGGAGCAGAGGAGGAGGAGGAGACAGGTGAGACAGGCATGGAGGATATCCGATGGGGGATGCCTGATAGTTACTCATACTTCCACGTTTTTGTGTATTTTTGGTATATACCAGCCTACGTGACCGAAGAGAGTGAGGTTGTATATGAGATTTTTGAGATTTTTTATCATATACCGGCCTACGTGCCAAAGATGGTGAGGATGTATCTGAGTGATTTGAGATATTTGTATTTATTTGTATCTGTGTACATATGTATGTATACACACAACTTTCTCATTTATATAGATGATGATATTTATAGTATGGAGGGTGTACTTGTTTTAATTTCCATTATTATGTGTGTACGTGATGGAAACTAGGTGAATTAGGCATGATTGAGTCAAGGTCGTGTAGGCATGGCTGAGTTAGGTCAATTAGGCATGATGGAGTCAGGTCATAGGCATGATGGAGTCAGGTCATAGGCATGATGGAGTCAGGTTATAGGCATGATGGAGTTAGTCAAATTATATGCATGATGGATTCGGGTTGTCATTCAGGTCATAGGCATGATGGAGATAAATGATGATGTATATGCATGTTATGGTTTAAGTTTCCCAATATTTTCTATAGTGGAAATGTGAAAATGATAAATGAACGATGTGATGATGTGGTAAAAATGTTCATCAATTGTTGCTTGTTTGGTTTAATTTCCAATTTTGATATAAAATGGAAACAAACTAAGGTAGGATGTGAATAGGGAAATAAAGGGGAAAATAGGTTAGGGTGAAGAGTGGCCGAGCTAACCTTCAAGGGCCCCATGCCCTCAAAGTGCTACCTACATAGCCCCAATGAAAAGGGGCCTCAGGCCGATGTAGTTCTCCCATAAGCTAGGGAAGAATATGATGAATTAGGGGGATGGGTGGTGAATTTTTAGGTATGGTTGAGTTTAGGTCATAGGCATGATGGAGTCAAGTTATAGGCATGGTTGAATGTAGGTCATAGACATGGTTGTCATAGGCAAATGTTTAGGTCATAGGCATGGTTGGTTTAGGCATGGGTTGAATTTAAATGAGTAGGTGTCGATGATGTTTTACATGGTCTAGTCATGTATAGGATAATCAATAAGTAATGAGGAAGGTGAATGGTAAGAGGTGGAAAAAAGAGCCACTTAATTGATAAGAACCCTAATGAGTCTACCATACCCCAGATGGGATTATGAATGTAAGACCCTAAAGGCCTTGCATAATGGACTATTCTAAGGGTGAAGAAAGTCACATGATCACAAAATGTCATGGTTGCGGAAAGTCCCTTGAGTAGAGAGGAAATTAGGATGAAAAGGCAATGAGGTGAGAGTGGGTGGTTTAGTGTAACTTAGTGTACGACAACATGTTTTTCTTAGCAAGAAACCCAAGATCAAAAATAGGCAAGTCCATGATGAAAATTTCATCATTTTCTTCATTTTTTTTTGTTTTTAATAGACTGATTGATGCGGGAAGTCTATATGGGATGAGTATATTATCTCCTTGAGGTCTTCGCGAAGCTGATCGATGCGGGAAGCTTCTGGATATTTTTATTGTATTTTTGCAATGACTTTATATAGTTGTCCTTCAAGGGAGCAGTCTATTTATAGCGGTGAAATAGAGTGAAGAGATGTCCCTTTTTGAGGGAGTCATCTTTTGCTAGAAGTTTGACTCAAGGAGTTGAATCCCTTTTTTTTTTGGATGTTTAAGTCATGGACAAGACTATATAGGAAGATTAGGTTCTTGTTTAGAAGACAAGACCATAGCACACAGAGGTTAATTATGAAAGAGGTGGTTTCGAGTGATGAATGACCATGGGATTCCATCTTTAAGAAGATGAAAAGTATCCATGAGAATCATGCTATGAGTAGAGTCATGGTACTCATATTGAAGAGGAGGTTGAAAGGTGACAGGTAATCACATGATTCTTGTTTAGTCGTGGATCCTAAAAAAAGGTAATATGGAAGGTGAACAATGCTCAAGGGATGAGCGATCAACTGACAGAAAGTGATATAGGACTTGATGTCAACAATAAAATGGTCAAAGATGCAAGGCGTTGAGAGGCTCAGGTTCGGGTTTACCTTCGAGTGAAGACAAATGATAAGCACCTGATCCATAGGCATGGGTAACGATATAGGGTCCAAGCCAATTAGGAGAAAATTTTCCCATTTACTTTTCTCTTCTTTGGTTACATGTTGATTTTCCTTCAGGACGAGGTCACCAACCTGAAAGGTTTGTTCGTGGACACATTTTTTGTAGGCACATTTGATAGGTTTTTGGTAGATTTGGAGATGGTCAAGAGCATTAAGATGACGTTCATCTAATAACTCAAGTTGCGCCAAATGATCCTAGTGAAATTCATCATCATTGAGCATGTCTTGTAGTGAGATGCAGAGAGATGGAATCTGGACTTTAAGAGGTAAGACAACCTCGGTACCATAGACCAGAGAAAAAGGTGTGGCAGCAGTCGAAGTGTGAATACTAGTACGATAAGCCCACAAGGTGAAAGGAATGTGTGAATGCCAATCCTTGCCAGTATCGTCAACTACTTTCATAAGAATTTTGTTCAAGGTTTTATTGGTCGATTCTACTTGGCCATTGGTTTGTGGGTAATAAGGTGATGAGAAACTGAGTTGGATGCCAAAAGCATCACATAGCTTACGTAGGGTTTTGTTTTTGAATTGCTTTCCGTTATCAGTGATGAGGCGGTGAGGAACACCAAAGTGAAAAATGATGTGATGGTTGATGAATTCACATATTTTCTCATCTTTTGTAGAAATGAGGGGAATGGCTTCTACCCATTTAGTATAATATTTAGTAGTGGTTATAATCCATTGGTGGCATTGTGAAGAATGGGGATTGATCTCGCCAACAAGATCCAAGCCCCATTGAGAGAAAGGCCAAAGGTCTCATGTGACCTGTAAGGCATGACTAGGTGTGTGATGAAGATTAGCATGTTGTTGGCATTTCACACAATGTTTGACATAGTCACAACAAATCATGGTTTAGGGTTGGCCAATAATAGCCAAGGTGAAGAATGCATTTTACGACAGCTAAACCACTAAAGTGACCTCCAAAAATTCCATCATGGACTTCCTTGATGGTGTAGGGAATTTTAGAACTTGTAAGGCATCGTAAGAGAATACTGTCGAAGCCACTTATAAAGGAGACCACCCATGATGACATAACAAGAGACACTTTTAAGAAAGGCACGTTGTCCATTACGAGTGAGATCGGCGGGTAGAATGGAAAGGGAAAGATAGTCTGCAAATTTCTTATACCAAAGGTCACGTGGGTCAGTGTAACGGTTCGACAGAGTAGACCTCACGAGGTAAATAAGAGGGTGATTGTAACCTTTGTATTGTGACAAATATTTTAGACTTCGGTAGGCGAAGTGGGTATCTGAGAAGCCAAGTAGGCCATGGTATCCACAAATTTATTGGTAGAACGTGGGGTGGTTTGAAGTTCGTAACGGTCAAAGGTGGTCAAAAGTATATCTACGTGATGTTTATACTTTTGAAGGATCTCATTATGACACTGGTATATACCATTGAATTGGTTTACGACCAGCTAGGAATCACCAAAGATATTGATTGACTTAACATCTAAGGCATAAGTATCCTGGAGACCTAATACGAGTGCTTCGTATTCGGCAATATTGTTTGTACAATCAAAATCTAGTTTGAAAGACAAAGGCATAGGTTCACCATCAAGAGGGATGAGGATAACACCAGCCCCACCTCCACGCTGACACTTGGAGCCATCGAAGAAGAGTGTCATTTGGTAAGTGGGTTCTTCTAAGGAGAGGGTAGCTATGGATTCATCTAGGAAATCGAAGTTAGAGGGTTGATTCCTAGAAAGAGGTGCATCTTCTAGTTGGTCAGTGATAGCTTGGCCCTTGATGGACTTTTGATGAATGAATTTGAGGTCGAGGTCGGCAAGAAGCATAAGCCAAATGTGACATGTTGATGTTGATAGGGTTTGGCGTACATATAGTGTAAGGGGTCAGTATTGGTAACAAAAAAGGTTTTGTGGTTGAGGAGGTAATGGCAGAGTTTGGTGGTGACGAAAACTAAGGCTAAGTAGAGTTTTTTGGCGTGGGTGTATCTAGTTTTGTAGTCCATAAGGGTATGACTTATGTAATAAACCACTTGCTCTTTGTGTTGCTCATCATGATGAGCGAGCATGGCACCTAAAGAATGGTCAGTGGTAGAAATATATAGGTAAAAGGGTTGGTCATCCTTAGGAGGAATGAGAAACTGGTGGTTGAAGAAGGTATTTTTTTAAGGCTTCGAAGGCTTTATGGCATTCATCATCCCATTTGAATGAAACATCCTTCTTGAGAAGATGATGAAATGGTTGACAGCAGTCAGAAAGTTGTGAGATAAAATGACAAATGGATTGCAACTTACCTTGTAGGCTTCAAAGTTGATGGAGATTAGTAGGTGGAGGCATTTCTAGAATAGCCTTTACTTTAGCAGGATCGATTTCTATGCCATGCAAAGAAATGATGAAACCAAGGAGTTTTCCTGAAAGTACTGTAAAGACACACTTCTTTGGTTGAAGACGAACACAATACTTGATGAGGTGGTCAAAGATGACCTTAAGGATGGTCAGGTGTTTGGCTCGATGTTTGGATTTGGCAAGAAGATCATCTACGTAATCTTCCAATATGTGATGCATGATGTCATGGAAGATGTAAGTCATGGCTTGTTGGTATGTAGCACCAACATTTTTAAGGCCAAAAGGCATGACTCGATAGCAGAAGGTCCCCCAAGGGGTGATGAAGGAAGTCTTGTGTTGATATTTTGGAACAAGTAATATTTGATTGTAACCCTAAGAAACCATCCATGAGTGATAGCATTTCATGGCCGATGGTGAGATCAACTAGTTGGTCAATGCCTGGTAGGGGAAAATCATCTTTGGGGAAAGCTAGGTTGAGGTCACAGAAGTCCATGCAAATGTGGAGTCCCCCTATTGCCTTTGTGATAGGAATGATGTTAGAAATCCATTGGGGATAGTCAATGGGTAGGATGAAGGAAACTGAGAGAAGGCGTTGAAGCTCTTCTTTGACCAGAAGAGCAATGCGAGGATGCATTTTCCATAGCTTTTGTTTGATGGGTTTGGCATCAGGAATGGTTACGATATTGTGGACCATGATTTTTGGGTCAATACTTGGGCATATCAGCATAGGACCAGGCAAAAGCATTGCTATGGTCCCGAAGGAAAGAGGTAAAAGCTTCTTGCTCAGTAGCATCTAAAGATTGGCCTATCTTTAGAATGTGCGGGTCATCCTGAGTGTTAATGTTGATTTCAATGGTCGATTCATTCAACATGGTTTGTGTCTCAGAAGGTAACGACCAGTGAATATAAGAATCTTCCACACCAAGGTAGGTGAGGATGGACTCATCATCCTGACATTGAATGACATTAATAAAAGGTGTATCATCATCGATCATGTCAGGATACAGGAATGGGAGAGAAGAGGGAGCCTCGCCATCGCGTTGATAGGTTAGAGGTCCCAGGGAAATTGTGTTTATGAAAAAAAATGTTAGGAGGAATAGATTTGGGATCTATGGACTCCGTGGGTGAAGATGGTGACGTGGGTGAATGAGGTGGAGAAGGTTTGTCTTCCTCAATGAGGTCGACACAAGCCTTCTTGGGAGGTGGTGTGTCAAAGCCAATGCCACTACGGTCATTGTGTTTATGGGTGGTACAGGAGATGACAGTATGGTGGCCCTATTCGTAAAAACTGAAGCCAAATCCTTTCCATGTGCAACGGTGGAGGAAAGTGTGAGTGAAGCGGCAGTTAGTAAGGGAGTGTAAGTTAGATGAAAATGGTCATGTTTGGGATGGAGGTTCAGGTGAATAAGTGGCAATATCAAGTCCCCCATATGTTAGATTAGTGCGAAGGTGGGGAGGACCATAAGGAAAAACCTCACCTATGTGGTAGTCATAACTAGGGTGCTGACGTAGGTTCCCATACTCTTGTGGGGTGAGGAATGTGTTGATATTGTATAGGCGGTACTCTCCCAGAGTGAGGCATTGAAAAACACCTTCTAAGGGATCAGTAGTCGATATGTGGGTAGTGGGGATAGACGACTCGCTAGATGATTGGGAAGCAGATGAGTCAGCTGTAGAGGCTGTGGCGGTAGTAGGAATAACAGGGTTAGATGTGGGAGAGGTGGTGGTAGCCTTGGTGGATGGGCTTGTGGGTGAAGGTGAAGTGGGGGTAGTGACAGATGCCTTGACTGGTACAAGTACATTGTTGGGTCGGTACAACATGTTACAGGTCTTGAATGGCGATGGGTCGGTGGGGATGGTGTAATTATGTCCTTCATGCTCAAATTTTACACAACGGTGTAAATTTGAAGGGACACAACCCATGATGCGAATCCAGGGTCTGCCGAGCAATAGGTTATATTGGAACTCCCCCTCTAAGATGTAGAATAGTTCTGGGACAATGCGAGGGCCTACATGAACATGAAGGATAATAGTGCCAAGGGTGGAGGTGATGGCATCATTAAAGGAGTGTAGCATAACTAGGTTATTATGCATACAGTTAGAAGGAATACACATTTGATTGTATGCATGGGAGGAGATGATGTTAATGCTAGCACCACCATCAATCATGACACATCGTACACGTATGTTATCGATATAGATAGAAATGAATAGGGTGGGATCAGGGTCATCTGACTGGAGAGGTAAAATCTCCTCTTCAGAGAAGCTGAGGGTGGTGACGTGAGGAGGGGTCATGGGGGTAGAAGGAGGAGCTTATTTTGTTAGTGAGGCCACATGGTGAGGGGTGATAATCGAGGCCACTAGTGTGGGGTCATTGGGTAGAACTTCAATGGATTGTAAAACCTTGATAAGGGCTTGTCTGTGGGATTCATAAGTCTGGACGAGATCATACAAAGACATCTTTAGAGGAGACTGATGTAATTGTTTTATCATTGTGCGATGGGTGACCCCATCAGAGATAGGGTATGTAGGTCCACGGATGGTGATTTTGGGAGTGGGTGTAGATGGTATATTGGGTATAGGGTTGGTTGATGGGCTAGTTGCTTTTTCTTTTCCTTTGTCTTTCTGAGCGTGGGTAGCAACATGAACCATGTTAATCTGAGGGGAGGTGGATGGAGAGGGTGTGTCATGAAAGGTATAACAACATGAGGGGAAAAATCCTAGTGGTGGATAAGAGCCTTGTGAAATGAGTAGGGCGCATTGACATTTGGGTGGTGGTTTGGCCAACTCTCTTATACGGACCATGTTGATCTCAAATTTTGGAGGTGGGAAAAATGATTGTGGGGTGGAGATACTATTCACGGAATGGGTAAAGGATGATGATGTATGGTGATAGGTGATGGTGGAGCATGGTCCTCATCAAGTAGGTCATCATCATCAAAATTTTGTTCAGGAGGAAAAGTTGAAGAAGAATGGTCTTCAGAGCCTTACAATTTTCAACATCATGTCCTGGCACACGATGATAGGCACAAATCTTGGTTTCATCAAATCCTTTTGGTTTGGGTTTGAGAGGATTATAAGGTCGAAGTGGTGGTAATGTGATGATGGAAGTCTTTAAGAGATTGGTTAAAATGTTGGCGTAGGACCCCGCTAATGGATCGCAATGGGAGGTGAGTGTGGGTTTGGGTACAGGTGTGGCTGATTGTGAAGGAAGAGGCTTTACAGGAGGGGGAATGGGTTGGTCTACTAGTTTGGTATGTGGAGTGGTCTTAGGTTTTGTTGGCATCTGTTTGGGTAAAGGTGGGGTAGAAGAGTTGGCAATGGAAGGTTTGGTTGGTTTGACTACCTTAGTGGAGGGTAGCGGATTCTTATCTTTGGGTTGCACCTTCTTGGGTAAAGGTGACATGGGAGTATGGGATGTAGAAGGAAAATAGATGGTGTCAGAGGATGGGTTACCCATGGGGGAAACTGAGTTGTGGTGGAGGTGGTTGGTAAAGGTTGGGTAGGTGGCATTGGTTGAAGTCGTATAGGAAAGGTTGGGGTTATAGTAACTGGTGGAGGTATAGGTGGCAAGAAGTGCACAGGTGAGGGTGAGGGAGCTTGGTTTTTGGGTGAATGAGGTGTAACAAAGGCTCATGATGCAGTAGTAGGTTATTTATCTTTTGACTGGTCTTTGGGTGTGAGATTTTTTGGTCAAGGTTGATGGATGAGGCCCTAGGATGGACGGAAGGGGGGAGGGTGACAAGGGTGTAGTAGGTGAGACCGGTGTACGTGGCCTAGAGGGTTGGGTTTTCTTTTTAGGTGGGAGGATAATGCTACTACAGACTTTGGAAGATGTGGCTAAGTCCAATCTGACAGGTGGGTGAGTAAGGCTTGATGTCGGCATAACACCCAAAGTAGTGATGGGTCTAGATACAAGTGGGGAGATAAGTGTGGGTAGGTTTTTAGGTTTGGGAATAGTTGTAGTGATGGGTAGAAGTTTGGATGGAAGTAGGGATGATGAAGAGGAAGTCATTTCAATTGGCATGGTCAGTGTAGTTTTGGTTGCTGAAAATACCTTTGGGTAGATCATGGAAGTATCTTCAGGAAACATTTGCATTTGGGTCGAAACGGGGAGCCGAAGATGTCCCCAGAGCATGGAATGATCAACATAATCCAAATGATCAACCAACGTGAAAACAAGATTACTGGAAGAAGAGGATGGAATGGGTTGGGTAGCAATCCCTTGTAAAATATGTCTATGAGACAGGAATTGGCTGGCCTTCAGATTCTGTAGGTAAAAGAGCGGAGATCATGTCAATAGGGTCCTGGGATGCTAGGGGAGAACTATCCCCGATAGGTAGTGACATGTCTAAAGCATCTCCCATGGGTAGGAGAGATAATAGGTCAGGTGAGGTAGACTTCTCTCTCGGTGGAGGAGAAGGTGATGATGATTCTCTTGTGGATGGGAGAATAACAAGTGTTGACGGTTCAGAAGGTTGGGAAGCAGACGATGACATGACATTGGTAGAAAGTGTGGGTTCCTATGTGAGAGAAAGGGGAGATGAGGGGACTCCTCTATGGGTGGAGGAGTAGAAGAGGTATGCTCCTCTATGGGTGAAGGAGCTTGTGCCAAGATTTCCTCAATAGATGAAGTAGGTGGGTTTTGAGGAACAGTTGGCATGATATCAAAAACTGTGTGAACCTCACGGAATGTTGTTGTCACTGGATGAAGGTTCACTATTTTGATTAGATGATGGTTTATGATTAGGGAATGGATTTTTGAAGATGTGAAAATTCTGATTTGTTGGCACATTTGGGTTGTCTACGACAAGGTCTCCATTGTCTATCATCTCTTGAACAATGTTTTTAAAAGTTATGTAGTTACCATCACTATGTCCTTTAACGCGATGATAATTACAGTAGTCATGTTCTTTATACCATGCGGGCATAGGACGAGTGGGGTCAAAACCTGTATGAGGTTTTATGGGAGGAAGTGTAATGGCTCCAGCTTTAAGAAGTTTTTCCAAGACCGAAGAATAGGGCTCTCTGATCGAAGTGTACTTCCGCTGCTCCTGCCGAAGCTGAAAAGGCCTAGACAGGAGAAAGATTGGAAGAAGGTTGGGCCTGATTAGAAGGATGAGGTGGACCCACCTTGAGGACTACCACATTGGTAGATCCTTTGGGCTTTGAATAGTTATTTTGGGGTTTTGAAGATGAAGAAGAATCGTTTGATTTGAATGGGGTGTTCTTGTTCCGTAATTGGATTTTCTTTTCTTCAATGACACGAATTTCTAGTTTTTGGGCCATGGTGAATGCTTCATCAAAGGTTTGGAAGGTTTGGACTTGTAGAGTTGGTGAGATGTGTCTGGCACAAGCTCTAGTGAACAACTCAATAAGTTCAGTCTGAGGTAGTTGGAACATCAATTGGTTAATGAGACTCCACCAGCGGGCAATGAAATCTGTGATAGATTCGTCTTCATACTGTCGGGTTGAATAGAGATCGGTCATGGTGACTTTCTTGGTAACATTGATTGAAAAATGATCTAGGAAAGCTTGGGCTACTTGATTAAAGGAATAAATAGAATGTCGAGGTAGTCCACTATACCAATCTAATGTTGGTCCTATCAAGGACATTGGGAAAGTTTGTAGGAGCAAAGCATCATCGTGGGTGATTAGGTAACACCCATGTTTGAACGACCGCAAGTGTTGCTGCGGGTCTTCTTTACTATTGAAGCGATTGAATTTAGGAATTTCCTAATGCACTGGGTAAGGATGAATGGGAATAGATGGATGGATAGGCTCATTACAGATTTCATCATATGTTAAAGAATTACGGGAGCCAGAAACAGATGCTTCTAAGGTCTACATTTTCTCCATCATCATTTTAATGAGGTCGTTAGTAGGTTGGGATGAATGGGTGCCCCCTGTAGAAAAAGGGGGTTGATGTTGAATGTACGAGGTAGGTGGTATGCTGGTGTATGGTGGCACTGAAGTATGAGAACTGTAGGAGGAATAGATGTGGGTGGCACATAGCCAGCATAAGCAATAGATGAGGTTGGGGGTTGTTGGTAGTATGTGTAAGCAGGTGGGGTAGTCGTAACAACTCTAGTGGCATTGGGGGTAAGGATTGTGGGATAGAAAGGATGAGGTTTTGGAAAGGGGTGTAAGTTGCTGAACACCAGAGGTGGTTGCGATGTAATGGGTATATGTGAAGTGGCGGGTGCAGATGGAGCTAGACTCATAGGGTTGTCGGAGGGACAATCGATGTCATGGGTGTGATCGATGACATAGATGTTGCAGTTATAGAAGCTGTGGGATTTAGCTGAGACACCAAAGGTGATAAAGTGGATGACGGTAGCACCAAAATGGTGCTAGCTAATGCAGAAGTGGGGGCTAGAGCAGGAGGGATAGATACGGGCATGCCATATATTAATTATCCTAAGGAATCCCAGGTATGGAAGAATGAGAAAGGTAGTACTGGAGGGAAGCATGATTATGGTCGAGGAGTCTCACAAACTCCTCATCATCGGTGGCAATGGGGATAAGATGAGTTAGATCCATAGGTGAGAATAGATGTACAGTGGTGATGGACTAGGTGGGAGTGGCTGATGGCTAGTGTGAAACACGAGGGTGTTAGTTTGGCTGTGAGTCAACACCATGTGAATCAATGTAAATCAGGTGAACTGTACTCTGTAAATGACACAGGGACAAGAGATGGGACAAAATAGATTTTGAGAGGAAATTGGGTAAATATTTTGATAAAAATCAAAACAGGGTGACCGATTCTGGTTGTCAAGAACCGATGCCAGTTAAGGTTTGACCGATTCCGATCACAAGATGACCGATGATGGTTACTGTGAAGAATAACAGTTTCAACAAATAAAGTAGAAACTGGTGATTGTTAGACAGGGAGACTGTATTGGAGGACTATGATCAGAATACAGAGAGTATGGTGACACACATAGAAACTTTTAGACAGAAAAGAAGGTGAGATGAGTTTTCTCTGGGTAAATTGATCTAACAGAACAAGGAACCAATGCCGGTTATGTAAAATGATGATGGTCAGATGTAAATCCTGATGCCAGTTACTGTGAAATCTGAAAAATGAAGAAAAATGAGGTGTTGTGAATTTAGATTGTATGAAGAATCAACCCAGGATCCTGGGTATGATAGGATGATGCCCTGACACACTTAGAGAAAGTCAGAATACTCCAACGATGATGGTAGAGTGTGAAAGGAAAACGAAAGATGAAGAAAACGTATCCTCTCACCTCAAAACACAAGTCAAGCACAAAGCTATGAAAACATGTAGTCCTAAAAGTGAATTTTATATTTGTTGTAGCTTATGTTATTTATGACTGACACGTGAATTCAGAATAGATTTTTTGGTTGGGAAGGCATCCTACAAAAAAGGAAATCTAGAGGGTGAGGTTTCAGGTTATGTTATAATGCAGGGGTGGTCCTTCCTCTAATGGGGTACTTGACAGAGATAACCAGCTGGGGATTACCTGTCAATCCTCTGATCATGTGATCGTTGATAGGCATTCCCAGGTAAGATGTCATTTAAGAAGGTGTGTATATTAAAATTTTTGTGCAGTTTGGCAAGAGAAAGAGAAGAGAAGCAAGTGCTCTTTACGGTTCAATTGTGTCAACCATCAGCTGGGCATGACTTCCAATGTATAGGTTTCCCTCATTTTTAATGTGAGCTATAATGCACAAAATCATAATGCAATGCAAGTGTTTTAATACCCAAATCGAAATATGATATTCAATGTAGAAAATGTTGAACAGGAAGAGGGATGCTTTTTCACTAATGCAATGCAAGAAAGAAGAAGTGGTTCATTTTAAGCCCCAAATGACAAATATCATTTAGACAATTAGAAGAAAGGAATATTACCAGGGAGAAGATTAAATGTGTAATTTTCGAAATGAAAGAACACACAAAAACGTTTTCCCTATATGAAGAAAAATGCAATGAACCCAAGAGAGGGTCCCACTGGGTGTGCCAAAACATGTTTCACCATTTTCTTTAAGTTTTTAGATGAAACAAATAAGGGTGTGGGCTAAGGAGGAATACCTGTTGTGATGGTTGGTTTGAAGGTTGTGCACGCATTCTAAATTCTCGATCCAATGTTGACTATGAGAGCTTCCTTTTGGCTAGGAGGAACTACCTAAAATACACAACAAGACCACAGAAAGAGGATTAAATAATATATGTCAGTGGGCTACCTAGCGTGTGCTAGATCAAGGAAGTGTGATACTTCCTCGATGGTAGTCAACCCACTGTTAAATACAATTTAATGTAAGAAACAACATAAGTAAATAGAATCCTACTGTAATTGATATGAGTTAGGTATCTCATCCAAATACAATAAGCATGTCTAACATAACAGGCTAGGTTATGGTCAGATCTTGACATGGGGTAGTTGGTCAGGGTTCTGGTACTAGTTAGGGTCGGGTTCTAGGTCACTTAGGTTATTTGGCTGAAGATTCTTAGGTTTTGTTATTGATAGGATGGCCAAAACATAGATACCAGTATCGGTCAGATATAATCGATGACGGCTTAGAGATAACTGATGACGGTCATGGGTAATTGGTGTCAGTACGGTCGAGATGATAAGAACTCAATAAGACCTGATTATGGAAATTGGTCTGAGGTTAGACAAAGATAAAAAGGGGAATGGTGAGGTTTGTGGGGATCTTAGGAACACTCAGAGATGTATAAAGGTCATGTATAGATGATCAAATGGTATGGTGGTGAAAGGTTGAGTTTGTAGGAAAGTGAATGGTGGGGGAATGGAGATGCTAATAGAAAATGATAACAGAGAAGACAAAAACCTTTAAAACAGAACAAGGATGGAATGAAACATGTAATAAATGCACTTACTGATGTTGTAGGTCTAATGGCTGGGTGGTGGTGATAATTGATCGGTGGGGTGGAGCTTCTCGGAATGATATCATGAGAGCGATACCTCTGGATATGTCTTGATGCTGGCTATGGCTGCTTGGATGTGTGAAAGAGCTTTGGTTCTTGCTTGCATGTATATCTCCCTTTTTCTCCCAAAATTTGAGAATGTGGCCAACCTCCCAAACAAGGTTACCAAAATGGTTATATGGTAACTGACGACAGTTTCGGGTTGATTGGCGTTGGTTTTGGGATGAGTGGTGTCAGTTAAGGCGGGATTCCCTAGGTTTACTAAAAATGACATATCTTCTAGTGTATCATTTTTAGTAAACATATAATTACAATAGTTACATTCAATAAAGTGATCCTCCCCAAACATAATAAGGATGAGTGTAGCCCCGTGAGCATTGGTGAAAACACATAATTTTCCATACGAAAAATTATTTCACCAACAATGATCATTCCATTCTAGATGTTCATAGTCAAGGAAAAGAAGAATTTTCAATAGTTTTATAAATTATTTTTTGTATGTTCCTAAATTGAAAATGAATTTTCTTTCTTGCTCATAACTAACTAAAATCAATTATAGTGTAATCTTACTAAAGGATAAATGGTTTACTAAAAATTATTTAGATGATAATATTTCTTGAGGCATACAAAATAATGTTTTATATGTTTTTAAAGGTTTTACATTTGTTTTGTGTTTGTCTACTCAAAATAGGAATAATGTTCAATTGTGGCATGAAAGATTAGGTCATTTTAACTTTAGGAGCATGTATGGCATGTCTTGGATTAACCTAGTTATTGATCTTCCACCTATCTCTCATGCTCATGAAAAGTGTTAAGGGTTATCACATGGTAATAAGACAACAAACCCTTCCCTCAGTAATCATGAAGTAAACACCTTAGAACCTTTGGAACTTGTCCACAGTAATGTTATAGGAACTTTAAACATTCCTTCCCTAAATCGTTCATCATATGTTGTTACTCTCATTATTAATTATTCTTGCTTGACTTGGTCATTCTTTATTATAAAAAAATCAAAGGTGTTATCTAAATTTAAATCCTTGGTTGAAAAATCAGTCTTATCCCAAATTTGAAAGGCTTAAAGCAGATTTAATGAAGATATATATGTTGATAAATCATTTCTAAACTCTAAGTTAATATGTGATTACTAAAAATAGTATTATATGCATATCAAATGACACTTAGGAGAACCTTTTTCTGTATTGGATATTTTCAATACTGATTACATCTAATATAGTTTTAATATTGAAATATTGAATTTATTTTTTCAAAATTTAATAGATTGGTAATATGTCATGGTTGGTTATAAACATATTGTCATTAAAGTTGGTATACAAATTGATTTTAATCCTTTTAATGTAGGATTCATTTATGGCTAAAAGTAAAATCAATAATGATTTATTTTTTTCTTAGTATGATAATGCTTATGTGGATAATATGGTTATAACAATATTGGTGTTTTTTATATAGAAAAGCTACAACTTGATATGCATTCAAACTTGGTATAGGTGTCATTACTTGGAGTAGCAAAAAACAACCGATAGTATACATCTCTTCTACTGAGGTAGAATATAGAAGTGTGATGGAAAAAATGAAAGAAGCCATACGGCTAAAGCAACTGTTGGAAGATATTCACATGGAAGTTAAAGGAACTACTCCTCTTCTTTGTGATATTCAAACTTGTATTTCTCTTACTAATAATACAATTCAGCATCAATGAACAACGCATATAGAGATACATATACATTTCATCTGAGAGAAGGTGCTCTGCGGTGATATAGATCTCATGTACTGCCTGAGTGAAGATCAAGTTATAAATATGTTTACAAATCCATTGTGTGTTATCAATTTTTGCAAGTGTCGTGAAATTCTTAGCCTTATAGAGTTACCATTGAGGGGGAGTGTGCATGGTAATGCCCCCTCCTAATGGCTGTCCTAATCTTTTCTCATTCAACTCTATACTTATACTCTAGATTTAAAGCATTGTACAAGATATTTTTGTGATATTAATAAATTTAAAACTCCAAGTTTAATGTGTAGTCTATTAATATTTAATCATGTTGTAAAGGAGGTCCTTACTTTATAAAATGCTCCTAAAGATGTTGTTATATAATTTCCATGAGAAACTGTGATATGTAGTCTCACAAATTATGTTTAACCTAAATCATAACTTATCATTTATGGATTCTAAATCCTTTTGTACCAAAAGGTAAGCTTATCATGATGAAGGTGTATAAATGCTTCAAAATTGATATGCTAGCCTAAACCTTAAATATGGTTTAAAGATTGTAAATATTGTTGCATAAATAGGTAACGTTGGCATATGATCCCCACTTAATATTAAGGGGGAGTGCTAGAACATTAAAATTAAGTGTTCTAGTTATATAAAGTATAGTTTATCATTAAATGAATTAGAATATTATATATTTTTAATTTATTTAATATAAACTCTATGACTATGGTTTAATTGGTTTTTTATAAATCAATTATTGAAAAGTTGGGGTGCTCTGCAAGAATTCATGTTGGGGTTAGGTGAAACATATATTGAATGGAATTCACATGGGTGAGTTAGTTTGATGGGGTGGAGTGAGATGAATGGAGTTTTAATGGACTATAAAATCTTGTTTCTCTTTAATGGAAATATTACCGAGTTTAATGTGGTTTTTTACCCCTTGGGTTTTCCATGTAAAATAATGTCTACCATGTTATTATTTTTATTGCATTATAGTTTAAATTTTATGTATTTAATTAATTCATCTATGTTTTATTTTTTTAATATATGTGCTTGAATCTCACATCCTGGCGTGCTTCACACACCCTTCTGACTTCACAAAATGGTTTAAATGCTTAATTATCTATTTTAATTTAATTATATAAAATTAATTAATTGTTAATATTGATTTAATTCAGGTTATTAATTAATTAATGATGAATAATTAAATTAATTTCATTAATTTTATCAAGCGTAAAATTTAATTAATTAACATTATCTATTTATTTACAATGAGTTTCTAGCTACAGGAACTCTGAAGAATCATTCCAAAGGATGATTCGTGTAATTCTGGAAGCTCATGGTACAACATGTGACCAACTAATTTAAATAATCAGTGGAACCCAAAATTTACTGATACTTCAGGTGTCATTCAAAATAGAGAAATGAATTTTGTGATAATGGGTTTCTCTATTTGATTTGTGGCCTTACCTAGAAACATTTGTGGATTCCATACATATAATGAAATAACCACAGAGCTATAAGTTCCTTCTGATATGATTATTGGCAATTACAATGGAAATTTAGTGGCATCTTTGATAGAACATAAAAATAGAATCACTCAGTGTAATATTTATCATGTTTTGGAGAATACTAAATACCTAGAGTTTGACATATATTGGAAAATATTTGAAGAGAAATATCATTTCTCCTATTAGTTCACTAATGATATTATTACAATGAATCACATGGATTTCATAATCACCAGAACATAATAATAGATTATAGGAAGCAAGGACATTGTTGGAAAAAATAAAATCCACACTACTTTCACTCTTCCTGGTCTTTACTGTGTGGTTATTGGGATTAATGTTTTTTATTCTAAATTCAAGATTGTTTCTCCTGGGAAGACATGTATATTTATTTCCCATACACAAACAATAAACATCATCTTAAGTTCTCTACATGGTTCAATTGAAAATCTATTATTCAATCCTAAATAGATAGTTGAGCATGCATACATTTGAAAGGACTCGACGAATCCTATCATATTTTTATGGTAAGGATTGATCAGGTAAAAAACATGACAAGTTTGGTTGAATGGTTTGTAATTAATAATATTTTAAGATATCTGGTCAGCCTTGTTATTTTTGTGGGTGATATTGATCCATCAAATTCTAACATAGAGAACAAATAGAAAGGATTATTACTTGAGTAGGCATTTTAGGTGTATATGTGCATAAAATAATAGAGTGCACAATGGTGAACTATATCACTACATTTGTGACACAAGGGTTTCCTTTGAACATCCTTACCTCTATGAATCCTTTGTGCTTAATATTGTTGAGGACATGCCATCTAGTCTTCCAACATTTGCAAGAATTAAGGGAGGCCCAACTGAGATCATTGTTGACCAGGGTTTCTATCTTTCACATTGATCCATATAATAAGGAATCAACAAATGAAATTATTTCCCTCTTCTTTGAGAGGTGCAAACATAAAAAATGTATAAGAGGATGATGTAACATTGAAAATTAGTAAGAAAATATTAAATTTTAGCATCTGGAAACTTATGCAAGGAGCATATTCTCACAATGCGATCACTCTAAGATTCAAGGGAATTGATATACCAACCAACGTAGCAAGGAGTGCACCAAATTTATTTATTTTTAATGTCATATCAAAAGGAAGGCTCAACTCAAGTATGAATTCCTGAATGACATTAACTACTAGCCTTTAAGATGCTCACAATATTTCTAACATTTTCTCATATATAAGTTTATGCAATTCTCAAGATTCAAGATAATATGAGTTAAGATTATAAGTTTCATCTTATCTTAGCTCTCTATCTCTACCTTTACAGAGAAACCAAGATCTTTCAACAATAGACCACTTTCGGTTTTGAATGCACTCTTAATAGAGTTATAGAATATTTTTCTTAGATATAATGATTTTTCGTTGCAACAATTATATTTTCCCTATGGCAGTGTTGGATCTCAAAATGTCAGTTACTATAAAAAAATATTCCCTATATTATACCATAAGGGTTATTATGCTTTAATATTTAGTTAGTGTAATTCAATGATTAATATTATTAAATGTTCATAACCTATAGACAAACTAGACAATTGATGTCATGAATGAGTGAACTTTGAATTCAAACTCATACATGTAGTGAATTTTCATCCAAATCAAATGATCAAACTACGGACTCAATTCCTTCATCAACTGGGGCATCATGGAATTAATATTATTACTTAGTTGTGCTTGTGGTAATGATTCTATTTATCTTATGATTGAGCTAGGTGAAATCTTATCCCAATGGATATGGTAGTGTTCATAGGTGTCATGTTGTTAATCTAGGTGTCATTTTGGTGTCAAGGTACAGGTCGAAGTCACTCTAGTGGGGTCCAAATTTACCCACTAAATTATTATAACAAATGATTTTAATCAGGTCACTTGTGTGATAAGAAGATGTTATTTTAACTGAGTGAATTTACTTTACTAAAATAAATTTATAAATTATAATGTGACCCAATTGTTCCCTAAATTGATGTCATGTAAACCTTGACTACGTTATAACCATTTTTTGGGTTATAAAAATAAGTTAGAGGTCATCTTTAAATGGCCTTAGAGGTTCAAGTAAATTTTTTTCCTGTGGTCTCAAGTCATTGAAATAAATAGAACTTTGTGTTTATATGCTTCTGATGGAGGTTCAAGAGAACTTTGAGTCTAAGAATCTCTAAGAGATTGTCCATTGTAAAGACTTTGTTGAAAAGAAGGAAAGAAGGAGATTTGTGTTCCTTTCCAATAATAAATACATGGATTTTTATGGAACTTTTTGTTTTGAGATTATTCATGGTTATGTTTGTTCTTATATCAAATGTAATATTTCATTTCTTTCTTTTATAAAGTACTAACATTAAATCTATTTACTTTTATGGTGTATTTTCTAACATGTAGGAATGAGATGTATGCTTTCTTGTCCCTAGATTATCCTTCTCTCCATTCCCATCCACTATCTTTTTCTCTCTTTCCTTTCTTTCCCCTTTCGGGTAATTTCTAGGTTAAAATTACTCAAAAACCCCACAAATCCATCATATGAGGGAGCTTCCCCTCTCAAACGTAGATGTTATATCATCCTTTCAATAGATGACCTTCCTAATGTTGAAAATTTTATGTTAGATAATGCAAGAAAGACCGTGAAGAGACCGAATAAACAAAAGTGACATCAAATATTTCTAATATTTTTTGGTGACTCCACTAGGGATTGAAGTATCCAAATCAAATTGTCTACCATTCAGTCTCCAAATTAACCAACCTCCCCTAGAATATGTTGGAAACTAAGACATTGAGAGGGGGTGAATCAATCTCTTCTCAAATTTACTTTCTCAAATTATCTATGATAAAAATATAAAACCGCACACAAGAAATTGACAAGAGAGTACACAAAAAGACACCAATTTTAATATGGGAAAACCAAACTGAAAAAAAAAACCACTGAAACCAAGAACTAGGCTTAGGAAAATATTGTCTTATAAGAGTTACATTGATTTCATGGTTGAGATTCAACTCAACCTAGAGATGCAACTCCAAAGTTTGGTTCAGAAACAATTGACCTTTAGTGAGCTTAAACTCATGAGGAGGCTTCAACCCCCTACAATTTAACCAGCTACAACTGATCTTCTATAAGATACTACTTACAAGGAGGCTATAACCCCCTATATGCTAAGCTGCAACTTAGACTTGTTATTGAGTTTTGGTCACACTTTGTTTGTTGTCTCTCACAATTGATGATGACATCTAGATTTTCTCACTTCTCCTTTTTTTTCTCCTAATTCCCTTTTCTTTCAATCTACTGCATGCACCCTGATTGTGACTCTAAATTTTCAAATTGACCTTCTTATCTCACCTTCAAATTTCATCAAAAATTCAGACCTTTATTCACATTTCACCACCTGACCTCTTGAAGCATTTACTCACTCTACTTGACTTACTAATTCAAATTTAACTCATTGCATTATGCTCCATTTACACTCATCGCACACTATTTATTTTACATATCTTTTTTTCATTTCATTTTTGATTCTTCCACATATACTATTTCACCTCTGCATTTATCATTAGTAGCTCATTGTTGTTCTATGTATTGCTTCACTGCACTATATCACTTGGCCATTCTTCATCACCTTTCTCTATTCACATTTTTCAAACTTCTATCTCACTCTCCAAGCCTACTCACACTTCAACAATACTCTATATCTCTTTTCCTTTCTTCATTCATAGGCTACCTATCATCTAATCTATGGCTTGCAACCTCTGCACTACTCTTTCAAAGACAAACTACTTATTATATTTTATGTGATTTCTATAGATCAATATCCTCACAACATTAGCTCAAGTAATATATGTTTAGTGCATTTGTTCCTTAAGATCTTCAACTTTTTGATATTCTCAAGAAGCCCTCATTTTTAAACACACCAACACTATTCTCATATCAGTTTTTTCATAGCTAATACATAGTTACCTTAGCATATGACCTCTCATATACATCAATTTCTTGTCCACCTTCTTTGCTGACACCTTACACTCGTTACATATTGCATTTCAATATCTACTAGCTACATATACACATTTCAAGACTATATTTTTAACTTCATTATCCTTTTTTTCCATACCTCTTTGACCTACACACATTATTGAATAAGTCACATCCATTCACTATTCATTTCCTTCTTCTTAAGGAAGGTTCGAGCTTTTTGATACTATAATAACTGACACTAGAGACACTTTGCCTTTCCCTGGAGCTCATTCAATTCAAGCAAGATTACCCTTCATGTTCATAGACCTTTCATCTTCTCACGAAGACTGAAATTTAGAGATTCTTACCTTATTTCCAAATTTTTAAGCTAATCATGCATAACATCCACACTTACTAAGAAGCATTTTCAACACTCTAACAGGATCGGGTCGTTAATGCACAACTTAGGAAAACACCACTATTATGATATTTTTAAAAGTAATTTTTCACCATCAGCTAATATCAACTAAGACACAATTCATAGAGTCTTTTTCTTGCACAGTTCTTCCACTGTCATAACTATCTTTCAAGTATTTCAAGCCAAAATATCCACTCACTTGGATTGATCAATTCACTTAGCTATTTTTGGACGAGTTGCATGTATTTCTAGATTTGATTTCACATGAGGAAATTACATTAGTTATTTGTGCCAACACTATTAAGAGGTACGAGGTTTACTTCGAACAAAATGTTGAACAATTCTCCTTGAAGAATTGAAGAAACTGTATAAAAATTGAAAAGTTTTGATTGTGACCATAAGATAGACTTTTGTTCAAAATTTCAAGAATTTTTGTTGGTTCAATCTTGTGATTCAAGATTTTCAATCCTCTAAACCCTGGGCAAAGGGTTTTTCCTACTTTGTATACCCGAGAGCCTCTAAAAATGGATTTCTTAGCTCAATTTTTGATAAAACTCAAAAAACCCAGTTGTTGTGGACCTGTGGGAGAGCTCAACACCTTTTCAACGCATTCCAAGAGTTTAAAATTCTCTCAATTTCTCCTATAAATCAGAAAACCTAGCACAGTAGTCTAAAAATTTGATAGAGCACTACTTGTAAAATTTCAATAGGGTTACTTCAGGATTTATTATAAGTATTGGTTTGGTATGAAAGATCAATATGGAATTATTGACCTCTTTGAACATTTAACATCAACAATTAATCACCATTTGATCACTTTTACCTGATAGTTGCATCTTGCATAGTGGAGTTGCAATCCACATCTTAACTGTTCTCAGGCACATACAAAGACTTTTCCCATTTTTCTTGGTCTTCACATATGAATCAACACACCAGTCACCTAGACCATGCTCTTGAATGGGAAATTTTTTTCATACTCCTAATTAACACCATTCACTAGCACAACTTTCTTGACAAAAAGAATTGATATCGTGAACTATTTGGGTACAATTGCTCTAAGCAAGCACAAAGAAATATCAGCAGTTGAAGATTGCACTTAACAAAGGATTTAATTTGATAACACTGTAGGTACATACCCATCAAAAGAGATCATGAAAACCCTATTCAAGGACGTGATGAATATATTTCAAGGATCAGAGTATTTTGGCATACAATTGAATTTTGTTTTCTTGGCAACCCATTAGATAACAGTGTGGAGGCAGAGTATTTGGGCTTCAAGGTTCATTACAAGACCCTATTGAGTGCTCCATCAATTAAAATTTGGTATGTATAAAGGGAATAAAACAACTATCTCTTTCAAATGTGAATTTGAACCATGTATTGTGACTGTGCCATTTAGTTCTCACTGTCATCTCAATGAGAATGTCCTTGCAAAACTTTGCATTGAACCAGGTTACTGGTTGACTATGACCTTGAAAACATAATGAACATGGAGAAACAATTAATTTACCATGAAAATATTTTTAAAATCTCATCCAAGTGATTTGAGGATAGAAAAACAACTTTTTCCATTGCTGACTCAGGAAGATGCTTGGGAGAGAAAAGAACATAGCTAAAAAAATGCTCATAACTTCTCTGAAAACTTAACCAATTTGCCTCAAAAAAATTTCCACATTTCAAGATTGGAATCCTCTCCAAAAATTTCTTCAATGATTTATATGAATCATTATTCATATTTTTTCTTGGGTGCTAAGAAGACAAAGGGCTCAAAATGCATTTCTCAATGAACCAGTTTTAGAAAAACTAGCATAAATTTCACATACCTATTCAGAAATTGATGAAATTTGGCATGAAGCACCAAAAATCACCCATATACATGATTAAAGAGTTTATTTTTCATAAATATTTCTGTACTATTCAAACCTAACTCACTTACCTCAGCTTACACTACGAGTTCTCAAGGCCAACTTTGTTGAATTTTTGAATTTTTCCTCCAGGAGCTAAAATAAGTATTTTTGTTGCTCACACATGCCCTAGAAAACATTCCTATTCTCCTCCCATGATCACATTTTATTTTCATGACCTATACCAAACTTCCACACCTCATCAGGCTCTAGAAACAGACCTAAATGAGCCATTTCCACTGAGACTTCCACCAAATGACCTAGAGATCACTCTAAGAGATCTTACCCATGTTAACATCATAATATATGACATATATACCATACGAATAAATCATACCAACCATTTCTATACCTGTAGAATACTCTTACCTCATTGACCAAGCATGTAGCACCCTGAAACCATCCTGAATGCTCAATATACCAATGAGAAGGAACTACCAACAAACCTTCATGACTCTTAATCCTCACTTCACCACTCACTCCTTTACCATCAATGCCACTTGACATCAATGACAACACCAATGACCAGGGTCTAACAGAATATAGGTTGGTAACTCTGTGTATATGAAGAATTAAGTTCCTATCTTTTTTTTATTCACACAATGATTTGATTTAGAAATATATTCGATTTAGAAGTAAGTTTCACCAAATTTATACCCTAAATAAATATATGTAATGGAATTACACAACAATAAATAGGATTTAAGGGTTTTTAATAATGGATTATTTTGATCTAATAAATTTGCAATTAACCTTTCATAATAATGCATTAATAGTAACAATGATTGATAAATGATAAATGATAGCTTGAATACAAAAGAGGATAATTTTTTTTTTGTATAGGTTAGAATAAATAAGATTAAAATGCATAGATAGGTGTAAGATTTAGATCATAAATTAGGGATTCTTTGATTTGATTTCTTGAACTAGAAACCAAGCAGGGGTGGGAGCGTCTAAGTTATATATGTTTAGATTAGAACTGTAAAGTCTTGACCTATATTATATGGTCTTAGAACATTTGGTAGTTGGGTTCTAAAACATCCCAAGTGATTTTATTACTTGGAAATTTCCTTTTTCGTATGTCTCTCCTACTTACAAAAATTTGAGATGGTATATAATCACCTAGAACATAGTGTAAACCCTAGAAAATTTCAATACTCTTAATTAAATAATTAGCAAACAAAAAGGATATATCATGTGTGTGGTGAGGTGTGACTACCCTTGGTGGTAATCCCCAATTTCTAAACCAATCAAAGTGTTGCTTTATGATCCCTCATATGGGATCAAACATCATGTAGTTCTCCTAGGTGATTGTGAAAGTGTGATATTTATCTAAGCCAACCCCACATGTGTTTCCTCGTGTATCTTGAAATTAAGATAATGGGATAACTATAGAGCAGGGAATGTGCATAAAGATGGGGGGACCTAAAAACATCCAAAAATATTTTTTTTTGCCATTTTTCTCATAACGTGCTCGCGTTATAACGTGACAAATAACAAACAAGATTGTGTTATAATGTGAGCATGTTACAGATTGGATTTACTAAGAAAAAATTCTCTCACGTTATAATGTAAGCACACTATAACCAAGGAAAATTTTAGTGGTGAATATTTGTAATTTGGCGAATATTCCATATTTGAAAATTTTGAAAAGGAAATTGTTTTTAGTATGACAATGTACCTTTCACCTATGTTTTCTAGTATCAAATTTCTCAGGAGTCAGCTTCACCTACTATGGAAAATTCCTCCTATAGAATCATAGGTATTCACTAGGTAGTATACTATTAACTTACAAGATATGCAAGCGACACATGATAGAAAATCATAGATACACACAACAATAGAGAACAAGATGCACGATAACAAAAGATTGAGATGCACGACTACAAATCATGAAAATGCATGACAATAAATTTGGTGTTATGCAATAGGAGATATATTGTCTCAGAATAGGAAATATGTTGTCGCACAACATACGGTCTCTTGTCATGCAACATGAGATTTGATGTCACACGAAAAAAACTTTATTGTCATGTGACGGGATATTTCTTGTTGTGTGAAAAAATATGTGTTGTTGTGTGACTTGAATGATTTTTTCATACGAAAATTAGATTCACAAATCCTGAGAAATTCACATATGTCACAAAAGTGGTTCCAGGTGATTAATGAAAATAAACTAAACTATAACAAGATATAATAATAGTTAATATAATATAGGAGGACTAAAACTTTGTAAACTACGCTAAGATAATATAGAATATTTGTAAATAATTATACTAAGATAAATAAAAACCTAAATGTGCAAAGATGTAAAAGGAAAGGAATGAGATGATTTCTTGAGATTGTCGCAGGTTGTTGCATTTCTGACTATGGATTCCATAAGTAGGAACGATCACTCAGAGGTCCCGCAAATGTTAGAACTGGAAGATATAAGGAGACTGAAGCACCCAAGAAAGTACCAGGGCACCTCGGTCTACATAATAGGTGCTCTGGTCTCTGTAAAAGCTTAGAATATGATTTTTACAGTGTCACAAGATGCCTTGAAATATCCGTTGTTTGTCATACTGGATCTACCTAACTGCGCCAGATATATGAAATAATGCAAGATGAAGGAATGACCTACAAAATACAAAGAAGTATCAAAACCCTATAAATAAAAGATGAAAAATGAATGGTTTAGACTGACCTTAGCTGCGACAATAGTGGGCTTACTAATCTGAGCATTGCACTACATTTCAGACCCAAATGTAGTTCTGGTGTGTGTGTGTGTGCATGTTGTGCCCTAGGTGCTCTTGTGTTAGTCATAATTTGTGAAGTAGTGAACAATAATAACTATATAAAAATGTAATAGTATGTGTGCATGGAATAGAATATAATCCCTTCTCCTATGATATGTGTGTGGATGTAGATCTCCTAACCTTGATACATGACACTATGTGGATGTAAGTGATGTAATGGATGTAACTCTAGATGGAGTGATAGTAGTATGTGATGTCAGGACCCTCATTATGGTCTCATAACTTTATATTTATAGCGTTCTCTTACTCTAATTTTGTAATTAACCCTGACATGGACGACTAGGAAGAAGATAAGGATTAAAAATGGCTAGAAGATGCCCAAAAATAGGTGGGAAAGTAGAATCTGGGCCAGGAAGCCCCAGGTAGGACCAGGACACCTCGAGGTGCCATAGTACAGGCCTGGATGCCCTGGTTTAGGTTAAAATGATGGGAAATTTGTGAAATAGGTGGGCATGCATAGGAAAATATGCAAGAATAACGAAATAAAAGTTAAAAATAAGATGCTTAAAAGGTGGGATTAATTATTACTTTCTTCACTTGAGAACCCTCTAAATAGTAGTATAAGACTGGGCTAAATAATGCCTAAAGTGCATGATTTTGTGATTACATTTTGCCCCCATTTTATGTTGGTGAGAATAACACTCAGTAACATACAGTAGATAGATATGGGTACCTGATATTTATGTAGGGTGTAGTAGAAGACATGTCGATGGACTAGAATCAAACATGGAATGACATAAAGAAAACGTGGAGGAGTATGGATTCTAAAGATGAATAATGCACATAAAAATTGATGAGAGTGGACCTGTGTGTGTAGCTAATGCGGGTGTGTAGTGTACTTACATGATTAGTAAAAGGAAATTATTGTCACGGTGTGTTATTGTTGTGCCATCATCGTCGTTGTTGTTATTATTGTTTTTGTTGTTTCCCCCAATTTTATTGTTTGTTTCTCATACAAATGGACTTGCAAGGAGAAAATGATCAAGTAGTCAACTATATATGTATGTAAAAATGGTGTGTAAAATACGTATGTGTATAGAAATATGTAAAGTATGCGAATGTAAAATACGTGAAAAGAAAATTGTAAATGGTAAATTTGCACCTGATCCATGTCGAGAAAAAGGGTGTAGAAGGATATCCTGTATTGCTACAAGTTTTTTGGGTGATCTCACATCACCCTAGATGAAGAAGTGTAGGGAGGAAATGCTTTGTGTCCTCCAAACTCTAACCACTTCTGCTAAACTCTGTGAAGAGATATTTGTATTGTCCTAGTTTTTTGGGTGATCCAATGCCAACTTGATGAAGTAGTGTAGAGAGGCACACCCATTGTAACCCCCAAGCTTGTAATTACTTCCCAAAAATGCCAAAGGACACCACGCCCTGTAAAGGCCACTATGTATAGATTTTGTAGACTGGTCTGAACTCACTCACTGTATGCAAACCCACAATTCCAAGGGCAGAAAGTGCATTGTAATAATCCAGTGTAAATATGTTGTGTTAGTATGTAAAAACCTCAATGATACCCCCATCTTTGGGGGCACATGTGATGTCGCTAGAAGGATAATGCAACCCTAAAAGAGGACCTACTACACTCTGATCTATAGAACTCTACCTTTTAGGGGGAAAGGGAAAGCCCTTTGTGGAAACTAAGGTGCAAAAAAAAGGGGATGGCTAGCCAAACAAGTGTTAGTTCAAAATCACATGCATGCAATAAAACAAGTGTAAAAATGTGCAGACAATGTAGTAACTACCAAACAAAGTAGTTTAAACACGTAAGAAAATAAGTAAGCCACACAAAGCAGGTTCCAAACATGGGACATCACTCACGATGTCACAATACATGAAAGGTCATCAAGGCCACAAACAAAAAATAATTTTCCACACAAGAAAAGGGAAAATCCTGTATATAATGACAGATAAGTAAAAACAAAAAAAACAAGGAGTCATGGAGATGTATAATCTTGTAAAACTAGTGTTTCACATGGAACACCTGTTAGCATGTTAAAGCGATAAGCAATATGTCAAAGCATGTATGAACTAATAATATAAGATTTTAAGCATAAAATGAAACAATAATGCCTGGATAAGATAAATGTGGATGCCATGAATGACCAATATAGGAAGGGTACAGAAGGCAAGCATCTGTGTCACATGTAGATTCATGTATCTACAATCAAACTAAATAAATTTGTGAGCATGCATGTGTATATGATAGAGATAATGACATATAAGAAATCTGTCTAACATGTGTAGTAAAGTGATCATGCAAAACACTAGTAAACAAGCGGAAATGCCCCCAAGACAATGCAATATGATGTGGATGGATGTAATGGATTGCAAGATGGAATGATATGAGCCACATGCACCCTAAGTAGATGGAATTATATGCAATGAGGTTCATTTTGTTTTCCCCCTCAGTAATCAAGAATGAACCATCAACGAAAGTGCATCAATGGGAAATGGTCGAGTAGTGTTGGTTGTGTGTCTAGCATGCTGCGATGAGTGTGTATATGTAATGGTGATGAGATGCGACATGGGGGGAGATGTGTGTGAACCCTATAGATGAAGCGTATATCATGACTTCTTGAATGGGTGAGTGATGATTTAGCACTAATCGCATATCACTATAAGATGATAGGATGAGTGATGATTTAGTACTAATCGTATATCACTATGGGATGGAAGGATGAGTGATGATTTATCTCTAAGCGTATATCAGTACATGATGATAGAAAATAGATGACGATTTAGCATAAATATTATGCCACTACAAGATGAAAGGAGGGAGTGGTGATGTAACCTAAGGTGTATACCACTAAAAGATGATATAATAGGTGAAGATTGTTAGGAAATAAGAGATAAAATATGCAGAATAATCCCTTACAGAATCACAACATTGGAAACTAATATGTAGAAAATATTATAGATCTCAAATAAAAGTACAGAATAAATAACACAACACATAGAGACAAGATTTAATGTGGTTCACCCAATTTGGGCTACGTCCACCAAGAATCACTTTCTCATATTTTATTACAAGCCTCCTCTCTCTCAATACAATACCTAGATCCGTTTGGAGCTATGCTCAACAAACTCTATAGAATTCACACCCGAATTCAAAACACATCTGCAATACATTTGCATGTCTATGTATCATATGCATAAGACCATATAAATAGACTATTGCTTAAGCAATTTGATACAAAACCATGGGTATAAAAACCATGGGAAAAAACCATGGGTATCAAAACAATGGGTACCGAAAAACCATGGGCCCAAAAATAGCCCATAACAGTTACCCATTACCCATGGGTTAATAAACCACCCATGAAAATTTTCTTCGGGGGCTTTACCCCTGAGCCCCCATCAATCAGGGGGGCTTCACCCCCCTAACCCGCTCATCGGCGAGCGGGACCGCCGTAAAAATACCTGAGTGTAACACATAGAAGGTGTACCACACTCTAACATGAAAATAGGCTCCACAAACATAACAATCTCCCACTTGGAGACTGATTTCCATTGAGCAAGCTTCTCAACCCTTCACTGTCATCCACGAAGGCCAACCAAAGTTGAACATAGCTTTAGTTTATCCCTTGTGACCACCTTGGTCATCATGTCTGCAGGATTCTGACTGGTATGAATCTTCTCCAACTTCAACTTATCTTCCTCCAAAGTTGTCCTGATGAAGTGATATCTCAACTATATATGCTTCGGCCTGAAGTGGAAAGAAGAGTTCTTAGCTAGGTGTATAGCACTTTGACTATCACTATGCAGCTTACATTCCTCCTGCTTATGCCCCAACTCCTCAAGCAATTTTTGTAACCAAATCATCTCTTTGCTTGCCTCTGTGGCAACAACATACTCAGCCTCCGTGGTTGACAAAGCCACCAGCTTCTGTAGTCGTGAAATCTAGCTCACTACTGTCCCACCTACAATGTAAATATAACCTTTCGTGCTCCTCCTATTTTCTACATCTCCAGCCATGTCTGAATCTACATAACCACGTAAAGTGGTGTCTGATCCACTGTAGCACAAAACTGTCCCCATGGTCCCTCTCAAATACCGAAGGATCCACTTTACTGATTTCCAATGCTCTTTACCTAGATCACTCATAAATCTACTCACAACTCCCACTGCATGGGCAATATCAGGCCTAGTGCACACCATAGCATACATCAAACTACCAATTGCTGATGAGTAAGGTACCTTGGACATTTGGTTTATTTCTGGTCTGTCTTGGGACACTGCTCCTTTGATAACTTAAAATGGCCTGCCAAAGGAGTCCCAACCAGTTTAGCATCCTGCATGTTAAACCTATCCAATACCTTCTTAATGTACTCTTCATGAGATAAAGTTAGCTTCTGTTCCTTCATATCCTGAGTTATCCTCATACCAAGGATTTATCTGGCTGCCCCCAAATCCTTCATATCAAAGGATTCACTTAGTTATTTCTTGAGTACTTTTATTTCCTGCATGTTTTTACCTGCAACCAACATGTCATCAACAGTCAAACACAGGATAATATAACTTCCATCCTCAAATTTCTTTGCATACACACAATGGTCAGAATGACATCTAATATAACCTTACTCCATCATGAAGCTATCAAACTTCTTATACCATTGACGTGGAGCTTGTTTCAGGCCATATAAGCTCTTCTTCAGTTTGCACACCATCTCCTCTTTACCTTTGACTTCATATCCTTCTGGTTGCTGCATATATAGCTCCTCCTCCAAATCACCATGGAGAAATGCAGTCTTTACATCTAACTATTCTAAGTGCAAGTCTTCTACTACCACTATTCCAAGAATAGTTCTAATAGAAGTCATTTTTACTACAGGAGAAAATATATCATCAAAATCTATACCTTGTTTATGCAAACCCCTTGACCACCAATTGGGCCTTATATCTTTTCTTTCCTGCTTCTTCATCTTTAACTCTGTACACCCACTTGTTCTGCAATGCTCTTTTTCCTTCCGGTAGCTTCACCAAATCCCAAGTCTGGTTCTCCATGAGAGACTTATACTCCTCATCCATGGCTTGATCCCACTTCTTACTGGCATCTACCTGCATTGCTTCATCAAAGCTCTCTGGCTCTCCACTATTAGTGAGTAATAAATAATAAAGAGAAGGAGAAAAATGTTCAGGTTCTTTTCTTACCCTAGAAGACCTCCTCACTGTAGGAGTTTGGGGTTCCTGTTGAGTAGGTTCCTGAATTGATTCATGGGTTACTTTCCCATCTGGAATATCCTCTACCACTACATATTCTTTCTTGGATTCTTCCTTATTTTCCTACAACTGTTGCTTATACATGACTTTCTCATTAAATACCACATCCCTAGACTGAATGATTTTCTTGTCCTTAATACTCTAACATTTAAATCCAAAGTCATCACCACCATAACCAATGAAAGTACATTTTTCTGATTTAGCCTCTAGCTTGGTCCTATCATCCTTGTCTATATGAACAAACACCTCACATCCAAAGACTCTAAGAAATGAATAATCAAATTTCTTACCATACTAAGCCTCCTCAAGTATGCCTCCATCTAAGGCACTTGAGGGTCCTTTGTTTATCAAGTACATAGTTGTGCTCACTGCTTCTACCCAAAAATAAAGAGACAGTCCTGCATGTAACCTCATGCTCCTAGCACATTCCATTATTGTTCTGTTCATACCTTTCTGATACCCCAGTCTGCTGCAGAGTTCCTAGAACTGTCTTTTTCCTGCGGATTCCATTCTTAGAACAATAATCCTCAAATTCATTGCTGCAATACTCCCCCTCCATTATCTGACCTGAGACAGTTTAACTTAAGGCCTGTTTCATTCTCTACCAAGGCTTTCCATTTAACAAAAGTATCAAATACATCAGATTTGTTTCTAATGTCAATAAACCCAAACTTTCCTTGTTGCATCATCAATAAAAGTAACATAATAACTTGAAACCCCAAGAGATGATACTTGAGCTAGCCCCCACACATCAAAATGCACTAGCTCTAACTTACTCTCTTTCTTTGTAGGTCCAACCTTGAGAAACCTTACTGCGCTTCTGTTTCCCATATATGCAGTCCCTCATAGAAATCCAAACCTATTTCTGTATATCCAGGTAAATTCTTCTTTATGATGTCCATGCCCTTATGGTTCATATGACCAAGCCTATAGTTCCATAATGTCTGTATCTACATCTAAAGCCACAAGATTACAATCATTAGTACTATCAGTGGATAAATACAAGGTTCCAAACTTCTTACCTCTTACCACCACAAGAGCACCCTTGGTGACCTTCCAAGAGTCAGCTGTAAATATCATGGTACAACCATCACTTCCCAATTGCCCCGCAGATATCAAATTTCTCCTTAATGTAGGCACATGTATGACATCCTTCAATAGCCATGTATTCCCATTCTGCATATTAACCTAAATAGAACATTTTCCAATTATACTACAAGGCTCATCATCACCAAGAAAGACATGCCCAAAATCCCCTTGAACATAATCAACAAAATAATGCCTATGTGGAGTAGCAAGAAAAGAAGCCCCTGAATCTAAAACCCAAGATTCATTAATATTATGCAAGGAAAGAATCAAAGCATCCTGACATAGATTACCCTGATGCCACATTTGCCTCCTTGTTCTTTTCTTCTTGTTGTTTCTTCTTGTCTCGAAGATCCCAACAGTCCTTCTTTACATGCCTAGACTTTCCACAGTTCCATCATACAATCTTGCTCTTGGATTTTGACCTTGTTTGATCTTTCGATTTTCCACGGTTTCCTCTATTTTTCTGTCTCCCTCTATTTTCCACTGTCAAAGCATTCCCTCAAGTAGAAGACTCCATGGATCTTTTTCGTTCACATTTCCTCACTTAGAATCACCCCTACAACATCCTCAACTTCACTTCAACTTCGAGTTAGCTAGAACCAAGTTGCTTACCTCCATTACCAGGCACTATTCCAACTTTCAGGTAAAAAGCACAGAATTAATAAAGCCCTAACTTCTTCATCAAATTCTATTGTAACTGAAGCTATCATATTCACAACCGTATTGAAATCATTTAAATGATCTTCTACTGAACTATTCTCATACATCTTCATATTAAACAACTTTTTCATTAAAAATATCTTATTAGAGGCATAAGGATTTTTCATACAACTTCCCTAATGCATCCATCAGTTCTTTTGTAGTCTTTTCATTTGAAACATTAAATAATACCAAAGATGCAAGAAACAGCCAGATCATTTCAAGTGCCTTTTGATCCAATAAATCCCATTCCACATCTATCATACTCGAGGGTTTGTTCACCTTCTCTAACATACGAAGAGTATAAATATCCTTCTGATAAAGGTAATATTCCATCTGCATCTTCCAAAGACTGAAATTCTACCCGTTGAATTTATCAACCCTAGATCTTCCATCATCTACCATAGCTCCCACTCAAGATAAAACTTTCCCTATGATTCAACACTTCAGCAAACCAAACCAGGCTCTGATATGAATTGTTAGGAAATAAGAGATAAAATATGTGGAATAATCCCTTACAGAATCGCAACAGTAGAAACAAATATGCAGAAAATATTACAGATCTCAAATAAAAGTGTAGAATAAATAACACAACACATAGAGATAAGATTTAATGTGGTTCACCCAATTTGGGCTACGTCCACCAAGAATCACTTGCTCAGATTTTATTACAAGCCTCCACTCTCTCAATATAATACCCAGATCTATTTGGAGCTATGCTCAACAAACTCTACAGAATTCACACCCCAAATTCAAAACATATCTGCAATACATTTACATGTCTATGTATCATATGCATAAGACCATATAAATAAAAAATTGCTTAAGCAATTTGATACAAAACCATGGGTATAAAAACCATGGGCAAAAACCGTGGGTATCAAAAAAATGGGTACCGAAAAACCATGGGCCCAAAAACAACCCATAACGGTTACCCATTACCCATGGGTTAATAAACCACTCATGAAAATTTTCTTCGGGGGCTTCGCCCCCGAGCCCCCATCAATCGGGAGGGCTTCACCCCCCTGACCCGCTCACCGGTGAGCGGGACCGCCATAAAAATACCCGAGTGTAACACATAGAAGGTGTACCACACTCTAACATGAAAATATGCTCCACAAACATAACAAATATTTACCCTAAAGCGTATGTCACTAAGTTGAAAATTTTGCATGAGGAAATGTCGCATGGTGATTGTAAGGTCTATTTGATTGGTAAACCCTTGGTAGTCGAGTATGGACCGAGGAACTAAAGTGCGCCATAGGGTGGTGAGTGCATAGCATGTAGAACAATGTAGTATATGTAATAATGATAAAAGTGACTATAAGATAAGTAGAAATGTATAAATGTGCGTAGTGTAAATAATTCAATGCAGGATGTGTATGGCGTATAGAATATATAATATGGAAGATGTGCAATGATAGGTGTAGATAGAAATAGAATATGTAGGGATAAAATCTAAAGCTAGACCCATATGTGATGTAATCTAGTGTATAGTATGTAGAATGTATGTGGAAAGGCATAGTGTACGATGATACTATGTAGAGGTTATGTGTGGATAGCCTGATAATTTATGTGTTGTGTAGGGTAAGGGACTAGTAAATAGTAAAATGTAGAATGTAGGGGATGAAATGTAAGAACTAGACTCATAGGTAATGACGACTAGTATAATATAGAAAATGTATGATATGAAAACGTGTAGTATATAATGTGACAAAGTGCGTAGATATCATGAATGAATGTAATGCATAGGTGAGGACTAGTATAATGTATAAATAAGTGTAGAATGAATGGTGTATGATGTGCAATGTATGGATGAAATGCAATGTATAATGCCTAAGGTATAATGTGTGGGGTTCAGTGTAATGGTAATCCCTCAACAGTCAAGTGTGAACTGAAGCATAAGAGTGTGTCATCAGGTAGTGGTCATATTATACTGATCTAGGTGGATTACTTCTTAAGATGCATGACGTTTAGTGGGTTTTTGAGTGGTTTTCCTATAAGAGTGGTTAGGCCATAAATACCACCACCAAGCTTATCTATGACAATGTAGGGGCCAATCTGAATGGGCTTAAATTTTCCTTTTAGAGGTGCCTCAGCCTTTTGGATTTTTTTTTTTTCTCTTAAACTGAGGTTGTTGATATTGAAATCTCGAGAGCGAGTCTTTCAATTGTAAGCCTGAGCGATGTTGGATTGGTATGTGTGGAGGTTTTTCAGTGCTTGGACATGACACGAGTCCAACATCTCTAGTTCATGTAAGTAATTTTCACGATATTCATTATTCTTAAGGATGTCTTTAAGAGAGATTTGCAAGGATAGTATTTCGAGTTCTAGTGGAATAACAGCCTCGACACCATAAACTAATGAAAAGGAGGTAGCATTGGTAGGTATATGAACACTAGTGCAATAAGCCCATAATGAATAGAAGATTTGGCTATGCCAATCAGTGCCGCTAGAGTCGAAAATCTTGTGTAATATTTTAACAATAGTTTTGTTGCTAGCCCCATCTTGGCCATTTCCTTGTGGATGATAATGCGTAGAGAAGGATTGTTTGATTTTAAATTTAGCACAAAATTTCTTAACATCTTTATTTTTTAATGAAGTTTTGTTATCAACGATGATAGTAGAGGGCACGCCAAAACCCGTAACAATATGCATGGTGAGAAAGTTATAAATGTGTGTACCAGTGGTTGTTCGTAAGGAAGTCATTTCAACTCACTTGGTAAAGTATTTAGTAGCCATAATAATGAATTTTTGGCCATCATATGATTCGGTTGATTATCCCAACTAATTCAAACCTCCAAAGGGTAAAAGGCCAGGTTGGCACAATTGGTTGTAGATCATAAGCAGGTACATGATGGAGATTTCCATGTTTCTAGAATTTTTCATAGCGAGTAGTGTAGTCAAGGCAATCTTGTTCCATTGTTGTCCAATAATACCCTTGGCGCAAGATTTTTTGTGACATAGCTTTACCTAAGAAATGGCCACCGCATATGCTATCATGGATGTTCAAGATGGTAGTGGGAATATTTGCGAGCGTAAGACAACAGAGAATATGACCATCGATAACATGTTTGAATAATTCAATCCTCAAAAATAACATAACGAGTGGCCTCACGACGTAACTGGCAAGCTTCATGAGGTTGTAGGGTGTCAGGGATAGTTTGTTTAATATAAATAATTATAAATAGGGGCGAAGCAATTCAGCGTAGTGTCATGACTACGCGTGATAACGCAAGATGCAATAGGTAATGTAGAGATACAGGGATGTTGTAATTGCGTAATGATGAAAGTGGCATGTTCCTTCGGTGATGTCTTGTGGGATAATTGCAACCTGGCACTTGGCCATAACATCTGCATGGCAATTATCTTTGTGAGGAATAAAAGTAATGGAATAAGACACGAAGGTAGTTAAAAGGTCCTTTACGAAGGTATTGTATGGAGTAATATGTTCCTCCTTGGTATTATATGTATTATTGACCTGGTTGATGACTAATTGAGAGTCACCATGAATATAAAAGTTGCAAATGAGGATCTTTTTAGTCGGTAAGCCAAACACAAAATGAATAGCCTCATATTCAGGAAATATTATTTGTGCAAGAAAACCCTAATCGATATGCGAAGGGGAGTGGATCATCATGTGGGGTAATAAAGACAATGCCAAGCTCCAGCACCAGAGTGACAACAGTAACCATCAAAGTACATTTTCCATATATGGGATTCAATGGTATAGGTTAGTGAAATCATAACATGGAAGGAATCAAAAATATGGGATGTATACTGAGAGAGGTGTGGTGGAAAATTGATCAACGATGACTTGTCCCTTGATCTACTTTTTGAGGGATAAAATTAAAATCAAATTCTGTGAGGATCATGACGCAACAAGCCAAACGTCCTGAGAGGTGTGTGTGGGATAAAATATAAAGCAGAGGATCGACTTTGGTTATGATATGGACCTTATTGTTATGGAGATAATGGCGTAATGTTTTCCGCAACAAAGACAAGGTTGAGGCACAATTTTTCAATGTAGTTGTAGGTACATTCATAAGAGAGAGAGAGTACGAACTAATATAATATATGGCTCATTCACATTGAGTATCGTCATGTTGTGCCAATAACGCATGCCTAAGGCATGAAACGTAGTAGAGATATATAACAAAAAAGTTTGGTCAACTATAAGCGGGACTAGAATGGGTGGATTTAACAAGTAAGATTTGATTATGATCGAATACTTTTTGACAGTGTTCATCCCAAACAAACTTATTATCTTTCTTCATGAGTCGTGTGAATGGTTGCGTTTTATTAGCAAATTGTGTGCAATAAAACGTTAAATAGCCTAGATTTTACCTTGTAAGGAGTGAATTTGGTGGAGGTTTTTTTGGTGCAAGCATGTTGATAATGGCTTTAATTTTTCTAGGGTCAATCTCTATGCCACATTGGGAGATAATATATCCAAGGAGCTTGCCTGTGGTCACCCCAAAAACACATTTTTTTGGATTTATGCATACACATGATATTAGCCTATTCATTCGAATAGTATGCGTAGATACTTTACGTGTGGAAAGAACGCCGCCTAGATTTTTCTAAAATTTCATCTACATAATCCTCAAGGATCTTGTGAACATAGTCATGGAATATAGGGGTTATTGTGCATTGGTAGGTAGCCCTTGCATTCTTAAGGCCAAAGGGCATAACTGTATAGCATAATTTTCTCCGTGGCATGGTGAAAGAGTTTTTTTGTTGGTCAACGAGACTGATCTTGATTTGATTGTAACTCGCATGAAGTCATCCATAAAAGGAAATGATTTCGTAACCAGTGGTAGATTATATGATAGCATCGATATGTGGAATAGGAAAACTATCCTTAGGGATAAGCTTTATTTAGATCATGGAAATCAGTGCAACAACACACACCGATCCATCTGGTTTCATTATAGGGACAATATTAAACACCCATTCAGGATAATTGATTGCACGGATTAAAACCGACATCTAAAATTTTTTGAATTTCTTCTTTGACTAAGAGGGCCACTTTAGGATGCATTCTTACGAATTTTCTGTTGGACATGTTTGGTGCACTTAGGTTAAGAACAATATTGTGTATTGTGACAGAGATGTCAATACCTAACATGTCACTATAATCCTAAGGAAAACATATTCTGAGAAGTCCATGAATGAAATTTAGTTGATATCCTTTTGTTTAGCATGAGGTAAGAGAAGCGAAACTAACAAGACTATGCATGTGGATTTTTAGACATTCCCAAATTATATTATATTGTTTCTTCATTAATAAGGGCAGAACGATCCTCAATATATGGCTCATTTGGAATAGTATCGAGTGGATTAGACATTGTTAGTGGGGATATTTGGTTCTCCAAAGAAAACTGTATCATTAGGCGAGGGGAGGATGGTGTCATTTATGGTAGAAAGAGGGGAGATGGTCATAAGCTTCCCATATAATCAAGTAATGTATTATCAGTAGTAAAAGTATCGAGATTGTCCCAAAAGAAAGAGGTGTCATTACTACTAATAAGTTATGGGTGTAACAAGGAAAGTAACACAACATGACATGTGGTATATGTATCTAAAGGAGGTGTAGAAGGAGGTTAGTACCCTCAGTCGAAACTTGTGGGTCCTTGCGGGGATGTCCCAAAGTTTCGTGACTTTATGCTCTTGGTAATTAGAGAAGCCAAAACGACATAAATACTCATATCCTAACCCATATTTAGAGAGATCCAGAACTAACACCAGAGGGAACAAGTAGATCAACAGTGTGTTCAACAGATTTATATATACTCAAAAGGTTGAGGGGCGTCAGTGGGCACATCATAAACACGTTCCTTGATAATGAAATTTAAGTCACGCATGTAGCGTAGAAGGGACTGGGTGCATAGCATTAATCCAAGGTCCTCCCAAGGGGAAGGTTGTAGTTAAGGTCATTGGGAATGAAATGACATTGGATATTAATTATATATGGGCCAATGGTGATGGTTAAATGAATAGTGCCTAAAACACACTTTGGGATATTATCAAAACCACAAATAGAGATAGGTGAGGGAGCAAGAGACATTGTAGACATGCCTATATATTGAAGAAAGGTTATGTTATAGATGTTGAGGCTAGATACATTATCGTGACTAAGACATGCTTGACTCCTACTTTGTTAATATAAACTTGGATATATAAGGGAGGGTCATGTTCCTAAAAACACTTGTGGTGGTAGATCATCAGATATGAAAGTGATTTGATCTTCATTAAGAGATAGGGCTGAAATGAAATTATGATGTATATATTCAGGTGATGTATGGGGAGAAATGTAATAGGTAGCTAAGTATTCCCTAAGGCCATTGAGGCAATCCGGGTGATTCTGCAGATAAGCATGAATAGATATGTTTGTTGTGAATCAATTCTAAGATAAGGAAAGAAATAAAATGAAATATGTCTTCCATAGGTAGGGTGTATGAATAAAGAAGGAAAGAAAGGAGTACGAAAATATAGTCATGATGGCAGAATATGCAAGTGCAAAGCCCTAGAAGGTGCCATTGACCAGAGACGTCAAGATCACCAAAATTAAACTTAACTATAGAAAGATATACATTAATATTTAATCTAATATAGGAGGACTTAAACATGATGTAAACTACACTAAGACATAGTATGGAATGATTTGTAAATAATTATATCTAAATGAAATAAAACCCTAAGTATGCAAATATGTTGAAGGAAATCACTTAGTTGATTGTCTGGAGACTATTGCACATGTTACCGCAGGTCTGACTGTAGATTCTAGGAGTCGGGATGATCACTCAGAAGGTCTCTGTAAAGGCCACATCTGGAAGATATAAGGATACTTTAGTACTTAGGGAGGTACTGGGGCACCCTGGGGTGCCCTTGTGTACAAAATAGGTGCCTTGGTCTCTATAAAAGCTCAGAATCTGATTTTGGAAGTGTCGCAAGATACCTTGAAATATTCATCTATCTGTCTGCAATGGATCTTCTGAACTACATGCTGGATGTATAAAATAATGTGAGATGAAGGAATGACCTATAAAGGACAAAGAAGTATCAAAACCCTAAAAATAATAGATACTTAAAAATGAATGGGTTGGACTAACCTCAGTTGCCACAACAGTGGGCTTATTAATCTGAGTTTTACACTACATTTCAGACCCAAATGTAGTTCTGGTGTGTGTGTGTGTGTGTACATGTCGTTCCCTAGGTGATCTTGTGTCAGTCACACTTTGTGAAGTAGGGAGCAATGATAACTATAGAAAAATGTAATAACATGTGTGCATGGAATAGAATAGAATCCATCCCCCTATGTTGTGTGTGTTGATGCAGATCTGCTAGCTCTTGATGCATGGACAGTATGTGGATGCAAGTGATGTAATGAGATGTAACTCTAGATGGAGTAATAGTAGTAAGTGACGCTCAGAACCCTCGTTATGTTCTCATAACTTTATATTTATAGGGTTCTCTTGCTCTAATTTTGTAATTAACCCCTGACACTGGCCGACTAGGAAAAAGATAAGGATGAAAAACAGCTAGAAAGAGGCCCAAAAAGAGGTGGGAAGATGTAGAACAAGGATCGAGGCACCCCAGGTGGGACCAAGGGTGTCCCGAGGGCACCCGAGTACAGGCTTGGATGCCCCGGTTTAGGCTAAAATGATGGGACAGATGACGAAATAAATGGGCATGTATATGAAAATACGATGGGAATGAAGAAATAAAAGGTGAAAATAAGATGGCCAAAAGATGGGATTAATTTGTACTTTCTTCACTTGAGAACCCTCTAAATAGTAGTATAAGACCGGGCTAAATAATGCCTAAGGTGCATGATTTTGTGACTACACCAAGGATATTTGCCAACAATATTCCATCTCCAATTTCCCAGAGGCCTCTTAAATTTATCTCTAGCTATAACACGAGTGTGTTATAATGCACTTGTGTTCATTTAAGTAGTGTTGTATATGTGTATTTGGGAGGTTTATATTTATAAAAATAAATGTTAAAGTAATACATTTTTAATTTATTGATCTTTATACTAGGGTTACTCTGCACCTTATGGAACTAGTCTCACAGCTCCATAAGTCATGGGTTAGAAGATAGTTTTTCATATTCTAATCTGGTCAGTACATAGTTATTTTTTAGGATCTCAACATTCATCCTAAATATTTTAGGGTTTAAATTCTACAATAGATATATGTTTTGGGAAATAATAGAGTCATTTTTTATGTTTTAGGGTCTTCTTGATTGGTTATTTACATTTTTAGTATTTTATATGTGTCACAATTATATTTTTTAAACCCCACAACTCCCAAAGGTAGACAACATTTCTAAAATATATGGAATCATGCAATTCTATATAACATATAGCAAATCAAAACACATATATAAGTTTTTATCAATTTAAATAATCAAGGGAATGATCATCATGAGGTCTGTGAAAAATCTAAAACATCAAGAGCTTCATCAAGATACAAATCATCAAGGGAATGGTCATCAGGAGCATGATAAGATAATCTCACCATAAGTGATGGTGGAAATCATCTCAAGCTCACAAACAATGCATAGATTTATGAGAGTGTTTCTAAACACTTAATCATTCCTTGACAATGAAATCACATATTTTAATTTAGGGAGGTGGAATTTGTAGTGTTGTAGTGCATTTTGGAAGTTAAGAAGATGGAATTCATTCTCAGAAATTCCTCCAAGTTTTATTTAGGGATCAATACTTCTATCAGAAGGAGGAAACCTATCTCCATGAGGATAAATTAATAAATAGGGTGTATAAACATCATAAGCATTCTTCCACTCAGGTGACATCTAGGTCAGGGAGGTGAATTATGATATTAAGAGGAGATCATCATGTTAAAAGGTGAAATGTGAGGCTCAATGAGTGAATTGATGATCATCATATCCTGACTCTGCCATAGTATCCAAATATCTTCGAGAAACAAATCAAAATGAGTTATTCATGATACCTAGGCATCCATGACCATCATGTGTGAAGGATCAAGAAGTCACATATTCTCATGAGAGATATGATAAAGAAGTGTATGAGAATCCTAAATTTGATTCCATTCAAGGAGGATTTTGAATCCAGGAAGGGTAAAATTATGATCTTCATATGGAGATGTTGTCACGTGAATTGACTAACCCCAAAAATGCAAAACTTGAACCATGAAAACCAAGCCACAATGTGAAATCTTGCTCCAAAATCTTCCAGAATCCCTCTATGCACCAACCTGACTCCTATTTCATTACCACCTTATCCTTGAAGGTAGTACTAATGCATTGGTTGAACATGTATAAGTTTGCAAAAAGGTGTAACAAGGTCCATTATTCCATTTAGTGAAGTGTTGTACAAGACAAATTCTTTGGAAAGCCTAGAAAGGCCAATTTTGTCCATTTTGGATCCTATGTGCATCCTTCAATTGGGTTCTAAAATTTTTTTAAGTATCTAAAGGTGTTACTGGAGATCCTTAAAGGTTTTGGAAGCAATTTAGGAAGATTCAGGAAAGGTTTGATCATTCAGGGATAGTTTGTTCAAAAACAGGTTTTCAGGTGCAACGAATGAGCAGTCAAATTGTGAACCTTAAAATCTTCAGTTGATTTTGGGAGCTCCGTAAGGAGTTAGAAGGAAAACAAACAAGCATAATTTTTTTTTAAATAATCCTCTACATTTTGAGAACATTAATTTTTATCTAACACCACCAAATTTGATCCTAGAAATCATATCATACTCTCAAGCAATGCATACCACCAAAGAGTGTTTCTAAACACTTAATCAATGCTTGGAAATGAGATCAATACATTTTGGATGTCATTAACATGTGATTCACCTTCAAGTTCTAATTCCACATGGAGAAAATTGATCAAACGGGTGTTCAGATGTTGTAATAATGTTTCCACTCAAGTAGTATCTTGATCGAGGAGGTAAGTTGTGAAGTGAAAAAGGGTGTCATAATTTTCAAGAGTGAAATGTGAATCTCATGTAGTAAATCAGGGGTCACCATGTGTGGTTTATTTCCATTTATTTCATGGTTTTTTAGTTTTTTTTTCTATGTCTTACATGTATTGTTGGTGTGCTATGTGATTCTATTTTCCCAATGGATAAAGCATTAGTTTGTTGTCCCTAGAGACAATTAAGGTTCATGCTTACTCGACTCATGAAAAGGGGCATCATGGGGATCACAGTGTGACAAGGAACATATTAGGGTGTTAATTTCAGTAAAATACTTGGACAATGGGTGCAATCAGTGAAGGATATGAAACACCAACAACCTCATTGAAAGTCAAGTCATAAAGGGAATGATCATCATGAGAATGATGAGAAAGGATCACCATGATTGGTGGTGGTATTTATATCAAGCTCACAAATGGTGCATATCATTTAAGAGTGTTTCTAAACACTTAATCAATACTTGGTGATGTGGTCACATCTTGCAATTAAGGGAGTGGATTTCACAGTACTTCAATGTAATTGGAGTTCAAGAAGATAGAGCTCACCCTCAAACATTCCTTCAAGTCTCATTCAAGGACCAATCCTTCCATCTAGAGGAGGAAACCTATTTCCATGATAAATAATTGATCTAAGAGGTTTCCAAATACTATAATAATGTTTTCACTCATGTGACATCTTGTCCAGGGAAGTGGATTGTGAAGTTAAAAAAGGTGTCATCATGTTCAAAGGTGAAATGGGAAGCTCATGGAGTAAGTTGAGGATCATCATATCTTGACTCTGCCATCATGTTCAAACCTCTTCAAGGAACAAACCAAGATGATCTAGTCAAGATACCAAGGAATTTAGGACCATCCTGTGTGAAGGATCAAGAAATCATCGATCTCCATGAGAGGTATATGAGAAAAGAGGTGTATGATCATACTGAAGTTAATTCCATCCAAGTATAATTCTAGATCTAGGAGGGGTAAGAGGATGATATTCATATAGAGAACCATTTATGTAAGAATAATAAATCATCTAAGTTTCACTTGATTTCACTCACCTAATAGTGTTCTTAAACACTAATCAAACCTTGTAGTGTGATCACACTTCAAAGGAGGAAGGACATTGCAACCACCTCATTTCATTCTAACAGGTGGCCACAAGAAAAGAATTCCCTTCAGTGAGAAATCCTTTCATATACATGTGGTGAATACCTATTTCAGTAAGTGAAAGATAATCACAAAATGGTTTGAGCATCATGGATTTGATTTGTGATCACTAGGGTGAATTATAGAGGCCTATAAAAGTAAAAGATTGATCATCTCTCTTGCCTTGTAATTAGAAGAGGTCATCGTATTCCCATCACAATTCATATCTCATAACAATGTTTCTAAACACTTAATTCATCACTTGAGGTATTAGAAACATGATTTCAACTCATGACAACTCATTTTTTACCACTTCTTCATGTTAGAAGTTTTGTCACTCAAAAACAAAAATTGGGGTGTTAGGAAGGTGTTTTTAACTCATAAAATTTGGCCCCGTCCTCATGATATCCTCACCCCTAGTAAACAATAGTCTATTAATGAAAGTATCCATTCTGAGAGGTACTTATAAAAATTTACAAATCCTCACCTATCACCATGTGGTGACAATTTCTTAGGAGCTTGCAAATTTAGGGTCATTTTTATCTAGAACCGAAAGGGGCAACTACATTGTTTTGAAATTATTCATGAAACCTTAAAGTCTTATAGAAAATGGATTTTAACAATATATATAAAATTCACATATATTTCCAATTCCTATTTTTCCCTCCTAACTCCTTACGAAGCTCTTGAAATCATCTGGAGAAGTCATATTTCACCATTAGAGTGTTTGTTACATGCACCTAGAAAACCTGTTGTTGAGCATTGAATGAGAAAAGAATTCCTAAATATTCCTAAATTTCCTCCAACACTTCCAATATTCTCTAAAATCAACTTCAGAGACTTAATATATTTCTTGAACTCTCCCATATGGTGTTTGATTAGCTCTAGAATGGCCAAAAATGGTATTTTTAGGCCTCTGAAGGAAGTTATCTTCCATATCAAGTAGCGTTGAACTCATTAATAATATTATTCAATTAAAAATAAATTTAAAAACTTGTTAAGAATTTATTCAGAGCTAGGTTGAGTGTGGGACTGAGGCAGGTTGTCTAGAGGAAGGATGCACCAATGACTGAGAAGTAAAAGATTCAACTGCAGGCTTAGTTTTAATTCTCAAAGTTTCAATTTTGTATGCCACACATTTCACATGAAAACATCCTTTTACCACTTTCACCAAATTCCTTTTTTTAATGCACGAAATTATTTCATTGGTGTCTTGTCCATATATGAATTTATTTCAATGGTGTCTTGGCAACAACACAAAAAGATATCTGAAAATCATTTCCCTTAATGTTGATGTAGATTTTATTTCTTATAAAGTATGTGGCACTTAGATCAACCTTCCTACTCCTACACTAGGGTGAGAATGTAACTAATTTACTTAGCGTAAATCTTGATGAAATTTCTGAGTTTCTTTCTCCATAGAAAGTAAATGAACTTGTGGAAGATTTTACACATTTTCACCTACTCCTACCCTAACTTTTGTTGAGTGTTATAAATATATTGATGTGATGCAATTTTATAGCTTCAAAATCTTCACGTTGCATCTTATTCTTCTATTGAAAAAATGAAGATATTATGGGGTCCTTAGATAAATCATCTTCTTGCCCACACATTACTATTATTCATCTATATTATAAAGATCAAAGGATTATATACATTCCAACATGGTAACCAACATCACTCCCTAGCATTGTTAATTGTGAGGATTGCTCAATTGGTCCTCTTAATTATGCATTCCTTAAGATGGTAAATTAGGTACTAATCCATACTATGATTCTGCCATATTCTAAGATGAAATTAGGGATTCAACTCCATGTTCATGGGAAAATTCACAAGTTCATATATTCGATCAATTGTCACTACCTTTGGGAGTTGTGAGGTTTGTAAATTCTAATTTTGAGACATATAACACTCCTACGAATGTCAGTAAACAATCCAAAAGGCCCCCAAACCCAAACAATGACTATATTATTTCCCAAAATAGACATCTATTGTAGAATTTAAATCCTAAAATCTTGAAAAATATCTATGTACTAACCATATTATATTATAAAAAACTATCTCCTAAACCATGACTCATGGAGCTATGAGAGTAGTTTAATAAGGTGCAAAGTGACCATAATTTCTTATATCTACTAAAATAAATTTAAATTAAACATTTGTTTTTTGTAAATATATAGCTCACAAATGCACATATACAACATTGCAAAAGGAACATGAACGCGTTATAATGCACTTGCGTTATAGCACACTAGCGTTATAACACGAATGTGTTTTACCTTCTATGGATTTTAAATTCCCAATCCATAGAAATGGATTTTCCTAGGATATCCAAACCTAAGGTTTGGATTGTTTAATCTGTGAATAAATCCATGTTTTACAAAAAAAACATAGCAATCTCATGTGTGCACCCCAATGTTTCATGTGTTATAAAACAATATTCTAAAAAATGTTATATCACGACGTCTTTCTTGGGTTTATCTTTGTGATAATATACTTCTTTCTAAAATTTGATTAGTTTAAGACTTTCATCCTTAATTTGTTTTACTAGTGCCTTCTTTTCTTGCCAAAACATATGTATACTTTTTTGTACACAATTTATAAATTTTTCATCCAAATTAAAAAAAAGGCTTGATCTAAACTCCATTATACACACATTTAAAAACAAAAAACAAAATATCGACTATTTTTCTCAAAATTATGGTGGGGTACACACAAATATTTCATTTTCGGGATGTGTTCACTTTCAAAATTAGTAAAAAATTATATCTTCATCCAAAAATTATGAAAAATTAGTGGGACCTCATACATGGTCTTAGCTAATTTTATAAAAAAGAGATTTTTAAAATAATTTATAGAACTCAAAAAATGGGGGGTACACACACAACATGTTGTTATCTTTTTGACACAAAAATAGACACACTTTGTTTGCACACCGCATTTGACCTTCTTAATCGCCACCATTTTTTAAAAAAAATAGTAGTTTAGAAACTGGATTCTGAGCACTACGATTCTTATTCTTAACACATTTTCAAATTTTGAGCATATCCATGTCAAATTATTAGTTGAATTTCAGGTTTCGCTGATTTTAGGAAAACAAAATGGCCACTTTTGACCCCCTTTTGGTTCCCCATTTCCATGCACTTACCCACCATATAATGTAAACAACACAATAGTAGTTTTTCTCAACCATGCATCCTAGCCCTTTTGTTCCTTGAAACCCTTTAAAAATTCTTGGAGTAACATTTCTCTTGCTAAGAAATGACTTTATGCCCTTTGCATGCTTGGAAATAGAGGAAGCTAGACTTTTTGACCTAGTTGAGTTCTTTAGACATGTAGTGTGGTATGCTTTAATTCATGTGTAATTAATTTAGGTATATTTAGGAGAGCCTTGAGTGATTTTGGAATAATATTTACAATATGATCTTGTAAGAGTTATAGGTGAGTTATAAAGTGACATTGAATTGCTTTTATAGCCTTCTGTAGGTGAAATATTCTAGTAAGGATGGAACTAAGAAGATGAAATGGAAAAATGAAGATATTGAAATGTCAAAGAAGGACTGAATTCCACATCTTGACCATATGTATGATCATAGACAAGAGGACTATGATGAAAAATAGAAATTTGTGTCATGGCATATATGGTTAATTCACTTCTCTTATTTAATTATATTTATCAAATTGATATCAGAGAAAAGTGTAAAGATAAGAAAGTCAGGAACGGACTAGATATATGATGATTGGATTCCAAATGTGATGATTTTTCTTAGTAAGGAAACATGGCCAAACTTTGCATTGTCAAAGGACAATTTGTAACCAGATACTATAGAAATAACTAGAGACTGTAGAACTGTGTTGATGGAATCCTTCAATGGTGGTTTCGGTTGATTCCAATTATAAGGGTTTCATATTTTGGTAGATATGGTTAGAATGATATTGGACGAGTTTGGTATTGTGGGTTTACATTGAGACTTATCTTGTTTGTAAATAATGTGGCCACTATTTTAGAGTGTTGACTACATAGGAGACCATACTCATAGCCCATTATCCCATCCTTGAGGTTGGTTGTGAGTAAATTTTTAGGGCTAACCACTTATCAATACACCAAAAATTACAAATGGTCGGTGACTTCCTATGACTAGGTTTCAAAAACACTTTAAGGGGTCTTTTGATCACCTTTCAATATACCTATAGTTATTTGGAATCTCAAATCCATGTACATAATGTCTATTTAATGGCTTATGTATTGGGGTAGTTCCCATGACTCCATGGATAGGATAAAACTCATCACCACTTACCCTAGAATGATAGATTTTTTTGAATTTTAAAACTACTAGAAAATTACTTATACCTTAACAGAAAAAATGAGTACAAATGGCTCAAGTGATTGGTGTTGTACAAATTTTTTATCACCTTGAATTCCAATTAAGGGCAAGGTGGGAGCATACATTGGATAGTTGTAGAAACCCTAACTGATAATGTTGCAACAAAAGACGAAATAGAAATAACATTGATACCAAATGTGATGATCCTCCCTACAAGTGATAAGGCTAAAAAAAAATATTGAGAACAATATATATTGTGAAATGAAAAGAAATAGCTTTATTGCACTGAAAGATAGAAATTGCATTTCAAGATTGTAGGTCACTTTAAGGGGAAACCTCCTTTGCTAAATATCAATACAATATACTTATAGATGTCTTACACCATTTCGAATCAAGAAAAATACTACTTCACATATACTTTGGATTATTACTAATAGCTCAAGGGAGGAATTACAAGGCATATGCATCTATAACATCTATTATAACAAGATTATAAAAATAAATTTAGGATGAAGGGTCCTAATATACTTACAATTTTTTCATCCCAGTTTTATTTTAGGCTAATAGTCAGAAAAAAGAAGAGCTAATTGCATTATCCTCTTGTAAATTTACCATATTTAACATTTACCATAATTATTTCTCCATCTTAATCATTATTTTATTTTTAGATCTACATATTGAATTAATGATCTAACTATACATAGTTTCTAGATTACAATCCTAATTAGAATTTTAAGACCTGCATTCACAATTAAATTTTTAACATGTATAATTAGAGGGGTTACATTAAATTATGGTTGGTTAATTTCCATTGACCATCTCTTTAGTAGTGAAACCCCATATATTGAAATAAAAATATTTTATAGAAACTTGAAATAATAAAATATGTCTCTTCCATAATAGAATATTTTCAATGCTAGATGTCTAATTGGTCTAGTATTTGTGTGTCAACATAAATCATAACACTCGCATATTCTCTCCCCCACCACCATCTCATCACTGAAGTTGGGGATCCCCCCTACCAGCTCACCAGCTCAGTTGGGGGTCACCATATCCCCCGATCCACACACTCATGATGGGTGGAATCTTCCTCCCCCACCAGATAAATTTATGCACATGGTCGGCTTAGCCATCTCACCCACTTGGGGAACTACTGAAGACAACAAAGAAGAGGGTCGTGCTGGCTCTAGTTGGGAGGTGCGTGATAATGGCCAAGACCTTCCTAGATCTGGTTGCCCTAATGATCGATCCATCTGCACCTGTTCAACTTTTTGCAGCAATGGCTTAGTTTCATTTTTGCAACGACTTTGTCTTAGTTGTTTTTTCTTAGGCTTGGCCTAGTTTCTTCGTGGCTTTGGGGCGTGCTCTCATACCACTCATTTTTTAAATTGAATTTTCTAGTATCATTTTACTTGTTAATATAATATAAGATCTTATTCATAAAAATAAATTTTCGTTGAATTCAAACTGAAAAAATTAAAGTACACATGACAACTTCCAATAACTAGAAACTGAAAATGCGAGAAGGAAAAAATAATCTTGATTAGTTAAAGTTAGAGCAAAAAACATGTGAAACAAAATGTGGTGTATGTTGTCCCCTAAAACTAAAGAGGGATATTTAGTTTTGGGAATTCAACCAAAATATCACTTCATATATAGTGTAGACACCAAAATTGGGTTACACTCCCTTTGGTCCCCTTTTGAATAACCAACTTAAACACATTCACCTAGCCATGACCCTTATACCCTACATTAACATTAATTTAATTATTTACAATTTAATTAATATCCATCATCACCCCATTATTAATTTAATTACTTTAATTAAATGGATGGACACCTCACCTAGACACTTCACCATAGACCTATTCATAACATGTTTCCATAAATTAATAAGACTTGGCTCAACCCTAAAAATCAAGGCCTATTATTCCTTTAACCACCTTCCCACTCATAAAAACATAACGTCCATTCTAATCCACAGATAAAGGAATGAACCTGACCCAAATGATGTGAAGATCTGCCATTTTTAGTAAACCTAGGGAATCCCGCCTTAACCGATGCCGGTCATCCCTAAACCGATTTCCGTCAACTAGGAACCGTCGTCAGTTACCATTTATTCACCTTGGCAACCTTGTTTTTGGGTCGGCACATTTTGAGATAAAGGAGAAGGGAAGAGGACTGCATGTAAGAAGAACCAGAGCCTTTTCATACCTACAGACATCCATAGCCAGCACCAGGATAGATCCAGAGGTATTGCACTCACGGTGACATTCTAGGAAGCATCACTACGGCACCAAGCTCCATCCCACCAACCAATAATCACCACCACATAGCCATTGGACCTGTAACACCAGTAAGTACACTTCTTACCGGAATCATCTTTTTCTATTTCAGTCTATTAGGTTCTTCTATTGTTGTTATCAGTTTCCTACTTTCATTTCCTTCTCCCTTACCATTTACTTGTTTGTTAAACCCAACCATTCCTCCACCCATGCCATAAGACCACCTATACTTGACCTCTACACATTTATGAGTGTTCTTAAGATCCCCATACACCTCATTTGACCCTCTGTCATCTCTACCTGACCTCAGCTCAAACCCCACTAACAAATCTTATTTAATCTTATCAGTCTACCTCTACCGACTATTGATTACCCATAATCGTCGTCAGTTCTACCTAACAGTGATCAGGTCATACCCGACCAACGTCGATCTCTTTGTTTTCCAATACTATGTAAACCAATAACCACCCACCTATCAAAAACAACCCAAAACACCTCATCCAACCCTACAAAGACCTTGTCTATGACCTGCAAACCACCTAGACTACCTACAACCTGACCTGAAGACCTTGACCAACATAGTTTTTAGTATTTAATTGGATTGACACTGATAGTGATCTGAGGTACCCAAATCAAAATACTAGCACTAGATTCGTTTATGTACGCATATCAGTTATTTCATATTTTTTTTATAAAATAGTGGATTGACAACCTTCTAGGAAGTATCACACTTCCTGGATCTAGCATACGCTAGGCAGTCCACTATCACATATTGTTTAACTCTTCTTTGGTGGTCTTGTTTTCTATTTCAGGTAGTTCCTCCCAGCCAAAAGGAAGCTCTCACAGTCAGCATTTGGATCGAGAAGTTAGAATGCATGCATCAACCTCCAAACCAACACAACAAGTATTCCTCCTCATCCCTTACCCTTATTTGTTTCATCCCAATAATGTAAAGAAAATGATGAAACATTTTGGCACACCCAGTGGGACCCATTCGGGGTTACTTGCATTTTTCTTCATTCTTAGGTAAAGATGGTGTGTTTGTTTACTTTATAAATGTATTCACACTAAATCTATTTCCCTGGTAATAATCCTTCTAATTTTCTAAAACAACATCTATTTTCCGGTGCTTAAAACGAACCATTTCTTCTTTCTTGCATTCACATAAGTAGTGAAAGAGCATTCTACCTATTCATCATTTGCTTCATCGAACATAATTTGTCGATTTGGGTTTAAAATCAGTTGCATTTCATCCTTGTATGTTGCATTTAGCTCACATTAAAATGAAGGTAACCTATATGCTGGAAGTCATGCCCAACTGATGGTTGACACAAAGAATTGTAGAAAAACATTCTCTCTCTTTGTCTCTACCAAACAACACAAAATTGGAAAATACACATCTTCTTAAACAACATCTCACCCGGAAGAAGTTTTCAACGATCACACGATCTGTGGATTGACAGTGGGCACCTAGCAAGTTACTTTTGTCCAATCATTACCTCAGAGGACGACCCACCCCCACCATAACATAATCTGAAACCTCTCCTTTTAGATCTCCTTCTTCGTAGGAAACCTTCCTCACCAAAAACTATACTCTAAATTCATGAGTCATTATTCTAAATACCATAAGTTCAACACATTAAAATCACTTGTTGGATACGTGTTTTTAGCATTTGATTGACGTGCATTTTGAGGTGTGAGGATACATTTCTCCTTTTTCCTTTCTTTTTCCTTGCACACTCCACAATCACGGTTGGAGTATTATGAATTCTTATGAGTGTGTTAGAACCTCATCATATCATCTCCAGACTTCTAGGTTGACCATTCATCTGATAGCAATTCACAACAATCTATTTTCCTGTATTCTTCAAATTTTCATAGTAACCAGCATCGGTTTATCCACCGGCATTGGTTTACACCTCACCATCATTGGTTCTACCTAACCGCCATCAGTTCCCATTCCTTTTGGTTAACTTGACCAAGGGACACCTATTTCATCTTCTTCAATGTTTTGAGTTTTTATGAGTATCTGTATTCTCTGTTGTATTTTGATAAACAGTTTCATCATACAAATTACCTATCTGACATTCATCATTTTTAGCCTTGTTTGGTAAAATTGTTCTTTTCTCACAGTGACCGACCTCAGTCTACCCACTGAACCATCATCGGTCATCCTTAACTAGCGTCGGTTACCCTGTGTTGATTCTCAACTGATAGATTGCCCAAATCCACCTACAAACACCTCATTTTTCCTCATTCCTACTACTTTCTGTGTCATCTACAGGATACAACATCACCTGATATACATTCATTCACATGGTGTTGACTCGCAACCAAGCTAATGCTCTTATATTCCACGTCTAGTCGTCAACCACTCCCACCTAGTCCTTCACCACCTTCTATCCTATCACCCATGGATCCAACCCTACCTACCACCATTTCTACAGGTGACAAGGAGTTCACACGACTCCTCGATCAGAATCCCACAGCCTTACAATTCTACCTTTCCCACTCTTCCACTCGAGGATTCCTCAGGTCAATTGATATATGGAATCCCTGTATCCATCTCTCCTACCCTTATCCCCACTTCTCCATAAGCCCCTACTAGTTTCGGAGTTACCTTCACCTACTTTACCCCCAGTGGTTTCATAGCTAGGCCCCATACCCACTATGACCATTGCATCTACAATATCAATCACACCTATGTAGTATTTGTTGTTCCTTCATTGACCACCCAGAGTCATAACCCCATCCACACCCATTATCTCACATATACCAGTTGCAACACAACCACCCATGGTGTCGGTGACCCCTACTCCATTCCAGAATCTTTTCCTCTCCATCCCACAAGTCTCTACCCCCAATCACTACTAGAGTCACTACGACTGCCCCACCTACATATACATATTATCAACAACCCCCTATCTCATCTGTCATTCATTCTGTATATATGCCCTCTATGTTCAGTCCCCTATTCTCAACCTTCCTATTTGGCATCACCATACACTAGAATTCCACCCACATCACATGTTCAAGTACCATCCCTCTTATGCCATAGGAGGTGCCCTTCTATCACAACCTACCAATGACCTCATCAAATTAATGATGGAAAGGATGTAGACACTAGAAGCATCAGTTTCTGGCTCATGCAATTCTCTCACATATGATGAAATCTGTAATGAGCCCATTCATCCATCCATTCCTATTCACCCATACCCTGTACATTAGGAAATTCCAAAATTCAACCGCTTCAATAGTAAAGAATACTTGGCAACAACATTTGTGGTCTTTCAAACATGGGTGTTACCTGATCGCCCATGATGACGCTTTACTCCTACGAAACCTTCTCGATGTCCCTCACAGGACCTGCATTAGACTGGTACAGTGGGCTACCCAGACATTCCATCTACTCATTTAATCAAGTAGCCCAAGCCTTCTTAGACCACTTCTCAATCAACATTGTCAAGAAAGTCACCATGACTGATCTTTACTCCACACGAACAGTATGATGACGAGTCTATCGCTGACTTTATCACTCGTTGCATGCAACCTAATTAACTAACTCACATTTCAATTACCTCAAACTAAGCTCATAGAGTTGTTTACCTAGGCTTGCGCTAGACACATTTCACCAACACTTACAGGTGCAGACCTTCCACACCTTTGACAAGGCATTCACCATGGCATGAAAATTGGAGATTCGTGCTATCAAAGAAAAGAAAATTCAGCTACGTAACAAGAACATCATGTTCAAATCAAATGATGCTTCTTCATCTTTGAAACCCCAGAACAACTATTTAAAACCCAAAGGATCTTCTAACGTCATAGTTCTCAAGGCTAGACCCTCTCACCCATCAAACCAAGCCAAACCTTCTTCTAATCTCTCTCTTGTCTAAGCTTTCCAGTTCAGACGAGAACAACGCAAGTATACCCCAATAAGGGAACCTTATTCTTCTATTTTAGAAAAGCTTATTAAGGCTGGTGTTATTACCCTTCCACCTATAAAACCACACAGACCATGATCACCCTATGCCCGCATGGTATAAAGAACATGAATTTTATAACTATCATAGTGTAAAAGGTCATAGCGATGGTAACTGCATCACCTTAAAGAATATTGTCCAAGAAATGTTAGACAACAAAGATCTAGTCTTGGATAACCCAAATGCACCCACTAACCAAAACCTACATATCTTCAAGAAACCATTCCCTAATCACGCCCCATATTCCAACCAAACTGGTCACACTTTAACCAATGATAGCAATGTCTAGGAAGTCCACCTTACCAGTTGCTTACTTTCTGCCTACATAGGAACCTACTTCATCTAATCCTCTAGCCATAGAGGAACCCCCTTCTTTTTCTCCTTCACCCATGGAAGGAGCCCATAATTAGCACTATGCCAGCTCCCCTTTGACCATGTACTCAAATTACCAAACAGTCTTTGGTCAGTAAGAAGCACCTCTCCCACTCATAGGGGGACACATGTCCACTCCCTACACCATCACATAGAGAGTCCACCTCATCTGACCCATCATCTCCTTTACCCATAGAAGATCCTGTAGACACACCATTTCCTTTAAATGACCATTCTCCATCAGACCTCAAGATCCTGTTGATCTACTTTCAGCTCTCTTACCCACAGAGTCTAAAGCTATCCATTTCCTCTGTTTCTCAAACACATTTTATGGGATTGCTACTCGATCCACATCGGCCCCACCTACAATAGTACCATTTTCATGCTTGGCCAATCGCCTAGACTATGTTGATGGAGCCTTACTTTGGGGACGTCTTCTACTTCCTACTTCAACCCAAATGTAGTTGTCACTCACCGACACCTCCACAATCTATCCAAAAGTGTTTCAAGTAGTCAAACCAAACACAACCATGACTATTGGAACACCTTCTATATCCATGCCCACAAACCAACACACACTTCCTGCCCACAACCCAACATACGCCTATACCCAAACACCTACCCATTCCTATATCATCTCCCTTACCTAAACCATCACTACCTTAGGGGTCATGCCGACATCAAACCTTACTCACCCACCCATCAGATTAGATTTAGCCACATCTTCCCAGACCAACACTAAACTTATTTCTACCCCTAAAAGGAAGCCCCAACTTTCAAGGTCTCATACACCAACCTCACCTACCACACCCATTATCACCTTCACCCCTTCTGTCAATCCTAGGACCTCACCCCTCAACCCTTTCCAAGCAACCTACTTCCACTAGTAAACCAAGAATGCAGCAGTTCACCTCCTCATCATGGCCCTGTAATCTACCCAAGTGATCCACACAACCCCCCATCACCCGTGACCTTTTATACTACCCATACCACCACTACCTCTCTTCACTATCCATGACACTCTCATCTCTCCACACTTCACCCTTCTACCACCACCTCCAACTCGGTTACCCCCATGGGTAACCCTTCGTCCTCTTCCACCATCTACTTTTCCTTCTACATCCCGTACTCCCATGTCACCTTTACCCAAGAAGGTGCAACCTAAAGCTAAGAATCCGCTACCCTCCAATAAGGTAGTCAAACCAACCAAACCTTCCATCATCCAGCTCTTCTACCCCACCTTTACCCAAACAGATTCCACCAAGACCTAAGACCACTCCACATACCAAACTAGTGGACCAACCCATTCCCCCTCCTGTAAAGCCTCTTCCTCCACAATTAGCCACACCTGTACCCAAACCCACACTCACCTCCCATTGGGATCCGTTAGCGGGGTCCTACGGTAATATTTTAACCAATATCTTAGAGACTTCCATCATTACATTACCACCTCTTTGACCTTACGATCCTCTCAAACCCAAACCCACAGGGTTTGATGAGACCAAGATTTTGCCTATCATCATGTGTCAGGACATGATGTTGAAAATTGTAAGGCCTTGAAGACCATTCTTATCCAAATTTGTCCTCCTGAGCACAATTTCGATGATGAAGATCTTCTGGATGAGGACCCCATTCCACCTTCACCAATCTCCCCAAATTTTTGTCCATTACATGCTCAATGACCAATATCTCCACCCCCACAACCTCTTTTATCCACCCCCAAAATTTGAAATTAACATGGTCCATATTACCACCCGTCCACACTCAAATAAAGACAAGGGAAAAGAAAAGGCATCTAACCCATCAACCAACCCTGTACCCAACATACCATCTGCACCCACACCCAAAGTCACCATTCGAGGTCCTGCATATCCTATTTCCAATGGGGTCACACATCACACAATGCTAAAACAATTGCACCAATCCTCCCTCAAAATGTCTTTATATGACCTCATCCAAACCTATGAGTCACATCATCAAGCCCTCATGGATATCCTTCAATCTATCAAGGTTTTACCAAATGACCCCACACCCATAGCCTCCATCATTACCCCTCATCACGTAGCCTCTCTCACTAAGTTTTCACCTTCCTCTACACCTCCACCTACTCGCCAAGTAGCCACCCTCAACTTTTTAGATGAAGAGATCACTCCCTTCCAGTCTAAGGACCCTTGATCCCACTCTTTTCATCTCGATACATATCGATAATATACGTATACGAAATGTTATGATTGATGGTGGTGCTAGTATTAACATCATCTCTTCCCATGCGTACAACCAAATGCACATACCTACCAATTACATGCATGGTAACCTAGTTATGTTGCATGCTCCTTTAATGACGTCATGACCTCTACCTTGGGTACCATCATTCTCCATGTCCATGTAGGTCCCCACACTATCCCAGAACTATTCTATGTCCTAGAAGGAGATTTATAGTATAACTTGTTTCTCAGCCGACCTTGGATCCCGCCATGGGTTGTGTCCCTTTGAATTTACACCGCTACCTCAAATTTGAACATGAGGGACATAACTACACCATTCCAGACCGACCCATCACCTTTCAAGACCTGTAACATGTTATACTGGCCTAACGATGTACTTGTCCCAGTCAAGGCATCTGTCACTACCCCTACTTCACCTTCATCCACAAGCCCCTCCACCAAGACTGCCACCACCTCTCACACATCTAACCCTACTATCCCTACTGTCACCATAGCCTCTACTGCTAACTCACTTGCTTCCCCATCATCTAGAGAGTTATCTATCCTTGCTACCCACATATCAACCATTGATCCCTTAGAGGGTGTCTTTCAATGCCTCACTCTGGGGGAGTACTACCTATACAACATCGACATGTTCCTCACTCCGCAAGAGTATGGAAACCTGCATCAGCACCCTGGTTATGACTACCGTGTAGGTGAGGTTTTTCCTTATGGTCCTCCCCACCTTCACACTAATATAACATATGGGGGACTTGATATTGCCACTTATAAACCAAAACCTCCATCCCAAACACAACCATTTTCATCTGACCTACACTTCCTCACTAACTGCTACTTCACTCACACTTTCCTTCACCAGTGTGCATGGAAAGGATTTGGCTTCAGCTTTTATGAAAAGGGCCGCCACACTGTCATCTCATGTACCACCCATAAACATAATGACCATAGTGGCATTGGTTTTGATGCACCACCTCCCAAGAAGGCTCACGTGTGACCTCATTGAGGAAGAAAAACCTTCCCCACCTCATTCACCCATGTCACCATCTTCACCCATGGAGTCCATAGATCCTGAATCTATTCCTCCTAACTTTTTTTTTCATAAACACCATTTCTCTGGGACCTCTGACCTATCAATGATGGTGAGGCTCCCTTTTCTCTCCCATTCCTGTATCCTGACATGATCGATGATGATACACCTTCTATTAATGTCATTCAATGTCAGGATGATGAGTCCATCCTCACCTACCTGGGTGTGGAAGATTCTTATATTCACCGATCATTACCTTCTGAGACGCAAACCATGTTAAATGAATCTACCATTAAAATCAACATTAACACTCAGGACGACCCACACATTATAAAGATAGGCCAATCTTTAGATGCTACTGAACAAGGAAGCTTTTTACTTCTTTCCTTTGGGACCATAGCAATGCTTTTTCTTGGTCCTATGCCGATATGCCTGGTATCGACCCAAAAATTGTGGTCCACAACATCGTAACCATTCCTGATGCCAAACCCATCAAACAAAAGCTATGGAAAATGCATCCTCGCATTGCTCTTCTGGTCAAAGAAGAGCTTCAATGCCTTCTCTTAGTTTCCTTCATCCTACCCATTGACTATCCCCAATGGATTTCTAACATCGTTCCTTGTCACAAAGGTGACAAGGGGACTCCGCATTTTCATGGATACTTTTGTGACCTCAACCTAGCTTGTCCCAAAGATGACTTTCCCCTACTAGGCATTGACCAACTAGTTGATCTCACCGCTGGCCATGAAATGCTATCGCTCATGGATGGTTTCTTAGGTTACAATCAAATATTACTAGCTCCAGAAGATCAACACAAGACTTCCTTCATCACCCCTTGGGGGAATTTCTATTATCAAGTCATGCCTTTTGGCCTTAAAAATGTCAGTGCTACATACCAACGAGCCATGACTTACATCTTCCATGACATCATGCATCACATATTGGAAGATTATGTAGATGATCTTCTTGCCAAATCCAAACATCGAACTGAACACCTGCCCTCATCCTTAAGGTCATCTTTGACCACCTCATCAAGTATTGTGTTCATCTTCAACCAAAGAAGTGCGTCTTTGTGGTACTTTTAGGAAAACTCTTGGGTTTCATCATTTCTTTGCATGGCATAGAAGTCGATCTTGCTAAAGTCAAGGCTATTCTAGAAATTCCTCCACCTACTAATCTCTGTCAACTTCGAATCCTACAAGGAAAGTTGCAATCCATTCATTCATTTTATCTCACATCTCTCCGACCATTGTCAACCATTTCATCATCTTCTCAAGAAATACATGTCATTCAAATGGGATGATGAATGCCATAAATCCTTTGAAGCCTTAAAACAATACCTTCTTCAACCACCAGTGTTCATTCCTCCTAAAGATGACCAACCCTTTTTTCTATATATTTCCACCACTGACCATTCTTTAGGTGTCATTCGTGCTCATTGCAATGACCAACACTAATAGCAAGTGGTTTATTACATAAGCCTTACCCTTCTGGACTACGAAACTAGATATACCCATGCTGAAAAACTCTTCCTAGCCTTAGTTTTCATCGCCACCAAACTCTGCCATTACCTACTCAACCACAAAACCTTTGTTATTACCAATACTGACCCCTTACACTATATGTATGCCAAACCCTATCAACATCAATATGCCACACGTTAGCTTATGCTTCTTTCCAACCTCAACCTCGAATTCATTCATCAAAAGTCCATCAAGGGCCAAGATATTGCTGACCAACTAGCTAACACACCCCTTTCTAGGAATCAACCCTCTAACTTTGATTTCCTAGACGAATCCATAGCTACCCTCTCCTTAGATGAACCCGCTTACCAAATGACACTCTTCTTCAATGGCTCCAAGTGTCAGTGTGGGGGTGGGGCTGGTGTCATCCTCATTCCTCTTAATGGTGAACCTATGCCTTTGTCTTTCAAACTCAATTTTGATTGTATAAACAATATTACCAAATACGAAGCACTTGTATTGGGCCTCCAGGATGCTTATGCCTTAGATGTTAAGTCCATCAATATCTTTGGTGATTCCCAGCTGGTCGTAAACCAAGTCAATGGTATATACCAGTGTCATAATGAGATACTTCAAAAGTATAAACATCACGTAGATATACTTTTGACCACCTTTGACCATTATGAACTTCAAACCACCCCATGTTCTACCAATAAATTTGTGGATACTATGGCCTGCTTGGCTTCTCATATACCTACTTCACCCACTGACTCTAAAATATTTGTCACAATACAAAGGCTACAATCACCCTCTTATTTACCTCATGAAGTCTACTCTGTCGAAACCATTGCACCTAACCCACATGACCTTTGGTATAATCAATATGTAGACTATCTTTCCCTTTCCATTCTACCCACTGATTTCACTCGTAATGGACAACATACCTTTCTTAAAAGTGTCTCTCGTTATTTCATCATGGGTGGTCATCTTTATAAGTGCATATTCGATGGTATTCTCTTACGATGCCTTACAAGTTCTGAAATTCCCTACACCATTAAGGAAGTTCCTGATGGATTTTGTGGAGGCCACTTTAGTGGTTTAGCCGTTGCAAAATGCATTCTTATCCTTAGCTATTATTGGCCAACCTTAAACCATGATTGTTGTGACTATGTCAAATATTGTGTAAAATGCCAACAACATGCAAATCTCCATCACACACCTAGTCATGCCTTGCAGGCCACATGATAATTTTGGCCTTTCTCTCAATGGGGTTTGGATCTTGTCGGTTAGATAAATCCCCATTCTTCACAATGCCACCAATGGATCATAACTGCTATAGAATATTACAATAAATGGGTAGAGGACATTCCCCTCATTTCTACAAAATATAAGAAAATATGTGAATTCATCAACCATCACATAATTTTTCACTTTGGTGTTCCTCACCGCCTCATCACTGATAATGAAAAGCAATTAAAAAACAAAACCCTACATAAGATATGCGACGCTTTTGACATCCAACTCAATTTCTCATCACCTTATTACCTAAAAACCAATGGCCAAGCCGAATCGACCAATAAAACCTTGAAAAAATTCTTATGAAAGTAGTCAATGATATTGGGAAGGATTGGCATACCCACATTCCTTTCGTCTTGTGGGATTATCACACTAGTATTCACACTACAAATGCTGCCACACCTTTTTCTCTGGTTTACGGTACTGAGGTTTTCTTACCTCTCAAAGTCCAGATTCCATCTCTATCCATCTCACTACAAGACATGCTCAACGAAGATGATTTTTGCCAAGATTGTTTAGTGGAACTTGAGTTATTAGATGGATGTCATCTCAATGCTCTTGACTATCTCCAAATCTACTAAAAATCTATCAAACAAGCCTATGAAAAATGTGTTCATGAACAAAACTTTCAGTTCAGTGACCTCATCCTAAAATAAAATAAACATGTAAAAAAAGAAGAGAAAATTAAGCGGGGAAATTTGATCCTAATTGGCTTGGACCCTATATCGTTACCCATGCCTATGGATCAGGTGCTTATCATTTATCTGCACTCGAAGGTAAACCCAAACATGAGCCCCTTAATGCCTTGCATCTTTGACCATTTTATTGTTGACATCAAATCCTATATCACTGTCTATTAGTTAATCGCTCATCCCTTGAGCGTTGTCCACCTTCCATATTACCCATTTTGAGGATCCACGACTAAACAAGAATCATGTGATTAGCTGTCACCTTTCAGCCTTGTCTTTAATATGAGTACCACGGCTCTACTCATAGCATGATTCTCATGGATACTTTTTCATCTTCTCCAAGGTGGAATCCCATGGCCGTCCATCACTTGAAACCACCTCTTTCATAATTAACCTCTGTGTGATATGGTCTTATCTTCTAAAAAAGAACCTAATCTTCCTATATAGTCTTGTCCTTTACTTAAACATCCAAAAAAAAAAAAGGGGGTACAACTCCTTGAGTCAAACTTCCAGCAAAATATGACTCCCTACAAAAGGGACATCTCTTCACTCTATTTCCACCACTATAAATAGATTTCTCCCTTGAAGAACAGCTATATAAAGTCATTGCAAAAAAAATATGATAAAAATATCCAGAAGCTTCCCGCATCGATTAGCTTCACAAAAACCTCAAGGAGATAATATACTCATCCCATAGAGACTTCCTACATTGACCAATCTATTAAAAATATATAAAAATTAAAAAAATGAAGAAAATGATGCAATTTTCATTATGGACTTTCCTATTTTGATACTAGGTTTCTTTATAAGAAAAACATGTTGTCGTACACTAAGTTACACTAAACCACCTACTCTCACCTCATTTCCTTTTCATACTAATTTCCTCTCTACTTAAGGGACTTGCCACAACCATGACATTTCATGATTATGTGACTTTCTTCAACCTTAGAATAGTCCACTGTGCAACACCTTTAGGGTCTTATGTTCATAAGCCCATCTTTGGTATGGTAGACTCATTAAGGTTCTTATCAATTAAGCAGCTCTTTTACCACCTCTTACTATTCATTTTCCTCGTTACTTATTGATTATCCTATACCAGACCATATAATCAACACCTATATTTAAAACAACTCAACCATGCCTATGACCTACATTCACCCATGCCTCAAACCTACCAACCCATTCCTATAATTCATCATAATCTTCCCTAGCTTATGGGAGAACTACATCGGCCTGAGGCCCATTTTTTTCAAGGCTATGTAGGTAGTACTTCGAGGGCATGGGGCCCTTGGAGGTTAGCTCGGCACTCTTTACCCTAACCAATTCCCCCCTTTACACTTTCCTATTAGTATTTTACCTTAGTTATTTTCCATATTATATTAATAACTAGAAATTAAACCAAACAAGCATCAATTAATACACATTATTACCAGATCATCAAATCACCAATTTATCATTTCATATTTCCACATATAGAAAATATTTGGAAATTTAAGCCATAACAGGCATATACATCACAATTTTTCTCCCATGCTACCAACAACTCAAACATTAAATTAGAATTAAAGAAACCTAAGTCAATCATTCCTAAACCAACTTGACTCCACCATGCCTATATCAACCTGACTCCACCATACCAATATCAACCTAACTCACCACACTTTTCATCAACCTAATCATGCCTAAATCAACCTAACTCAATCATGCCTAAAATAACCTAACTCCACCATGCCTAAACTGACATGACTCCACAATGCCTACATTGACTTGACTCAATCATGTTTATTTGACCTCACTCCATCATGTCTAAATTGACCTGACTCTATCATGCCTAATCCACTTGGTTTCCACCTACATATAGATAAAAATGAAAATTAAAACAATTACATCATCCATGCTATAAATATCATCATATATAAATCATAAATTCTGTGTATACATACATATGTATACATATACAAATCAATAAAAACATCTCAAGTCATTCAGATACATCCTCACCATCTTTGGCACACAGGCTAGTATATGATCAAAACTCTTAAAAACTCTCATGTACTTCCTCACTCTCTTTGGTATGTATACTGGTATATATATAAAAAGAATCAATAAAATTCCCATCTCCAGTGACTAATCGTCACCCCACATAATATCCTCTAGGCTAGTCTCACCTGCCCCCTCCTTTTCTCCTATGTAGAATCCTGCTAGCATCTCACCGCCCTCCATGGGCCATGGCCTGAGCTTTTCTTATGCCTCACCTAGAGCTGGCCTCTAGGAATTGGTATCCTTTCCATGACCCTATCCTTGGGTTCACTGAACCCTTGTACTCTCCATGTTGGGCGTGCGAGACCTGGTCCTCTCACTCGAGGCCTGGTATGGTATGTACGCTACATAGGAAGGGACATCTATCCTTGAAGCAATCAAGTGATCCTGATAATATTGTGCCTCTCCTAAAGCATCCCTGAATCTAGCCATAGGTACTTTTTGTGGTGGTGTCATTGGCCTCTGACCCTATACCTATACTGAGGGACCCTATCCCACCTCTTCCATTTTGAAATCTACCTCGAATCTCTCCACCAATAAGTGAATCAGTCCACCTAATTTTGTGGACCCATCTACCTCACTCCTCTCACCACCCAGATATCTCCACCTCATTCAGGTACAATGTCCTATCCTTTCCTCTCTAAAGGTTCCCAAAAGTCAAATGGATCTGCCATTTTCTCCAACGGTACAATAGAACAATGATTCTGTAAAATACAGAAATTTTGTTTTATAAACCCACCCCAACCTGACCGACACTGATCCTCTTTGTGCCCTAGCCAACCGATGTCATTCGCCCTCTAACCGAAATCATTCCACCCTACTACTTATTTAGTCTCTCTACACTACCTTTTTCCTACCACCATTCATGACCACATCCTTTTTTATCATCCCAGACACCCATTGAACCATACCTACAAACCCAACCTACCCTTACCTTGTCTTTCTTATGTCTTAGGAGTTTTTATTTTACCCATACCTTAGCATTAATCATGCTGTTACCTATATACCTTGACCTAAACCAATTTTTTTGACCTTTGACCCTCTGCGCTTGTTGTACCTTGCGATGTCGTTACCCATATTATTTGGTTTACCGACCTTACCTTGCATATTGTCATGTTGTTTATCCTGACCTGACCTTTGGTGTATCGAAACATACCTAAATGTTCCTGCACCTAAACTCTATTACATTTCTGCACCATATCCTATACCTTGGATACTGGAATCACTTCAACCCTATTTGGATAGACCTATCGATCTTAGATGACGTAGAGTTTGGAAGCTTCTCAACCTGGTACCTTGCCATAGTTTCTAATGTGTGTGTATGTTCAACTTCCACTACCTTTGACCTTGGTCTATGCACCTGTTTACCTGATTTGACCTTTTATCTTTACCCAATATGCCTAATGATCTTCATTTTCCCACCTCCTCATTTTATCAAACCACTCACTACTTCCGTATCTCACCTCATCAGTTCCTAGTTTGAGGGAGGTTACCTTTACCCACGCTTAGGGCAACACCACCCTCACTTACACTTGACACAACCATTTCCTATTTTTGTCAGCATCACTTACTAATACTAGCCACATGACAAAAAGGGGCAAAATGCAGACACCAAAATTGGGTCACACTCCCCTTGGTCCCCTTTCAAATAACCAACTTACACACATTCACCTAAGAATGACCTTTATACCCCACATTAATATTAATTTAATTATTTACAATTAAATTAATACCCATCCTCACCCCATTATTAATTTAATTACTTTAATTAAATGGATGCACACCTCACCTAGACACCGTCACTATAGAAATATTCATAGCATGTTTCCATAAATTAATAAGACTTAGTTCAACCCTAAAAATAAAAATCCTATTATTCCTCTAATCACCTTCCCGATCATAAAAACATAACGTCCATTCTAATCCATGAATAAATGAACGAACCTAACCCAAATGATGCAAGATTTGCTATTTTTAGTAAACCTAGGGAATCCCTAGCCTTAACTAACACTTGTCATCCCTAAACCAACGTCGGTCAACTAGGAACTATCATTGGCTACCATTTATTCACCTTGGAAACCTTGTTGGTTGGATTGGTACATTCTGAGATCAAGGAGAGGAGAAGACAACTGCATGCAAGCATAGCCAGAGCCTTTTCATACCTATAGACATCCATAGCCAACACCAGGATAGATCTAGAAGTATTGCACTCACTGGTGACATTCTGAGAAGCATCACTACTACACCAAGCTCCATCCCACCAACCGATCATCACCATCACATAGCCATTGGACCTGCAACACTAGTAAGTACACATTTTACCTACATCATCTATTTCCAATTCAGTCTATTGGGTTCTTCTATTTTTGTTATTAGTTTCCTACTTGCATTCCCTCATTCCCCTACAATTTACTTTCTTGTAAACCCAGCCATTCCTCCACCCACACCATAAAACCACCTATACCCAACCTCTACACATTTTTGAGTGTTCCTAAGATCCACATACACCTCGTTTGGCCCTCTATCATCTCTTCCTGACCTCAGCTCAAGACCTATTAGCAAATCTTATTGAATCTTATCAGCCCACATCTATCGATGCCACTTACCCATAACCGTCGTCGGTTCTGCCTAACCATGATCGGTCATACCCGACTAACGTTGGTCTTTGTGTTTTAATACTGTGTAAACCAATTAACCACCCACATATCAAAAACAAACCAAAACACCTTATCCAACCCTACTAAGACCTTGTCAGTGACCTGCAAACCACCTAGACAACCTACAACCTGACCTGAAGACCTTGACCCGCATAGTTTTTAGTATTTAATTGGATCGACGCTGATAGTGATGCTGAGGCACCCAGATAAGAATACTAGCACTAGATTCGTTTATGTACGCATTTCAGTTATTTCATATTTGTTTTATAAAATAGTGGATTGACAATCTTCTAGGAAGTATCACACTTCCCATATCTAGCATACGCTAGGCAGTCCACTATCATATATTAATTTAAATCTTCTTTGGTGGTCTTGATTTCTATTTCAGGTAGTTCCTCCCAGCCAAAAGGAAGCTCTCACAGTCAGCATCAGATCGAGAAGTCAGAACGCGCGCATCAACCTCCAAACCAACACAACAGGTATTCCTCCTCATCCCTTACCCTTATCTAATTTCGTCCCAAAAACGTAAAGAAAATAGTGAAATATATTGCCAAAATGAACTAGACATGAAGAATTTTGTAAATAAATAACAGCTTGGGACTATTCTAAAATACTACAATATTTATTCTCTAGAATTATCTTTGTTTTAATATATAAAATGATTCCCGATATTTTATTGCTCTATGATTATACTCACTTTTAGTTATATGATACAAATAAGTGTATATCCTTTAATCTTTGGTATTAAGTTGAAGATAATGTGTCGATTATTCATTCATAGATATTAATCGACAAATGCAAATTTTCTTTGAAACCAATTTGGTTGTTTTCAACCACCAATAAAAAATGTTTAGTTCAATAAGTGGTGTTATTTGCAATAACACTAGTTAATGCACTAACTTTAAAATTCAATCATTGTGTTCTTCGTCTTGAACATTATTTATAACACAATTTCTAACAAAAAAAACTACTGTCACATAATGAAAGAGATTAAAGGTTGACAAGTTTGAAAGTTTGTATGGTCAGAAGTTTAAATACTCTCGCTATTAACAAATGCTTAAAAATATATTCTTGTATTTATATAATTTTAATAAAAGATTTGTTAATGAGAGAGGTTAGAGGATGAGAAGATCAAATATGTAGATTATAAACACCATTCTTCCCCCTATTAACAAATTGTCTCTAAATACATGCATTATTATCCCAAATCACATATATATATCTGTAATAGTGATTAAATTATTTTTAAAATTCTTAATAATATTTAGTAGTATAGATGTCTTAAATAAATCTATCTAAAATACGCCGAGAGATATCAATCATTTGATTTGTGGCAAATGGAATCATTCAGCTATGCGCGGGGGTGTGTCTTACCCTTGGCAACCTAGGGCGCACAAAAAGGAGGGCGCCACTTTTTTGAAAAAAAAAATCCATGTCGTCGACGGCGGCTACAGTCGTCTAGGTTAAAACTTAAAATTTTACAAAACAAATTTGATATTAAAACCACAGCGGCACAGTCAGAAGTCTAAAGTTTCAAGTTTTCAACTTTCTGTTTCACGAATGATCGAATCGATTCTCAAATTCACTGTTCCAGTTCACACTTCACTGTTCACGAATCACTTTAAAATAGAAATTCGTGATTACTCATTACTAATTAATCCGCGGGTGTGGCGGCGTGGTACAAACCCGGGAAGTGGAACCCCCTATTCATTTTTTTTTCTTCTACTTCTATGAATCTCCTGACAGATTGACAGTGTTGACTCACTGAGTGACAGTGACTCCTAAGGCTGCAGCCTATTGCGTTGCACCTGCTGCCTGCTGCCACCTGCCCAGTGCCCTATATCGAGTCATGACTCCCTGTCTAGCCGCACTCGGACTCCAGCGAATTACAACCTTACAGGCTATAGCCTAGGTGGCTAGGCCCTACATAATACATTGTGAATCATGATTGGAACAATGGAACTTGAAAATTCAGTTTTTCAGTCTTCTCAAGTTCTCATTTTGAGTCTAAGTTCTGAGTTCTCCCCTCTGTTGGTGGCCTTAGGCCCTGACCCCTCAAGGCTCAACTTTCAAAGTTAATAGTCAAAGTGATCAAACCACAGTCCCCTAACAGCTAAGTGATCAAACCCTAATAGTAACTGCTCTAGCATTTTGATTACATTTGATTTTGGCGTTGCATTAATTTTGTTTTCAATTGCATCAATTATATTATTACATTTTGATTTAAATTTTGTTTTCGATTGCACATATAGGTGGGTCGTTGGTCTAGGGTGGGAGGTGGGGCACACGCTCCGAGTACTACCTAGGGCACTCGGAAACCTTAATTCGGCCCTAGCTATGCGATTGTATTAGTCTCAAAAATATCTATTCGAGAAAAAAAAGATCTAAACATTACTACATGACCAAGATCATACTATTTTTTGATTGAATTCTCCAAAAAAATAGAAACAAAATTATTTAAGTGGTAGTCCAATAGAAGTCAAATTTATGAATGAATTGTCACATGGTGGTCAAATGAACATCAAATTTAATGTTGAGAATAAATTTGAAGGATGCACTCCATTACAACCTTACCTCCCATTATAATAACATCACTCTACCTAAATATACTCACATATTAAACAAGTCCCTTAATTACTACTAAAAACATATAAAAAAACGTAGTCATTATATTAATATCTATTTATAGCAATCTTTCTTAATTAACTTAAACACAATCTAATAATAGAATAAAATTTATTAGTCTAAATATAATTTGAAAAAAAAAGAAAGGAAGTTCGATTGAGAAAATAATGGTGAGATGAATGGTATTGCAGGTCGGCGCCTTCCACATTTCATGCGGTACTCGTGGAAGTGAGATGTATCACTATTTAATGCATTATTGTTTTTCCTAAGACAGATGCATAAAAGCTCTGTGTGATATTATGGTTTTCGTAACCTTACAAAATTAAATTTAAAATAGGTTGAAAAAATGCTATCTTTGAATGTTTGATGTGTGTAATTCTTCAGCCCCTTTGGATGCACCACTATTTTACAATTTTTTTAATTGAACCCTTCCTTCTTATTATGGTATCTCCGGGCTTTTACACTCACCAAAAATTGAATTATGTGAGTTCTTTGTGTAACTTTACCATTGGATTAATGGGTTCAATCTATTCTATAATTTACTTTTACATATCATAAAAATGTGGTTGGTAAAATTAAGTGGGAAGTTTTAAAAAAAATTCACTAAATATTTTTGTTTATAAAAAAGAAATGGGCTTATACAAAAAAAACGAAAAAAAAAAAAAGAAAATTAATTTTTATTATGTAAGTTTCTATGTAGTATGGTGTGTTGCAGAATTAGAATTTCAATTATGAGTGCCTATCATTTATATACATATATTGGGATTTATTAAATTTTTATAATTATTTTAATGTTTTTGTTAATATTATATAGTCAAAATAAAAATTAAAAAACAGTTTATAACAGTTAATTTACAGTCAATTTATAACCCTGATATGGTGTGATATTTTATTTGGAGTAGTTTGTAATATATATTTTAAATTATATAAGTTTATTTTATTGATAATTTTTTTTAATAAATTAAATTTTAAAAACAAAGATTTTAAATTTACTAAATTTTAATAAATATGATAGATGTAAGTGTGTTAAAAATGAGTATCTTTATCTTATTATTAGTATCGAAAATACATTAAAATTATGAATATTTTACACGGAAAATACATTAAAATTATGAATATTTTACACGGAAAATACATTAAAATTATGACTATTCATTAAAAAAAATTTATTTAAATAAGACAAAAAATGTATAATAAAAATTCCACCTAATACATAATTTAGATTAATTTTGGTTGTATTTAAATCAATATAACATATTATAAATACGAGAAGCAAATCTCTTTATAAATTAATTCTATATAATCATTGAGTTCTCCAGTTAGTTTATATATATAATTGAATTCATAAAAATTCATTACATATTTATACATAGTCACAAACTATATATACATAATAGGCTTACAATTTATAAAGGTAATAAAACAAGGGCCAATTTGATTTTGTCTCTGGGTTCGCTAAACCTGTGCTTGTCAATACCAATCAACCCTTAAACATTTGGTGGATACAATTTTGTCGGGATAGAAAATTGTAGTTACCTCCACCTGAATATGTTGAACTGAAAAGGAAATGCGAGGGAAACCTTTCCTTGAATGCCACCATCAGTACCTAAGCATATTCACCATCATCACTTTCTAAACAAAACATGGATACAATTTTGTTGGGATAGAAAATTGTAGCTACCTCCACCTGAATATGTTGAACTGAAAAGGAAATGCGAGGGAAACCTTTCCTTGAATGCCACCATCAGTACCTAAGCATATTCACCATCATCACTTTCTAAACAAAACATACATACCATATGAAAGTGATAATCAAATGAATTATTACTTGCCAATAGTTTTTCTTGGACTCATCAAGAAAAAGATTGCAAATTATGAAAATCTAATAGAAAATTCAGTATTAATTTTTTGAAAATTCAATAATTTATGAAAATACAAAGCTTAGAGCAGAGGTAAATCTGTTTCTAATATTTGAGAATCGAACACGAGACTTGAATAACTTAAATAGTCAGTCCCATCCACTCCACCCAACCTCAGGGTCCACATTGTGTTGTGGGAATAGAAAAACTTTTGGGAAAAACTGTGTACAGATAATGCTTACATGTAAATCTATGGTTTCAATAAATAATAACAATATAATGTCTGTATCTCTTAATTAAACCCTATGTTAATATGGTTTTAGGGAGTAGTGTTGCCGGGTTGAAGAAGTTCCTCAATCATCTCAGAAACAATGTCTTCCTCCCTCTCATCCTCCACTTTGGTTGCAGGAATTTTCACTTTCATTACCCACTTGGATGAATCTCCTTTTACTCCGTCCATTTTCTTTTGCCAAATCCCCAGCTGATTAGATTTCTCAGTATCCAATTTCAAACAGATCAAGGAAGAAGTAGAATCCCGGCCTGTGATCTTCTTGTGGGCAGTATATTGCAGAGCCATGGATGCCACATTGAATTTGTGGAGCTTATCAATAATTGTGTTAGACAAAATTCTTGTTCCCTCTGAATTCCAATTCGCCTTAGCCTTACCATTATGGGAAACAAGATTTCTTTTTGCATGATCACCATACATGATTGTAGCAGCCTCATCATATGCACGAGCTGCTTCCTCTGCAGTTTCGTATGTTCCAAGCCACACCCTCTTCTTTCTGTAACATTACAGAAACACAGAAAATTAATGAAATTATTCTAATAACAAAAGAATGAAAGATAAAGAAGCATCAATATATTAACCAAAAATCAATACAAGATGATTATAATAAAAAGTTGTTGCAAGGAATCAGGGTACACAAATCAACACAAGAAAGATTCATGGCATGAAATCAATACAAGATGGTTATAATAAAAAGGGGCAGCAACGAACCATGGCATGATATTCATGCCGATGGAAAAACAAAGCACAACACAAGTCAGTCAGACGATAAAACGAAAACATATGATTATAATAAAAAGTGACAGTTAAGATTCATGGCACGGAAATCAATACAAGATGGTTATAATAAAAAAGTGGCAGCAACGAATCATGGCAGGATATCCATGCTGACAGAAAAACACAGCTCAACACAAATCAATTCGACGATAAAACGAAAACATATGGACAATACAGAATTGGATGGCGAATCTCCGAAACCCAGGATCCCCAATGGCGTTGCCGCACACCGCGATATCTGTGTGTTTTCCCCATTGATGCTCTTCTCTGTAAATTGCAAGAAAAATACTTAACAACTTGAGAAAAATCCGGTCTCTGCACTCAGTGCAGTAAAGCCGACAGCTTAAAATGAGTTAACACTGTACCATGACAATCATTGATGAACCCATGAAACTCTTACATCTGTCCATGCATTTATATTTCCAGCTCTGTAAACATGTAGACGTACAGGAGATGGACGCAAAAGTAAATACATGTCAATTTTCATTTAAACAAATATTTAGTACGTTCCTGATATGGAGAATTACAGCCATGTGAAACGAGTACCCGAGGGCGGCAGATTTGACAGTGTTAAAGAGGAGCTTTTAATAGGTAGAGCCCCGCGAGATATAGTTGGCAGGCTCCCAATGTCGAGGAGACAACTCCCCGTTACCTAACAGAGATTACTCAAACTAGGTACCTTAATCCTCTTTGGCCTATGCCCACACTTAAAAATGTGAGGTCCATTTCAAATTAAAAGCTCAAGTTTCTCGCCTCATTTAGTGCTATTCAACTTTTTTTTTATTATGAAGTTGACAAATTGATGGCTTCCTTGCTGTTACAATATTAAGGATGCTCAACACCCTTCAATTGTTTTATAACATATTAATCCCACAATAAAGAATGAAAAACATTGGAAACATAAAAAGGGGAAACATGAGCTCAAGTTTCCCTTTTGTCATAATTGACAGTTATTTATGGAAGAGTTTGAAGGGTAGGTGTGATTGTGTTAGTGTTGATTGATTGTTAACAAAATATTTCTACTCAAAAATTGCTTAATGGTTAACTAGATAATAAATTTTATGTTCAAGTAATTTGTTAGGGAGTATAATTCAAGGAATATATGAAAGCTTACATACACTGGTTTGTTTAGTTATACGTTTAAGTTGATGTATCATGTGCTCATTTTTTTAACTCAATACAGTTTTTAAAATTTGTTTTATACAGTAAATAGAAAATGATTACAAGCAGAAGTGGATATTTATTATATACTTTACACTTTTGTGAACTTAGAATCTATTTAAATGATTCACAAAGAGGTCAAAATATATCCCAAGTTACATAATTGATGTACATGTAAATATGTTGTAGATGCATAATATCTACAATTTGTTCCTATTATATATGTTTGTAATCATTTGAACCTGTTTGATGTTATTATTATTTTTTTTGAATTCTAGTCCAGATTGGAATTCCATTTATTAAACCACACTAGAATGAGCTGTGCATGTATGTATATTGTATATATGCCTTGCACAATAGAATAAAATGTCAAATAGTTCAAAATATAAACATCTACTTGCTTTATATTGTAACAAAAAACAAGTCTATACTAACCAATGCAAACAAACGAAAGAAAATATAACATCAAATAGGAGGACAGGTATATTGATGTATTTGTTTATCATTGTAGAGTACATCTCTCTGTACATCATAAACATAAAAACAAAATAATTAAAAATCGAAGTGTTGTGAACAGTATTATGAAAGAGGAGAATGAAAACAACAAACTGAAATATCTATATTTTTTTTATGTGCACTGCAACACTGAGTTCAATTGGAAGATTTAAGAGTTGCAACATGTTTTTTTTGTTCTATAGTCTCTTTAGATTAGTTGTAGCAAATAAATGCATTAAGTGGTCAAAATATTCATGTTCATTTGTGATGAAAATTTGTTTTTTAGTGTATTAATAGTTCTCAAAAAAACAGTTTCAGTTGGTAGGAAGTGAGACTTCACTATGACCGATGGGAATGACAAAGTTACTTCATAGTCGAGGCTTCAAATTTTATTAACTTTATAGGTTGCAATGCGTCTTCCATAGCCTGAAAATACAAGTATAAAAAGTAGATGAAGACCAAAGCAGAATATTTTGGTAAACAATCAACTCACATCTATGTTGTAAACAAACTAAGAAATCGGACAACGTGTAAATGATAAATTAGTAAAACTCAATGGTTCAATTCATGCATTAAAAAATTGCTTTGATGGGCCAATACGAACTTGTGTGTACCATGTACCTATTAATTTCAATCAAGTGTCTATAAGAAAAATTATTTCTAAATAGCAAATCTTATAATGATTAAAAATATAGTAAAAATGTTACCTACAAAATAAGATTTTAACAATTTCACCAAATATTATTTCTCATTAGTTATATTATACAAACTGATTTAACCCTAAATAAATAAGAGGGTGTTGTTATTAATTATTATCTTAGAATTAAGAGTTAGAAATATGAAATATATTAATTTTTTTAATTCAATATTAATGTGTGTGATAGAATATACTTATTTTATCAATATGTAAGATAATTCAATTGAAACAATAGCTAAATGCGATAAGGTGTATGAAGGGAGGTGTACTTAACTAATTATATTTTCAAAAGGATGATCTTGTACTGACATAAGGATGAAGAAAATGGTAGTGATATGAAGATCTTTCATCTCTAAATTTTGGAAGTGCAAACTGAGTAGGTATGGAATCATCAGATGCATATACAACCGTTTGGTAGTTTCGTGCATGTTTGGAATTTCTATATGACTATGTTCTAGAGCATTGTAACTTTTTATGTCTAAGAAAACCTCTGAAATATGATTTTCCATGAAACCATGGGTGCCACACATGTACAAAACCCTATATATGATTTGAAATAGCTTCAAACCCTATCCGTTGGTAGGATACCTTGCAAAAATGTTGGTGGTTGAGTTGAAGTGCAATCTATACATTGGACCTAAGTTGAAAATACTCTGAACATGCCTCAAACCACATGTAGTTCTTCACATAACATGTAATATCTATATGGATGCAATTAGATTCTTCAATTTGATCACTTGATAATGTAAACAATGGCTTGGCATGTTTATCTTGACTTGATTTTGATGGTCTATAACTTCGGAAGCATTACTCTATAACATGGTTGAGTGTTCTTCCGATATATTTAGTGATTGCTCCTAGAGTGTGTTGCTTATTTTTTAGGAATTTAGGAGGGCTTATAGTGCTTTAGGAATTATATTTGCAATGGGTGCTCTTGAAAGTGCAAGGTGATGTCCAAGTAAGTAGATGGGTACATTTGAATTTCTTATATAAGGCTTCGTAGGTATAATTTCATATTAAGGATAACACATGAGGAAATTACTAATCCATAACAATATATGAAATTGAGATATTGATAGTTTGGTGGCTAGATATTATATTTCCAATTTTAGACCAAACCATAGGACAATTTGGTCCTTATTTGGTGGTCATATATGGAAAGAGAGTGAGGTGATGGAAAATTCTAGCCACAACACTTAGAGGTGATAAACTCTTGTGGGCTAATGCAAGCAATTTTGTGAGTGATAAGTCAATTTCATTGAGGAGACCAAGTCATGTATGGTAATAATGCTAGGAAATTAAACTTGGAATGTGTGCACAAGCCATAAATCAAATTTTGGCATTGCCAAGTGATAAATCACCAAATTTAGGTGTCTACATTTTTCTTCCTTTAAGTATGAAATGAAATTGCATGTTTAAAGAAAAATTTACCTAAGTTCCTAAACAAACTTTTTCTTCACTCTAGGTACTTGATTCACATAAGTGTTGGCACGATCTCCAAAGTGAAACCTAGAATGTAGAACGTAGTTAGTGTCCATATAAAAAAATTCATATGACTAAATCATCCATCCTGGATAGAAACATCTACTATTATCATCCCTTATTGAATGATTTTATACATGTGTAAGTTTTTACACTATTGTATATTTGTTCCTATCCATGTGTAGTTGTATTATGTTTCATTTTGTTCTAAGATCTATATTATGTTTGATTCCTGAAATGCATAAATTTCCATGTGAAAACCCGAATGAATTCCCCCTCTTTTGAGGTGAGTGAGACATTGAAATAGATCATTCATCTTAAAATTATTTTTTTGTTTCTGTTTCAAATGTAGAATATATTTAGCTTTGGATCACATTGAGAGATATTGCAAAAAAATAAATTATGTTGAATTAGAGCCTTGGTTGTAGTTCCGTTTGTTAGACGTCTCTAGAAATGTATGTATTATTTAAGGCTATGCTCAATGGAGTAGAATATCGAATAATTCAAAATATAAATATGTATTTTATTTGATTGTAAAGTGATATCTATTGTAACTAATGAGAATTAATTTTATAATAAGCAATGTAAACAACAAAAAGATGATATAATATTGAAAAGGAGGACTAAAATCTTTTTTTTATTTGTATATGATTGTGAGGTATCCATTTACACATCATAAACATACAAACAAATTCATTAAAAATGGAAATGTTATGAATAGTATTCTAAAAGAGGGGAATGAAAATTTAAAAAATGAAATGTCAAATTTTATTTCTATGTGCATTTTAACACTAAGAGAGACTAAAAGATTTAACGGAGCTACAACATTTTTTTTATTGTATAGTCTAGATTTAGATCATTTGTAGAAAACAAGTGCATTAAGTGGTCAAAATATTGTTGTTTTGTTTTGTTATAATTTTTCTTTTGTAGTGCATCGATAGTTCCTAATCATGTTGTGTTGAATCCACACTACGTATGTTTCATAATGATTAGCAAAAGTGTGCTTGAGTTGGAGAGTCACCTTGTCGACAAAAAATAGTTTATGATGTTATTGTAGTAAATTATGGACATTAACCAAAACACATAAATCAATTGGTAGTACGTAAAAATTTACTATGTCCGATGGCATTGATAGATTTTGTGCTTCAGATATAAATTATTTCTGTAATTTGCAATGAATTTTCCAAATTCTACAAATACAAGTATAAACATAAATATCCAAGAGAGGTAAATTAAAAAAACTTAATGGTAAATCAAGAAGAACATGAAGACCAAATATCTATGTTTTAAACACACTAAGAAATCAGCTAATATGTACATGATAAATTAAAAAACTTAATGGTTCAATTTATGCATTTTGCTTTCACCCTAGTTATATTTTAGAATGTTATTATACAACAATTAAAAAAGATGTATGGGGTTTGCAATAGGTAAATTCTAATAAATTAATCATACACATTAGAATGATTGATAAATGATAAGTACTTGCTTAAATACACTAGAAGTTAGATAGAATCAGCTATTTAAGGTAGGATAAAGAGTATCTAAATGGGAAAGATAGTGTAATAGGATTATCTAGAATTATAAATTCTTAAATGAAATTTCTATAACTACAAACCCAACAGGGGTGGGATCGTACAACTTTTGTATCGTCCTGACATAATCTATACAATCATAACCTGAAACTATATGGTCTTAGAACTTTAGCATTATAGATATATAGCTTCTTGCGCTATTCACTTATCTAGAATTAACCTCTTTTGTATGCATCTCTTACTTGAAAAGCTTCAAGATGACCTGTAATGACCTCTAGTAAAGTAGAAACCCAAGCAACCTAAAAAAACCTTCATTAGAGCATTATTAAACCAAAAGAAGAAAACATGTGTGTATGGTGAGGCTGGAATAACCTTGATGATCAGACTCCCAAATGTTGAACCAATCCAAGTGTTATGTCACATGCCCTTATTGAATCTTTAAGCCTTATGTAGTTCTCCTTTGTGTCTGTATAAGTGTGAATAGTTAACCAACCCCATAAGGGTGCCCTTGTGTCTCTTGACACCAAGATAAAGGGATAACTATGTAGTATATAATGTACCTAGCATGGTGGTAGTGATATATGGTGTGACTCAGCTATGTGACCTAACAATTTATTAATTGAAACCCTTATGCAATTCTTTGAGTGACTTTGCTCTTACTAAAACATGAATATATGATAATTGATTGCTTGGAAATGGAGTAAGATAGACTTTTTTACATGGTTGAGTTCTTCAAGCTTGTAGTAGATATTTCTCTAGAGGATTTTCAACAAATTTGGGAAGATTTAGGAACCATTTGAGTTATTTTGGAAATATATTAAAGCAATAATATCCTATGAAAGTGCCATACGAGTTATAAAGTGATGTTAACTTACTTTTATATCCTTGCACATGTGAAATATTCTAATAAGGATGACCCTATGAAGATGAAACAACAAAAATAATGATTTAGAATTGAAATTAGAGTCAACAAATGTGAAGGTGTGAGACTATATAAGTTGGAAAAGATAAAACCTCACATTCTAACCTTTTCTAAAAATTTTCACACCGAAAAGATTAAAAAAATGAAAATTTGTGTCTTTAAGAACAAAATTGTAAACTAATTAATTAAATAATGTTATCATAATCAACAAAAAATAAAAGTGTAACGATAAGAAAGTTGTAGAAGAGGTAGAGAGATTAGGAGGTTGGATTCTGAATGTGAAAATTTATCTTAGCAAGGGAAGATTGGTCAAACTTAGTATTTCACAAGGACAAGTTACTAAATGTGGTGTCTACACAACCCTTTTAAGTGTGTAATCACAAATTACATGCTTAAAGGAAAAACATACCTTAGTGTGTACATAAACCTTATATTGATCAAAAGTGTTTTTTGTTGTGTTTGTTTTCGTATGTTCCATGATGAAACCTACAACATAGAGTGTAGTCAATTATAAGAAAACACATGAGATACAATTGACCCATAAGATCAATCTAGAAGATAGAACCCATAACAATAAACCTGTAAAAATATTTTAGAGGATAAATAACATAATATTATTTGTTCAACACTCCAAAGTAATAGTTGATGCCCCCTAACTCTCTCTCTCCCTCTTATTCAATACTATAAATAGGGAGAATATATAGCATAAATAATTTGTTGTGTGTGAACAAACTATTTTTCATATTGTGCTAATAGTGAAAACTAAATATATTCAGTTTTCAAATATCACGTGAAAAATATTATTGAGAGATCTCAACAATAAAAGAAATAAACTACCCTAGGTAAAGGTAATTAACCCTAGGTAAAAAATAATTTACCCTTGGTCAGATAAATTAACACTAGCTAATCTTAAACACACATTATTCCAACACCCTCCTATAGGTAAAACATAGGGAGTATGATAAAAATAAAAAATTTGGGTCTTGATTACTACGCCTGATAAGATACCCATGTACAAACCATTTAAAAACTTGAAAAATAAATGAAGGTAGGACTTAATGTGAATTCCCCCAAAGTATAAATTCCTTCACCCTAAGAATATCTCATAACTAAAGATAACAAGGAGAAACCAAAGGCTTAGTGAAGATGTCAACAATGTGCTCAGTTGTAGGCACAAACTTCATCTTGAATAAGCTAGTGAATGAAGTGCATGTGAATCTTAATGTGTTTGGTATATTGATGTTAAACATGATTGCATGATATAGTTATCAAACATTGTTTTTCACATCAAAGAATAGTAGGACCCTATTGGGTAAAGCCAAACTCTTTAAGAAATTGTTGACACCAAAGTAAATGTTGAATGGATTTGATGGAATCTCAATACTCTACCTTATTGGAGGATAATGCAATAGTTGTATGATTTTTGCATGCCCAAGTAACTAGACCAGAACCAAGTGTGAATAAAAATCCACAAGTGGATTTACGAGATCACCAGCCATATAGAGACATTATATTCAAAAATATCTTTTAAAATTTGTGGTGTGTATTATCAATAGAAAGTATGTTGCTGCTCCTCAATTTTACTTTCTCAACTCACTTCAACTATACTTGTTCACACTTCACCCCTCTTGTTGTCTTCAAACATCCACACTTCTCTTCCTTCATTTTTTCCATTTGTTGCTTTCTCTTACTTCTTATTCAAAAATTTGGCATTCCAATCCACTTAAGTTTTCTCTTCCTTCCTCTTTATAAATATTCTTGATATGTCTTCATTACTCGCTCCTCTCTTCTCCTCTATTCACTCACTTTATTCCTTAGTAATTTATCACCTTAATACATTGAGCACATAATTGAATTTGCAATTAAATACATTTATACATCATGTTCATCTCTCAAAAGGATGTGGCTACTTCCCAAGGGTTGACCAAAATAAAATTCTTTTGGATACTTAGCTTGAGTTGGAATTTTTAGATTGATATTTGAGTTTCTAAATTTTTCTTGACAGCCGCGGGCATACTCTATTTTCACCTTGTTTCACGTCTTTCCTTGACCTCTACGGACTTATTGTGTCCTTTTCTTTGTTTCGTGGATTCCCTTGACCTTCACGGTATGTTTTTGTTTTGGAGCTTTTCTAGACATCTGCAACCCCTTTTTGTCTTTTATGTTGTTCCACAATATTCCTGGACCTCCACGGCCCATCTTTGACCTCCGTGGTCTATTTGTGACAAAATCATTTGTTATAATCAACATTTTTAAACTTATTACCACCCACAAATCACTTGGACTTTGTTATGTGTCCTATTCACCTCAAAAGGTTTCCGAGACACTAAAAAATTGTCCCCTTTTGTTTCTCAGATTTGAAAACCCAAGTAACATTACTAAGTGACTTCCTTTGTTGCACGTATTTTGAAAAAATACATGATACACGATAAGAAATAGTAAAATACTATAAAACTAATTCCTTTAATCTGCGACCAAAAAAATTCAATTGATCATAACATTTTCCTAACTCCCTCACAATGAATATTTCCATCATAAGTTTCATGATAAATTTTCATCCAAGTGAACTAATTTACTTCATCATTCCTTTGACATCAATGACAATATTTACAACAATCTCCCCCCTTTTCATTGATGACAACTTATATAGGAATCATAAGTACATAATGTAATTTATACCAATTAGCTGAATAAATAACAAGAACACAAGGCTCCCCTTGTTATAGTTCTCCCCTTTCTATAACTACTATCACCCTTTGACATCAATGGTAAATAAATAACTATGAAAACTTGCCCCCTTGGAGTATGCATCAACTGATGTCTTTCTAAATTATCTTCACCATGGAGCTAAAATGATAATGAAGTGATTAGCCCCCCCTAGTTTATGCTTATCTTTAGTGTCTGGATGATAAAGATATCACATCCAAATTTTATCTGAGATATTTAAATGTTTCTTTTTGAAGATGATTACTGAAAATATTAGCAATTTATTCTTTTGTGGGAATATATTCCAACTTAACATGTTATTCTATAACTTGTTCTCTAAAAATAAGATACTTTATGAGAATATGTTTTGTTCTAGAGTGCATAACCAAATTCTTTGATATATTTATTACACTAATGTTATCAAAAAGTATGGAAATTGGAGAATCAAACTCTACCTTGATGTATTTCAATGTTTACATCATCCATAAAACTTGTGTGCAACATGGCACTACTATAATGTATTATGCGCTAGCTGTAGATAAATAAATAGAAGCTTGCTTCTTGCTTAATTAGGATACCAATATATTTCCCAAAAATAATTCTCCTCCACTTGTCATCAACACAACTAGACCAATTTGCATCTGTATAAGCTTTTGGAGTGAAATCTTCATCCCTAGGATACCACAAATCATAATCCAATATACCTTTTAGATATTTGAATATTATTTTGATAGCTTGCACATGAATTTATTTTGGAGAAGATTGAAAATGTGCTACCATACCTACTTATTGCATCACATCTAGTCTTGATGTCGTCACATATACTAAACTTCCAATCATTTATCTATAAAGAGTCTGATTTGCTTTAGGTGACTCATCATCCTTTGTTAACTTATAGTTTATGACCATTGGTGTACTAACTGGTTTGCATTCTTCCATTCTAAACTTCTTCAATATTTCCTTAATATAATTAATTTATGAAATAAATATGCCCATGTCTGTTTGAGAAATTTATAAACCAAGAAAGAATGATAACTCATTAAGTATCGACATTTCAAACTCTCTTTGCATTTCAAAAACAAATTCTTGATATATCTTGTTAGTGATTCCTCAAAAAATAATATCATCAACATAAATAACAATAATCAACTGATTTTCACTTTCAGTTTTGATGTAAATATTTTCTATCAACAATTCCATTATTAAATCCTTGCTATTGTAGATACTTGTCTAACTTTGAATGCAAGGCTCTGGGGGCTTGTTCCAATCCATAAAGATATTTCTTGACCTTGCATACATAATCCTTATCATATGATAAGAGGAATACTTCTAGTTGTTTAATGTAAAAATTTTCTTCTAATTTTACATTGAGAAAATCTGATTTAATATCCAGTTGATAGACTTTAAAGTTCTTATAACAAGAAAATGCCAAGAACATTCTTACAACTTCTAATATTGCAAAAAGAGAAATTTTTTCTTCAAAATAAATTCCTTCATTTTTTTCATACCCCTTACAAACTAATATTTCTTTATTTATCACAACTTTATCATCTTCATTCATTTTGTACCTAAAACCCCACTTGGTGCCAATCACATTTTTTCCTTTAATTCTTGTGACAAGTTCCTAAGTTTCATTATTTTTAATCTGATCTAGCTATTCTTCCATAGTTCCAATCCAATTCTTGTATTTACTTATTTCAAAAAATATTTTAGGTTCTATCTTGGATCTATTAATGATAGGTTTTTATGTTCAGATACATTTTCCGATCTTCTTCTATTATGTACTCTAAGTTTTTAGTTGCCTATAATCTATTTTTCTAAATGGTTATTTTGGACTGATCTGGATGGTGTTTTTGTATCCTTTCTTTCATATTATTCCTTTTCATCCAGGTCTTCTCCATCTTCGTTGCTTGCTTCCTCTTAATAATCAATTTATTGTGTCTTGTTATTTTTATATTTGACATCATCCACTTTTACATTTGCACCATCAACAATCTTGTGGGTTCTCATATTGTAGCCTTGATTTTTGAAGAGTAAACAATAAAATTACCTTCATCAAATCTAGAATCAAACTTACCCAAGTCTTCATCATCCTTTTCATATAGCATGTGTTTCTAAACACTTCAAAATATTTAACTATTGTTGGTCAATGCTTCCATAATTCATAAGGTTTCTTTCTATTGTTTACTCTAATTTCCCCTCTATTCAAAATGTAAACTCTTGTGTTGACGTCTTCTATCTAAAAAATATCAGACACCTTAGAATCCTTTAGCATTGTTTCTTTCCATCTCTTTTACTATTCTATTATTTCTCTCTGCAACATCATTTTGCCAAGGAGTCCTTGAAGCTGAGTAATGTCTTCTTATTCCATGATTCTTATAAAATTATTAAAACTCATTTGAGGCAAATTATCCTCCATATTCAGATCTTAGGAATTTTATTTTCTAACTATTTTCATTTTCAACTAATTATTTTTAACACCTTTAATTTCTCAAATGCTTCAGATTTCTCTTTTAGAAAAGTCACCCAAGTCATTATAGAATAATTATTAATAAACAACATGAAAAAAATCTCGCCTTGCATGCTTTGATTCCTTATAGGCCCACACAAATCAGTATGAACAAGTTCCAATAACCTTGTAGCTAAGTAATCTCTTCTTTTAAATACAACTTTTGTCTGCTTCCCATGCTGACATTGCTTACAAAGTGGTTTGTTGGTTTAGTGATCTTTGGCATGTCTTTAACAACTACTTGGAGCTAATTTTTACTAAGTTATTGAAAGTAATAAGGTTCATTCTTCTATGACATAACCTTGTCTCATCTATTTGCCCCATGTAGCATTTTTCTCCTTTAATATTACTGAGAATGTAAAGATTATTAGCTATGCTATAGAAATCAACAACTACCTTTCTTGTTTTTTCCTTTCTGATCTCACATCCTTCAGCATGAAATGTGAAAAAAATACCCTTGATCACTCATTTGGCTCATCACTCAAAATATTATGCTTCATACTTTCAACATACAAGACATTTTCAATTTTTGATTTGCCATTGTTAAGGATAATAGGTCCTTTACCTGATATCCTTGCTGTAGCCTTCTCCAAAATTCACAATACCTCCATTTACTTATTTCAAGGTAAGAAACCTACTTTTTAATCCATTCATGTGACTTTGAGAAATAACTATGAATATACCATTGGTTTCCTTCATTTTTTGCATGAAACAATGTTTGAACAGGCATGGATTTTTATTTATTATTTTCTTGCTCCTACTTCTTTTTCCAAAAAAAATCTATTTCATCCTTCTAATTTTCCATGATTTCCTTAATATTATTCTTCTTGGAGGATTCCACAAAATCATTTGTATAAAAATGTGCTATATTCCCATAGTTGTGGCATTTAGAACATTCAACATTAAAATCCATTAAAAGAGAAAATGAGTTGTAGTTTTTGTTTGAGGATACATAATAACTTACATTTGAAATCTTATTCCTACTAAAACTTCCATGAGTTATACACTCTACCACTCTGTGGCCAAACTAATTAGATTAAAAATAATAACCATAAAATTTGTTTTGAAACCTAGTCATTTAATGTTGCCTTGGGGAAAGGTGATTTTGTGTTTGTCTGAGCTTTCTTTAGGAGGAATGATGGTATTTTCAAGAACATTATACTCTTTCTTCTTACTACTAGATCAATATTTTGTAAGAGTGTCTACATAGCTTCTTGGCTTGTCGGTGTTTGATGCCTTTGGGTGCTTTTTAACGTCAAATTTTGTAGGCTTATGATATTTTTCATAACCTAGAACAATTTTGTTGAATGATGACCTCTGAAAACTAAGAATATCATCCAACATCTCATTGCTCTTCTAAATCTTCAAGTTACATTTTAGTTGGGAAGATGTTTTCTCCAACTCTTCTCTTAAGGAAACAATCTTTGATTCAATCTTCCCAAAATATTCTTCTTTTTCTTTCAGGTGGATTTTCATATCCTCATTCATATTTTTCATCTCTTCAAGTTGAATCTTCAAGCCAATGATGATATTTTCAAAATCTTCAAGATATTGTGACATTTTAGATTTTGAGACATCATAATCTTCTTCAAATATCTGATAATGTTATTTTTGTTTTAGATTCTTCTTCTTGAGTATCTTGATATCATCTAGGGAAAAAATAAGCTCTTCTTCAATATTCACTTCACCTTTAACTTCAACATCTTATTCATCTTCTAAAACCATTTCACCTTTACTTTCTTTTATCTCTATTTCCATGAACAATGATTCTTATTTATCACTAGCAAAGTTACTTTCATTAATTTCTTTAGATATACTACTTTCCTCCTTAGTATAGAGGTTTTTCTTATGCTTGTAAAATTTCTTTCCTTCTCATGTTTTCTCTACTTATAGTTCTTCTTATTTTGATAAAATTTGTTATCTTTCTTTATGTTGTAAATATTCATTATCACTATTCTCATTTTCTGTATATGAACATTTAGAAACATAATTCCCTACTTAACCACAATTAAAATATTTTGAAGGGTAACTTACCATTGTATTTTCTAGATCCTTTCATCATATTTCTAATAAAATCATTTTCTTCCTTATCTAACTCATTGTTGGAGTATTCGTGTGGTTTAAGATTTTATTTGTTCACCTTCTTGAAACTTTGAAGGCTGCTTCACACTTAGATGATTTATCTTTTTCAGTTCTCATCTCATATGTTGTGAGAATCCTAGGTAAGTGCATGGAAATGGGGGGCCAAAAGGGGGTCTTAAGTGGACACTTTTTTCTGAAAAATAAAAAATCTTCAACTTGTACGAGTTAGTTGAGATAGTTACACTCAAAATTTGAAAATGTTAAAAAAACATGAATTGTAGCATTTTGAGTCTAGTTTCTCTACTTCTATTATTTTTTGAAAATGGTTAAGTGTAAGTGGGTGAAAGATCTAAAATGCCAATAGGTTCTCCTATTTTTGTAAAAAAAAACATAGTAGACAGTTAGTTGTGCCCCCCCATTTTTTAGCACTATTTAGTATTTTTTAAAACCCTTTGGTAGAAAGATAGATAGGAGCATCTAGTTTGGGATATATTTTTTAAAAGATTTTTATAGTGAGTATATTTTTTTATGATTTTCAAGTACAAATATTTAAATTTTTAAAACATAATGGATAGCCAACCGTGCCCCCTAACTACCTCAAAAATATCAAAAATTACTTTTTAAAATATGTATAGAATTATTCCTAGTTTGGGATTGTATAATCTTTATTCAATTTCGATGAGTTGAACACAAGATACACGATGAAAGATAGACATGTATAAATTCAAAAAAATTAGCTATAAAAAAAGGCATAGTTAGAAAATAGTTAGTATGGAAACCTTATACTAGTAAAAAATTTTCAAAAATCATATATTTAGAAAGAAGAAAGTTTATTCGACCTCGTAGTCATATTTTAAATAAATTTTTTGATCGTTTTGTTGGATTTATTAGGGAGGATGGCACATTTCACCATTTTCTTAAAAAATACGTTGTTTTATATGTTTTAGTAGGTCCATGCCTTAATCTTGGGGATCCAAACCGGATCCAAGCCAAAAGGTTTTCCTTGGAAAAAGGAAAAACAAAACATGTATGCATTATAATGCGTACATGTTTCCTTTTTTATATATTCCCTACCCTCTAACATCCTTTTCCAACTCTTTCACATGATTTCTATCCCCACTCTATCGTCTCTGCACATTCCTGTATGAATTTTGAGTAGTTGAGGTTGTCCCCTACCCCACTATCTATATTTTTCTAATCATGGAGGCAAAAAATGATGTAAGGACATGAAGAAGGTCAAGAAAAAAACACTAGAGCAATTGGAAGAGATTAGAATAAATAAAGTGAAGCGGATACAAAAACTTTGTGGAGGGTAAGGTATATATACTATATCAAATGTACTTGATGTTTTAGAAAATGAGGATGAATTACATAATGAAAATGAGGAGAATAATTTTTTTGTAATGAATATTGATAATGAAATGAACAATAATGTTGTTATGGATAAAGAAATTGGTATGAATCCAATTGTTGAACCTTTAACTGAGAATCCAGATGTTAATCCTGAAATTTGCATGCAAACACTAAATAAAGAAAGTAACCTTATTAATGAATCTTTACCTCTAAGAAAAACTCCTTCCATTTTTCATAGAAAACCCATTCACTTAATTGAAATTGATGAAAACATTATAAAGCTAATGCTTAAATTTTTTTTGAAATAAATGTGAGAAGAAAACCTATGGGAATTTGGGATAATTACTTTGAGAAATTAAATGATACATAAAGATGTCAATTATTTATTGTGTTGATGAAATTACTTAAGATGAGACCTACAATGAAGATCTTAGGGTTAAGAACATCTAATGTTGATCGAAATGCAACAATTGTTTAAAATATACATAAAACATACCATATTGTAGGTGTCAAAAAATGCACCAAAGATAGTAATGCTACATGACATGCACTTACTAATTGTATAGTAAGTGATAAAATAATTAATAAACGCTTAATTAGAAAAATAAGTAGAGATTTTAATCTAAACAGAAAAACACTAATGAAAGAAATAGGGAGACATAAAAGTATTGAGTCAGTCAATAATGTTGAGTATTGGGCATTATCTAGTAGACTCCCATGGAAAGAAAATGATACATTTGATATTCTAAAAAATTATTTGTAATTTTTTTAAATGAGAACACAAGGGTGTCACCAAATTCAAGAGATATAGTAAAAAGAAGAATAGGTTCTCGTAATCATGAAGCACATGTAAAACATTTCTTGGATATGACTCAAACACAATTTTTATCTAAGTTTAAGAATGAAAATCTAGAAATTAACATTATCCAATTTTTTTGGAAATGAACAAACCTGTTTAGGTGAAAATCAGTCACTCACGTACCATTTGTTGTTGTAAGCATCTTGTTGAATTTTCAATGCATTATGAAGTTTTTTTTTAGTGCATTGTGTTTTTCATACTAAAATCATGTTGCAGGAGTGTGGATTAAATGTCCCACCAAAATATGCAAGGGAATTTATTCCTACAATTTTTTTTGAAATATCAATTAGACAATTTATTTATAACAAAACATGTTTCTATCGAATGTGCAACATATGTGGTGACTTGAAAAAATTAAAAATTTGTATCCATGAGGTGAGTACAGATTCAATAGGAAAATAATTAGTTGGTTTCAACAAATATAAATTTGTGGCATATCAATTAAAAGATGGAAAAGAATATAAGAGGTGTGAGCTTGATACAAAACAATTACCTGTATCAAAATATATGGTAAAAAAAAGAATTTGTTTGTGAGTATGTAAGGCACACACATATCTATCTTGATGGTTGGATGAATAATTCAAGTTAAGAAAAGACACATTCCCACTTGGTACTATTGTTTCAGTAGTTTACTTCAGAGAGAATTACTCATTGCAGCCAAAAATGGAGGTTTAGTCACAATACTATAACTCACTACAAATTACTATTTTCGTGCATTTAACATTCATGCACTCTCTAGAAACTAGTAAGAAAATCAAAAATTATTAAGAGAGTATAATTTCTATATCATTGATGATAAGATACATTCTACAGAATATGTGTAAGGGTATTTCTAGTTATTTTATGCGAACTTGGCTGAGAGGAACATTTTTTTCAATCAACATTACATTTGGTTGGACAACTACACATCATAATTCAATAATGCATGGATGTTTTATTGGCTAAGTAGGATGCACATAATAATAGGTGTACAACATATCTAGGGTATTTACTAAGGTAAGACATGGGAAAGGAAACATGATGTTGTAGGAGCATGTGTGAAAATATCCCTTACAAGAGAAGAATTAAAGTTCAAATATGGTGCTAAATTTATAGGTGTAGAAAGTAATTGTTGATTGGTGTAACAAGAACATGGGCCATGAATCTCAAGAGTGTTTAACGATTCATATATATATATATATATATATATATATATATATATATATATATATATATATATATATATTTGATAGAAGAATAACATTTCACAAGTTATGAAGATTGTATGGATAGTTATATGATCAAGTGATATGCACTCATTACATGTACTTCAAATGCAAATTCTTAGCACTATTCATATTAGGTGTATGTCATGTTTTTGTATATCGTGCATTGATTTTGTGTGGAATGAATGTGAGTCACAATAGTGGGTTGATTAATGTACTTGTAGACCTCTAATTCCACTTGACACATATCAAGTTCCACGAGCATTACAACTTACAGTGTCTTCAGATCATATGAAAACTTCACCCTGACTTTGACCAAGTCTCTGATTTAGTGCAACAAGGTACATACATGTCAGTTTATAAATTTATAAATTATTAAATGATAATCATCTTAATGGATTTTAAATTTGACTTGAGTTTTACTTTGTGATGCAGGGAATGTTTTTACAGTTATTACAACATAATTTAACAAAGAGGAAATAAATTGATTCTTGTCTCATTGTGTAGAGCGAAAACAAAAATTGAATTCCACATTCATTGATGGTGAAAACCTTGAGTATCCCACTAGGTAATTGGTAGTCATTAGAACTTCACTTTGATGATATCTTATCGAAAAATCAAATACTTGGTTTTTTGAAGACTATGAAATACATAGAAAGATAATTCACTGTTCACATTTGGTTCTTGCAACCAATATTCAGTTGATCAAATATCGAGGTAGGATATCAAATAAGAATCCATGGAAGGTTTGTTAATCAAATCATGAAGCATTCTTTCTACTATCAAGAGTAGAGTTGATCCTTACGATTCATTAGATTGAATTTCCAAAGGTATGTTCACTTAAGATTCGATATACATCTATAGGAATTTAATTTGAATATTTAATTTAATTTTTTTAAATTTTTTTGTAGGTTTTAAAATTCTATTTAATTGCTTACTAACATGTTTACATAGCTTAGTGGTGCCAAAAAATCTTCCACCTTCACGTGGTTGGCACTGTTTGTAGAGAATTTATTATTCTCAAAGCTAAGAGAAGATAAGGGAAATTAAATATTAGAAATGAAAAACAAGGAGAAATTATCATTTCACCACCTATATTGTATGAAAAATCTCTTCTTACAATTCTCATTTCACCGCCTATATTGTATGAAAAATCTCTTCTTGACATGTTTCCTAGTACTTGTTTCATATTGAAGCATTTTAGGCACCAAAATGAAACCTCACCCACCATTTACTAGGCCACCTTGATGCATGTGTATAGTCAATTCGGTGCCATGATATTTCATTTGCAAAATATTACATTGAAAAGCCTAGAAGGAGGGGTGTGGGTGGCTTTACAGGGTCGACGGTGACCTAGGTGATTCACTGCCAAATGCGGGGAACCGTCCATTTGGGCGGTGGGAGGATGACTAACTCCATGAATCAAGCCTATTAGAAGCGGGATTAGGGTTTTAGGAGGCTTAAGTGGGTTAGGGTTGCATAGGGGGATGAAATGGGTATGTGAGGGATGAAATGGAGTTAATAAAGGCTAAGGGGAGCCTAAGGATGAGCAACTAGGTAGGTTAGGGATGATAAACAACCTAAAGAGGAGAATTAGAGGTTGATTAGGGGTGATTAGGACTAGTTAGATAATGAGATGAGGATCAAGGAATAATTGATGAGGATTAGAAATAATTTAAGATGAATGGGATAATATATGGGAAGGATGGGAATATTAATAAAATATGAATTAAAATGAAGGGTCTAGATAAGTGACCATGATGAAAAGAAGTGAACGCGGGGCGAAAAGGGTAGTGATACCAAATTTTGGTGTCTACATTTTCCCCTTTTTTTCTAGTGGTTTAGATAAGAAAACTGCGAGAAAACAAACAATGAGAGAGGGGAGATTAGATGATGAATGATAGAGGATTGATGATGTTCTCCCCCTCAAACTAGGGATCGATGACATGAAGGAAAATCGATCACAAGTTTGAAAGAGATAGATGAAGGGAGGGTGGGAAAAGAAGGATGGGTAAATGATTACAAGGCAAGATGTCCTAAGAAAGAAGGATTCAAGAAAAAAAATTAAAACATGGCGGTGATATTAGGAGTCACTTTAGTAAGAAACAAAGGGCATGGTCTTTAGTGAGATGAGGACAATGTCCTACAGGCTTGTGAGTCTGTGAAAATCACTGCAAAATGGAGGGAATATAATTAGAAACCACTCAAATGGATGTGATCCGTGGAGACCAACGGGTCATAGGAACACATCAAAATTATACGCAACCAAATGTGAGAGTAATTTGAATCCTTTGTACATGAGGAATCAGGAAAAGGTATACATCCGCAAGGGACAAGGATGAGGATGGAAATAAAGTTTCCCCAACAAATGGCATGAAAATGACCAACTAATGAAATATAAAAATATGTGATATGGTTCCCTAAGAGGGATCACAAATATGGCTACAAAAGTGGACTTGAGATGGTTCCCTAAGAAAGGACACAACAATGGCCGAATGGTGAAATAAGAAATGACAACGAGAAAAGATAGACATTGTAGGGAAAATTGTGTTATGGGTGACACCCCAAAAAGAAAAATGGAAGGAAAGATGGTATAATGATGTGGAGGATAAAAAATGAAGAATGATGAAGAATAGAAGCATGGGTCGATGGCAACCAGGGAAGGTCGACGGTGACTGTATGGATGAAAACCAACACAGGACCTTCAATATACATGGGAAGCTAATGTGGAAATATGGATGGCTTAACTATAGGAGAATCTGTGGCTAAGACTTGGTAGCAGGACTTCCTAGTAGCTGAGTTGGCAAAGGGAAAAATTAATTACTATGAGCGGGTAGCGCAAATTCCCTATGACTTGATCTACTTGATTAAATCTCAATATTAAACAAGTTTTAAGTGTCCAAATTAACTAAGATGAAGTTAACAATCTATTTTAATATTCAAAAGGGAAACTAATCTAAACAAATCAACAAAACTAAAACATTACAATCACATATAACAATTGCTTTTACTCTAAAGAAATAAATCCCAAACAAGCAAAATAGATGGATGTGGCTATTCACCTGTGCAGCTATGTATTAAGTCTAAACTAATTTAGAATAATTTTTTTTCCAATTTCCTATAGATATTCTTCCCCTCAAATCCACAGGGATAGGGAGAAGAAAATCAGTCACCAGGAGTTGTTATGAAAGATGTAACCCTCTTGGAAATTACTTTAACTATTTGCAAATGAAAGAGCATTGATTTCTACTATATTTGATATGATGTAACAATAATAAATTACATAAATGAAGGAAATCAAACAACAACTCCAACTTGGAATTCACATAACAAAGGTAAATCCAATTGTGTGATAATTTTTCCCCTCAGTTTATCTTTTCAGTTCCTTATGTCCACGTGAGTCCAGAGGTTGGGAATGTAGTGATAGAAATAGAAGGAAAACGCTGGAGTAATGGGCAACTTGAATTGACAAATTGGAGTAATGTAAGTGGAAGAAATATAGCATAATAGAACTGATATTGGCTATATAATTTCCAGCAAGAAAGAAAGTAGCATAAATATTGCAAGGAAGGAAAAAATAATTCTCTGGCCATTTGCTTGAAAATAAGCAATCAATTTATAGAAAGTCAGCTATAGAGAGCACAAGCACACTTGGCAGCAATGAGATGTCAAATCATCACATGAAGAGGTATTTAACTATGTAATCAACAATCACAAGTGAAAGAGGGGTTCAACATGAACAAATCAAGCCTAAATTTAGGAAATTTGGCTAAGAAACACATCTAAAAAATTGAACTAGAGTTGAGTTACATGTGTACAAAAAACGAATGAACTTTCTAGAAAATATGCACAAGACCACTGCCCTACACAAAGCGGTGATTACAAGACCACCACCCTGCTCAGGGCGGCAGTTACAAAACCACCACCTAGGCAGGGCAGTGATTTTGACACTAAAGGTCAAAACTAGCCTAAAACGAAGCGAGAAGCTAGGAAAAAACATGTAGAGGCTAAGTAGGGCTATCTAGGATACAAAAATATACTGCAAGTAGGTTTAGGATCTTGAACACCTTCTGAAAGGATAGGTATCATCATTGGAGACCTTTTGTAATTGTTTTACAACAATGTAGCACATGCAAATTTGGGTTCATACAGTGACCTAGGCAAATCAGCGGTGACCCAAGGGGGTTAGCAACGAATGTGGTCAGCGACTATATAAGCCCACAAGTCGGCTGACTAAGCTCATTTCCACACCTCAAAGTGATGACTGAGAAATATGAGCTATAAAAGGAGATTGATATTTGGAGAAAGATGGACATTGGAGGAGCTACGAGGAAGTGCCAGAGGGAATGTAGGATGGTGAGTAACGAATCATTGGATCTATTTTTAATTAATTTTATGTTTTAGTTATTTATTTTTTTACATTTTTCAAATTTTTGGATAGGCGCTATGGGTGTTTGGTGGTGACTGGCTAAGGTCGTCATCGGCCCATCCTAAAAAGGCACTGACCCTGACCTAAGCACATCGACCCGACCTAGATCAACGTCAACCACAAAAGGAATGGATATGTTTCATATATATATTGAAGAGTAATATGATATATACTTGGTTTATTGATGATTGCATTCCTGAGATACCCTGTACCTGAGAGACAAAGTCCCAACCCTATATGATCATATTATGGGGATATAACAGATGCTGAGCAAGATCACTTGGTGGCGGTTGGATTAGGTGGATATAGATATTATTATATGATCCAATGAGATGTGGGTTTAATGATTGCATTGGTGGAGAGATGGGATGTGTGCACATGCACATTTTGGTTTAAGATGAGTGAGATGAAGATCACCATAGAGGATATATATCACATTCTTAGATTTTTGATACATGGGGAGTAGCTAGTTCCTATTACAGTTGATAGCACACTAGAGGTCTTGACATGGTTGTTTGGAGCCGACACCCCACGCATTACATTTACTTCTGATGCTCTTATGTATGAGATGAGATATGAGCGTGGGGTACCATAGAGCCAATTGATATGCTTGTGCTAATGGTGATATCATGTTAAGCACTACTTGGCTCAAGGGAAGCCAAATTTCCATGGACACTAGCAAGGTTTTGACAGATATTGTGGATCACCAGACCATATTTTCATTTGGGACAGTGTTGTTAGCGCATGTGTATCATGATCTGGCGATGTATAGATCAGGGAGGAGGAAAAAATGAATGTAGGATTCCTCCTTCACTTCTGGGCTTAAGAGAACATAGCAGTTCATTAGGTCACCAAGGATGTCATGGGTCACAAGGGATCACATACAACTCATAGTTGGATTTCTAAGATGGTGAGCCAATCAGGATCATGGGGATAAAGGAGTTAGAGATGTATATTGATATAGTGATTGGTTTTTCAAATCTCAATGTAGGGCAGATCAGATGGTGGCCATATCAAGACTTCCCTGCATGTCATGGAGTAGATGCAGAGTTGGTTGGTATGAGGAGGACTAGGTGGGTACAGGGCCGAAAACCAAAGATGAGCAAAGCCATGCAATTTAATAGATTCCAACGACATTTTGGTGTCATCTAGATAATACCTAGGGATCCCATTGTCTATATGTAAGAGGAGATAGATATATATTTTCCTATTTCAGACATGGTTGATCCATTGGAGGAGCCATGGGATGGTGATGATAATGTGGGAGTTGAAGCCAGGTACATAAATTGGATATTCACTACTTGGGTGGCTCGAATGGCTAGAGAGGGAGTTAAGAGAGGAGATGACGAGGAGGAGATAGAGGTCGAGAAGGAGATGGCTCCTAGAGGTGGAAGAGATGGTGATTGAGGAGAGTCTACAAATATGGAGAAGCTACACACAGAGTGAGACTCAACTAGATTCGAGAGAGATATTGTGAGGTAAGAGATCAAGACATTATGCTGGGAGAGGGATGCACTGACTCAGGAGAGAGAGAGACACACAAACATCCAGGATAGAGATTGGTACAAGAGGTAAAAGTGAGGGATAGAGAGCCCAATTTGGATATTTTCATCTATACTAGCCTCAAAGTCAGTGAGTGGTGCACCAGGGACATCACAGGTAGTAAGACAAATGGCACCTCCTTGTACCATATCCATGGATCAATATAAAGCACTAGCTGCGGAGGCTAGATACTATGAGTAGATAGTGGTACACAAGCTACCACAAACATTGAGATATTAGGAGCAACTGTAGTGGTGAGTAGCAATTATAAAAGAGCCATTAGGGACTGTAGAGAGTGTGGCTTAGCCTCATCGAGATGAGGGCTAGCACAGAGGAGAGGATGTCTAAGGCGAAGGAGACAAGGCCTAGAGATAGTTAGAGGGACCTCCCCCAAGGGGCAATGTTGGTGCTCAATTTGATCTCACCCCATTTGTCTCTAAATATTTCCCAATTTTCTTGGTTCGTCATATTTTCTATCTCCCTCGAATGGATGCGTGAAAGGTTTTCTTCATTTGTATGCTATTGAAAATCCTTCTCCATGGTCATGGATCACATTTGGGCCTTGTATCATTTCCAAATTCTTTGTCCTTAAAGAAAGATTCAATTCTGGGCGCAAATGGTGAAGTTTCCCTGCATTTTACTAGTTTGACGGGCATGTTTTCCCTATCAAATTATATCTCAACATCTTTAACTACGTGGTCTCTTTTGATTGGATGAGGCATGTCGGGTCTATTTTATAACTTGTAATTTTTTTGCTATGTTTGCAAAAATATCAATTTGGCCTCTGCGGCCCTATTGAGTTCTGATTGGCCAGTCAAATTTATAAAGGCGGAGCGAATTTCTATTTTTTCCCCGAAGGTGTATACGTGTTCATTTTTAATTGGTTGTGGCCCAGCGGGTATTTTTGGTGAAATTTTCCACTTTGGTCACATTTGTAAGAAAATACCAAATTGGCCCCGCAAGCCCAAATAGTCTCTGATTGGCTATTAAGCAAATATGAAGCGGTAGGGAAAAAGTATTAATTTGACCCCGAAGATGGACACGTGGCAAGGTTTTCAAGTTACAAGTAGGGAAGGTGGGTCGGTGAAACATTTTGAAGTTTTTTTCCTCTTTGTACAAAGGAGAAAAGTTATAAATTGACCCGCAACTCCACTAGGGCCCACATCAAAAGTTAGAAGCGGAGAGGCGGGTCGCCGGGGTGTTTTGAAGATTTTTTCCTCTTTTTGAAAAATGGAGCAAAGTTATAAATTGATCCTGCAACCCTAGCAGGGGATAGAGTGATGTCACATGTTGAGTCTACATAAAAAGCGGAAGATGGGTCATCGGAGCACTTTGAAGTATTTTTGGCTCAGCATTTCAAAGTGGGGAGGTGGGTCACAAGAGTTTTTTGAAGATTTTTTCATTTTTTTAAAAAGGAGCAAAGAATAAAAATGAAGCACGACTCCATTGGGGCCTACATCAAAAGATAAAAGTGGAAGCGGGTCGCCAGAGGAAAATTGGAAATTTTTCCTTTTTGTTAAAAAGGGTAAAATTGCAGAAATGAGCTCGTGACTCCATTAAAGGCCCAGATTAAGCCCATGTGTCGAGCCTACATTTCAAAGGTGGAGGGCACGGGAAAAATGTGAAAATTGTGCATTTTCTCCAAAAGTCATAAAATGCAAAAGGCAACCCTAGGCCCGCTTATGAATCCATATTTTTCCACATGGATGGCTCTAATCTAAAGTTGAGAAAGGGAAGAATCAACGGTTGTTGTGCATTGCATCTAATTTTTCCACCATTTTTGCTCCAAGACTCCTAGGAGATGTGAATATGCATTATTTTTCATCATTTTTTGATGAAATTTCTTGTCATTTCTTGTCATGCAAAGTGTAATTGAATGTGATTATGAGAGTTTAATTTGTGATATCCAAGGAATGTAAGGGTTGATATTTTGAAGTTGGAATTACTCAGGCACTTGAAAAAATTGTGAATTAACAAAGAAGTTGGATGCAGAGGAAAGTTGTAGAGGAAAGAATGGGAAAAGGATGAAATGATGGAGGTTACATGCACGAAGGATGAAAACATGCTCCCAGTTAAAACAATGATGGAGATATTTGCAATGATTCACCTTTTTGAACAACTGGCAACTTTTTGTTGCAAACTATGTTAAACGTCATTTTCTGAAAATCATGATCAAACATGTAACAAACAAAGGTTCCTCAAATATTCTTTGTTTGGGGGGAAGCTTTAATGTAAATGAGTGTTATAAATGGCATGAGCTTTAGTCATGCAAATGGTTGGGGGTTAATTCTTACGAGAAAATTTGAGAAAGCCCATCTTCCTGAGAGACCATCTGAGAAACCTGTTAATCTCTTTTGTTTTAGATTTGATCATGTCAAGAATGGTTACAAGTGTACAACCATTGACAAGCTCTGAGATTATTCAAGAAAATTTCCCCTGCTGATAAATCTAATAGATCTTCGAATTAATCTGTGTTGATCTTGGGAAAAATTGTGTCTACTTTTATTTCATAATGTTTTCAAATGGTTTTGATGTTTCTGTTGCAATCTTGTGTTAAAATCCCTCCAAATCACATAGGATCTCATCCCTGTGATAGTTTAATGGCATTTGCAATTTCATTACGAGAAGAGCCTTCATCCTGTAATGAGATAAACAATTTAAAATCACTTTACCGTCATTTTTTTGATAAAGATTTTCTGTAATCCTTTGAGTGTATCTTAGGCATGAGGAACTAGGGGTCTTTAATGTTTAATTGAGTCTTTAGCTTCGAGCCTTCGTGTTAAATTATTGGAGATTGTGTGAAACTGTGTAAATCTAGGCCTCCATTGATGCACACCTTCTGGTTGAAGGAATATTTTAGCTTTTATGAAGCATTCTGTCATTTAGTTTTCCAATTTGTTGTGAAGGTTCTCAAAGATCTGGAAAAATCAAGTTTATCTTGCTTAATCTCCCAAAAATATTATTCAAAAACAATGAATCCTACCTGAACTACCCCTGTTTTCCCTGTATGTCCACAAATGAATAAATTCTACTGCCAAAATATGCAGAAGCAATCAGATTCCATAATGTCTTTAGTAACCTTAACCTTATTTAGAAAATATCAACATTATTTAGAAGTGACAACTCGTGAGAGTTAAATTGTGGTGTATTGATCATATTTTCTCAAGGTTCCCTTGTCAAATTTATGTAAATAAGGATATCTTCATGTCCTTCACTGACAGAGGTTACAAAATGGGTCCTCTCATCCTGGTTGAAAGGTACGACCTAAAGCAGTGAGGATAGATCAAATCCTTAATGAAGGTGCTATCCATTTCTCCAATGCATCCAAGTGACAAAGAGTCGAGCTGAATCGCCTCCACAACTATAAAATGACATACATAATGATCGATTTGTCTCTAAGCTATCTTGTTAAATATGTTGATGTTGCTCGGCTTCTAAGGGAGAATCAATTTGGATACCAACACCTGAATGGTGTCATTGTCAGGGATGATTTGTTAATTAGTTACCAGTTCATATCCATTTGGCCCATCAACAACACTAGCATTGTTAGGGATTATTTGAACTCCAGGACCTATTTTTTGTTTAGTTGCAGTTCATATCCATTTGGATGGTCAACAACACCAGATTGGCACCGTTGTTGGGGATTATTTGAGCACCGGGACTATTTGTTGGCAACAACACCAGATTGGTGTCGTTGCAGGGATATTCAAAGGAATTCTTATATTTGGCCTTGGTAATGTTTCTTACATGATCTAAGTGTAAATACGTTGTTTAAATGTCATCCCATGTTGAGATCTGTAAGAATTGTGCAAGTTACAAGTTTTGCATGCAATATTTCCAGTTTCTGTTGGTTTTTGCACTAAGTTTACATCATCAATGTTAAATATAGGTAAAGGAAGGTCAAATCTATGAATATTTGCATGAATTTAGTGTTGATAGAAATTTGATAGATCAATTTTAGTGCATTTTCACAACTAAGGTGAAAATCCTTAGTGGCGACTTCGTGTTGAATTAATTTTTGATAAATGTCTAGTGTCTTAACCTCTATCAATTGAAATTTATCACTAATCTTTGCAAAGATGGAAGGAAGAAGATATTTCTTCATTAAAGAACCTACTAGAAGGTTGTTTCCAGAATTGGGAAAGATAAATTCTGAAGGAAGAAGAATCTGGAAAGTTGTTGGAGATCAGAAATCAAGAAAAGAGTTATCAATTGTGGAAATTGATCAACTTGTCATTGAAGATTACCATACTTCCTCAAGTGATTCTGAATCAGGTAGTATTTTTATAGATCAAAATTCTCCATCTAGAGAGGGCCTTCATTTGTATGTCTAATAAGTTTGCATTCTCATTCTATCCCTGTATTTTCCAAAGATGGATAAGGTTTTCCACGAAAAAGAGTCTTTAAGGACATTCATTTTGAGAATTGCATACTCCTGTGTTCCAAAGACCCCTTATCCCTCATAATTTTGTTTCTCCTGTAAGATCACCCCCTCAAAACAATATGGCCCAACCCCCACCCAGACCTCTATTTATTGTCAATACTTTTGGTCCTATAGATTTTAGAGGTATGGACTGGATATCCAAATGTTGTGCCCCAAGATGTTAGAAATAGACTACCTAAATTTCAAGGGAATAATGCTATTACTGGTGATCAACATTTAAAGCTTTTTGTCAATATGATGGAAGAATTTGAGATTGAATTTGAGGATGTGTATATAAAATTGTTTATTCATACTCTTGAGGAGGATGCACGTGACTGGTATAAATCTTTGCCAGAAAAATCAATAGATTCATGGAAATAAATGAAAAATTCTTTTAGATTGCAATATGGGGATAAGACAGATCCCAGGTTTATTTTTTTTGAATTTGAAAATATTAAGAAGAATCCTAATGAATCTGTTCATGACTTCAATACTCAGTTCAATAAGACCCTAAATAGGCTACCTGTGATCCTGAGGCCAAGTGATGTTTCTTGTTAATAAAATATTCTGATGCTTTTGACAAAAAGGCTTCCTATTATTTAAGGGACAAGAACCTAGGAACATTGAGGCAGGCCTTCACCATGGCTTTGCAGATTGAAAATAATATCAAAGTAGTTGGTAAGCCTCCTAAGAGGGAAGGTATCAAGTTGATCAATCCAGAGAAGCCTCGGTCAAGTAAGGTTGTTGATCTGGAAGAGGTTGTAAAAACTCTGGTTGGAGTTGTTAAAGAAATATCTTACAAGTTAGCCAGAGTAAGAGAAAGGAATTGGACAAAGTTCCCAAGGTCATCATAAAGCACAAGGTCAAGAAAGATTTTCAAATCATCCTAGGGGTGATCATAGATCTGATGACAGAGGCAAAGGAGCCATGGGGTCAGGAAAGAGACAGCCCCAAGCCTCAGTGAAAATAGAATTGGTGCCTAATCCTTTAGCTGCTAGAGTTGCTACTATGGAAGAAGCCAATGAAATTGAGTGGTGTGAAAGTATGTTTCTTGCCACATGCCCCATGTGATGAAGAAAAATAAGTTAAGGAAGTTGATGATGAGACACTAATGATGATGCATGTGCATGATGGGGTGCTCTACAAGCTCATGGCAAGGAGCAACTTCGACTGAATTAATCAGTGCCAGAACTACTACAAATTTCTGGGATTGCATTCACCATGGGTATTACCCCTTCCTCCCTCTCATACTTTTGAAATAGATATGGTACAAGATTTTGAATTTCCTAATAATGATTTTGAATACTTAAGGGCATTAATGATTAAAAAGTATGATGGAGGAATCCCTTCTGAGGAGGATAGGCAGTTGTTAATGAATGTTGTGGTTGCCCAAGAAAAAGAATATAACACTAGGAGTAAAGTTTTCAAAGGGCAGGGCCTCAGGCCAAACCAAAAACTTCTAGTTCTCACCAATATCCCAAAAGAAACTCCTAAGAAAGATACATTTGGCAAAGGCCTTGTTTCCCCAAACAAAAATGGTATCCCTACCCATGCTTAGACTATGAAAAATCTCATGCCATTAGATGATTTTGTAAACCTACCTCCTGACACTACCTTACCCAAATACGTTCCTTGTGACATAGCCCAAATCTTGAGTCAAAACAAGATTATTGTTCCTATATTTTGAATTTCTTAGAATACTTGGGCATAAGAAGATGGCACTTTGAGTATTTGGGGCTTGAAGGAAGAAAAGGTCACCCAGGGGTAAAAATGTAAACAAGGTAGAGGTTCCTCCTACCATTGTAGGAGTTAGACAAACCAAGTACTTGAAGCATAGGTGAGCCACCTGAAGTATATTTGGGTGACATCCTTGGTTGAGTCCCTGAATGTAGATCCATTTATCACTACTCTGATTATTAGGGACAGGTTGTTACACAACTGTATGGTTGATTCAGGAGCCTCATGTAATGTAATTCCTCTTGAGGTCATGAATGAGTTGAGATCTTAAAGTAACAACAACTTATGGTAAGTGTACTTCCATGGATTCCAATAGAGGTGCCAGTAGTTGGATGTGTCAAAGGTTTAGATTGTGCAACTTGGCATGCCTATCCAAGCAAGTACTTTAAACTTTGAATGTAGTAATTGTGGATTGTCCTGCTAAGTGGGGAATGTTATTATCCAGAAAGGGGTGGGCAGCTAGTGTGGGTGGAAGTGCACAAATGAAAATGTCTTCTGCCACCATACCAATTGAGGGAAGCTTTGTGAAGTTACCTAGTGAAAATAGAATGTTATATCTCATTGAGGACCCCAACAATTCTTCTTATGAAGTATTGCACATAGACATTGATGTTGATAACTATGTGAGCTATGTTGTTTTTAAGGAGTATGACATTAATCAATGTAGATATCCTGAGAAGATTGATTTTCTTAGGACTTTGATGTTTGATGCAACCTCGAGAGATGTTGAAAAAATTTACCTAGGCACAAAGGATAAGTTTAAAAAAATGTGGTCAAATAGTAACTTGCATGGAAAAGAGAAAAAGCCATATGACCAGTTGTTAAAGACGTATCAGAACTGCTTAGCATGGTCATATCTAAAATCAAAGGCACTTGAAAATTTTCCTTGATTGTTTTCTCTAAATCAAGGTACACACCATTGTATAGTGTAGAGTCTTTTGGTTTCGTGTCCTTCTTTCGTGTTTTTCTGTTTCAGTTTCTCTTGGTCCCTAGTGACCAGTTTTTGTTGGTTTCTCGAGTTCATCTTGGGGGGGTTAGTTATTGTCTTTCGGATCTACAAGTTTGTTCTTTGACTCTATTTCTGAATGGATTTTTGGCACATGGTCTTCTCTATTATTCTTGTGGCACTCGTAGGGAGTGCCCATCCCCAAGTTGGAGCCGATGGTTGGTGCTCGATTTGATCTCACCCTGTTTGTTCTAAAAAATTCCCAACCTACCTAGTTCCTCATATTTTCTATCTCCCCAAATGGATGCATGAATTTTTTTTTTCATTTGTATGCTGTTGAAGATCATTCTCCATGGTCATGGATCACATTTGGGCCTTGTATCATTTCCAAATTTATGTCCTTAAAGAGATATTCAATTTTGGGCGCAAATGGTGATTTCCCCGCATTTTACGGTTTGACGGGCGTGTTTTCCCCATCAAATTATATCTCAGCATCTTCAGCTACATGGTCTCTTTTGATTGGATGAGGCACATGTGGATCTATTTTATAACTTGTAACTTTTTTCTATGTTAAAAATATCAAGTTGGCCCTGCGGCCCCATTGAGTTCTGATTGGCCAATCAAATTTAGAAAGGCAGAGTGAATTTATCTTTTTCCCTCGAAGGTGTATACGTTCTCATTTTTTATTGGTTATGGCCCAGTGGGTTTTTTTGAAATTTTTCCAGTTTGGTCACATTTTCAAAAAATACCAAATTGGCCCCGCGGCCCTGATAGTGTCTGATTGGCTATTCAGTAAATATGAAGTGGCAGGGAAAAAGTATTACTTTGACCCTGAAGATGGATACGTGGCCATTTTTCAAGTTACAAGTGGGAAGGTGGGTCAATGGAACATTTTGAAGTTTTTTTCTCCTTTGTACGAAGGAGAAAAGTTATAAATTGACTTGCAACTCTGATGGGGCCCACATCAAAAGTTAGAAGCAGAGAGGTGGGTCGCTGGGGTGTTTTGAATATTTTTTCCTTTTTGTGAAAAAGGAACAAAGTTATAAATTGATCCACAACCCTGCAAGGGACAGAGTGATGTCACATGTCAAGTCTACATCAAAACCAGGAAGGCAGGTTGTTGGAGCACTTTGAATTTTTTTGGCTCAGCATTGAAAAGTCAAAGTAAGGAAGCGGGTCACCGGAGGTTTTTGAAGATTTTTTCCTTTTTGTGAAAAGGAGAAAAGTATAAAAATGAAGTGCAAATCCATTGTGGCCCACATCAAAAGATAAAAGTGGGTCACTGGAGGACAACTGGAATTTTTTCCTTTCTGGAGTTAAAAAAGGGTAAAATTACAGAATTGAGCTGTGACTCCATGGCAGAGAAGGCCCAGGTTAAGCCACGTGTCAAGCCCTATTTTCAAAGGCGAAGGGGTGGGGAAAAATGTGAAAATTGTGCATTTTCTCCAAAAGTCATAAAATGCAAAAGGCAATCCCAGGCCCACTTTGAATCATGATTTTTCCATGTGGAAGGCTCTAATCTAAAGTTGAGAAAGGGAAGAATCAATGGTTGTTGCTCGTTTGCATCTGATTTTACCACCATTTTTTCTCCAAGACTCCTAGAGATGCGAAAACATGTTATTTTTTAATCTTTTTTGATGAAATTCCTTGTCATTTTTTTCTGCAAAGTGTAATTGAATGGATTTAGAGCTTAATTTGTGAGTCCAAGGAAAGTAAAGGTTGATATTTTGGAGTTGGAATTTCTCGAGCACTTGCAAAAATGTGAATTACCAGAGAAGCTGGATGTAGGGAAAATTTGTAGATGAAAGAATGGGAAAAGAATGAAATGATCGAGGTTACATGCACGAAGGATGAAAATGTGCTCCTAATTAAAACAATGATGGAGATATTTGCAATGATTCACCTTTTTGAACAACTGGTAACTTTTTTGTTGCAAACCTGTTAAACGTCATTTTCTAAAAATCATGATCAAACATGTAACAAACAAAGGTTCCTTGGATATTATTTTCTTGGGGGGAAAGCTTGGATGTAAATTGAGTGTTATAAAAATCATGCTTTAGTCATGCAAATGGTCAGGGATTGAATCTCTTACGAGAAAATTTGAGAAATCTCATCTTCCTAAGAGACCATATGAGAAACCTGTTAATATCTTGTGTTTTAGATTTGATCGCATGTCAAGATGGTTGCAAGTGTACAACCATTGATAATATCTCTGAGATTGTTCAAGAAACTTTCCCCTGCTGATAAATCTAATAGATCTCGAATTAATCTGTGTTTATCTCGAGAAAAATTGTGTTTTCTTTTATTTCAGAATGTTTTCAAATGGTTTTGATGTTTATTTTACAATCTTGTGTTAAAATCCCTTTGAAACACACAGGATCTCATCCCTGTGATATTTTAGTGGAATTTTTAATTTCATTATGAGAAGAGCCTTTATCCTGTAATGAGATAAACAATTTAAAATCACTTTACTGTCATTTTGTTGATTAAGATTGTCTGTAAGCCTTTGAGTGTATCTTAGGCGTGAGGAACTAGGGGTCTTTAATGTTTAATTCAGTCCTTAAGCTTGAGCCTTCATCTTGAATTCTAAAGGATTGTGCGAAACTGTGCAAATCTAGGGCTCCATTGATGCACACCTTCTGGTTGAAGGAATATTTTGTCTATTCTGAAGCATTCTGTCGTCAAGTCTTCCAATTTTTGTAAAGGTTCTCAAAGATATGATGAAATCAACTTCAGCTTTCCTAATCTCCCACTAAAATTTTCAAATAACCATGAATCCTACCTAAATTACCCCTATTTATGTTGTGTATCCACAAATGAACAAATTCTACTGCCAAAATATACAGAAGCAAGCATGTTTTTAAGTGTGTTTAGTAACCCAAACCCTGCTCAGAAAATATCCCCATTCTTTATAAGTGACAACTCATGAGATTTAAATTGTGGCATATTGATCATATTTTCTCAAGGTTCCCCTATCAAATTATGTAAAGAAGGATCTCTTTGTCCTTCACCGACAGAGGTTAAAAAATAGGTCCTCTCACCTTGGTCGAAAGGCACAATATAAAGCAGTGAGGATAGATAAAATCCTTAATGAAGGTGTTATCCATTTCTCCAATGTCCAAGTGACAAAGAGCCAGATGAATCTCCTCCCCAACTTAAAAAGTACTCATAATATGATCAGTCTGTCTCTGAGTATCTTGTTAAATATGTGATGTTTCTCGGCTTCCAAGGGAGAATCAATTTGGATACCAACATGAAAGACTTGTGATTATCTAATATCAACTTTACTGATCTTGATGATAAATCAAATTTGAGAGAGGACCCTTATAGGCCAATGATGTATTGATACACTTTATTTTGATTATGATGATGATGATGATGATGTGTGTGTGTGGTTTTCTCATGTTCTAGCATGTGTCATTTGTACGATTTTGATTATTTAAGTTATGTTGATGATTATGGATGATGATGATTATATGTTTGTTTTATATTTTTTTATGATGGTGAATGTAGATATATGATTGGATGTTTAATGATATGGTATGTGATAATAAGAAAATGCGATTGGGAGATAGATGCAAAGGATGATAGACATGGATAGTGATAGACATGGATGTTGATAGATAGGAACATGTGATTAGATGTGATAATTTTGATAGATAGCTTATGGATGTTTTAGATGAGCTAAATGTTAGGGTGATAAAGCAAAGAGAAGAAAAATGATAGATGAGGAAAATTAGAACATAATGTAAATTGATGACCAGAAACCTGTAGGTACAAACGACACTACATCATATCAAGGATCACACGAGAAAATGATGCGTCTAACAACATTGGAGGTAAAAAAGAGAGGGTTTTAGGTAATGTAATACACACGTGACAAAAATAAGTATTAACGCATAACCAATGATAGTTAGTTATATCAAATATCATGAGGGAAGTATGGATTAAATGAGGTCATAAAACTAGTGTCGACACGAAAAAGGGGTTCTAGATACAAATTATACATGGGAAGAGGGTTCTCCATATATGGTTGTTCCTAGGCCTATGCCCCAACTCTGGGAGGAGGGAGAAGTGAAAACTGATCAATGCGGGAAGTTTTTCAATATACACGAGAAAGTATATCGATGTGAGAAGCTTTCTTAGGATGCTTTCTTTTTTTTTTAATTTTTTTTAATATGATTTTGCTTTTGGATATATAGAAGGTCGATCAATGTTGTAAGCCTTCACTGTCATGATATAATAGAGTATCCATCCTTTGAGGGAGTGGTATACTTTGGGACTTTTGACTTTTATTTCTTTTCTTTAGATGTAAGGATAATATATGCACAATAGTTGTCCTTCGAGGGATTGGTCTATTTATTTTTGCATTATATGAATAAATTCCCTTTGAGGGATTAATTTGTTTTTAGATAAGATAGCATGAGATAAAAGCATTTGGGATTTTTTTTATGAGGAAGAGTTTGGTATAGCTAAGTAGACCACTTAGGAGGGGATGAGAAGATGTACAAGAGACACCTATGGATCCTTTTTGTGGTTCCAATAGGTAGATAAAAGGGTGATGGATTTAATGATCACGGATATCTCATGATGAAGGGAGAACCTATTCATGAGGAAAATTCTATGGACATAGCCATGGTGCCCATATTTAAGGTCATGACTAGGAAGATGATGGCAGACCACATAAATTCCAAATAATTACAAAGATAGATGAAAGATTCTAATGATGGAGGAATGATCTAAGGATATGACTAAGTGCTCGCTGGTAGGTATGCTAACAATAGAATGGTCGCAAGTGTAATGCATTAAGTGGTTACACTTATATTTTACCATCAAAGGAGGAAAAATGATAGGCTCCCAACCTGTACTTATACGTGATAATGTAAGGTCCAATCCAGTTAGGGGAAAACTTTCCACGTTGGCTCCTTTATAGAGTAGTGGCATTCTAATTTTATTTAAGGAAAAGATCACTGACATTAAAGTTATGTTCTTTGATGTGCTTGTTGTAAGAATGCTTGATGCGCTCTTGATAAACATGATGATGCTCAACATAAATAAGGAAACATTTGTCTGAAAATTCAAGTTGTACTAGACACTCCTGGAAATAATCTTCATTAGAAATGAAGTTGCAAAAATACATGTGAAAGGATGGAATTTGAACTTTGAGGGGGAGAATGGATTCAGAGCCATAGACAAGAGAGAAGGGAGTAGCACCCATAGAGGTGCGAATGATATTTTGATAAGACCAAAGAGTGAAAGGGATATGAAGATGTCAATTACAACTTGATCTATCAACAATCTTGGAAATAATGTCACAAAGAGTTTCTTTAGTCACTTTGGCTAGTCCGTTAGCTTAAGGATGGTAAGGAGAGGAGAAGATAATCTTGATATTGAATGAGTCACAAAGATTCCTGAAATATTTGTTTTTAAAGGAATTATGTTTTCCATGATGATTTTGTGAGGGATGACAAAGAGGAAAATTAAATGGTGATAAATGAAGTTAATGATTTAATTATCTTTGTTTGAGATGAGTGGAATTACTTCCACCCACTTGGTGAAATACTTAGTCATAGTGATGATGGAATGATGATGTTGTGAGGAACGAGGATTAATGGTAATGATAAGATCAAGGCCCCATTGCAAGAAGGGTCAAAGGTTCTAAGATTGCTGCCTGAATAGGAATATAGACAATATTATAATGTTGTTGACACTTGACACGTTTCTTAATGTATTCACAAAAATCATGATTGAGATAAGGCCAATAATATACAAGGTGAAGAATGTGTTTAGCGATGGCTAAGGCACCAAAGTGTCCACCACAAGTGTCATTGTGGAATTCTTGGATAGCGTGAGTAGATTCATGGGATTTTTAGCATTGAAGGAGAATACCATAAAACCCACATTTATAGAGAATGCCACCAAGGATGCCATAGCAGTTAGGATGTTGAAGAAATGACCTTCTACCATTCTTAGATAAGTTGGAGGGAATGATGGATTTTGATAGATAATCAAATATTTGAGAGTATCAAATATCTGATGTGTTGGTTTAAACAAGATTAACATGAGGTGCCTCATGAAATGGTTGATCATGAAGGTAAATAAAAAATATAAAGTTTGGATTCATTTTTTGTCCATGGGATGAGAGATGCAAGAGAATCCATCATGTCAGCAAAATTATTAGATGATCAAGGGATGGCATGGATAGTGTAATAATAATCAGATGATAATGTCCAAAGCCTCAAGGAGAAAGATGATAATGTATTTATATTTATGAATAATATCATTTTTTACATTTATAATCGTATGTAAACTTGTTTTATGATGAGCTCAAAATCACCATAGATGTTAAAGATTTGAACCCCCCAAAAGACAGCAGTTTCAAGACCTAAGATAAAGGCTTCATACTCTGCCATACTATTCGTGCACTCAAAGTCAAGATTTTGAGAGATAGGGATAGGAGTATCCCAAGGAGGATGATAATGATGCTAGTGCCCCCCTTGTTGAAACTTAGAGCCATAAAAAAAGAGACCCATCCTAAGAGGAGAATACTAATGGTGGAAATTGTAAATGGATTCATCTAGAAACTGTTCATGAGGAAGATGAGTATCACGAAGAGGGGATTCAATTTATTGGTCTAAAATAGCTTGGCCCTTGATAGAATTTTATGAGATGAAATCTAGGTTAAACTTAATCATGATCATGAGCCATCGAGTGATACGATCATTTTGATAAGGCTTAGAATGCATCATTTTGAGAAGGATGAAAGCTAGTGATGACATAAATCTTATGATTGACAAGATAATGTTGAATTTCAAAAGTGGTGAAGAAGAGGGTGCAACAAATATTTTCATCTTCACTGTAGTGAGTCTCATAATCATGAAGGGTGTGACTAATGTGATAAATGGCCTATTCACAGTCTTAATCATCACAATGCACAAACATAGCTCCTAGGGCATGATCAGTAGTAGAGGCATATAGATAGAAGGGGTACCCCTTACGTGGAGGTATAAGCACTAGATGGGATATGAGGTAATACTTAAGATGATTAAAATATTTTTGGTAGTTATCATCCCAATTGAAATATTTGTCTTTACAAAGAAGATGATGGAAGGGTTGGAAACAATCTAAAAGTTTCGAGGTGAAGCAGTGAACTCATTGAAGTTGGAAATGGAGACTGTGAAGTTACTTAATATTGGAAGGAGGAAGCATCTCAACAATAGCCTTTATTTTGGGGGGGTCAACTTCAATACCCCTGATAGATATGATTAAGCCAAGGATTTTTTCAGTAAACACTCCAAACACACACTTAGCTAGATTGAGACGAAGGAAGAAACAAATGAAACACTCAAAGAGGATTTTAAGGACATAAATATGATCACGTCAATGTCTGAATTTACCAAAATGATCATTGAAATAGTGCTTTATTGTCTTATGTATGAAATCATGAAATATGTAATTCATGTCTTACTGATACGTAGCTCTAAAAATTTTCAAACTGAAAGGCATGACATGATAGCAAATGGTACCCCAAGGAGTGGTAAAATAAGTCTTTTGTTGGTCTTTAAGCCGAAAGGAACTATATTCCTAAAATTAGGGTGATACATTGGATATTTTTCAAGTATACCAAGGTGATGTGGCATGGGGAAGTTGTTGATCATGAGAGGACAATACTACCCCAGCGTAAGGTTGTCCATGACCTTGTCTAAGGAATCATCATTGGGAAGCTTGGATGAAGAGATGGATGAACTAGTGGATGGTTAGGATGGCTCATTTTTGAGAAAGATGACATCTTTGGGTCAATAAGTCATGTTGCATCCTTTAAAGGGATGATAATCAGTAGGAAGATTTAATATCTTTCCCTCATGCTCATATTTGATGCAACGATGAAGTGTGGAAGGGACACATTGCATGACATGAATCCATTTTTGTCCAAGAAGGAAATTATATTGAAACTACCCCTTCTATGATATAGAAGACTTCAGGGAGGAGCTTCTCATTAACCTAGATAGGAAGGAAAACCATCCCTAAGGTGGGAGTAATAAACGTCATTGAATGCGTGAAGGACCGTGGGTGATTGGGAGACAATGGAGTTAGGGATCTTTAGTTGATCAAAGGTATGTGATGAAATAATGTTGATAATTACTCCATTTTCAATCATAGATCGTCGAATGAAGGTGTCATAGATTTGAATAGTGATGAAAAGGGGAAGGTCATGGTCCTTAGGTGGAATTTATGGGATCTCAACATCGTCAAAGAATATGGAAGTATAAGTCACAAGTGCTCCCACAAGAGATGTAAAAGGTTGATCCTCATCACTAGATGTTGGGATATGTTTCAAGGCTTCAGTGAGAGCCTACATATGCTTTGGATATCTTTGGATAAGCTCATTAATTGACATCTTAACTAGGGCCTGGTGAATTTGTTTGGCAATGCTTTGTTTAATAGGCCGAGGGGAAACTAGGATATAAACCTTAGATTTTGATGATAATGGAGATGAAGATGAAGTGGGCTTACTAGAAGGAGTGGTGACAAAAACCTTAGCTTTTGATGGGGGTATGGATGAGGTAAGCTCCTTAGTAGGAGGGATAACAACAACGGCCTTTAGTTTTGATCGGGTTGTTTGTTTGGAGTCATGTGGGCTAGAACGAGTAGTTATCTAAATAACATTAATGAATAAGGGTGGAACATCCTTAGAATAATATTTGTTTGGTGGTGGGATGGAAATAAAAGTCCATGATGAATGGGGGACTTTAGTACTTTGGTGGATGGGGTTGATGATGTAGATGTTGAAATGGTCATAGATGAGGAGGTGGAAGGAGGATATCATAATGTTTCAAGAAGAATGTCACCTTCCTCAATAATGTTGTGAATAATGGTTTGAAGCACTTTTAAATGATCCATTCCATGTCCAGGGGTGTGATGATAAGTGCAAATGAAGTTGGAGTCAAACCATGATGGATTATTACTATGAGGATCAAAGGCCTTGATAAGAGGGAGTGTGATGGAGGAAATTTGAAGAAAGTGTTGAATTACCTCTGCATATGACATGACCGAAAGTGTTGAGAGGCTATTTGGCTTTGTGAGATGTAATAGTAGTCTTATATTTAGGTTTGGATTTAGAAGAAGAGGTGGATGTTTGGGATGTATATCTAAGAGATGACTTGGATGTTGAAGGTTGAGTCTTAGTGTTTTGAGGATTAGATGTCTTAGATTCATATTTAGTGATGGTTTATGTCCTAAAAGAAAGATTATATTTTGGAGAAGGGTTGGATTACTTTTATTTATATTGATTGGTTGGTTTTGGTGTCTTGGATGAAGGGATTGGCACTAAACGAGATGGGGAGGGACCTAAGATAAATGATGAGGCATTTTATCTCTTGACCTTATGTAGAGGGATGTCTATCTTTTTTATGAGGATGCAAAAGAGATCTTTGAGGAAGCATGCCAAGGGTCTTAGATTTTTATTGTGAAGAGGTACCCCAAGAAAGGATGAGAATGATCTGAACTGGAAGGTCTAAATATTTTGGTGTAGGGTTTGATATTGGTAGAGGATGTAAATTATACTTGATGATGTCTAAATAATATGTAGATTGGGTTGATGTGGAGGCATCTTATTTTGTGGACGAGGTAGAGACATCACTTGAAGTCATTGTGAGTTAGAGCGATTTTAAAAAATCTTCAAAGGATGAGATGTATGTAGGAGGAGAGGATGATGTAAATGTGGTCAAAATATTTGATGTTGTTGGTGCAGGTATAAGTGCAGAAAGGGGGATTGGAATAGATGCTAAGGATGGATCTGAGGTGATATGTGGGGGTATAATAGATGTATGTGAGGTAGTGGGTATAGTCAAATCTAATGTAGATGTGACAAATGATGAAGTAGATGTGGATTTAGAATCAATGGTAGAAGTTGATATAGGTTTGGATATGATTGGTGTAGATATGGGGATGGTTGTTAGTAGAACTGTAGATAAAGGGATAAAGTCTAAGAAAGGGGTAGATATATTGGTTTGTGAAGTAGGTGGATTTGTTGATGGGGTGAGATCTTGATAAATGGTGTTGATGGTTTTGATGGTTTTAATGGTGTGAGAATTGGGTGGTTGAGATGTATAAGGGGTGGTTTGATTATTTGGCGCATGATTTGGATATGGTTATTTGAAAACATCAAGTGGTTTATTGGGAGGTGCATTAAGGTTATCCACTTGAAGATCACCTTGGTCAATGTTTTTTTGGACAAGATCTTTGAAGGTTTGACATTTTTCTATATCATGCCCATGAACTTGATGATATTTGTAATAGTATTATTCATGATACGAAGTTGGTTTAGGTCTTGATTCATCGAATGGTCAAATGGGGGGAAGTGTGATGAGATGGAATGCCATCATTTTATCAAATATACAGCTATATGATTCTCCAAGAGGAGTGTAGTTGGGTGGTGGTCTAGGAGCTCTTTGTTGATGCCTCCTATTAGAAATGGGCATAGAAGAAGACTTAACCACTATGGTGTTGGCTACATTTATGGATTTGTCACTATATGTATATGGTTTATTAAACTCATATTTTGGCTTGTTTTATCTAAGCTAAAGTTGGCCTTTCTCAAGGGTGAAAGTCTCAAGTTTACGAGCCATAGTGAAGGCTTCTTAAAATGTTGAAAATGATTGGATTTGTAAGGTAGATGAGATATGATTTGCACAAGAGCGTGAAAATAATTTGATGAGCTTTGTTTGTGGAAGGGTAAATGATAATTGATTTATGATTCCACACCATCATGTGACAAATTCTGTGATAGAATTATCACTGAATTATCGATTGGCATATAAGTCTATAATGGTGATATTACACATAATGTCGATTGATAAATGTTCTAAGAAGAGTTCTGAAAGTTGGGTAAATGAGAACAATGAGTGTTGGGGGATACCATTGTACCAATCCAATGCAGGCTCAGCCAAGGACATAGGAAAAGTGTGAAGCATGAGGTCTTGATCATGGGCAATGAGATAACATGTATGCCTAAATGTAGGAAGGTGTTGTTGGGGATCCTCCTTACTGTTAAATTTGGTGAGTTTTGGAAGTTCCCAATGAGGAGTATAGGGTTTGACTGGGACCAATGGATTGATAGGTTCGTTGTGAATTCATTCCTAAGAGAATTTAACCTTATGTCCCAAAGTAGAAGCTTTGAGGTTGTCCAACCTATTCATCAAGGCATGCATGGGGTAATTTAAAGTGGTTGGATGAGAGGTAGATACTTGTGGTTGTATGACATGAGAAGGGGCTTGATATGGTTGTTGGTAGGATTATGAATGAGTGAGTGTTTGAGGTATTTATTGATGAAGAGGAATGTATGGCATTGGTTGGGGTTGGATGGGTTGTTGTAATGGTTGATGTTGAGAAATAGGCATGTGATGTAATTGTTAAGATTGGGTGGGTTTTTGTGAGAAGGGGTAATGGACTTGTTAAGGTATATGAGTGTTACTAGGTTGAGAATTTTGAAGAGGTGGATAGACATCCTGTAATGGAAAACACCCCAAGGAGGAGGTTGGTGAGTGTGAGTAGACTCTGTTGGGTGAGGTTTAGAAGAGATGACATTTACATGAATGTGGAATGTGAGAGGTAAGGACTAAATATATTGTTTAGATACGAGAGGAAATTATTGGGATTGTTGAAAAAATTGGATGGGGATACTAATGATGATTGTATACGAATAATTGATAGGAATGGAGGTAGTGATAGTCATGTTAATGGGAGGTAGATTAGGAGGAATGTGTGTGACTAGTTGGTTAGTTTGATAAGGTTTAGGATTAGTGGAAAAAGATGTATCAAGCTCACATTGGACCATAGTGATATCATTCATGGATCTAGGGAAAAAACACTACAAGTTGTGAAGAAATAACTTGGGTTGTTTCGGATTTAAGTGATAAGCATATATTTGCTGGATAGGTGGCCCATCGATATGAAGTTTGGTTAATTTCCTAAGAAGGTAATCATGGATAGCTACATGATTAGCATCGAGGAGATATTGGAACTCCACACTCCCACGAGAGATAATGGGAGGACCAAAGCTTCAACTTATGTAGTGGATTGAGGCATGGATGACCTAGATGGGATGGATTGATGATGTCTGAAAGGGCTTGGTCATCATCATGGATGGTTGTTTCAACAAGAGATTCTTGGCGAGGTGGATCAATGATCAAAGGTTGGGTGACCATGAAAGAGGTGACCAAAAGCATGGATGAGATAATGGCCAAAGTAGAAGTTGATTGGGATGAAGTGATGGGATTTTTTGATGCAAGATTTTTTTCCATTTTCCTAGCTAAAGAGTGTAGTGATAATGGGCATGAAACATAGACAAGAAAATAAAATGAATATACTAAATTAAAGCAAACAAGTCAAGTATGTAGTGTTTTCTTTATCTTTGATTAATTAGAGGATGTGAAAAATAAAAAGGGTAAGTGGATAATGAGGGTACCTAAGAAATTGCAATATAAGGTTGGTTTCAGGTAGTTTTAGATGTGGAGTCCTCGATATACATGAATTTACATGAGGACCGAAGTCTATATATGATTTATAACGTGGTCATAACACCAGTGGACGACTTTCCTATTGGGTGATGAAATCCTAATTATGCCCACCTAATATGGGATTGTTTCGATGTGTGAATTTATTTAGTGTATTTATATGTGTGTGAAGAAATGTGAAATATAACCAATTAAACCCTGTTGGTTTGAAAATATGTCGCTTGGGTAGATTTATGGATAGATGAGCCAATAGTGTGCAAGGCATAGCCCCTCTTTGAGTCAGCAAAGCAAAATTGGTTTATTGCTATTCTACTTGTAGGAATCTATGCAAGTCTCACAATATTCTGCCTTCGGGGGTTTGGGATCTCATCCTAGTAGGGGTGTTTCCGACTGCGAAAAGAAAGGAATGAAAGAGAGGATGAAGAAAGATCAGGTCCGAAGGGAGAAAAGAAATGAAATCCAAAGCAGAAAGGTCAGAGGGTTTATGTTTTGGGATTGGTAGTAAACAGAGCCAAACCTACTTGCATAAATGAATAAAGCAATACTGATGAATAAATGACAAAAAAAGTAGAGATAGATTCAATAGAATAAACACATAGATCTGACATAAGAAAGATCAGATGCCCATAACACACATATTTAGCACAAAGTCTCAATATTTGCATCAATATCTTCTTCTATTACAAAAAGTACAAAGCCTTTTCTTCTCACTTCTATTTTTCATCTAAAAGATATCCACCACTTGAATACAACAAGTATTCAAGTATATATAGAAGGAGAGAAGAAAAGAAGATAAAAGCAAACCAACCACTTAATTACAAAAATATCTTACAACAGATTACAAAGTCATGTGTTGACTTTTGACAAATTTAGTGGATAACATCATCCCATGGTAAAACATGGATGATGTCATCATTTGTCTCAACAAACTTTAAATTTTTACAAGGAGAAAGTCGAGAAGAAGGAAACTATTCATCGTCGTCCCGCGGCTGGAAGGGGGTATCCTACTTTTTCTACTTGGGTGACGAGATGTGGAACTAGGCACGGTACTCCATGAACTTGTTGATCATGGGTTGAAGTTGATCCTCGGAAGGATCCTTGTGTCGATAGCTGATAGCTTTGCAAGTCTCCCGCTCATCTATGAGCTTTTCTGGGAGTTTAGAATAATCATTCTCTACCTCTATAAGGTACCCGATGAAGTTACGACACGCCAACAGGTTATTGATGGATTCGGCATCGAATGTGACCTCTGGCCCTAGTCCCTGTGAAATGATCTCCTTGAAGATCTGAATAGTCTCCTAAACCTTTCTTAAGGTGAAAGAAGAAGTGAGCAACCCTGGAGACATTCTGTGAACAATCTGTTCCATTTGATGCATTGCATCCAGGGATTCCTCTTTTACTTTGTCAATTTTCTCTAGGACAAACTCCAGCTGATCAACCCGATAATCCAGAGTAGAAAGGATTTTATTGAGGGCTCTCGGGTGTCCAAAAATGCCGAACTTGACCAAATCTTTGACTGAACAGTCGAGCATTTTCTGAAAGGTCTCATGTTGCATCCTGGCATGATCCATCTCTTTAGAGATGGGTCCTGCTATCGCCTCGAGTTCTCTGTTCGACCGATTGATATTTTGATATAACCCGGTGAACTTAGAGATTACTCCCTCGCTTTCTTTGAGGATTTGGCTCCTCCAGGTGGAAACTGCCATGCCCTGCTTGCCGATCTTTGCATATTCATTGATTTTATCCTGACTCAAAGGCTCAGGAGTTTCGGTAGCAGTTGTAGGAGGTGCACTACCCATTTTCTGAAAAGCGCAGAAAAGATGTTTAATTTGCTCCTTTAGCAGCCTTTTCTCTTCCTTTGCTTCCTAGAGTTTCTTGCAAAGGGCGTCAACTGCAGATAGGGCCTCTCCTTGCAGGATTTTTAAAGATGTCCCCATCGTGACTTGAGTCACTGTGTAATCTGTCAGAGACAGATCCTTCTTATCCTTCAAAGGATTGGGGTATGCAATCTCCATCACTCTCTCCCCTGATGCACTCTGCGAGAAGCGGGTTATCGCTTTTTACTTCTTGGTCCCTTTCGATGGGATTACGGAGAAGTCCATCGGTGCGATGGGAACTTTCCTCTTCTGTTGACTTAGGTGCTGGGAGATCTAGGCTGGACTTGTGGGAGAAGGACCAGAAATAGAGAAGGGGGCAGCTGCAGTAGTAGAAGGGAAAAACGTGGAGACACTTGGAGGCGGCATTGAGAGAAAATCCGAGGAAGTGCTCGTGGGAGGAAGAGATATTGCAGCGGAGGAAGACAGAGAAATGGAAGGGAGCTCAGAGATGAGAGAAGAAATGGATGGGGACAGCTCTGTGAGAGAAGAGAAGATGGATGAAGAGGTAGGGAGAACAATAGAAGATGGGGGAGAGGACACAACCAAAGGAATGGTCACTTGGGTCACCTGAGGAGGGGAAGGAGGAGAGGGAGAAGGGACAGAAGGGATCTCAATAGTTATAGTAGTGGCGACATCCTAAGTGGATGCACCTATTGGAACATCTTCCACTGCTTTTTCTTCTAAGCTTTCTAGGATTACAACCCATTCTTGTGAAGCGGAAGGAGGACTTTCAGAAGCTTCCTCCTGGGTGGAGCTGGATTCACCCTCTTTACCTTTCCCTTTGTTCTTTGGTAGCTGTTTTGACTGAGGAGATGCGTTGCCCAATGGAGATGTGGTGAAATCAACTCCGAGGTAAATGAGACCATTCATTCGGCACCAATGCTTTTTTCTTCACAGAGTTTCCTTGACCCTTTCCTCAATTGTCTGAGGTGCTTTGGTTATGTCGATCACTGCGAAAGGCCAATCGTCCCCACCCGTGTCAAGATACACTTGATCAACTTCTTGCTCAGTAGTTTGATAGCCTTTTGGGACGATGGCCACACCGTACTAGATGATTTCTGCTAAGGCCAAGTGGGAATGATCCTTCCTCCTGAGATCGACCTCATGATATATGTCAATGTAAATATCCTCGATCTGAGGGATGTGGATCGGATCGAGTTTAGCCCTGGGGAGACAATTTCTTGGGTCGAAATTGGGCCTTGCTGGGAAGTTATGTTTTAGATTCAACAGCTCTAGCTCTGCAAACATGTCCTTTGCCTTGTGGTGAGAGAGACAAGTATACCTACCCACTGTGAGGGGGAAAGGAGTTCCACCCTTCTTTCTCTTGAGACACTTCTCATGGTAGGTGATAAGCTGTCTTGACAGCTCCAACAGGATCAACTTGGGACTGGCATATCTTGGCAGTTTGGTTGGTTCCCCCAAGAATTTAGCTGCCCTTAGATAAGTAAAGGTGGGGAATTGAGTGAACAGGGCCCCCCATTTCTCTGTAGCTGCTACGATTCTCTTGGTCGTACAACCGTGAGTCATATTTGGCCTCAAAAGGCAGATGATGTCATAGAAGAAGGCATCGTTGATCTTTGTGAACTTGGGAATATGATTTTCCAGCTTCAGCTCTGGATAGTATTCATATATCTTAACCTGGGGCCAAACCCTACACCGCATTAGAGCTGGATAGTCTCTTTCTGAAGCTGCAACATAGACTACATAGGAGTTAATATAGAACCTCCCCGTTGTGGTAAGTTGTTGGAGCTGCTCGGATATTGTGCTGCTTATGATCTCCGCCCACTCAAAGCGTTGATCGGGAACATTTTTGTTCATCATTTCTAATTACCTCAGCATCTACTTGTGAAAGTAATGGGCATCAGGAAGCCCAAACACTCTGCTCAGGAATGTGATTGTATCACTGAGTTCCTCTGAAAAGTCACTGCAATGAATGACTTGTGGCCATCTGGTCACCACCTTTTTGTTCTTTAGGTATACTTCGTTCATCAGCTGCATACACTGATCCTCATTGTCATTCCAAGCCTTGATACAATCTTCCTTGCTGACGGCCACAAAGTGCCGGTGGTGAGGAATGCTAAGCATTATTTCAAAGTGGCGGGCAGTGAGGTTGAGTATGACCTCGCCCTTCTCATTTATGACACACCTGGTGTCTTTATTGTAGCAACGGGCCACCACCATCATAAATTCATTATTTACTGCACTGACTGGGATTCCCCCAGCAAAATGTAGCGCACTGCCCATCAGTTTGTCCATCCAGGGACTTCTTGTAACCTTTCTAGTTCTGGCCCAGAAATCCTCCATGTCAATGTGTCCGAGCTCAGAATCCCTTATATCTAGGTCACACTCTGCTTGGGATTCGGGCATCCTAACCCTTTGATATTTATACTTCATTTCTTCTTCTGTGAGCTTGGCTTTGCCCTTAGACTTGGTCGGTTTCTTGCTTGATGTTGAAATATGTAACTCTGAACTCAGTTGTTGATCTGCAAGAAGAAGAAGTGAAACCCAATGCAAGAAATTCATATTAGTTGTTTGATCTTCCATTAAAGTGTCGACAAAAGAAAGAGTTAGTGATTTTAAGGCCTCAGGGCGCAGGGCGCATGAATACTAGGTTACAGGGCTAAATAATATGGCACATAGGAAAGGGCTGCTACAAGGGATAAATCAGTGCCAAAGGGTGCATGACTCATAGATACTGCAGGTTGCATTTTTTGTTGTTGTAAGCATAAGTGCGCATGCGCCATATGTATGCATTTTATAAAGGGAACTGATATTTTTCATGTTACATGGGTACAGGATGCGCCAAAGGGCGCATGTTCAATGCATGTAACATCATTTTTTCATGCGCCACAGGGGGATTTGGCGCGGCACATGGAAAGTCTACATGACATGATGTTGTTGTAACAATAGATGCGCCTGCGCCGTTTATAGTTTTGCACTTGGCACAAATAAAATTGGTGTTGCATGAATGCAGGGTGCGCCAATGACGCAAGTTTTAACGATGCAACATATAAGTTTGGTGCGCCAAGTAGGGCGCAGGGAAAGTGGTTGCAACAAGCCAGGGAAGTGTGCCTTGAGGGCACAGATGTTCTTTATGTAACAGGCATGGCATGGGTGCCATTGGCGCAACTGTATATTATGTTGCAGAGGTGACAGATGCGCCAAAAGAGGAGATAACAGTGTCTTATTTTAAAGCCATGATTCTTTCTCTGAGGGGTTACACACATTTAAGATTCTTTTTAAGGGTATCTTTGGGTGATAAAGAAGCTAAAAAATGAGAGTTTCAAGCAATCTTTTTAGGACAGAATCCCCTTTACCAGCAGATTTGGAAAGAGGGGGAAATGCATGGGGAAGAATAGAGAAAAATAGCAAGGAGGGGGTTGAGTTCATGATTTCATAGTCTTATTTAACCCAATCCACACTAACAAGCAACCAAAACCAAAACACAAAATGCACAAAAGAAATGAGGACCTCTCACCAGGATTATATAATGGAGAAGTGTGAAACTGGGTCCATAAAGTGATTCGAAAACGACAGGGCAGGTGCGCTGACAGGTACAGAGGGAAGAGAAAATCACGTGATTCTGAATGATGAAAATGACAGTGCAGATGTGCCTATATATAGGTGAGGAGGTAATAAATGTGCCACCCACTTTTTCAAGTGGCGCATGAAACGTGTTGTCGACACAAGAAAGCATGCGCCCTTTGGCGCATCAAAATACCTGTCAACACGAAGTTATGTGCGCCTTTGGCGCACCGAAATTTTTTTTGACACAAGAATATGTGCGCCCTTGGTGTACCAAAAAGTGGCGCAGCAAAATTATTGTTGACATGAAGGTGCATGCGCCTTGGCACATGCAAGAAAGGCACAACATAGTGAGGTGCATCAAAACACCTGTTGACACTACAAACCGTGCGCCAAAAGACTTAAAGGGGGCGCATGAAAACTTGATGTTGCATAGACATTATGTGCACCCAACCAAAAAAGACCAAAAATGGCTAAGTTCGGAAAACTAGATTTCCCGGGAAGGGATTTTGCAACGTTCCGAACGCCAGGAGTCCTTGATGAGGGACCGAAACAAAATTTTTGTAGGGTTATCTGTAAAATTGCCCTTGCCAATTTTATGGGATAACAGCTGGCTCTTTCTGAGGACTATCTCTGAGCAAACCTCAGGGGTAGAGATTCCCAGATGTCACGTGCCTATCCATTGGGTAACAGAGTCAAAAACAAGGGGGGCCGGAAAGGGAAACACACAACCAACAAAAGCAAATGCACGACAAAAACAAACACACAACTGAAGCAACCTGTATAAAGAAGAGAGCAAGCTCTACTTCCTGAAGATTTTCAGATGTTGCCCGCTACAGGGAAGTGGGAGATTAGTTCCATCCAGATACGAGAGATAGAAACTATTCTCTCCATTGATCTGCTTGATTTTGAAAGGTCCTCTCCATAGGGAATCAAACTTTCCGTGCATGCCCTTTGGTTCTCTTCGTTTGTCCCACAAAAGGACGAGGTCTCCCACCTAGAAATTTCTTTTCTTAGATTTTTTATCGAACAATCTTTTGACCTGATTCTGATGTTTGGTGATCTTTTCGACCACCCTTACTCTCTTTTCTTCAAGTTCTGCTAGATACATGATCCTCTTTTCAAGGGAATTTTGAAAAGTCTCATCTTCGATTGCCCATGCCAAGCATAGAGCAGGGATTTCAGTGGAAATGGGAAGCTCAGCATCGGTGCCATATAACACTTGAAAAGGTGACATATCGAGAGATATTTTGGGAGTAATGTGGTCTGCCCACAAAGCATCGTATAAGGACTTGTGCCACATTCGTTGATTCTCATCCACTAGCTTTCGTATGATGGTCACCAAGTTTTTGTTACTGGATTCTGCCTGACCATTTCCCTGAGGGTAATAATCTTAGGTGTGAGCCAAAGTTATCCCATATTCATAGCAAAACCTAATAACTTCCCATGAAGAAAAGTTAGAAGCATTATCAGCAACAATCTTGTTTGGAATGCCAAACCTGACAATGATATTTTCTTTGATGAAATTACAAACAACCTGGGAAGTGGCATGTTTGACAGGTATGGCTTCCACCCACTTGGTGAAGTAATCTGTTGTTGTTAGGACATAACTATGTCTGGAACTCGATTGGGGATTGAGTGCACCAATAAAATAAATTCCCCATTGCTTGAATGGTTCATTGATAATGACCGGCTTGAGGGGAAAAGCAGCCAATTTGGGCTTGCCGACAAACTGCTGGTAAGGCTCACACTTTGCTACCCAGGTAGTTGTATCTTGGAAAAGCGTCAGCTAATAGTACCTGGCCCAGATGATCTTGTGTGCCGTAACGGAAGAGGAGAAATGGCCTCCACAGGCTGAATTATGAAAAATTTTAAGTAACTTCACCTGCTGTGGCTTGTTGACACATCGCAAGAAGATGCCATCTATCCCGCGTTTGTATAAACCGTCATCCTAGATGACATATTTGGCTGCTCTGAGCTTTATAGCGTGCTTCTCCTTTACAGTTAGGTGAGCTGGGCATTCGCCGTAGGTGAGGAAGAAAGCAATATCGGAATACCACTCATCGCTGGTTGCAACAAATAGGACCATAGGCAGTGAATCAGGTTTCTCCAACTAGCTTTGTGCTTCATTGGTGCAATCATCTTTTCCTCCGGAAAATTCTGACCCTTGGTTTTCAGCCATAAGTTGACATAGGCCCTTGCCTCTTACCAACTTAGTTGGTTTTATATCTAGGTCATACTCCTGGACCTTTGTAATCCAATTTCCTCGCAAGCTTCCTAACTCCTGTTGAGTTAAAATTGACTTGACTGCTGTGTCAGGGACCAGCACTACTGTGTGAGAATTTAAAATGTAATGCCTAAAGTTTTTGACTGCTTTGACAACGGCAAAGGCATGCTTTTCCAACTGGGATAATTTTAATTCGTGAGGCTTGAGGGGAGAGCTCATGAATGCAATCGGAGATTCAACATCCTCAGAATTCTTTTGCATCAAGATGGCAGATATAGTATGCTCAGATGCATAGCTATACATGATAAAATCCTTAGAGAAATCGGGACATACCAGGACTGGTGCGTAAGTGACGGAAGTTTTTATTTCTTCGAATGACCTCTTCCCTTCTTCACTCCATCAGAAAGTTAGCGACCCTTTCATCATGTCCAATATATGACAAGTCTTTTTAGCAAAGGCGGGAACAAAGCGCCTAAGAAAATTCACCTTTCCGAAGAAAGAGTGGACGCCGGTCATGCTTGTAGGAAAAGTAAGGCTCTGAATAGCCTTAACTCTTTCGGTATCTATCTTTGTTCCTTCTTTGCTAACAACATGTCCTAGCAACTTTCCTTCTGCGACTCCAAAAACAGACTTTTTCGGGTTCAGGGAAATCCCATGCTCTTGGCATCTAGCCAACACTTGCTCCAAATGATCACAATGATCATTTCGTTATTTAGAGAACACAGTTAAGTCATCCAGATAAACCACAATGACCTTCCCCATCATACCTTTGAATACAAGGTCCATGGCCTGCTGAAAAGTGGCGCCAGCATTGGTCAGGCCAAAAGGCATCCTGCTATAAGTAAACGTACCCCAGGGAGTAGTGAATGATGTTTTAAATTGGTCTTCATGTGAGACTTCAATCTGATTGTAGCCTGAAAAACCATCAAGCATGGACAACATTTCTGATCCAGTTACTGCTTGTAGAAATTGATCCATTATAGGAAGTGGGTAGTTGTCCTTTAAGGAAGCCTGATTCAGGTTTCGAAAATCTACGCATATGTGTATTTCATTGTTTTTCTTGCACACTGGCACAATGTTTGCCACCCAAGTACTATGATGGATAGGAAAAATGATTCTCACATCCAGCATTTTCTTAATTTCAGCCTAGATAGTACCTGAGATCTTAGGGTTATAATGCCTCTACTTCTGGCGAAAGGCTTTGACGTCCTCTTTCAACGGGATGTCATGCTGGACGTCCTTTGGCTTAAAAGACTTTAGATCGGCATAGGACAATGCCAATACATCCATGTATTTCTTCAGCAGTTTGACAAACTTCCGCTTCTCTTCAGGTGTTCAGCATTTTCCGATGTTCACAAACTGCGGATGTTCTACCGATCCTAAATTAACCGGTTTAGTTTCTGGGGAGGAGCGAGTATCATCTTACCTTTTCTTTTTTACAAAACGGTCATGCCTGTCGAACAACTGCTCCAAAGAAACCAGGCCCTTCGGAATTTTATTTCCTTTGAGCTGACATATGTCATCGTTCCCTTTGGATCCATCGTCTTGATCGGTGACTGATTCACGAAACATGGAAGTGGATCCTTCAAAATGAAGTTCCTTAAAATTTTCCACCTTTTCTAGAAAGGTAATGAGTTGATTGTCATCGTTGAATACTTGCCAATGCTAAGAATTTTCTGGCACGCTTGGGCAGAAAACCACCTCAATGGCGTATTTGTCTGTTTTCAAACCTGGGTGAGGGAGCATGAGGGATGCTGAAATGGCCAATGAATCAGCCATGTCATTCTGAGCTCTTGGGATGGATTCTATTGAAAAAGCATCAAATTCTTCGATGCTGTCCCACACCGTGTTGCAGTAATGCCTGAGCCTCTCATTCTTTACTTGATATATCCTCTTAACTTGATTCACGACTAGCTCTGCATCACCTTATACTTTCAAATTTTTGATCCCTCTTTCCTTTGCGGCTTGCATGCCAAGTAGCAGAGATTCATACTCAGCAGTATTATTTGTGTTGAAAAACTGAAACTTGAAAGAGAGAGGAATAATCTCCTCTTCGGGAGATATTAGCACAGCTCCGGCGCCACACCCACTGGCTGCGCAGCTGCCATCAAACTGCAAAGTCCATATCTTATTAAGATCCTCTTCTTGGACGAGAACAACCATTTTGTCAGACTCGGTAGACAAGAAATAGTTCCCCATTCCTAACAATTCAAAAAGAATTTGAGCTTTGGGCTCCTCAAAGTTAGTAACCAAGTACTTCTTTTGTGATTGTGGCTCCAATGTCTGCATTACACCTTTAACGGGGATTCTAGCCTTAGACCAGTCCATATGAATCTCCCCACCAACTTCACTGCAAAAACTTCTTCCCAGCAAAATCCCATAGGCTACTAGAATGTCGGCAACGAGGACAGTCATCTTTATTCTTTTCTCTGGGAACACCGCAAATGTGAACTGTGCGTCTTTGATTTGACCAATCAACAAAACCTACTTGGTTTCCAAGGAATAACATCTGCCAAAAGGCTTGGTAAGGGTGAGGCCCAAAGCATGGGTGACTTTTACTGACATGACATTATCAGAAGCTCCAGAATCGATTATGCAGTTACTTAATTTGTGGCCATTGATTAGGAGGGAGAGATAGAAAGGTTCTATCTTGCCTGATGCATATGTTGAGGAAACATTTATGCGGGACGTAGGAGGAGTGGAAAGGATTCCTTTTAGGGGAATCTGGGGAGATATGACAGCTTGACTTTGAATATACTTGGTTAATCTTACAAGCTGTTCGGGATTTGACTGAAGATATTCGGCTTCAGACATTTGGATCTTAGTCTTTTTAGCATGATCTATGATTTCAAATGTGGCTAAGGGTTGTGCTGGTGAAGGAATGAGTCCCTCACTTCGTGATGGTAGAGTAGGATTACTGGTCTTTATGGAAATAGAAGAGGGCTGATTTGGAGGAGAGATGGGGGGAAAATATTTCTTTGTAAAAGACTTAACAGGGGTTGAGTAGGAAGAGGATTACCTCTTTTAGCAATGGTTGGAGGCGTGTTTGACACAGCCTTCTCTTTCCGCACATCGGCAGTGACCTCTGCTTCTTTTCCTTGTGAGCGGGTAAAAACAGCATATGATTTTCCGCTTGCATACCCTTGTGTACCCTCTTCTTCACCAGATTATCCCTCCTCAAATTCCATGTACCTGATAGTAGAGTTGCCAGTTGGTTCACCGACATCCTAATCGTCTTCGCCTTGAGACAAAGGTTCTTCGTAATTTTGTTCCTCTTCTTCGATTTCGGCTAAAGCGTTGACCGGAGGAGCTTCAAGTGCCAACCGTGGAGCAGTTGCAGGTAAGCGCGGCCTTTGTGGAACATTGTTGGAAATGAAATTCCTTTGTGGAATATCCCAATATGAGGAACTAGGGGAAGCTTGGGCTAGCTGCTTCTTTAATGCGAGCAAGTCATTCACCATCTTTTGAAATGCCGGATCAGACGAAGTAGTGGGAGTAGGGCCCGAAGATTTAAGCTTAGATGATTCCCTTTTTAACTCACCAAATATCAGTATGTTATCTTCAATTCTGATGGCAGCGGCCTGGGCAAGAATCAAGGTAGCCACTTGTTTTTGCAAGAGTAAGAAACTTACTTTTGAGCTCATGGCGTTCATGAAGAAACACTTCTGATTTTCCGGTGTTGGAAGCATGGCAACAGGGACACAGTTGATTAATGCATTGAACCTGGCGATAAAATTACGCATGGTCTCATTGGCCTCTTTTTTTAGGTGAGTGATCTGTGATAACAATGCAAATGCATCTTCTGAAGGCTTGTACCTATCTTCAAAATCATCCCGCAAGGTGGCCCAACTGGTAATAGATCCAGCCGGCAAATGCTGAAACCATTCTGCTGCGGGCCCCTGTAAAGTTTCCAGAAAAAGGAGAACTGACACATCTTCATGGGTTACATCTAGGATATTGCATGACATCATGAATGTAGATATGTTTGAATATGTGCTTTGGTTCCCGCTCCCGTCAAATTTGAGAAAATTCTTTTGGTTTCCGTGTGGGAGCGCGTGAACAGGATGTGGAAAAGCCAGGGGACCCATAGCATTTCCCCATGGTACCGCCATCTAGATAGGTGGAAAAAGAACACAGGCTGGAAGTACAGTTCCACTGAGCAGCAAGGCACTACAAAGGGATGCGGAGGCTCCTTGTGAAAACCGGTTCTTTCGTGGAGGTGAGGCGCTTCTGGTTGACCGATCAGCTGAATTTAGTGATAAAAAGTGCGCTGGTGTTATACTGAAGTTGTGCCTTTGAAGCAGATCGAAAGTAGGATCGGCTTCTCCATGAGCTCTCCTGCTATGAGTAAATGGTTCACCTGCCAGTGTACCTTCCTAATCTGCAATATTGTGGAGTAGATTTTAAAACTCTTTTTGGTTGTACTTGCTGATTTTCTGATTTTTTTTTAACAAAAATCAGCAGAACGTACTTTTTCTGAATATTTAATTTTATCCTTTTCTGAAAAAACGATTGCGGTTTAATGACAAAGAAAAAATGAGGATAAAATGATAGTGAAGCTTAGTAAGCTGAATTTCATATCTAAAGTTGACTTTTTCAAAGAGTTTGAAAATTTTGGTAAACAGTCAAAAACTCAGATCTACGGAAAAATACAGATTTTTATAAAAAACTTAGCAAACTAAAGATCTTCAACTAGGCCAGATCTATGGATCTCAGAAGAAAATTTTCAATTTGGGTCACTTTTGCAAAAAAATTGAATTTTGAACAAAAGTTAAAATTTGCAAAGAGGTAGTGATTTTTTTGATTTCTACTGATTTTCTATCATACCACCATCATAGATCGGATAGATCTATTCGATCCCCAACGGAGTCGCCAAAAATTGTTGGTTTGAAAATCTGTCACTTGGGTAGATTTATGGATAGACGAGCCAACAGTGTGCAGGTCATAGCCCCTCTTTGAGTCAGCAAAGTGAAACTGGTTTATTGCTATTCTACCAACAGGAATCTGTGCAAGTCTCACAATATTCTGCCTTCGGGGGTTTGGGATATCATCCCAGTAGGGGTGTTTCTGACTGCGGAAAGAAAGGAATGAAAGAGAGTATGAAGAAAGATTAGGTCCGAAGGGAGAAAAGAAATGAATTCCAAAGCAGAAAGGTCAAAGGGTTTATGTTTTGGGATTGGTAGTAAAAAGAGCCAAACCTACTTCCATAAACGAATAAAGCAATACTGATGAATAAATGACAAAAAAAGTAGAGATAGATTCAACAGAATAAATGCATAGATCTGACATAAGAAAGATCAGATGCCCATAACACACATATTTAGCACAAAGTCTCAATATTTGCATTAATATCTTCTTCTGTTACAAAAAGTACAAAGCCTTTTCTTCTCACTTCTATTTTTCATCTAAAAGATATCCACCACTTGAATACAACAAGTATTCAAGTATATATAGAAGGAGAGAAGAAAAGAAGACAAAAGCAAACCAACCACTTAATTACAAAAATATCTTACAACAGATTACAAAGTCATGTGTTGACTTTTGACAACTTTAGTGGATAACATCATCCCATGGTGCAACATGGATGATGTCATCATTTCAGTCAACAAAATTTAAATATTTACAAGGAGAAAGTCGGGAAGAAGGAAACTATTCGTCATCGTCCCATGGCTGGAAGGGGGTATCCTGCTTTTGCTGCTCAGGCGACGAGATGTGGAACTGGGCACGGTACTCAATGAACTTGTTGAACATGGGTTGAATTTGATCCTCGAAAGAATCCTTATGTCGATCGCTGATAGCTTCGCAGGTCTCCCACTCGTCTATGAGCTTTTCAAGAGTTTGGAATAATCATTATCTGCCTCTATCAGGTACCTGATGAAGTCACAACACGCCAACAGGTTATTGATGGATTCGACGTCAAACGTGACCTCTGGCCCCAGTCCTTGTGAAACAATCTCCTTGAAGATCTGAATAGTCTCCTCAACCTTTCTTAAGGTGAAAGATGAAGTCTGCAACCCTGGAGACATTCTGAGAACAATCTGTTTTATTTGATGCATTGCATCCAGGGCTTCCTCTTTTACTTTTTCGATTTTCTCTAGGATGAACTCCAGCTGATCAACCCAATAATCCAGAGTAGAAAGGATTTTATTGAGGGCTCTCAGGTGTCCAAAAACGCCGAACTTGACCAGATCTTCGACGGAACAATTGAGCATTTTTTGAAAGGTCTCATGTTGCATCCTGGCATGATCCAGCTCTTCGGAGATGGGTCCTGCTATCGCCTAGAGTTCTCTGTTTGACCGATTGATATTTTGATATAACCCGGTGAACTTAGCAATTACTCCCTCGCTTTCTTTGAGGATTTGGCTCCTCCAGGCGGAAACTGCCATGCCCCTGCTCGCCGATCTTGGCATATTCATTGATTTTATCCTGACTCATAGGCTCAGTAGTTTTGGCGGTAGTTGTAGGAGGAAAACTAGCCATTTTCTGCAAGGCACGGAGAAGATGTTTATTTTGCTCCTTTAGCATCATTTTCTCTTCCTTTGCTTCCTGGAGTTTCTTGCAAAGGGTGTCAACTGCAGATAGGGCCTCTCCTTGCAGGCTTTCTGAAGATGTCCCCATCGTGACTTGAGTCACTGTGTAATCTATCGGAGACAGATCCTTCTTATCCTTCAAAGGATTAGGGTATGTAATCTCCATCACTCTCTCCCCTGATGCACTCTGCGAGAAGTAGGTTATTGGTTTTTGCTTCTTGGTCCCTTTCGATGGGATTACAGAGAATTCCATCAGTGCGATGGGAACTTTCCTCTTCTGTTGACTTAGGTGCTGGAAGATCCACGCTAGACTTGTGGGAGAAGGACTAGAAATAGAGAAGGGGGCAACTGTAGTAGTAGAAGGGAAAAACGTGGAGACACTTGGAGGTGGCATTGAGAGAAAAGCCAAGGAAGTGCTCGCGGGAGGAAGAGATACTGCAGGGGAGGAAGACATAGGAATGGAAGGGAGCTCAGAGATGAGGGAAGAAATGGAGGGGGACAACTCCACGAGAGAAGAGAAGATGGATGAAGAGGTAGGGAGAACAATAGAAGATGGGGGAGAGGACACGACCAAAGGAATGGTCGCTTGGGTCACCTGAGGAGGGGAAGGTGGAGAGGGAGAAGGGACAGAAGGGATCTCAATAGTTATTGTAGTGGTGACATCCTGAGAGGATGTGCCTATCGGAACACCTTCCACTGCTTCTTCTTCTAAGCTTTCCGGGATTACAACCCGTTCTTGTGAAGTGGAAGGAGGACTTTCAGGAGCTTCCTCCTGGGTGGAGCTGGATTCACCCTCTTTACCTTTCCCTTTGCCCTTTGGTAGCTGTTTTGACCGAGGAGGGGCGTTGCCCAAGGAAGATGTGGTGAAATCAACTCCAAGGTAAATGAGACCATTCATTCGGCACCAATGTTATGTTCTTCGCAGAGTTTCCTTGACCCTTTCCTCAATTGTCTGAGGCACTTTGGTTCTGTTGATCACCGCGAAAGGCCACTAGTCCCCACCCGTGTCAACATACACTTGATCAACTTCTTGCTCAGTAGTTTGATAGCCTTTTGGGATGATGGCCACATCGTACTGGATGATTTCTGCTAAGGGCCAAGCGGGAATGATCCTTCCTCCTGAGCTAGACCTCATGATATATGTCGATGTAAATATCCTCGATCTGAGGGATGTGGATCGGATCGAGTTTAGCTCTGGGGAGATAATTTCTTGGGTCAAAATTGGGCCTCGTTGGGAAGTTATGTTTTATATTTAGCATCTCTAGCTCTGCAAACATGTCCTTCACCTTGTGGTGAGAGAGACAAGTATACCTGCCCACTGTGAGCGGGAAAGGAGTTCCACCCTTCTTTCTCTTGAGACACTTCTCGTGGTAGGTGATAAGCTGTCTTGACAGCTCGAACAGGATCAACTTGGGACCAGCATATCTTGGCAGTTTGGTTGGTTCCCGTAAGAAGTTAGCTGCCCTTAGATAAGTAAAGGTGGGGAATTGAGTGAACAAGGCCCCCCATTTCTCTGTAGCTGCTACGATTCTCTTGGTCGTACAACCGTGAGTCATATTTGGCCTCAAAAGGGAGATGATGTCGTAGAAGAAGGCATTGTTGATCTTTGTGAACTGGGGAATACGATTTTTCAGCTTCAGCTCTGGATAGTATTCATATATCTGAACCTGGGGCCAAACCCTACACCGCATTAGAGCTGGATAGTCTCTTTCTGAAGCTGCAACATAGACTACATAGGAGTTCATATAGAACCTCCCCGTTGTGGTAAGTTGTTGGGGCTGCTCGGATATTGTGCTGTTTATGATCTCCGCCCACTCAAAGCATTGATCGGGCACATTTTTGTTCATCATTTCTAATTACCTCAGCATCCACTTGTGAAAGTAATGAGCATCAGGAAGCCCAAACACTCTGCTTAGGAATGTGATTGTATCACTGAGTTCCTCTAAAAAGTCACTGCGATGAATGACTTGTGGCCATCTGGTCACCACCTTTTTGTTCTTTAGGTATACTTCGTTCATCAGCTGCATACACTGATCCTCATTGTCATCCCAAGCCTTGATACAATCTTCCTGGCTGATGGCCACAAAGTGCCGGTGGTGAGGAATGCCGAGCATTATTTCAAAGTGGTGGGCAGTGAGGCTGATTATGACCTCGCCATTCTCATTTACGACACACCTGGTGTCTTTATTGTAGCAGCGGGCCACCACCATCATAAATTCATTATTTATTGCACTGAATGGGATCCCCCCAGCAAAATGTAGTGCACTGCCCATCAGTTTTTCCATCTAGGGACTTCTTGTAACCTTTCTAGTTCTGGCCCAGAAATCCTCCATGTCAATGTGTCCGAGCTCAGAATCCCTTATATCTAGGTCACACTCTGATTGGGATTCGGGCATCCTGACCCTTTGATATTTATACTTCATTTCTTCTTCTGTGAGCTTGGCTTTTCCCTTAGACTTGGTCAGTTTCTTGCTTGATGTTGACATATGTAACTCTGAACTCAATTGCTGATATGCAAGAAGAAGAAGTGAAACCCAATGCAAGAAAGTCATATCAGCTGTTTGATCTTCCATTAAAGTGTCGACAGAAGAAAGAGTTAGTGATTTTAAGGCCTCAGGGCGCAGGGCGCATGAATACTGTAGGTTACAGGGCTAAATAATATGGCGCATAGGAAAGGGCTACTGCAAGGGATAAATCAGCGCCAAAGGGTGCATGACGCATAGATATTGCAGGTTACATTTTTTGTTGTTGTAAGCATAAGTGCGCCTGCGCCATATGTATGCATTTTATAAAGGGCACTGATATTTTTCATGTTACATGGGTACAGGATGTGCTAAAGGGCACAGGTTCAATGCATGTAACATCATTTTTTCATGCACCACAGGGGGACTTTGTGCAACGCATGGAAAGTCTGCATGACACAATGTTGTCGTAACAAGAGATTTGCCTGCGCCGTTTACAGTTTTGCACTTGGCACAAATAAAATTGGTGTTGCATGAATACAGGGTGCGCCAATGGCACAAGTTTTAAGGATGCAACATATAAGTTTGGTGTGCCAAGTAGGGAACAGGGAAAGTGGTTGCAACAAGCCAGGGAAGTGCGCCTTGAGGGCGTAGCTGTTCTTTATGTAACAGGCATGGCATGGGCGCCATTGGCGCAACTGTATATTATGTTGCAGGGGTGACAGATGCGCCAAAAGAGGAGATAACAGTGTCTTATTTTAAAGCCATGATTCTTTCTCTTAGGGGTTACACGCATTTAAGCTTCTTTTTAAGGGTATCTTTGGGTGATAAAGAAGCTAAAAAATGAGAGTTTCAAGCAATATTTTTAGGACAGAGTCCCCTTTACCATCAGATCTGGAAAGAGGGGGAAATGCATGGGGAAGAATAGAGAAAAATAGCAAGGAGGGGGTTGAGTTCATGATTTCACAGTCTTATTTAACCCAATCCACACTAACAAGCAACCAAAAACCAAAACAAAAAACGCACAAAAGAAATGAGGACCTCTCACCAGGATTATATAATGGAGAAGTGTGAAACCGGGTCCACAAAGTGATTCTAGAACGACAGGGAAGGTGCGCTGACAAGAACAAAGGGAAGAGAAAATCACGTGATTCTGACTGATGAAAATGATAGTGCAGATGCGCCTATATATAGGCGAGGAGGTAATAAATGTGCCACTCACTTTTTCAAGTGGCGCATGAAACGTGTTGTCGACACAAGAAAGCATGCGCCCTTTGGTGCATCAAAATACCTGTCAACACGAAGTTATGTGCACCTTTGGCGCACCGAAAGTTTTGTTGACACAAGAATATGTGCGCCCTTGGCGCACCAAAAAGCGGCGCAACAAAAGTATTGTTGACATGAAGGCGCATGCGCCTTGGCGCATGTAAGAAAGGCACAACATATTGAGGCGCATCAAAACGCCTGTTGACACTACAAACCGTGCGCCAAAGGACTTAAAGGGGGTGAATGAAAACTTGATGTTGTATAGACATTATGTGCGCCCGACCAAAAAAGACCAAAAATGGCTAAGTTCGGAAAACTAGATTTCCCGGGAAGGGATTTTGCAACGTTCCGAACGCAAGGAGTCCCTGACGAGGGACCAGAACAAAATTTTTGTAGGGTTATTTGTAAAATTGCCCTTGCCAATTTTACAGGATAACAAAACCTTACTTACACTATATTTGCAACCAAGAATGAAAGAGGTTTGTTTTAAGAACCCAAAACCAAATATGGAGATTCAATGAGAAAAAACCACACAAGCCATGGAAAATGTGATGCAAAAAGGAGAAACTAAGAAAAAAAAGGAGAATACATGGTTTTATCTTTCCCTTTTTATTTGATCTTCAAAATAAAGTAAGTGAAAATCAATATCCAAGCAATCCAAAAGCCCAACATGAAATATAAAAAGAAAATCCTTTACCTATGAAGTTAGTGGAAGATAGAAGAAACATGGAAAATTAAAAATGAAACAAAATGTAAGAGACTCACCTAAGAGGATCATTTGACCGGGTGTGCCAGAATGTTGGATGAAATTTTTCTCTTTCCTATTAATATTAGTGAACTAGATACTAAAGAAAATCAAGCAACTCAAAACATACAAGGGTTTAAGGTACCTTAGGATAAGATGGTGATGAAGGATGGGCATTGATGTAGCCTAGAATTTACCATGAACAACCCAAGTACGCTGGTACATCATCCATATTGAGGTGAGCACTCACCCAAAAGCTCACAAAGGTACTAGGCCCCTCCTTAGAGTTGCTTGTACAAGATGTGAACATGATGAAGATATAATGTATTCTTATCCACAAATAACATAAATATTCCACATAGCATATTCTAGATCTAGATCTAAAAGAATAATGAAGTAAGCGATAGACATGACAAAGTCAACCATGTAAGAAATAGTTTCAGTCATGTTTAACACCATTATTCACCCAACACACTCTATTATATTAAAACACAATAAAAACATAAGCTTTTTATAATAAGTATTATCATAATTTTATGCGCACATCAGATCTGGCAGCATAACTCCACAATAGCTCATACACAGTACACTATTAATCTACATAGATTACCACATATTTATAAGGGTGGGGACTTGCCCTTCACCACTTATGCACACTTACAAAAAATAGGTCGCAAGCTGAAAATTAGTCATGCACCCTTACAATAACATGCACACATACAAGTGTGATAATAATAGATCTCTTACAGTTAACTGGCAATAGTAATTCTATTATTAATTCAAACTCATACATGGCACTTTAGTAGACGCTCTTCCCAAAATAGTATTTTTGTGTCGCGCAAGGTCTCCATCCCATTGTGTGTTCCATACAGCTATCTCCAAAAAATATCCAATAACCATGAAAATTGATAAGTCTCGATTCAATCTATATTTTACATGTGCTTCCTTCCCCTATCCTTCCACACCTTCAAATATACATTGATACCATAACATAAATCTTCTATGTACACCTTCTCCTTAGCGTCATACTTCATCTACTCAACATTAACCCACACTAAACTATATTTCTACCTCAGACAATAGTTGCCTCTTGATGCCTTAAAGAATGAGAAATGGAAGAATATAAAGAATGAATTGCTATACAAAGAATAGATGTTACTCTCCAGTACCCTCCTCTTCTACCGGGAGAATCAACTTTGGATATTCTTCCTTAATTTTAGCTTACAAAGCTTACCAATCATCCAGTGTGTTCCTGGTCTTCTCTGGGACATCTACATCAATGCCCTCTAACTCATGTCCTGGGTCATCTCCCCCTATTCATTCTACAATACCTATGACAACATTAGCCATAACAGACATCCTTCCCTCCAGAAGATCCATCTTTTGTGCTATGATCTTTCCAAGCTCATCTAGCCTTTCCTTATGCGTTTGTTGTGTTGTTGTAAGGTATCTGCGCTTTTTCTTCACTAATGACAATCTCTCTATGTGCCATAAATTCTCATCCTTCATTGCCTTCAAAACTTTATTGTCCTCCAATATAGTTCTTATCTAGATTATTGATTCTAGAGTTGCACAAATGTTTAATGCCTAGTCTGATTTCTTCAGATCTTCCTACAAATTTGGGAGAAATTCCTCGTAAGAAAAAATATCTCTAACCATTGAGACCCTTGCTCTCTCTACTTCCTGTTCAGGGTCCTATGGTGCTGGCATGTGAATCAGTCCATCCTCAAGCACCAAATCTACTAGGGTACGCACATAATGCATAGCTGAAGAAAACCTTTTAGGTGCCTTAGATTCCAAGTGTGGTCTTGCTTTCAGGACATGGTCACCAATTGCTTTCGCCATACTGATGAAGGCCTTGTTATTTTTCTACTCCAAGTCCTTTTCTCCTTGTAGACGTGTTATTTCTGCAGCTTTTGCCTTGTTATCTTCTCGTAATACTCTAATAGTGACAACCTTATCTATGTTCCTCCATGCCACTTCTATAGATACCTTAAATAAGGCATTTCTTACCTACTCATTGAACATGAGAGTTGGCTTTATAGTCATGTGCCTACTCTTTGGTGCCTTCTTCATTCTTTGGGACACACATAACTCCTCACATACATCAAAATCAGGGCTCATCCATGTGAGTTTTCATAGACTAGGACATTTGTTTCCTCGTGTCCATAGTGGTCATGTCTAGGTCCATCAACTCCCATCCATACAACCCCTTAAGGCCCATTATACTATGGAAACGGGCATGGACAATTTTACTGTTTCCTCAACATAGTCCATACTCAATGCAACATACTCCCCACTTGATTTCTTTGTTCTTGGCCCCTTAGGAATTTGAGCACCAAGATTTGGAGTCGGATCTTTGATGTTTTGAGCAATATCATATTCTATTTCTTCTACCACCTTTACTACCTCTTCTTCATCCTTCAGATCTTCGTCCTTGGGTTCCTCTACATCTTCTGGTTGTACAGGGGTGCCAAGCTAATTTTCTACAGACTCCTCCACCTCCCCATTCAGCTTTAGATTTCTCCTTTTCTTCTCAACTACCTATTTTTGAGGAGAGATTCATGATGATCTCCTCATAGGTTGTGGGGTTTCTACACCTTGGTTCCTTGTTCCTTTGAATACCCTTTTAAAGTGGCTATCTCCCTGGAATGCTTATACATTCAAGTCTTCGTCTTCTTCCTACACCTGTGGTTTAGAACCCCCACACTCATTCTCCACTTTGTCCGTGGGATACTTCTGGCCTCTATGATCTAAGCTGCCACTATCTTCATCTTCCTCCTCATCATCTACCTCTACAGTTTATATGGGCTTTGGGGCTGGCACGTTTTCCACTATATGTTTTCCCTTAGGTGGCCCTAGGAGCGCAAAATCATTCTCCACATACTTTTTATTCTCCAGCTTGGGCTTAAAATGAAGGTATATGAGCGTTGATCCAATGTCCCCAATTTCCAAGCTTACATGATTCATGCTTATAATGTCTAAAATGAGCCTCTCAACATAGGCAGTCCAGCTTGGATATACATATGTCTTCTTGAGAGCGTGGTAGTCACAGTCTACCTTGTCTGTGATAAAACTTAGGCAACGCACATTAGTAAAGTAGATGGATTGATGCCTAGAAGTAGTGCATTGTGAAGGAATACGATAGTTTACACCATGTGCTTCATGTCCCATCCCTCGTAGCAAACCACGCGATGCAAAAGTGTTGGTAAACTGCGAACTGTACTGCCTTGCCAACTACTGAAGGTAGCTCCTTGGGGATGCCCCACTCCTCTTCAAATGCCACACAAGTCCATCGTACCACATCTTTGCCCTATGTTTAAATGGCCCACTCATTGACCCTTCACATAAATACTTGTCAAACCTTTCCGTAAGGGACTTTTTTTTCCATGGGATATTCCCAAATCTTGTTCTTTGGCCCATTGGGCACTCCAATTTCCATAAATACTAGAGAAAGTAAGATAGCATGAAAACTTATCTTATCACATGTGTGTTCTTACTCGATAATGGTTTCTGAAATGTAGCCTGTTATGATATAGACTACTCCCTGAGACATTTTCCTTGTGATATGGAGCCACATGGTATTTACTTGCAACCATCTCTCTTGATCATTTAACTTGGTCACCAGATGTGCAACTGTTTGTAGCACTAGATAGTTCTTCAATTTATCAATGTCCATTCCATGTGGATCCTTTGTATACCCTAACGCTTTCCGTGTCTCCATGATTTTTTCTTTATCAGTCAGGTCACTAACCAGGTCTACCCTTGTGCCTTTTAATCATGTCAGATTCAAAATTAGGGTTGTTGTGATTCTAACCCTTCATTCGAAAAAATAGAAAAATTCTTCATGGACTCTGCTCATCAACCGTTGGTATAAAAGTTCATACTTTCAAAAATATGGGAGATCGTACAACTGATAGACTCCTACTTGTTTCAACAATTTCTCTCCAGCGTCATCATACAATGGCATATCCTCCACAGTGTGCTTGTTGGTCTTTGTGCTCAACAATGCGTCCAATTATTTCTTGTTGTTAGATGTGCAGTGGTTGTAGTCACTTATCTTACACTTGCAGACATGGCAATCCCATTCTTATCTAATTATCACACCCTCTAGATACTACATCTATGAGAAATTACTCTCGGGAGCAATTTCAACTTCTATTTGTACTTTCTTCTTTCCTTTGGTGCCTGCGGTAGGTGATTTCTTTGGTACCGTCATAAAGATCCACCTTTTCACTGTCTATAATGGGAAAACTCAAACCCTATCTTGAATCCGTGTGCCCTATCTTGAAACTACATTCCCTAGCTCCTCCTTAACACTTTTGCTTCACTCAAACCCTTCACCAATGGGGATGCAAGCCTCTTCATGCAACAATTTTCTCTCCATGTTTGGTTTCATAGCTCTCTACACCTTAAGACAACTCACTCAACTTGTTTACACTTAGCTCACTCAAATACTTGTGATCACAAATGTAAAAATAAACCCGCATCACGTCCTTATATAGATTTTCAAAAATTTATTGCATTTATTTCTCCTATACCTACCAACAATCCTCTCATTAATTGACCATTTGCATAATATCCGCCTGGTACATCTTCGTGCCCCAGCTTTAACCTTCTAACATGCCTTCCTACCTTTTGGCTATAGACTTCTCTTCAGCACGCTTCCATGTGCTCGAGTACCTCGACAATGTGCCTTCCCCTGGTAGTCTCTATGGATGCTACTTATCTCACATTATATTGTTCCCTCATTTATCTCCATCTATGATCATCTATTTAAAGCAATCTCCTTCCTAACCACTCTTATGCAAACTTAAATAACACTTGTAGCATTTTGTTCCTTTATGGTGTCCCAGTTGTAAATAGTCACCCCACACTAATGGTATGTGTAGTCCTTTGCACAGAAAATTTCTTCAAATGGTAATTAGATTCTAACACACAAATGCGCTTATTACACAAAACACCAACTAAATTGACAAAGCATAGCGACCAAAAAGGAAATACAGTAAGGAAATACAAAAATGAAAACCTAGTCTAAATGGCAACACTTCCTTATTACAAACATCAAGAAGACTTATTTATAGTAGGGCTTCAACCTATTCCCGTTAAAGTAACTGGGTAACTGTATTCCATCAAGTGTCTCTAACTGACAAGCTCCTGATTCAAGTATATGAGTGATGATATACGGTCCCAACCAATGTACTTTAAGCTTGCCTGGATGGCACAGAAACTTAGAGTCATAAAGAAGCACCATTTTTCATATCTCAAGCTTTTTGTCCCAGATGTGCCTATCATGCCATGCCTTCTTCCTGGCTTTTTCTCTACTTCTAGCTCTAATGTGTTATGGTGCGCCTCTCATCCAAATGTATCAATTGATCAATTCTTTCTTCCAAAGATTGTGCTCATCAGCTAGACCTCTAGCATGTACACAATACACAAAGAAGGTAACATGAATTCCATCGAAAGAACTCCTTCTACACCAAACACCAACTGAAAGGGTGTGGCCTTGTTTAACACACTTGTATGTTATTCTATATGTGCAAAGCATGGCATAAAATTTATCATCCCAATATTTCCTTCCAACATCACATTTTTTTTGTCAAGGTCTAGCTCAAAATCTTGTTAAAGGCTTTAGCAGTCCCAGTTTCTTGAGGATGATATGGTGTAGTCTTATGGTGTGCAATTATGAACTCATCCAATAGAATTCTGATTGTCTCATTCAAAAAGTGTGTGCCCCTATCACTAGTCAAACTCAGCGGGAGTCATCCATACCTTGTAAGAACATTTTTCCATAAGAACCTGGCCATTGTAGCTATTGTATAATCCTTGGTAGGTGTTGCTTCTGCCCACCTTCTAAGATAATCTAGTGTAAGTGATGATGTAGCGCGATCCATTTCTATGCGTGGCGGATGGTGAAATAGAACTCCAAAAAATATATAACCCATTTCTCAAACATGGATCTATACTAGGAATAGGTCTTAAAGGAATTTCATCTCTTTTCCCAGGTTTACCAACGCATGTTGAAATTGATCGCATGCCTTACAATATTTTTTACAATCCTTATAGAGGGTCTCCCACCATAATCCAGTGAGTATAATCTTATGCACAATGGAGTCACCTACATAGTGCCCACCTGCAATACCACCATGATCATCTTCCATGATGTCTATGCAATTATTCTGTAGTACAAACTGGCGCAATACTTCATCTCGGCCTAACTTGTATAGGTCACCACTAATCAACATAAAAGGTGCCGTGTAAATTGCAAGTTGTTTCTTCTCCAAGGATTTCATTCCCTCTAGCGCCACCCCTATACATAAAAAGATAGCAATATCCTCCAATTCTGAAGGCATGCGTTGTAACTTGTACAACTATGAATCTGACATTGTATCTTCAATTGTCTGTGCATCCTCCCCCGAATGAATTTTTGATAAATAGTCTAGGCCAGAATTACTTGTACCTGGTTTTACCACAACTTTGAAATCAAATTATTTGAATAAAATCACCCATCCAAATATGTGCCCCTAAAAACGGGGTTGTTTACCCAAAATTTCAATGCCATGTGATTGGTGTGAAATAAAAATGGTGTTGCCAAAAGGTATTGTCTGAATTTATGGAGTACATAGATCATGGACAAGGCTTCGCGCTCTGTCATTGTATAATTCTTCTCTGCATGATTCAAATTTCTGCCTGCAAAACAAATAGAATGATCTATAATACCTTCTCCAGGCTGAGCTAATACCGTGCCAATGGCCATGCTAGAGGCATACACATGTACATGAAATGGTTAGTCCCAAGAGGGAAAGCACATAATAGGCATTGTAGTAAGTCTCTTCTTTATTACCTCAAATGTGCAATGTTGCGGTTCTCCCCAATAAAATTTCCCTTTTCCTTTTAGTAAATCTTCTAAGGGTGTTGTAACCTTAGCATATCCTTTGAGAAATTTTCTATAATACCCAGTGTGACCCAAAAATCTATGCACCTCACTCTGACTGATAGGTTCCTTCAGGCTGACAATAATTGCAACCTTCGCTAGATCTACTAACAAACCTTCCTTGTAGATGATATACCCTAACATAGTTCCAAAAGGTGTAGCAAACACACACTTTTTGATGTTCAAAGATATGCTTAACTGTCTACATATTTCAAACATTAAGTGCATATTCTCATAATGATCCTTAACACTCCCATACACTGTCCAATCATCCAAGTAAACTTGCAAGAAAATATGAATAAAATCTTGGAATGCTTGAACAACTATTTGTAAAAATACAGTAGGCACATTTTTCAGACCAAAGGGCATCATAGTATATGCAAAAATTCCCCATTCAATGGTGAAATTTGTTTTTTCATGATCCTCGTATGCAATCCAGACCTAATGATACCCATAGAATCCATCTGTAAAAGAATAGATCTCGCGCCCTACAATGCCTTCTAATATGTTCTCTGTGAAAGGTGTAGGAAAGGGATCAATCACACATGCAAAATTTAGTTCTCTGTAATCGACACAAATCCTAATCTGACCATATTTTTTATACTAATAACCATGGGGCCAACCCACTCTGATTCTTCTAGGGGCTTGATGATTCCAGACTTCAACATTTTGTCAACATCTTCTTTGAAATTTACGTGCAAGTTGGGGTTCATCCTGTAGGGTCTCTTCCTGACCTGGAACGCACCTTCCTTAAGCTTTATCTTCATTTCTCCTAATGATTCATGCACTCCTTTCAATTCATGGTAGCCCATAGGAAATAAGTCCTAAAAATCACGGAGTAACTCCACTATTTTTTCTACTTTAGATTCAAACCAATAATCTCCAATTATTGCCCCTTTAGGTTGAGCATCCGTACCAATATTCACTTTCTTGGTTCTCATAGGTTCATGATAGGCATATGCATTGTTATCAGCACTATCCAAGACCTCAAACATACCTGCTAAATGATCTATATCCAATTCTTGTAATTCTTCATCATCAACTATGTGGAGCATCTTCCCTTTTTCTTTCTCAAAGCAAGTGCACTTAAGTAGCATGGCATCTGTCTCTACTCCTTCACCAATACATGCTCTTGATTTGTTCTCATCAAATAACTCCTAAATGAGTTCTTCCACCTTTTTACTGTCTCTAATAGTTAAGCACTTTATACCCCTTAATGCCTCTTCTACTAGAGGTTTAGTAGAGAAGTAGTCAAAAGTATAGACCATACCTACAATCAAATCTTGCCAATTTCCAAATTCTCTATGTAGCTCTGCATATACATACCAAGCGCATGCTCAGACTTGTAAAGTGGAATAAAGTTTTTTCACCCATAGTGAAGGCGGTAAAGCTTCCTGACCGTCTTTTCAGAGCCTCTCATAGTAATGAATTTGGTGTTGAATAGGTTGATTACCATGATATGTGCATATTTGAGTCAATGCATTGCTCCTAGAAAACTGAGTTGTAAGAGCAATCCTGACATCATTCCATTCTACAAGATTATCCTTGTGAACCACCCACTAGTGCATTGTTGTCCTGCGTGTGGTATATGCTAGCATAATTCTTCTTTCCAACTGGTCTATCCACTATTCCTCCATGGTGTGCAAGAATACCGTAGGGTCTCCTTCCCTAGTGTACAGAGGTTCAGAGCTGTTACCTAATCTCCTGACACAACGAGGTTTTTCATTTCCACACAAATGTGCTCCTTACTTCGCGCCAAACCATCTCATAAGTACCATGAGCCAAATTATCACAAGAAACACTTGTAGTATCACTAATAGATTGTGCATCTTCCTACTGAAGGATTCCTTCTTTAGATGGCTCGAGAACTTATGGGTCCTAAATGGAGTGTACATAAATCCTATTCAGATCTTCCTCACTCAAAGTCTTAACATAGGGCACATATTTTCCATCTGTTAAAGGGATAATAACACTTTCCTCCTTTTTCTCAAAACTGATATATCCCTTTTTAAACCAAAGATGAACATTATTGGTGTAACATCAAGGGCGTCCAAGAAAATTTGGGAAACTGTTTTCTTCTTCAAGCACTAAAACCTCAAAATCCCCAATGAACTTGGCCCCTTGTATAGTAATGGATGCATCTTTTAAAACTCCGATAGGAGTGGCCTTAGTTTGATTAGCCATAAATAATACATTAGAGGATGGTTGCAATGTAGGTCTCCCCATCTGTACCCATACGTCTAAAGTAAGCACATTTACTTCCACGCATGTGTCAATCAATATATTACTTAAGAGCCATTCATCGACAACAACATTCAAAGTGATCTCCTTATCATAGTCTAAGCTATGAGGGGGAAGATTTGCATGTAGGATCTGATGACAATTCTCATTATTCATGCGTGAATTGTTTCCCTTTAGCCAACTCCCTAGTAATGGAATAATATTCTCCTGGTGCAACATTCTGCATACCTCCTTCAAGTTATCAATATTTGAGTGGAGCGTATTTGCTGCCTTCTTTAGTTCCATCTTCCATGATTGCTCCTTTAAACATTTTATTTCCCCTTGAAGTTCTCTAAGTACCTCCATGGTCTCCTGATAAACCTCCTTCTAATGTTTAGGATCCGGGTATATTGCATGTAAAATGTCCTCCTTAATGATGGTAGGCTTCTTTGGTAACACCTCTCTAGCGTTTCCAGCTTCAGCGCATGTAGTGATCTTTACAGGAAATACCTCAGGTTCTGGTTCCAAATTTAGCATCCACTGATTTTCCATAGCGCATTGTATCCTAACCATCCTTGCCCCTTTTTTCTATTGTTTATGTTTATTTCTAATATGTTCACATATATTCAGGAATTCCTCATAGCTATGATTCTTTCCATAGAAAGAACAAGTAATATTTTGAGGACCTTCGCGCCTGTAGTGGTCATGTAATCCACATGTAAAGCATGTTACACAAGGGAATTCACCTCATCCACCACCACAACCTCGACCTCCGAATCCTCCACGTTATCCTTGACCTCTGCCACGTCCTCCTTCATAGCACCCCTTGTTCCTATCATAATATGCTCAATTGTGACTCTGATCCTAATGCTCACCTTTACCCTTAAAGTTATCATAACTCTTGTCTGTCGCACACCAATATTTATAGCATCATTGATCTGACCAATCAACCTGCAGTCTTTTATATCATGATTTATGGACCAAAAAATCTTACAATAACAGGATACATTCTTCCTTATTGCGCGTTATAATAATGGGCAATGACTGACATCATGGTTTAGGTGACATATCTCATAGTCTAGAAATAATAAACGTACTGTTCTATGAGGAAAACTATCTTTGGTGTGCCCCTCCACTTCATAGTCTGTACACCGAATCCTAGTGCATGTCTCATGTTCCGAATTCACCAATAATTTCTCCAACTTCTTTGTCATGGCTGAAATATGTGCTTCCAAGAACGGGTTGACTCCAGTGTCTATACTCTCAACTGCCTCAACGTGCAAACTACTTCAAGGGCTTCATGCAGATCAGTGTATGTCTTATGTGATAGAGCCCTTCTAAAATGTGTGATCAGACCTCCAAAAAACCATTGCACATGTTGGCTTGCATGAATATCATAAGAAATTTTATATAAAAATGTTTTAAAACAAGCATCATACTCCCAGACACTTTCAGTAGTACATTGTTTACTATCCTTAGCACGCCTATACTCTTCTGATCAAATTCAAGGATATAGAACACTTTAAGGAATGCATCTTTGAACACTGCCTAATCTATGCAAGTTTGATCAAGGTCAAACTTCCTGTACCAACTGTGTGCGCATCCATGTAATGTACTTGCAAATTAACTTTCCTTGCGCTCATAAGCCGTGATCCCTTTTACACACCACAGTATCTCACACATGTGCACGTGTACAACAACATATTCTATGCCCCTGTACTCTAGAAAACAAAGAGACGCCTCCTTGTAAATATTCTAGGGTTGGTGCAGACTCTACCCACCTGATCCATAACTCCCTGTGTTGCCTCTACCTCCAAAACCACCAAATCCACGAGAAGTAGAGCCACTTATACCCCCTGATCCCCCACCTATAACCGGAAGTGGACCAGAAGGTGTACTTCCTTGTGTCTCAATAGTAGTACTATACTAAAATCCTACAGTATGTGTGGTGGTACTAATCCCAGAAGTGAGCCCCAAATTATGTGTGCTCAAATTTTGTGCAGATGATGCACCTGAAAAGGTACCTCCAAACAATAATGAAGACGTTTTCCCTACCATCGTTTTTCTTGCTATGTGACTTACTCCTACTTCCCTACTACCCAAATTAGCTTGCTGTTTATTAGATGTACTAAGTACTGGAAAACCAAGCACAAGGGCTAGGTTGCGAGGTAGATTCAGATGTGCACTTGTAGCCCAAGTTGTCTCTGTTGGCGCACTCCTGTGTGAGGCCGAGGAGGGTTCCCTTTCATGATTGCCTAAATGGGGGAGTTCCTGATGCTCTAGCTCCATGCCTTCTATGTGAGCTCCAAATCCTTCATGAGTCATCTCTCTCCTCAACACCATCCTCTTTGCAATGTCACGTTGCTTCTCCATCTCCCTCTCACGTGCCTCATTGTATTTAAGCCACCTTTCTTCTCTCTGCTTCTCTATCGTTAGGTCCGTCATCTTTCACCAAACCTGCTCCTGTCCCCATGCATGGTGGGGTTTAGCTAGCCATCATATTTTCCTCTAATTTTAGGGTTACCATCAAGATCTTAGTCGCCAATGGAATGCCTTGCAAGTAAGTTCCCTTAGGATACCGTAGAAATTGGAACTTAGCTACCTTTGGGAAAGAATAAGTGGAAATTGAGTATTCTAGGATATAGTTGTTCAAAATACCATGGAACCAAGTATCCACAACACGTGTCCAAATCAGATCAATGTCATATAAGGCCTAAAATTCTCCCTGTGTCTAGAAAAGTGTGTGATACCTCCGATTTCGCTTAGATGCATAAGCAACCATCGAATCATACAGTTCTACTGAGAAAATAACAAATAAGCTCTCATATAGGAATTCATACAGGTTATTTTCCACCCATGACTTGCGTCAAACTCAGATCCAATGTTGAATCTCCATGCATGATCTTCTTCTAGATATTTTATCCACTCCTCAAAATTTGCTAGGGTCAACTGGTACGTCTTCATTGCAAACCATCCTTAAAATAACTGACAAAGAGGTCCCAAAAATGAAACCAAGGATGCAACCTAGAATTTACCATGAACAACCCAGGTGCACTAGCACATCACCCATCTTGAGTTGAGCACTTACCCGAAGTGCACAAAGGTCCCACCCCTCCTTAGAGTTTCTTGTATAGGATGTGAACATGATGAAGATGTAATTTATTCATATCCACAACCAGCATAAATATTCCACAGAGCATATTCTAGATCTTGATCTAAAATAATAATGAATTAAGTGATAGATATAACGAATTCAACCATGTAAGAACTAGTTTCAATCATGTTTAACACCATTATTCACACAACAAACTCCATTATATTAAAACACAATAAACACAGAAGCTTCATACAATAAGTAGTATCATAAATTTATGTGCCCATTAGATCTGGCAGCATAACTCCACAATATCTCATATACAATACTCTACTAATCTACACACATTACTACATATTTATAAGGGTGGGGACTTTCCCTTCACCACTTACACACTTATAAAAATAGGTCGCATGTTGAAAGTAGTCATGCACCTTTACAATAAAATGCACACATGCAAGTGTGCTAATAATCGATCTCTTACAATTAACTGACAATTGTAATTCTATTATTAATTCAAACTCATGCATGGCACTTTAGGAGATGCTCTTCCAAAAATAGCATTTGTGTGTCATGCAAGTATCCGTCATGTTCTATGCTCCATATGCTATCTCCAAAAATAGCCCGTAACCATGAAAATGGCTAAGTCCCGATTCAATCCGTATTTCACACGCGCTTGCTTCTATATCCTTTTGTGCCTTCAAATATGCCTTGCTATTGCACGTGAATCTTCTGTGTAACTTATCCTTAGTGTTATACTTCGTCTTCTCAACAGGTACAAAGTAGACTCCTTGGCGCAAACTTGATGGACTTGCAAAACAAAGGCAAGTAGAAATATCATGGATTAGATGGTAGATGAGGGGGTTTTCTAAAGAAGTTGGTTTCAAGAAGCGTGAAATTCCTTATGAGGATGTCAACCCCTATATTGATAAAATAAGATAGGATAAATAATAAAGGACATAATAACATGTAAAATCTAAATGAAACAGAAATTGAAATTGCGTGAATGAAAGGGAAGTGAAATCTGACCTAGATTAACACAAAACCAAATATACTTGGTTGGGTTGATGGTGACCTAGGCTATAAAAGTCCAGTCGATGGCAACTAGGGAAAATGAATTAAAAAAGGAACCAAAAATGTAGATTTGGTAGGCTTTGTATGCATATCTGAAGATGATGAAGACATGTAGTGACTGATGGTAACCTGCATAGAATATCTGAAACAATAGAAATAGAAAGCATGCAAGAAAATGGGGATCTAGGGAGATAGAATGGAAATATAGATCGGTTCGATGGAGACGTGACAGAGTTGGTGGTGATCGGGGAATGACAGAGTGGATCTAGGCTAGAAAGGTGACTGAATGAGAGATCTGGGATCCGTTTGGACACGGAAACAAAATAACAGACTGTTATGGATATAAATGGAAGAATAGGTGATGTAATACAAGCAGGATCGACAGGGACCTGGGCTAACCTATGTGTGATCAAATATGAATGGGATAGATTGGAAACCTACACAAAAGATGGAAAAAAGGGAGGGATGGATCTAGATCTCTGATGGTAGCTAGAATTGCAAACCATTAGTAGTTGTTAGTAGTGATAATAATAATGCTATGATGGAATAAAAAAACACAAGGAAAATATGATCTCCCTAAAGTCTCTACAAATGATGCAAACAAGCTCAAAGGGACTCCAAGTAGATTGAAATAGCTGTAGAGAAGCTCAAACATGAAGATAAGATCACAAGTTGCATGGAAATTCTTATTTTACATCCCTTTGGAAAGAGGGGGTGTGGGTGGATTTATAGGGTCGACGGTGACCTGGGTGGGTCGTTACCAACCATGGGGAATTGTGCATTTGGGGTGGTGGGAGGATGCCTAACTTGAGGCATCAAGCCTATTAGAAGAAGTAATAGGGTTTTAAGAGGCTTAATTGGGTTAGGGTTGAATAGGGGGATGAAATGGGTAGGTGAGGGATGAATTGGAGTTAATAAAGGCTAAGGGGAGCCTAGGGATGAGCAACTAGGTAGTTTAGAGATTATAAAAAACATAGAGAGGAAAATTATAGGTTGTTTGAGAGTTATTAGGATCAATTCAATAATAAGATGATGATTAGGGAATAATTGATGAGGATTAGCAATAATTTAAGATGAATAGGATAATAGATGGGAAAGATGGGAAAATTAACAAAATATGAATTAAAATGAAAGGTCTAGATAAGAAAGCATAGTGAAAAGAAGCGAACACGGGGTGACAAGGGTAGTGATACCAAATTTTCATTTCTACAGATACAATCTTGATCTCACAATGAGAATGAGGATCACTCTCTTGTTGCTTAGGCTTTCACAATTTTCATTCACGATGCTCAAACCTCCTGATACTTGCATTCCTGTCCTGCACACTGCACTGTATCATTTTCAAATTCTATCATTACTTACCTACGAGATGTGAGCTACTGAAAGAAGAAAGGTGAGATCTTTCCTAAGTCACTTGGCTTGACTAGCTCAATCAGCTCATTGATCTCATTTGGCTCATCTCAACCAACTCAACTTGCTCACCATAAGTAGCTTAGTCACCTAACTCACCTAGCAAGATGATGATGGTTTCCCTTGATAATATTGTATTTCAATGGATCCTCAAGTGAAGATCACTTATCTGGAATTTTTAGCTCAAGAGTACATTTGATGTTAGCATACCTCAATCTTCATGTGCCCCTTATAGGAAAGTATGAGATCTTTAAAATAACTTAGTTGACTCACCCAACTCTCCTAGCTCACTGATCTCAACTCAACTCACCTCAATCACCTCACTTCAACTAGCTCACTCAACTCACTGAGCTTAGTTCAACCAGATCATCGAGACGAGGTGATGATTTCTTCAAGACCATATGGTGATTCAAATGGCATATTTTTATGAATCAATTTAGTTCTTGACACCTTTCAAATCTTTTTCAGTTACACACTATCTCTGGATTTCACCTGATGTGTACTTGAGATGTTTTTCCTTGCTTTTGGACACAACTGAGATCAAAATGATGCTTTGGGACCACTATAAAGAGTGACTTTCATTGTTTGAGAAATGAAACAAACATAAAACCCTTTGAGGATTTCAAAAATATGAAATATGAGTGCAATCAAAGCCAATTGCAAATTTCTCCATCCAAAACAAAGACTTTCTATTTTTAGCAGGTAGGACTAGGACCTACTATTTTGAGACATATCACCTATTTTACTCAAATTTGACCTTCTAAACCTTCTCTCACATTCAATTACCCCTTTTGATGATACCTTGCTATTTTATCAAGTTTCACTTTTTAGTAGGTTGCCTTTTCCGGACCTGCTATTTGGGAAAATTACCAATTTTTCCCTGCCTTCCGTTTTAAACATTTTCTAATTATTCTAGCTGATTAGAACTTATAATTTGAGTTACTTACAATTTTTAGCATTGGAATGGGCATGACATATGCTATTTTTTGTAAAGGGTAAAAATTTCCTTGGTTTGCATTGGAAACATCATTTTTAGATTCGGCTCTTCGTCGCGATCTCGTGCTCTAATTTTCATCATGTTTCACCCACCAAAACTCTTGGAAATAAAAAGTAAACTTCCAAGTTTAGGGTTTCAGTTCCATAGGTCTGATGACAACCATTAATGGATTCTCTAATCTTTGAACAACTTGGGATGAAGTCTTTTCACTTAATAGTTATCCACTCTCAGGATCCGATAGTCAAATTTGAAGCGATAGTAGGTAGGGCACTGAGAAGGATTTTGGATGCATGGGGGAGGGGAGAATTTTTGTTTCCCCATTGTCCAACTATCCCAGGGATAAGATGTGCAAAAAAATGTGCCTCATTTTGGGCCCGACATGTGTCACTACAAGGTTAAATGAGAGGGAGATGGAAGAGGGCTAGTTTCAAGCACTATGGAGCTATTTTTAGGTCATATGGAGAACCATGAAAGGGGATGAAGGGTGGGTAACATTTAATTTTACCCACTTTCCCCACAATCCTAGGGATAGTTGGGATAGTTGGGATAGTAAGCCACCTATCTAACTGAGAAAATGGCTAACTTGAGAATACATTTCCTAGAGCTCTAGGAGGTATTTTCATGCAAAATTTTATATAATTTTGACTCAAAATATCGTTAAAAGATAAATGGGATGGTTTCCACGGCCTTATTCTACATCCTTCTCCAAAACATGACATTTTTTCTTTTGGGACAATAGGGTATATCTGTGAAAGTCAAGCTGCCTTGAAAAGTCATTGGGCTTTGTGAGGATGACTTCAAAACTAAGCTAAGGAAGGAGAGGAGTGAATTTTCTTGTCCACTTTGTCCCATATTTCCTAGTGATAAGAGGGATAGTTGGGACAATCAGAAATTTTGGATAGTAAAACCTTCCACCTATCTAACTAAGAAAATGGCTAAGTACTTGAAGCTTGAAATCACCTTTTCTAGAGCTTGAGGAGGTATTTTCATGCAAAAATTAATATCATTTGACTCCCAAGATCATCCCAAGATAAATGGGATTTTTTAAAATACCTTATGCTACCTCCTCCCAAAAATTCCCCTTTTGTATTTGAGACAACAAGATGACTATGCACAAACTGATTTTCCCTGAGAAAAAACCATGTCTTGTAAAGAAATTTATGATTCCATCATGAAGAGGTCTTTTAAATATTTCTAATGTTTAATTGGTTTTCTCATGAATCTTCACATATCTCCTAGAATAATCTATTGAAGTTCAATTGCATAATTTTCAATTGCAAGCTCCTTACCCTTGAAAAACATGCTTTCCCTGCAATTGCTCCAAGAATCCTGAAATTTTCCTAAATATTTCAAAATCAATCCCAGAACTCTTCAAACTCCTCAACACCACCTCTGGATGATTGTGGGCCTTTGATTCATTCTTGGAGGATGCACACCTACCCCAAGAAATCCAAAATTGACCTTTCTAGGCTCATTGAGAAACTAGACACTGGAAACACTTTTTGAATGATATGAAATGACATTGACACCACATTTCAAACATTCAGTAAAGCTTATTCAAAACACTCGGATAACTTAAAATTCTGGGATGAACACGATATGGGGGTAGAATGACCAGGAGAGGGTTCAGGAAGGCTTAGGAACAAAATTTTGACACTTGGATCTGTTGTCATGCTTGAAATTTTGAAATTTTCATGTTGCAAATTTCCATGACAACAATCACCTAAATAGATTTGATCATAAAAATCCCTTATATTAGTTATAATATCATATCTATGGATCATGTACCTAGATGTAGCGCTGTTTAATATCCATTTGCTTTCTTTGGCAATGACTAATGCACCTTACAAGGTACCTACATTAGATTTTTTATTATTCTCTTGATTCTTGTTTTGATTAGGTGTATTCCCTTTTTTATTTTTGAAATTTGGCATGTTTTTTTTTACCCTACAATATTCCTTTTTATGGCCAAAATTCCCATAATTGTGACATTTCCCATCAAAATTGAATTTTAGGTGATTATTCTGTAATTTCTTATCTTTACGAGAGGGTGTAAAGTTTGATTTGAAATTTTGATTCCTATTAAACCTAGAAAAGTCATTGTTAGTATTTTGGGTGAGAAGTGCTTGAGTGGCATTCTCCTTTGAATAAAAATTTGTCACAACTTTCTCTTCCTTAATTACGAGAGAACTCAGAGTATATAGGGTGGGAATATATTGTTCAATTTGATATTTTGAATTTAAAATGGAAATGAAGTTCCTAAATCTCTCATGGATGTTCATTTGAATAATAAAATATAATACCTTATCATGAATAAAATTATAGTTACATCCATCTAATTGAGATTTAACGTTTGCAATTTTTGATAGAAAATTGACTACTTTTTCGTCTCCTTTCATGGGAGTTTTTATTAACTCAAGAATCATTTTTATAATTTCTAAAAAATGCGTACCTTCATTCATTGATTCTAGTATTGTCCAAGCTTCACTCAAATTTTCTTGATTTCCAATTTGAAGTAATAGGTCTTCCTTCACGCTTCGTAGTAAGATAGACATGGATTCCTGCACTCTTCGTTGAAATGCAGGTCCATTTTCTATTGTTGTATGTATGTCAGTCTGTGCCTTCTCCACACCATTTATGAAATTCTAGATTTTGCGTGGCATGAATTCCACCTTCAGTCCAACTTTCTAGATGTTGTAGTTTTTCCCATTCAAAATCTGCAACTTGTCAATGTTAAAGTGATTAGACCCCATTTTTAATATTTCAAAAAATGCAACTCTACTTGTAGAAAAAGATAAGATTATTATGACAATTTAACGTTTTAAAGCATTATTCTTCACTTTTCAAAAAATTAGGTTCTCATGAAGATAAAAAATCGCAAAGGCTTTTTAGAGAGCCCCCTTGTCATTCTTAAGTGAGAATGTGTCAAATTTCAGGATTTTTTATCCTCTTCTATGCTAGAATTAGCCTATGTATGAAGAGGTGGGAAACAAAGAGTCTTAAATACACCAAACAAAATAACCTTGTCAAATTATTTTTCACACGAGAATAATTTTTGAGAGAGGATGTCGCGTGAAATGGAGGGGGGCATATTTATTTCCACCAACCAACAATAACCATCCACTAATTGTTATAACCTTTAGTTCAATTAATTTATTAAATTAAAACATTTGAATCACGCTCTGGTACCATGTGAGGTCTGAGCACATATATTAAACAAATAAAATAGTATATGAATTGATTAAATACATAACATTTACACTATAATACAATAAAAAAATAACACGGGAGACATTGTTTTACATGGAAAACCCAAAGGGAAAAAACCAAAGTGGAAACTCATAAAATTTCCATTAAAGATTTTGCATTCTAGTAAACCTCCATTCACCTCACTCCTCTCCTTAAAAATAATTCACCCACTTGAATTCCATTCAATATATGTTTCACCTGACCCCACATGTCAATTTAAATAATTTATCTGGGTGTGACTTCTCGCAAAGCACCCCAACTTTTTTAATAATTGATTTATAAAAAAACCAATTAAATCATAAACAAAAAGTTTATATTAAATAAAATAAAGTATATAATATTCTAATTTATTTAATTATAAACTATAGTTTATATAACTATAACAGTTAATATTAATTTTTGAACACAAGATACCATGATGACGAGAATGTGACAATGCAACATTACAACGATTGAAAAACAAGTTATGGAGAGGATGAAAGATGGACGAATTCTTAGAATGGTGTGGAAAGACAATCTGACATGGCATTTTAATATGACAAGTTTCAAAAAAATTGAAATTTTTAGGGAATAAAAACTACATCACAACACATATAAACCCATGAAATTTTATCTACTGTTGTAACCTCATTAATAGACAAAGACACATACTATTCACACTTAAGTTTCACTTGCAAGTCTTCTCTCTAAACTATAGGTAGGCATTTCAACCTATCCCAACCACTACTTTCAAACTAGTAAGAATGAGGAAAGGGTGGGACACTAAGAAAATGGATAATATTCTTATTTTCAGGGAAAAAAGTTATGGGACGACCTCTTTTTAGAGTGTTAAAAGAGACAACTAGATGAACTATTTTACCTAAAATATTGTTTTGAGTAACCTTGTTAAATTAAGATGTAATTGCCCTTCCATTTTTAGTAAGTATTATTTGATTTCTCATGTGTTCCTCATAATATTTTGCATACCTCATATGCAAACAATCATCCATAATTTTCCATCTTGCAACATGCTTCATAACTCCATCTACAATTTCCTTTTCCTATATATTTCCTATGTGTTTCTCATTAGTATCCAATTTAAGTTGCATTGTCTTTTTCCTCCCCAATTTACAGCTACAAATTGTACATCTGTATTCCTTGGGTGGTTCAATTTTATTTTCGTTTCCAATAGATTCAACAACTGGAAACTTATAAGCCCATTCTAACCTGAAACACCTTCCCAAGTCCAATTTTTTTCTTCCTCTTTCTATCAGAAAGAGGTGACCATGGAGTATTTGGTGTGGTGATATTTCATTAACTATCAAAATTTCCACTTCTATAATTCAATCAAATAGAACTTGGCCAACACTAGAGTTTGAATGTAATGCTTTCAATAATACAAATTCCAGTTCATCCAATGGGACATCTTATAGGGGATGCATTTCATTTTCACCGTCATTGAAAGTGTCAGTCATGAAATTATCAATGAACTCATTCTAAGTTTCATTTTGAACAGTATCATGATCCCTTGATAGTGGTGGAGATCGATATTTTCTTTAATTAAGATGTGATGCTTTGTCTGTAAGAATTAGAAGCTGTTACAATTTCTTTCATTCTTGAATTTTCCTTGTTACTTGCCACCTTCTTGTAATGAACATTTTTTTGGCTACTGTTAGAGTAGCACAAAAACGTGAATACCATCACATGGAGAATAGTCAATGGAATACAAATAAATTAAAAAACATGGAAAAAAGAATGGATATTTAAAGTGAATAGATAGTTGAAATTAAACATCATCATTTAGGGGCATGCCAAAATATGTTTTTGTGGCATATGATCATAGACCTTCGCGATAAGGTTGAATGTCACAGAGCGAAGGAACTCGTATATCATGAATACGAAACATAGGAAATGGTTGTAGTAAACTAAAAATTTGACTAAGGCATTGTGGTGTCAAGTGAAATGGACATAATCAAATATGGTGGGTTGCGTAAAGAGGAGTAGATGAAAAATGAAATCGGTCATGCCACACCTATATTGGTGGTACAAAAAATTAATATTTTTTTGAAAAGCATCACAATTTTTAATACCATTTCTAAATCACAAAGGTAGAGGAACCAATGCAACAACACATGATAAAAAAAACATGGTATATATTTAAAAAGGATCATTGATAAATCGACTTACCAGTTACATGTATGCTTCTACACTGTAAACTTGAATGTTGTAGTCCATAAGAGATTTGTTTATCTAAATTTTATTAGCACTTCGTTATCATTGATTTCTTTTCTATTTGGATCAATTATGAAAGTCACAAATTCACTATTCACAATAGATAAATAAAAATGTTTACTTTCAAGTAAATGATATATATAAGGAGGTTTTTGAAAGGCATCCTAAAACCTTTTACACAAACAACAAAAGATACATAGAAATTTGGACCCGCATACAGCAAAACATAGGACGAGATCGACCAGGGGGCTGGATCAAACAAACTTGATCCTACATGAGATCAAAAGGGGTTTTGAAAGGTACCCCCAAACTTATAAAGAGATATCGAAGGAGAAGCAACAAGTCTACCACCGAGAAACATTAAAAAAAAAGTATACCATGCTCACCCCTGATTTTAAGAGCGTAGTTGCATCTGCATTGGCTCAGGAAACCTCTTAGGGAGGCCTTTCTTCTTCTTACCCATAGTTGTCCATTCCAAAGCATCAACAGGGTTAACTGGGATGACAATGTCCAAACTCTTAACTAGTCTGGAGTCACATTGATTAGAAATGTCCTTAAATGTGCAGTCCTCATGGTGCTCCCAATTAGTTGATTCCAAAACCCGTTGCCAGTTGCTCGCCCCATCATTTCTAGACTCTAAATGCTCCTCAAACTTAACATCCCCCCTGAAAAAGCTCCTCGGGCTTCGAATCCTCAGAGTAATTTTCCTCTCCTTGCACTTCTATTTGAAGGGGAAGAGCATCCTTCCACCAAGGAACCATGTCCTCCATTGTACGCTTCAGAAAAGGACATTCAAAAGCCAAGTGATCTTGATCAAAGATTCTCTGATATGTCTAAAGGGTATAACCTCATAGTCAACCAGTTGGGTGTAGGAGTGGTCTTGTACCTTGAGGATAATCCTATTAGGGAGATTCGAGGAAGTATCACATTCCACCAATAGCCAGGCAAAAGTGGGGTGGGACATGTGCTCAGTGGCCTTGTTACTTTGAAGTAGGCTTTGCTGGAAAGTGTCAAATTCCGACAACATTTTCCGGCCTAACCTTTCCGGCTACCCACTTTGCTTTTGCTAAATTTAAATAAACATACATAAAAGGATAGTAAGATGACATACGGATATACCCATAAAATAATTGAATACTGTCTTCTAAACTGGATAGGTAGGTAGACATCGCATAACTTTTTTGCTTTCATGTTAAATGTTCTTGACATAATTTATGATTGGAACAAATTTTGTTACAGGAAGATAATAATAAACGTTATTTTATATATATATATATATATATATATATATATATTTGTGTATGTGTAATTATTAGGGTGGAAATGCACCTAATAGTCTGTCCATGAATGAATACATACAATTTGAAGATCCTGAAAAATACAAGCGCATGAACGTCTTCATCAACTTCCATAAAAAGAAAATAAAAAATGGGAGGCAAAGACGATTGTTTCCTCTCGTCCAATGAAATTGCAATATTCGAGAGTGTCATCGTAACCGACCATCACCTGCCTAACCGACCATGTCCATACCTCAGCTTCAGATTCATTCATAATAATACTTTTTAACTTATACAGCTTGGCGGCTATGTTCAGGGTCGGTGGACTCTGCCTGGGTACCGCTGACCATAAATACACAGTCAAAAATGCACTATATCATATCAATCTTCAGTGCACCACTTCGCAATAACTACAGTTGGAAACTGCACACTGTGTATGTATCAGGCGAATAAAAGCTTGTAAATGAAATATACGTGTAATTTTGTAACAGTGCAAAGCTGATGTAAGAAACAGTGTGCTGGTGTGATATTTAGAGCAGTAATTGCATTTCTTATAGAGTCGGTCATTGCTATCTACCTGTTGTCCTCTTACAGGCCTGCTTAAACTATCTCTCTCTATAAATACACCCCTGCATTTTTAAATTTACATCCTGCAACATCTCCGCTTGATTGTTATAGCCAGCGCTTGCAACACCCTCTCACCTCATATACGCCACAGTTCAGAGATATAACAGGTTTGCAAAGTATTGTTTTGTTGCTATGTCATTGTTGCTATGCCAACTTCTTCCGGATGAGACCTTTTTCTTTGGCTCCCACCGGCCTGCTGTTTTTATGCGTGAAAAGCGTCTATATAAGAAAAGATTGATACTCATTTTTCATTACCCATGTTTTTGTAAATCTATTTATACCTCACTAATGAAGAGGGAACAAGATCAGTTTTTAGCAGCATTTCTTTCCTTCTCTGTAATTCTTTCATTTATTCGCTGTAATAATTCTGCAGGGAGATATAAATAACAAATGGTATCCTAGTTTTTTATTACATGGGCTTCCTGTGTAGTTACGAAGTAGCATTAAAATCGCGCCCGCCTGGAATGGAAACACAAACTTCCAACTTTACCACATAGGGACAGGTAGGTTGAAAGTGTTAGGGGTTATCAGCAGCACGTCACTATTCAGTCCATTATGGAGCTGGTTTTTCTATGTAGTCTCTGCTTGTGTTGGACAGGAGAATACAGGAGGAGGCAGTAGAATGTATAAACAAAAACTCTTTAACATATTTTCTAATTGATAGTATTTAAATGCGTTTTTTTCTGTCCCCATATTCATTCTCCTCTTTCTATGTATGTTTTCGGCTATAAGATGAAACACACAGCATAGTGATGTAAAGATATTTCTGCCGCAAGCCATGGGCAAGAAAACATTTGATTAAGGTAAATACAGATTACTGCATTGTTGAACTCCCAAAATCAAATGAAACTACAGAGGCCAGAGTACTTGACTGATAGGAACTCGAAAGAAGTAATCTTCAAATACCAATCCATGGGTTAGGTTTCAAATGATGATTGATATATGAATTATGGATGTAGTTGCAATTTCAGTTTCAGCGAGCCAATGTTTTTTGCAATGTTTAGAATTTTTCAGCACTTCTCTAACTGAAAGGAATGTACAGATCATTTTTCCTTTTGGAATGTTGTTTTAACTACATCTCCATCTCAATTGCATGACATTCACTAAATATCATGGTTCTATCTTTGGCCTAACCATTATTCGTGACATATATATGTATATGTATTTCAGTACTTGTCAGTAGAAGCTAAATTTATACTAAACAAAGTTGGTTGCTTTTTCCAGGTATTATGGCCACTCCAAGTGGAAGTCCATCCATTATCACAATATATGATGATACCTCTGGTGCCAATGTCGGGAGCTCTCCTATTGAACTGGTAGCTTCAAATGGGACCCCTCAGTCATATGCAACCCAGGCAGCCACCAACGAAAGCTCAATACAAAGTGTCCAACCACCGCTTGCGACTTCTGTCCATTCTTTGGCTACTTCTGTTGCAGCTACATGCTCAACCATTTCTGGTAGGATATCAGAGTCCCTCATCCCATCAGCAATGATTCTCGATAGTGATTTAACCACTGTCTTAGACATGATGCACAAGGTAGATGCAACGTACCTTAGGCTTGACGCATTGTACACTTTCCTTCGTTCGCTCAGCTATGACCAGTACTACTCTGGCAGCGAGGAACACTCCATTAGAGCTGCATTCAAATATTATCTTGCGTCCCTCTAATTTTAGTCCCTACCTCACCCCTACTACGACTTTTCACTACTCATACATATGCCCACCTCTTTCATCCTACCCCACAGTAACCTCTTTTTGAAGGACTAACTTGATAAACCTATACTTGCATAAATATGGTGTACATGTTCCATTTTGAAACCGTCATCATAAGTTTTGCATAATTCCAATCACGATATATACATTATAGTTGTTGTACATATGTTTCGTACTTTACTTTGAATGAGCATGGAAACTATTGTGTTATATAAACATCTTCCCCACTGTACATATCTTTACGTGCTTATTCTCTAAAAAAACACTTTACGTGGGCCATAACTTGGTTCCCCACTTTATGGTTTAGCGCTTGCTCCCTCGTACTTTACGTTACCCCCATTTGCTAATTCATTTCCACTTTATTTTATTGTTTAGGAACCACCAGCATCGCAAACTCCATTGCCCCCAACGTTGTGCCTCCCCAACTGGCCGTACACATGACAACATCCCGCACAGATTCTTTGGCGCTGACTACTCATGAAGGCCATCATGTACACTGCATGCAACTCACGCCAATTAAATCGTTAAATCCTTACCAAAGTGTTTGGACTATTGAAGGCAGGGTCATCAAAAAAGGCAACCTAAACAACTATAACATGGACAAACGCACAGGGCAGGTTTTCAGCTTCGACATTATCGACAAAAGCAGTTAAGATATAGTGGTGACTTCTTTCGACCTAGCTGCAACTTCTTACTACAACTAAATACAACTAGGTAAAACATACACAATCAAAGGAGGCACCTTGCGGACTACAAAAAAATATTACAACTCCACAACTCCTTGGGACATCATCCTAGACTTGGACTCCTCTATAAAGCTTAGTACAACCCAGTCCGTAAACATACCGCAATATCTTTTCCGCTTCAAAACAATAGCAGAAATCAACTCCTCCCCCGCCAAATCCACCATTGACCTACTAGCTATTGCACTATCCATTACCGCCCCCTCCACTATCAGGAAAAGTGATAGTACTTTCAAACACAAACGCACAGTCGTACTAAGTGATAACTCGGCACTATGTATTGAGGCAACATTATGGGGTGCTTTTAGTGACAATGAGGGCAAACTTCTAAGTGAACTATGTGCTACACAGACATCAATCCGACCAGTTCTTGCAATTAAGAGAGCAAAAACTACAACTTTCAAAGGAACAACATTAGCCACGGGCCCTAATACACAAATCTTCATAGATCCTGATATAACTGAGGGTCATGCACTGCGTGCATGGTTTACTTCGCTCACCTCTACAACTGCATACCCTTCAGTGAGTATTGGAAAAATTGAGAAAACCGATATCGCAGGCATGAAATCCTCCTCGCAGCTAGGTAAACCACTCACCTTCTCCACTGCAGCAACAATTATACACATTAATATGTCCTCCTTTAGCTATCCAGCATGCACATCAATTGTTAACAACCAGCAATGCAAGAAAAAACTTGATCTAACTGCAAACTCCTCTTGGTATTGCCAAAAATGCAAGCACGACGTCTCTCATTGCGACTACAAATATGCATTACACTTCATCATTGAGGATGGCACATCAACAACATGGGTAACTGCTTTTGATGAGGTTGCTACATCAATCATGGGTATATCAGCACAAGAGCTACAACTTCTTGCACCAACACCTGACAAGTTTTGGCCTGTTGTTAAGCCAATTCTGTTCCACTGCTACATGTTCACAATATCCGCAAAGCTAGAGGTCTATAGGTCAGAAGAGAAAGCCCAGTGCACTGTTGTCGCTGTAGTTAAGGACATGACTTCCAGCATGCAGGAATCCCCACTAGATGCATTCCTCGCATCCCCTTAACTATGTATTGATGAAAAAGATCCTGCACTACCTCAGAAAACATATTATACTATACCCACACAATGTTAGCAACTTACCAATACATACTTACCATACCACCTACTCCACATATAGGTTTTTGCATTCATAAGTTATATAACCTTTAATATTAATGCATGTTGTGCTCAAGTTTTCCTATATTTATATACCACTATGTGTTCTTAATATGTCTTTATAATACACATATTCGGGTGCAATCAAAGTCACTTTATACTAGCAATGCAAACACTGTCAACATACATTGTTACACTTCACTCCAATCAAGCAAAAGAACTTTTCTTTTTTGCATGCATTAACTACGTTCTATACCTAATTACTGTTACCTTTTAAACTCATTTTTGGCAGGCCTAACCCGGAATGAGAAAAATGTAAAGGCTCGGTTGAGGTATGCAGCCAACAAAAACAACCTTAATGAGCATCGTCGCCATATAGCTTGCATGAAACAACAAAAGCTGAACACACAAGCGCCAGTCTATATAGCCAACCATGTCAACCTACTCGAAGATCACACACCAAATACGCATTCACTCCAAGATACACAACACCAATTCCGCCAAAGATTAGATCACCTCCCACCTCCAAACACATGTTCATGTTGTAATGAATTATATGTTGGGCTACGTACAAGGGTTTACAAAGGTGCCCATACCTGTCACAGATGCATTGTTGAAAAGGATGATCGCCGCTTCTCAAGTTGGAATAACATGGACCCAGGCCCGCAAACTAAGGGGTTATCTTCACTAACACAAGTTGAGGAAATGTTGATAGCAAGGGTCAACCCAATATTGTAAGTGACTCACGTTGTAGGTGGCCAATACAAATATAGGGGCCACACCATATGCTTCCCCCAAGATGTTTCATCCATAACTAAACACTTTCCTCGGTGCATTGAAGACTTGGACATCTTAATCATCCGAAGAATCGGAGCAACAAATAAAGCTTACGACTGCTTTGTAAGTAGATCTCGTGTTTTGGCTGCATTACAATTCAAAATAGCTCATGACCCTTACTACAAGGATGTTGTCCTAGACCAACCTGCATTGCATTCCCTACCACCTCACAGTACTGATATATCTACTTCCCTACCACACTTCAATTCAACTATCGCAGACAATGCTGAAGTAAAATCAGAAGCAGAGCTTCCCCCAAGTTCCCCACCAAATACCCACAAGCGGCAGCCATCATCTTTTGTGTCCTCCCTTCCTCCAGCCACTTCAGAAGTTGACCAAATAACAAATTTCATCGAAGGCAGAAAACAAACTCCGCTACAGTCAATTGAGTGGCCACACATTGGTTCATCCGCGGTCAATGAATACGACACTGAGGGTTTGCTATCTATGGCTTTTCCAACATTGTTCCCTACAAGGGTTGCATTGTTCCACCAAGCATGCATCAAGAGGGTTCACATGCATGAATACGCACTACACCTACTATGTTACCATGATAACAGATTTGGAAGCCATCCGCGCTTTCGTTACTTCATTCTCAACATTATGTTGCGCCACAGAAGCCAATCAACATCTGTTATTTTCACAAAAAAAAATATAGGCGATAACTTGCCTACCACGGTTTCGATGTTACACCAGCAACTTGCACGCTACCCAGACGCCCACATTGCAGAGCAACTAATGCGCTTTGGGTCCAATTTGCGAGGAACTAAATCATTTTGGTGCAAGTGCAGACATGAACTCACAGATATGATAACCCAACTAGAAAGCCCTACACATTTCTTCACTTTAAGTGCAGCAGATACTAAATGGCTAGATTTACACAAAGCAATGCCAGGAACACCGACGCCACCCTCGACAACTAGCCAGCAGTGGAGAAATGCGAACTTGAACATGCACCCCCATATCGTCTCTGCATACATGGAAAAAAGATTTACAATATTTTGCGAGGAGGTGCTTAAAAAAAAATGCATTGCACTGACTATTGGTACAGGTGAGCTCACTACCACTTAGATTTTAATACAATACCCCACCTACCCCATTTACCAAGTTGGATCCTCTTTGTGCAAAATACAGGTACGAATGGCAACACTGAGGCTCGGCTCATATCCACATATTTATATGGCTTCCAAATGCACCAAACATGGAGGCCCTAAATTGGGACAACCCCCATGAACTTGATGCAGTGAAGACTTACTTTGACCAATTAGTAACTGCATGGAATCCAAGGGGCCCTGAGAGTGGAAAACCTGGGATACATCGTTCGCAAGAAGATGACCCGTGCTTGTTAGACACATACGGGATACTTACAGAAAACCCAGTAGCTGACTATCAGAACTTGTTGAACCGCGTGCAACGCCATTCAAAATGTATTGAGGTAACCTGCTTGTAGAAAAAAAATGGGACACTTCAATGTAGATATAAAGCCCCTTGGCCACTCCAAGAGTATTCGAGCTTGGGCTTAGATGAAACCTGTAAAAAAAAGTATACCCCTGCACGCAATGATGCACGGGTCAACATACACAACTCAGACATGCTAGCACTATGGCGAGCCAATGTTGACTGCCAGCCCGTTGTGTCATGACATGCGGTCCTACAATACAAAGCAAAATATGCAGCCAAGGCAGAGAAGAAATCAGAAAGCTACCATCACATGTTGACAAGGATATCTAATGAAGTTAGCATCGATCACCCTGCAAAGACGGCCTACAGCAAATTCCTCTCTGAAACTATTGTCGACCGGGACATTGGTGCACAAGAAACATGCCACATGTTACAAAAACTCCCCCTTTCCAGTTGTAGTCAAACATTTATTACCCTATCCGTCGGTAAGCAGGTATTCAAACGTGTCCTCCCAGACCTAGGAAACACTTTCCAATTCCCTTCATTCATAGATGCATACATAAAACGCCCTACACAATTACAGAACACCTCCCTCTTTGAAGCTTCTCGTTCCTGGTCCTACAACAACCAAAGGAAAGTTACTCAATGGCTACAAAGAAGAACCCCTGCTGTCGTCCGCGTATTCCCCCGATACAGTGATGTCCCCACCCCAGATGTGATACACTATGAGGATTTCTGCTGGACAGAGCTTCTGCTTTATAAACCCTTTCGACGTATCCAAACAGACATTGACATCTCTACATCTGAAATAACTAACCAATGGGAAAAATTGAAAAACTCTTATGTCCCTTTACATGTTAATAGAGCCACTACTCTAGAAGAAACTGCAACTGGGACAAGTAGTGATGACAATGACTCGCAAGGATCTAATCCGCTGCATACACAACTATTTGAATGGGAGCATATATCACGCATGCACCCAACACTGAATACAACAATTGATGATGTAGACATGATAGGCCTCCGTGACTTTGACATTAACCATGATTGGAAGGTTCATTCAATCCCTGCTACCTTACAAATAAGTGCACCTAAATTCATAGACATTGCCCGCACTGAAAATTCACCACCAGTTGTTACTCCACCTACCCAATTAGACGCTCTGCATCTATCATCAAAACAACACCTTGCATACTCAATTGTGCTTTCCCATGCAACTCAACAAGGGGAACACCCACCATTGAAGATGATCATTCAGGGAACCGTTGGTACAAGAAAATCATACCTCATACAATGCATAAGAAATGGGCTTGAAAATATGGCTGGCAAATTAAAATCCTCCCTCCTTGTACTAGCCCCAACAGGTATTACTGCATTCAATATAAAATCATCTACTATATATTCTTCCCTCCGAATACCCATATCCGACATGAAACCTCTTGAAGGCCAAGCCCTAGCAATCTTCCAAGAGCGTATGAGTGCCATACATTACATACTCATAGATGAAATGAGCTTTATAGGTTCTACAATGTTACACAACATCAACAAAAGACTTCGTGAGGCATTCCCCCAACATAGTAACCACACGTTTGGTAACTGCTCAATGATTTTGGTGGGTGACTTAGGCCAGCTCCCTCCGGTCAACGATGTACCATTATATGTAGGCAACAAAGTAGGAAGCTCCCTTTGGCATGCTTTTGATACCGTGATCACCTTGGACACAAACTTTAGGCAATAAGGATTAAACTCGACACAACTTGAATTCAGAGAAATGTTGACCAACATCAGAAATGCAGAAGCAACCATTAAGGATTGGTCTCTTCTCATGTCACATACAAAGTCATGCATGTCTACCTCAGGGTAATCCATGTTCATGACTGAGAAGCACCTATTTGCAACAAAGGACCTAGCAAACAAGCACAATAAACAAATGCTAAAATCCTTACACGTACCAATTGCAATGAGCATCGCAGAACAAAGCAAACATAACTCTGACTCAGACATCAACGACACTCAACTAGACCTAGTAGTTTTCCTATGCACTGGACAAGAGGTCATGTTGACATCTAACTTATGGGTTACCTCAGGATTGGTTAATGGTGCACTCGGGCAAGTGACAGATGTCGTGTACAACCCAGAAACACAACCACCAGACTTGCCATCCTTTGTTGTTGTCAACTTCAAACACTACCAAGGGCCCCCATGGGACATACTCAACCCAACCCACTTGCCCCTACCTCCTGTCACACGTGGAAATCGTCGCCAAATCCCACTAAAAATGTCTTGGGGCCTCACCATCCACAAATCACAAGGCCTAACTCTTGACAAGGCCACAGTAGACAACGGAAACGTTGACCGTCAAGGACTAACATTCATAGCAATGTCAAGAGTTCGTGCCATCAACGATCTACAAATCCTACCAGCTTTTACGTTTGAACGCTACGCAAGAATGAGATATACAAAGAACGTAAAATCACGCAAGGAGGAGGAGAAAAGACTTTACAACATAGAATTGGCACACAACGTACAAGGCATGGAAATACTCCTTCCCCCATCATGCGCACAAAATAGTACCACGATCTAGGATCCATTAGTAATCTCCGACATTAAATAAGTTAAGAGTTGTACATATATATACGCAAACCCCACTTGTAATGCAATACAAATACAATTCACCTTCACTTTGTATCCAAACTATATTGCATACACAAACCTCAATCCCTCTTCGGCGTAACTTGCAACTCATTTGCAATTGAAAATAATAATATAACATGCTAAAACTTCAATTGTATTTTTCAAAAACCAATAATATATATATGTGTGTACATGTGTGTATATATAAAATTAATTTTGGAATATCTTGAACTTTTGAGGCACTTGCAACCTAAGAATGAAAAGTGCATGGTTGAATGAGATGATGGACATAAGCTTTATAGATCAAATGGACCTTAATTAATAATGGTAAACTTATCCAGTATAGAAAGTACCTGGATCAGTGAGGCATCCATAACTTTGATTTTGTTCACTATTAGAATATGAAAGAGACCTATTGTCTCTAACACGCACAAATAATGTGAAACGTGTGGTTACTGCTTTGACATGGATGCACCACCTATATATTTACTGCTACTGTACGCTTTCTGCCATTGAAAGACATATTTAGCTTGCAAACATTAATGCAGGCACAGCTGTGAGACTTTTATGTGTCGACAATGATACTCACAGAAGTACAGGGTCCAGGCATTTTAAGCTGTAGTTTCCTTGCAATACAGGAGAAGAGGAATAATAACATGGGGAAAACTAAGACACAGAGATATCGTGGTGTGAGGCAAAGGCACTGGGGATCTTGGGTTTCTGAGATCCGTCATCCAATTCTGTATGGTCCATAGTTTTTCATTTTATAGTTTTATTGATTTGTGTTGAGTTGTGTTTTTTTTCGGATCGCAATGGATATCGTAATGTAATTCCTTACAATCATTTCACTTGGATCGTAGGTTTCTGAGATTCGTCATCCAATTTTGTATGGCCTATTGTTTTTTCATTTTATAGTTTTATTGTCTTGTGTTGAGCTGTGTTTTCTTTTTTATTGACATGGATATCATACTGTGATTCCTTGCTATCATTTCACAGGGATCTTGGGTTTCTAAGATTCGTCATTCAATTCTGTATAATCCATTGATTTTCATTTTATAGTTTTATTGATTTGTGTTGAGCTGTGTTTTTTATTGAAATGATATGGATATTGTGTTGTGATTCCATGTTATCATTTCACTGGGATTATGAGTTTCTGAGATTCGTCATCCAATTCTGTATGGACCATTGTTTTTCATTTTATAATTTTATTGACCTGTGTTGAGCTGTGATTTTTTAAGGATTGACATGGATATGGTACTGTGATTCTTTGCAATCATTTTTTTTATTGTAATCATTTTGTATTGATTTTTAGTTAATATATTGATGCGTTCCAAATCTTTCATTCTTAATGCAATTCATTAATGTCATCAATTTCCTTGTGTGTTACAGGAAGAAGAGAGTGTGGCTTGGAACATATGAAACTGCAGAAGAAGCAGCTCGTGCATATGATGAGGCTGCTGCAATTGTCTGTGGTCATCATGGCGGCAAAAATCTTCCCTGTAATTCAGAGGAAACTGAAAGAGTTTTGTCTACAGCAATGATTAATAAGCTCCACTGTCTTAATGTGGGTTCCATGAATAAGATGGTGTTGCAGTACAGGGCCAACAAGGAATGCTGTGCTGCAGCACTCTCCTCCTCTTCTTCTTCCTTGGTCTGCTTGAAGTTGGATAATGAGAAATCTAATCAATTGGGGATTTGGCAAAAGAAAGTGGGTACTGGAGTTGGAGGAGAAAGAGATGAATCCAGATGGGTGATGAAAGTTCAAATTCCTGCCATGAAAATGGACGCTGGGACAGAGGAGGAGATTGCCTCAGAGATGATAGAAGAGCTTCTCCAACCTTGCAACGCCACTCAAATCTATACCAGTGCATGATTAAGAGAGAGCTACGAATATTATATCATACTTATTTATCACCATTGATTTATATTTCTTAATAGTTTATAAGATTATGTAGAAAGTATTGCATCATACATACGGTGGTTGTGTTTATATTTTGTTGTAAATTGGCAGGGCTAACGGTTAAACACCTTTCATAATGTTAATATACATATATGTTTGTTTGTTTGTTGGGCATTGTTATTTTGAAAACATTAATAAGAATATGTTTTTTTAAGTTATTAGTAAAGTTTTTTTAAATTTAGAATGACAGGAGAAATAATGAATATAGTAAAAATTGTAATTTAGGTAAATCAACAAGTCACACACAATTGATTGCAGAAATCATTTCTTTATTTTATGGAGTGTGGAAACGTCTAAAACACTATATTCTAAGATTTATTTATTATTTAGATTAAAAAATTTAAATTTGGTAGTCAAACAATAGTTAAGTGATCATAATTTTTCAACATTATCTTTCAAAATATATAAAATAATATTAATTATACAAATATCATAAACAATTTATATTAATTCTGATATATATTTAATCATATAAATGAGGAGATAATTATCTTAGAAACTACAAAAATGTAAGAAAAAACATGGAAAAAATATATTCCCTGTTAGGAGTGTTATAGGAAAGACAATGCTCTGAACAATCATAATTGAGACCTGCAAAAAAGAAATATTTAGTAAGTGGAAATTGGAATGGTCCTTTGAATAAGAATTACAATTGGGCATACCATGTACTCACTGACGGAGAGAACACGAAGTAGTAGATGCAAAAAGCTTCTCCTCCTTTATTACTCCAATATATACGAAGGGGTAGCTACAACTTATTTTAGCAAGCCCATATTAATTGTCACCAATTTATCCAATTTGATCTTATAATTATCCTCTGCTAAGTTAGCCTCGTGTTTTTAAGTAATCAAAACCGATTCAAACTATGAATTATTCAAATAATTGTAAGTCTATTATTTCTTAATACTCTCCTTACAAATCCAGGTTGATAAAGACTTTGAAATTGTTTGTTATAGCGAAATCAACGGAAACTGAAGTACCACCAAAACCACAAGTTTATTCACAAAAAGAGGGTTTTGTCTCTTATCAAAACCACCAATTTAAAGTTGTTGAAAATTATGCAAAGATAGGTTAAAAAATCAACCAGAAATGAGATCTTTGTCTCCGGTCAAAATCACTTGTATAAAGTTGTATTGAAATGTATGTAAAGACAACTTTGAACACTTTCAAGTGACTCGTACCAAACATTACAACATCCAACCAATATTAAATATTTTGTCAATGGTCATCCATGCTTATTTATGTTTCAAACTTTTGTACAAATTCATGGCGAGAATTTGAGAGTATTGTATTACTAAAGGATAAGTTTGGTAGGGGTCGAATCTATCATGTTTTTCTAACCATGTGTTAGTGATTTTAAGATGGTATAACTTCGTTACAATAATCATATAATTTCTATCCTTTGAGGGTCCATTAGACATAATTTTTGTTTTTGGTTTTTTTTTCTCTAAATGTGAAAGTGATGGTAACCTTCCCAAGTGGGAGGATTTTGATTATGAGATGAATAATAAACTAGAAGACTAGGGAGAATTTTCTCCACACCCATCTTAACACAAAACTATTAATGTAGGGAGAATTTTCTCCACTTTCACCTTAAAACAAAACTATTAATGTTCTTCTTCTCCTTTTCTCTCGTAGCTATCCTTACATTCTTATCAAGTGTCATGTCTTCCTCCAGTTCTTCATATAAATTTGGTGTGAAGTCTTTAATGGAATGTGGAAATTGATGATTATCTTTTATTAGTTATGACAATAAGCATTTTAGGATGGTGATTGGAGGTGTATTGTTCATGAGTTGTCAATAATTTATTTCAATTCTATATTTGATGTTCATTTGACCATTATTGAGAAAATTTTAAAATATTATTAATCATCCTATGTATTATCTCAACGAAACCTTAGTGGTTTATCCTTTTTAAATCTTTAGCATATCTCCACTTCACAATTATGTGATCTCGTTATTTGTACTTAGTTTGAGGTTCTTTTATATTCCATCCCTCTTAACTTCTATTTTTTTCTAGTTTATTCCCATTCTACTGCCCACAACAATAGTGATAGAGTTTGGTGTATGTATATTTCTTATAGCAATAATATTTTAATTTAAAGTAATTTTTCTTACCAATTTTTTTGGACGCTTTACTAATGTACTTATTATATATTTGCACTAATATTTTATTGATTAGTTCAATATAGCTATCCATTTAAGGATGAAAATGAATGTATGTAATTCTCTCCCACTTATGTCCATATTCTTAGATAGATTGTTTCAAATATCTTTTATAAATATTTATTTGCATTTATCTAAAATAATAAAAATGAAATCTCAAATATATCAAAATATTGACTAATAATTCAGCTACTTCATATCCTTTAATATTCTTCTCGTAAAAATGTATAAGAATATTTTTTTATTCCAATTTATTACAACAAAAATAAAACTACATATCTTTCTCCCCATTGTAAAATTCCCATAAAACATAGAAATAATGAAATAATAAACCTAATTTTTAGATGCTTGATTGAATAACATTGAAAAACATATCCTCTTATGAACTATGAAAAAATATTTTAATGTTTTGTTATATCAAGACTAATATGTACCATTTATGTCTAAATAATGAAACAATTACTCTTATATTTTGATTATTTTTGTTATTACACTTGTGAGGAAATTAGAATCTTAACTCAGTTTTATATCATTGTATTCATAAGGATCACTTAGCTTCATCCACTATTTTAGGTGGCTTAGATCATGGGTTCAAATCCCACGATTTACCCATAGCATGTGTCGAGGATTCACTGTATGTTGCTCCTTATTAGTTTGATCAGTTGTGATACCTTGTGTTAGATTTTTTTTCTCTTTGAAGCTTCAAGACATTGGTTATTTGGATTTTATTGAGTTGGTCAATCATACACCCTTACATTAAGCAAGTCTATTAAAATTAGAAATTTTAATACAATCTCTTATCTTGTTCTTAGAAAGGCAATTGTTTCAGTATTATGGTTTTGGTCTTTCTCGATTTCAACTTTTTGCTATCATATTTTAGTTAAGAAAGAAGTCCTATCTAGGAAAAATTCATAATGATGCCAAATTTTTTATATTGGATTATCATTGGAAATGTGTATTGAGAAATTAAGAGAAAATAAGTGTATAGAGTATAAAAATGCATACAACATTCAAGATATAGAGAAAATAAGTGTATAGAGTACATACAAATGTATTAAAGAGCATTCAAGATAGTGAGAAAACAAGTGCAAGGCATGGAGAAAATACTTGCATAAAAAAATAATGTATAGAGAAATCAAGGATATAGAGAAAAAATGTATAGATGAAACAAGTCATTTAACCCCAAACATTGGAATAAAGGTATTACATGATAAAATTGCCATTATAAATAATTAATAGAGACAATAAATAAAGAGAGTTTCCCTATTGTTGACCTTTTTTAAAAGGGGTTTAAGCAATTGATTGGCCTTATGAAGGCAGTGCTATGTAGCAACCCTTGTTAAAAGGAGGTCACAAATACTAATGTGATCCACTAAAGGGAGTGCAATATACTAATGCGGTCCACTAAAGGGAGTGTAATAAACAAATTGTTATGAACCGATGTGTTGGTTTTCAAACTACCCAACAAAAATCCTATAAAAGATGCAACAATAAATTTTGAAAAGGATCATCATCATCATCATCATCATCATCATCATCATCATCATAGTTTACTCTTAACATACATTTACATGCATCTCACATGTGTATAAACTTGAAAGTACGTGGAGGGATTCTGAAGATGGGAATGTTTTGTAACCTACATGGAGGTGTAAAGTACAACCTTCGATCATTCCTAGACACTAGAGATAGGTATCATTTTTTGATATTTTCCTCCATAGACAAGAAACCATAACTCAAGGTGTTGGATCCCTTACACACAAGAGATAGAACATAGCATGTTCAGTCCCTAATAAAAGACATGTAGTCACTCTTATTACGTTATCTTCTGATATTTGTAGATGTGATTGGTCTCTGTATTAATATAATTATGTGTTCAATGATTATCTATTGTTATAAATATCTGCATTTGATTCATGTAATTTAAATCATCTTTATTTTTATGTAATTATGTATTTGATCCATTACATTTAAGAAAGAACAATGTTCGTGCACATATTATTTGTTATAAACCATTTTCTCAATCCATAAACATGGATTCACTTGTTAAATGCTATTAAGGTGGCGTCTCTACACTCTACTCCAAATTAATACTATGTATGTTCTCTATATTGCTCAATATCAGAGTGTGCAACCATTTTTGACTAGTCCCCATGTTAACCTCCAAAATGTTTTTAATATTCATGGTGTTCACATTTAAGTTGGTAAAACCTAAAGGCACATGTTTATTGGTCTACTTTTCATTGATTCAAACTCTTTTTTTGGTTAAAATGAGATATCATGGGTCTCACATATTTTATCGCATGGAATCATCTTGGTTTAGCATATTCGAAACCAAATTACATTGACTAGTAATTATCTTGATCAATAAATATATGTAATTGCTACCACTTGTCACAGTATTACTTCTCGATGATCCATAGATCAAGGATAAAAAACCCTAAAAAATATCAACATCCATTATTATCTCATTCTTGTAAGTCACTCCACAAGTCAAGTTAACTTCATATTATTGTTGGAAACACAGTGGACTAAGGGGAGGAATCAGTCCTTCAAAATTTTACTTCAATTACTTTTAACTTGTGTGAACCATTAATCATTCAACCATACATCAATGTGAACTTATTAATATTAACCAACCATAAAAAATAACATACATCAATAGAGTATACAAGAACATAAAATATAAAGCGGGAAACCCTTAAAGGGAAGAAAAACCATAGAAACTTATGAATATATTACTCAATTCAAAATAATTCCATGAATATGACATATCAAAAAAGATGTGTTTAGTAAAGCACCCACTTCACAAGGAACAACCACCCATGTATTTAGTATAACACCCAATATACAAGGAGGCTACTACCCACCAAGATGATCAAGAACCCACTCAACCAACTGATGATGATGAACACTTAAGTATTGTTGCTCCTACAATATATTTTGATCACAAATTCAGCTCCTCACACTCAAAACCCTTCTCAAACACACTTTCTCCTTCTTCACTCAAACTTGCTTCTTCATAAGTTGATTAATTCTAATGACCTTGCACACCTAATCCTCTACTATTCTCAATAATTCATACCTTCTTTCAAATTTTTCCTGTAGTCATAATACCTCTTTCAAACTTTCCTCTAGCATGCATACACTTCCATCCATACCACTAGGTTAAATGAACAAATACATTTACTTTATATACATGACATAAGTCAAAGACACCTCTAGGTCGGCCATGATGATTAAGGCCAGTCATGAAAATAATAAAATACATCTAATACATTATATAAACTCACATGAAAGGAACATATAGGTAGAAATTAGACTAAGACACTCAATATGCACAACTAGGCCTAAAAGGCTAATTTCATCTCTACCGAATGCAATATAGACTCAAAGGACAAAAAAAAACTCTATCATGGTTCCAAAACCTTCAAAAAATTTGAGGACATCATATCAACACCTTCTATAGGCTCAATAAACTTTGCATCATCCATTTTATTCATAACACCATGAAGTGGGAATGTTTCCTACTCATTTTGAGCACCTCCAGCAAACAAGTCTTCAAAGATCAAGACCTAGTTTCAACATACCACCTCAAATATGGCATGAAACCACTCATTGGAAATCCACTAACCCAAAGAACACTTAAAACCACTTTATACCATAAAGTCATAAAAATAATTTTTTTCTGTAACATTCCCATTTTAAGACTTTAGAAATAAGGGAATTTTTTTTTTATTTTTTTTTCAATCATACATAATGTTCTCTATTCTAAATTAATAGAATTTAGAACACACATTCCAATTCCAATCTATCTCATAACAGAAAACCATATGTAACTGTAAATGACTCTGTGAAATACCGATCTCTCATTTCATGACTCAGTATTAAACCAATCTCTCATGTTAACTCAATAAAGTGTATACTTCGTATACTTGGTTTCTTTTACCTTTTTAGGGGTACCCAAGTGTTTTTTCTAAGAGGCCTGTCTGAATATCTATTACTGATATTCATCTGAAATCCCACATCTTAAACTAGGTGACATAGGACAATGCAACCAGCAGCTTGCGATACTTTGGCCAAAGATTTTAAACATGTTTATCATGTTTATATTCCTAGATAACATAGTCGTCAAATGGAATAATTCCCTCACCACACTTGTTCTGTTATCTAGAGTGGTCTTTCCTAACTTCTATCATTCCAATCTGATTCAAGGTTTCACACTAGACAAAGTTAGCAACATGACCTAGTTTGGAATACTACTCGTGGTGACTAAGGGTACATAGACATACTTGATCGACTTACGTCGATTGGGTGTGTCTAGTTATCCTAAGTCAACATGAGTTGACCTCAACACTAGATCATGTTCTTATCCCTGTGTATGGTAGAACCATGATCTAGTCTTAAACCTATATCAATCAATTTAAACAAACTACGTGGGGTGTTGAGACATATCAACTGTGTCATAGTATCCTCGTAATAACTACGTTGTAATTGATGCGTACCAATATCCAACTGAGTTTCCTTAACTGGACTAGCATACCTTATATTATAAGATTATTAACCCATTTAATCATTGTCTTAAAGATTAATTACAACAATCCTTAAAGATTCAACTAGCATCATTTAACCTATAAGGTTACAAACTGAAGTTACATGTGAAGTAGGTATGCAAGTAAAATCGGCTTCCTATCCTTTCACTTACATGTTTAAATTTGTCTTTAAATGAAAACAACATGTATCATGTAACGACATGATTAATCTAGAAGTTATGAAAGTGTGTTCATTAGGTCCTTTCTTATTTCAGCTTTAGCTTAAACAAGTTCATTATAAACCTTTATTTTAGAACTCATGAAGATGAAGTCTAAATCCCATTAATTCCTTTTTAAGCATTTCATAATTTGATTAAGAAATTTGCCTAAGAAGGACACAATCCAATTATGAAAACAGTTCACATATGTTTCAAATACTTCAAGAATTCATACATATATCTCTATATAATTCAATCATAGTTCTTTTAATTGTTTTAAGGATCCATTTAAGAGTGTCAACTTAAGATTTTCATCTCTCTTATGTGAAGATAACCCAATTAATATTTCTGATCCTCAAACCAAATCCCATAACACTTAAGTATATAAACTGCCCTCCTACATTTAGGATATTACTCAATAATAGATCCCAATTTATGCCAAAGAAGGTAATACAATCAAGTAATATTCAGCAACCCAAAAATCGTTTATTCATCCAAAAGGAGTGATACATCCACTAATTACAAAAGTATTTTAGAGATTACTAAGTGTCATAACATCAATATAAAACTACTTTCATTACATATTCCTTTTCCGACAAAAATTACATCTCAGGTAATAACGCCACATATCATAATAAAGAGAAATTTTCTTTTAGTAAAATAGATGTAGCTTTCTCTATGTCTTTCTCCTTTCATCTTTTATGAAATCCATCTGCACAATTGTTAGCGCAGGTCAGTTCATTTGAACTGTGCATGATAAGCACTAAATCATTAAAGCATTGTGCTTTTATCTAACTGTTTCATAAAAAGAACCTTGTTGTTTATGAAACAGTTACGAAAACACAACAATATAAACAAAAAGACTTTTCTCTAAAATATTACAAACAAGAAGGAGAGAGGAGATTTAAGTTTCTAAGGTGTAAGCAAGGTTTAATTAATTAGCATATCAACCCTAAATTTTCATCATAAAAACTCTTTTCAACGTGCAGGAAATTAAACAACAGAATTAAAGAAAAGGAAAATTCATATTTCATCCTAACTTTACCTTCTCATTCATGTATCCAAACTAAGTTCCTCCAATCAACCAATTCTAACCTTTCAAGAAGTAATACAATCTATATAAAACTATCTTTTCAGAATAAATAACTATTTGGACAACAAATAAGAATTGCATTCAGCTAAATATCATACTATCTCAGACTCATCATAGTGCCTAGGAAGTACATTAATCATAAATAAGTCCATACAACAGGTAAGGAAATTTCAATAAATGAGAAACAACCCAGGTAACTCATGGTTCAAGATTCCTCAGTCCTAAGTTCATATCAAATCCAAACTCAAATGTACCAGTCATAATATCATGCAATCCTTAAGACATCAGCGACAAAAGGTTCATCATTTCACAAGCAAAGAAGCACGAAATATCTTTTGGATACATCACAACTCAATCCTCATTCTTACTTCAAAGTAAAGAACAAGGAACTAAATTTCAGAACCATATTAGTACAATATCATTCCCAATTTTATGTTAAAATCAAGTTCATCCCAAAAGGAAATATTATAACAATGAATGAAATAACATTTCTGAACTGAAGAAAAGACTCCAACCATACAAGGAATGTCTTCAAGAGACTATATAGTTCAACAGTCTCACAATCAACATAGTAACCTAAATATTTGAGACAAAATAATTGTTACAGAGAAAGGAATGCAGGTATACTCCCTGAAGATCTAGTTTTCCCAAACTCTAGTATTGGAGTCAACCCAAAAGAGCAATAATTAAAGTGACCAAACTTCACTCTAAAGAAAACTAATTCAGATATTACAACACATCAAGGGGAAAGCCACAAAAATTTCCCAATTCACAGGCTGATTAGCCAATCCATGCAAAAATGGACAAGAACAAAAGAGAACATAATTCCTCAGGAGAAATACACTTCAAGTGCAGGAACAACTTCCATTTAAGATCATCAAGATATTTCCAAAGATACCAACATAACCCAGAATTGGGTAATAATTAACGAATCACTCAGAAAAGAACAGAAACAAGACATTCAATAGTCCTATCGAATAGTTCTTTCTTCTACGAATGATATTATCCCTATACACGAATTAAAACCAATTAACAACTGACTTGCTTCAGCTCCAAATAACTCGGTGATGAAAAGAAGGGTGAGTAAACTAGAATGAGTTCGCAACCAGTCTCCACAAAACTTACAATCATCCAAAAGGAAGGTAGATAGATCATTTGAGCAACCTCCCCTTCACAAGGGTTAAACATCCATCAACAATTCAAGAAAACTTTCCCAGGTAAAAGGATCTATTAAGGAACCCAAAATCCCAAAGTGGGTTAACAAAGAAATAAAAGTAAACACAATAGAGAAGAACTAAATTTTTTTATTGATTTTCTTCCATGTTAAACTTCATTCAAAACATACTTCAGTTCTTTCAAGGTTTGACAAAGGAGTGAAGATAATACATTTCAAGCTCAAGGTGAGAATTTATTTTCTCCTAACCCGAATTGTAACAACATATGGATTTAATAAGAACTCAAAGATTCCAATAGTTCCTATTTGGGGGAAAGAACCAAATCATAAGTAAACCCCAAATCTAAACGATTACATACCCACAGTAAAATACACAATAACAAGTGAATCAAATAAATAATGGGTCACTACTGTCATCATCGAGCAACTAGACAAAATGACGAGCACACAATAATGCCAAAACAAAGGACCCTTCAAGAAAGTTTCCAGTGAGAACAATATTTAGAGCATGCAAGCTAAATCTATGGATTTCAATAAAACTGAACTACTGTTATGGTGTAAACAACGTTCAACATATTTTTCCATTCACTCAGAGAACCAATGCATACTTGTTTCAATAACAAGAAGGTTTGAATACACCAAGTTAGCATAACAACAACAATCAATAATTCAAGATTTTGTTTTTCCACACAACAAAGAAGAACCAGTTAGTATCCACAGAAAAAAATAAACACCATTGAAGCAAGAATAAACACCATAAAATCATAAGGTTTCAAATAAAGTAGAGTTGTTTTTATGAACCATTTAAATAAAAACAAAAGACTTAATGGATAGGGCCTATCATATTTGATAGAGCTCCTTCCTTCACTTTCTTGTTTTAAATCTTCGAGCAGAAGCTTCAACTTATTCCTTTCCATGAAAACACCAAAAAAATCCTCAGAACCTTCTTCTCCTCCCTCTTATAGCTTCACAGTGATACTTTCATCACTATCACCACCATGAAAGGCAAAACAAACATGCATAGATTTGAACTGATGGTTTGAAGAGAAAACCGTATGCAGAGCTTAAGCTCTCAAAAACCAAATGATCAAACAAAAACCAAAACCATTCTTTTTTTCTAACCTCCCTCATTCCTAGGCAATTTTTTTGCCATTATCAAAAACATTAAATGTCAAACAGGACTGATAGTCCTTCCTCTTCTCCCACCATTTCCAACTTACGTTTGGCCACTTACTAAGTTTAAAAATGCATGCAACTAACACTTTGGCAGAGGTGCCAATTATACCTCACATTATTTTTTCATGCATTTGCCAAATTTGGCAACATCAGAGAGTTGAAAATGCATTTAATTCCTCATAAATTCATATAGGTTGGTGCCACCGACCTTCCCTTTTACATGTCATCCATTTCACCCCTTAGGTTAGCCCACGACTTAGGTTAGATTTATAACATTAGTTTAAGAAATAACTTAGTTCCTTAGGTTTAAGTCTAAGGTTTAGTCTTAGGTTATTTTCCCTTTTTATTAACATTCAAATTAATAAAAAAGTTTAGTAACTTAGGATAGATGAAAAGTTAGGAACATAGATTAATTAGGCCCTTTTAGCAATAGCTAGCATTTATATCATATAATTGACCAAGGAAGGATCTGAATACCAACCCAGATCAATTATGAAGCAGGGAGCAACAAAGATCACCCACGACTCCAAGACAACCATATTTCAGAGATCTCAAGATCTATCCAGCTCAGTCAAGACGATCATATTTTCATAAAATTAAAAGCATTCCTTGGATCACTAAAATTGATCCAAGGTATAACTATCCTGTAGCAGAGGTTATGAAGACTGAAGCACAAGTTCAAGTGCAATCAAAACTATGAACTAGTAAACTAAATTAGTTTCTTATTTCCACATGCAGTACATTATTCAACATAAGAAGAAATGAATTACTTCATTTTTAATTCAGCATAAACATGGCATAATGGTTTCTATTCCAGCAGATAACATATTATCTATAGAAAACATGATTCTTAATTCACAAGAGTACATCATCTTCAGACAAAAATCACATATCATCATTTTCAAACTTCCAATATAGAAGCCCTCATAGATATCAACCATGTTAGAGGTGTTACATATTCCTTTAGGATACATCTTCTTCCTAGAAAAAAGTCTTGGAAGTAAGACCTTCTCACACCTATGTTGAAACCTTCAAGACCTCTAAATGAATGGAATATGTTCAAATTGAACCCCTCATCACTCTCCAATAGTTATCTATCATGAATCAAGAAAATATATTGGTATTCTAGACCAATTTCACCAAAGAACCATCATTGTCCTTAACCTTGTCAAGCAGGTCAACTTGTGACCTCATCCTTGCCAAAAACTCTGACCTGTAGGACTCAACCAAAGTATGTAGCATGACATATTGGATTCATAAAAATCCCTCATAGAAATTATACTCATCAACATAGTCCACACATGCCTAAGAACCTTCTTTCTCCATGATATTAAAAAACAAACTATTATAGACACTAACTCACGCACTTTGGGTATATATTTAGTCCATACTACATACCACTATTCATATTATTCTTAAGAAAAAAGTACTAATTGATAATTGTCTTTCGCAATATTTGATTGATCTCTTGGTTTTACACTCCTTGCCCAGTCTGTCTTTTCATACTTTGGTATTTCTCATTCTGGACACCAGCACCCAACCAGAACATCAGTGCTAGGTGCCCCCATCCCCTCTGGGTGCCCCCGACCTCTTTGTACTTTGTTCAAATATTTTGGGTCCTTTCTATCTATTTGGGCATCTTGTTTTTTTACTTTTCATACTTTTAATGGTTAATTACGAAATTTAAACAAGGGAATCATATAAATACAAATATATGTGATCATAATAAAGGACCAATCACTAAGCTTTCACTATCACCACCTAAGGTTACATTCAAAGGCATTACCAAGAGCATTCAAGCATCCATCTAGCATCCACATAAGGGAATGGGACTATGTTTTTCTGCATAAACTTCATAGGAGGGGAAGTTCATTATGTCATGCACACATCTATTTACATCTTTTACATCTATCTATTGCTCTCTATCAAATGTGACACACACAAGAGCCACCTAGGGAACAATTTTGAGACACACATACATAGAACTGAATTGGGTCTGAGATGTAGTGCAACGCTTGGTCGTAAGTTCATTTTATTGATAGTTATGGATAGTCTAACCCATCATTTTACATATTTCTTTTCAGGATTTGATGTGGTTTGAGGTTTTTGCAAGTGCTTCTTTCTAATTGCAGGTTTTAGAAGAATAACACCAAAGTGCGGTGTTATACAGGTGATCAAAGGTGATAAGAAATGAACATCTTGTGACCCCTTGAAATTGATTTTCATAGCTTCTGAGAAGTCACAGGCGCCCAAAACAGGTCTCTGGCACCACAAATGCCCCTGACCCTCCATAAACGCCCTATTCTTGGCATTCTCGACACTCCTATAAATTTCTATGTTTGATTATGACACTCTGAGTTCCCATCCTAGCTATTTTACAGCTTGGCATACCTTCAGGATTATTGTGAATCAACTAAGTATTTTATTCCCTTTATTTACAACTAGGGTTTTAAATTCAAATTACTTATTTTCTTGGATAAAATTTTTATTCAACATTGTTACATAATATATAATTAGGCTGTTATTTATTCAATATTTACTTAATCATTTGGTGAAGCCATCTCTCGAACCCACCTTGCTTCTAGGTATTTTTTCATCTTCTCATTATGGCTCAATATTATGGAAAATTTAGTGAAGCCCACCTTAAAGAGCTTAACAATCATCTCGTTGAGCATCTTCAAGATCTAAACTTGATTTTATCTGCTGCTCATAAGGAGGCCACCAATATTGCAGAGATTACTATTTCTTCCTCCATCCCCAATTCCATTTCTACTCATCTGCCTTCTTCCACTCTTTTTCCTTCTTATACTATTCCTGTCTATGTTCCTACTCCCACTAATCACTTCACTCCACCTCTTGTTTCTCTTCTCGTGCATCTCCATCTCTAGATTCCACATTACTACTTCATACTCCTTTCACACCCACCATTTCTGCTTATGCACTTCCACTTAATTTCTTCACTCCCAAGTTACCCATTTTCAATGGTCATGGTGACCCCCAAGAGAACCTTAGAGCATTTCATGTTGCATGTTTAGATTTTGTGGATGATCATACTCTTTTAGCTAATATCTTTCCTCGTATTCTTCATGATTATGTCATGCATTGGTTCTCTTTTAGGTACTCAGTAACATCTTTTGCACATCTAGCTGATGTTATTCTTATTTCTCCATCAATATCGGCTGTAAGATATCATATGATCAACTTACACAAGTTAAGAAATGATCTAATGAACATTTAGTGGATTATGTTTTACGATATAAGAAAAACTTAGCTAAGATGTCTAATATGTTTACAGATTTAGAGCTTCAAGATTTCTAGAATTCAGTAATACAAGCCCAATAAGACCCTAGACATGTTGGCACATCACTCAGCCCAGACTGAGCGCTCACCCGAAGCGCACAAAGGTACCAGGTCCCTCTTTAGGGTTGTTGTTGTAGGGTGTTAGCATGATGAAGACTTAACACATGCAGTTCCATTACTAACACATCATTCTATAGAGCATGCCAGATCTATATCTAAGGGAGAACATAATTAAGTATTAACCATGATGAGATCAAGAACATACTAGATTCAAATACACACAGAACTAACACTTAGATTCATCCAATATCCTCCATTATATTAAATGAAATAAGTATATAGAAGCTTCATTACATTAACAGTAGTATGCGCGTAACAAATTTAGTAGCATAATCTCACTACATCTCCATGTATGCATATGTCTATCCCTCTTGCTCTCTTTTTTCTACTACATAGTTTACTACATACTTATAAGGGTGGGTACTTTCCCTTCACCACTTATCCAATCCCAAAATAGGTCACATGCTATTATTAGCCACGTGCGTCGTTACAAAAATAGCCACACATGCAAGTGTGCTAACAATAGACTACTGGTAGTTAACTACAGTGATAATCCTATTCCTAGCATGTATCCATGCAAAGCTACTTTGTATCTGATCCTCCAAAAATAGCCAATGTGTGGTGTGCACGTCTCTGCCTTGTTTGTGTGCTTTACATGCCATCTCTAAAAATAGACCTTCATGAGTGAAAATGGCTAAGTCCCAAAAGCTGAACTTCTTCTCCACACCCGTGTTCTCCCTATCCATTTGTGCCTTTGAATATGACCTTGCTTTCCCATGCATGGACTTCTTGTGTGCCTTCTGTCAAGTGTTCTCTGATCAACATTACCCCACACTAATTTCATTGTCACCCCGACAATGGTTATCTCCAAAATGAATCAAAGAATAGAAGAATAGAAAGAATTTGGATGAATGAAAGAATGTTTTTAATATGCAGTTTCTTCTTTCTGTAACCTAATAAATTAATTCAGGATATTCCTCCTTTATCTCAGCCTCCAAGGTCTTCCACTCAATGAGTGCTTCCTCTAATTTTTCTGGAATGTCCACAACAATGGACTCCAGTTCCTCTTGCTCAATTTCTCCTTTTTCATTCTGCAAGACCAACACAATGCTGGACATTGCAGTCATCCTTCCCTCTAGCAAATCCATCTTCTGTGCAATGAGTTTCCCAAGCTCTTCTAGCCGATTTTTGTGTGGTTCTTGGGTTGCTGCCAGGGCCTTGCGCTTCTGTTTAACCAATACTAATCTTTTTACGTGGCCCAATGTGTCATCCTTCATCACTTTTTAGACCTCATTGTTCTCCTCCAGGGTTTTTATATTAATGAGCACCTCTGGAGCTGTACAGATGTTCAAGGCTTGGTCTACCTTTGTTAGTTCTTCCTGCACCACTTGCAGCAGTCCTTCATATGATGCAATCTTTTGCATCACTGAAACCTTTTCTCGTTCTGCATCTGTGTTGGATCCTTTGGTGCTGGCATGCGCAGAGGTTCATCTTCAAGCACTAAGTCCACCAATGTACCTACATAGTGTATTGCCGAAGGAAATGTTTTTGGTACCTTTGGCTCTAAGTGTGGCCTAGCTCTTATGACATTATCACCAATTTCCTCTGCGATGCTGATAAATAAAAAGTTCTTCTACACTAAGTCTCTTTCCTACATTAGGCATTCTATCTCCTCATCCTTAGTTTTGATCTCTCCCCTTAGTGCCCTAATTGTGGCAGCCTTGTCCATATTCTGCCATGCCACCTCTGTTGAGACTTTTATTAATGCATTGCTCACCTGTTCATCTGACATAACAGTAGGATTTACTGTTATGTGTCTAGCCTGAGGTGTCTTTTTCAACCTCCTTGACACACACGACTCCTCACACACATCAAAATCATGTTCATCCATGTGTGTGTGCATCGACCATGATAATTATTTTCTTGTGTGCACTGTTGTCATATCCTCATCCATTAAATCCCAACCATACAACTCCTTTTGTGTCATTGTGCTCTGGAAGTGGGCACAGAAAATTTTACCTATGTCCTCGGCATAGCCCATGGATGGTGGAATGTATTCCCCACTTGTTCTTTTTGACCCAGGCTTCTTAGGAACTTGAGCTTCCAGATTTGGGACTTGGTGTTTCCATGTCCTGAGAAGTCTCGGTAGTTATCTCATCTGTTCCCTTTTCTTCCTCTTCTCCTTCCTTCATTTCTTCATCTTGTTGTCCTTCTACATTCTCTGGAGGTGTAGGAGAATTAGGTGCACTTTCCTCTGACTCTTCTACTTCCTCATTCAATTTTATTTTCCTTCTCCTCTTCTCAGTTGTCTCCTTTTGTGGAGAGATTCGAGGTGATATGTGCACTATTTGCAGAGTAGCACCTTGGATCCTTGTCCTCCTGAATACTCTCTTGAATTGGCACTCTCCTTGGTCCACACCTAAGTCCTCTTCATCCTCCTCTTGTGGCCGAGGTGGTGTAGTTGTGCACGCTCAGCTTCATCCTTATTCGTAGGATGTCTTCTACCTCTTTGTTCCAAACCACCACTATCCTCATGCTCCTCCTCTTCATCATCGACTTGAATAGTTTCTGTGGGCTTGGGTGTTGGAATATTTTCCATTGTATGCTTACCCTTTGGCGGCCCTGGGAGCACGAACTCATCCTCCACATACTTGTTGTTTTCTAGTTTGGGCTTCATTTGAAGGTACACCAATGCTGCTCCAACATCTCCCATAGCCAAACTTACTAGTTTAATGCTCAATACATCTGAAATGAGCCTTTCAATATATGCACCCCGTCCTGGATACACATATTTCTTCCTTAGCATGTGGTAGTCACAATCTACCTTGTCCACATTGAACGTTAGGCGTCACGCATCTAAGAACCTATGTACTGATGCCTGGAAGTACCTTACTGTGAAGGCATATGGTAACTTACACCAAGGGCTCCATGCTCCATCCCTCATGGCAAACCGCGCTATGAAAAAGTGCTGGTATACAGACAAATTGAACTGCCTTTCCAACCACCGAAGGTAATTCCTTGGGGATGCGCCATTCTTCTTCAAAGGTCGTGCGGAGCCTATCATACCACTTCTCATCCCTTTGCTTGACTGGTTATGTCATGGATCCTTCACATAGGTATTTGTTGAACCACTCCTCCGGTGACTTATGCTCCATGGGATACTCCCATATCTTCTCTTTTGGTCCATCAGGTACTTTGATCTCCATGAACACTAGCGACAACAAAATAACTCCAAAGCTGATCTTTCCTCCTGTGCATACTTCCTTGACTATCATCTCTGTAATGTAGCCTGAAATATTGTAGACTACCCCTTCGGACATCCTCCTCGCAACATGCAACCACATGGTGTTCACTTGTGACCACCTTTTCTGGTCATTTAGCTTTGTAACAAGATGTGCAGATGCTTGCACAACTGGATACTTCTTCAATTTATCTATGTCCATGTTGTGCAGACCCTTTTTGTACCCCATCTCCTTTCTGGTCTCTAAGATTGTGGCCTTGTCTGTTAAATCATTCTTCAAATCTTCTCATGTGCCCTTCAATCTTGTTACCATGGAGATTAGTGTGGCTGAAATTCTGGCTCTGTGTCCTGTAAAGTAGAAAAAATATTTGTGCACTCTGCTCATGAGCCACTGGTACAAGGGCTCATATTTCCCAAAGTAAGGGAGCTCGTATAGCTGGTAAACTCCAATCTTCTTCAAGAGCTTCTTGCCAGCATCATCGTACACTGGCATGTCTTCCTCCGTGCGTTTATTCATCTTTGTGTTCAGCAAGGCATCAAGCTCCTTCTTATTCTCTGTGGTATGGTGGTTGTACTCACTCACCTTTCTTCTCCTTATGTGAGAATCCCACTCCTGGCCTATGATGACCCCTCTAGATATTGCATTTCAGAAAAATTGCTTTCGGGAGCCATCTCCTCTTCTTCTATGACCACCTTCTTCTTTCCCTTCACTCCTACTGCAACTACTTTCTTGGGTGCCATTTCTTCCTTGCAATCCTTTGTAAATACTCACCTCTTGAATTTTGTAATGTATGAATCAAACCCTAGCTCGATTCAGCATGCCCTAGGTGAAATCATGTGCCCTCACTCCTCTCTGTCACCTTGCTTCACTCAAACCCTTCACCACTGGGACGCAAGCTCTTTCTGCACACAGATCTCTTCATCACGACTGGCTACACACCTTTCACACCTCAATTTGATCACTTGGCTCTTGCACTTAGCTATTTTTCAAATACTCTTAATCGCAATGGTAAAAATGAACTTGCATCTCATCCTTATATAGATTTTCAAAAAGTGAGTTCATTTATTACTCCTTCACCTACCCAATGTCCTCTCATTTATTGACCAACTTTGTTCTTTCCGCACGGTACATCTTCATACCCCAGCTATAACCTTCTAGCACGCCTTCCTACCCTTTGGTCACAGACTTCTCTTCAGCGCACTTCCTTGTGCTTGAGTACCTTGTCACTGCACCTTCCACTGGTAGTTGTTATGGCCTTCGCTTACCTCGCATTATACTTTCCCTTCATCCATCTCCATCTTTGGTCACTTTTTAGAAGCAATCCTTTGACTTGAATAGCACCCGTTGTAGCTTATTCTTTTCACCTTTCAATTCCCACAGTCTTATACCTAGATACCAACAATCCACCCCACACTAAAAGTATGTGTAGTCCTCTGCGCATAAAAATTATTCAAATAGTAATTAGCTTCATGCATAAACACGCTTATTACACAACACACCAACTAAATTGACAAAGCATAGCAACAAAGAAGGAAACACATTAAGGGAATTTAGAATTGAAAAACCTAATCTAAATGGAAATATTGCCTTATTACAAACACCAAGAAGACTTATTTATAGTAGGGCTTCAGCCTACTCCCGTTGAAGTAACCGGGTAGCCGTGTTCCATCAAGTGCTTCTAACTAGCAAAGCACCTGTTTCAAGGATGTAAGTGATAACATACAGCCCCAACCAATGTACCTTAAGTTTTCCTAGATGGCACAAGAACTTAGAGTCATAGAGAAGCACCATTTGTCCTATCTCAAACTTTTTATCCTTGATGTGCCAATCATGTCATGCTTTCTGCCTGGCCTTTTCTTGCTTCTGACTCCAACGTGTTATGGCTCATCGCTCATCCAACTGGATTAACTTTTCAATCATCTCTTCTAATTCTTTCTCATCAGCAAGACCTCTAGCACATGCAATACGCAAAGAAGGTAACATAAATTCCATAGGAAGAACTACTTCCATGCCAAACACTAACTGAAATGGTGTGGCTTTGTTCAACCTTTTATATGTTGTTCGATATGCCCAAAGTACTGCAAATACTTTATCATCCCAATCCTTTCTTCCAACATCACAGATTTTTGTCAATGTCTAGCTCAAAATTTTGTTGAAAGCCTCATCAGTTCCATTTTCTTAAGGATGATAGGGTGTAGTCTTATGGTGTGCAATCATGAACTCATCCAATAAAATTATGATTGTCTCATTAAGAAAATGTGTGCCCCTATCACTGGTCAAACTTAAAGGACATCCATACCTTGTAATAATATTTTCCCATAGAAACCTTGGTTGTTGTAGTCATTGTACAAGTCCTTTGTAGGTGTTGCTTTCTTCCCACCTTGTCAATGTAGTGTGTTATGATGTAGTGTGATCCAGTTCACGCAGCTGGTGAAATAGGACCCACAAAATCTATAGCCCATTTCTCAAATGGCTCTGCGCTAGCAATAGGTCTCAGAGGAATTTCATCTCATTGACCTGGTTTTCCAAGATGTTGACAATGATCACATGCCTTACAAAATTCCTTACAATATTTATAGAGGGTCTCCCACCATAGTCTAGCGAGTAGAATCTTTGCACTGTGGCATCACTGGCATAGTGGCCACCCGCAATACCACCATGAGCTTCTTCCATAATATTGGTGCACTCATGTTCTAATACACAATGGACACAATACCTCATCTCGGACTAATTTGTATAAGTCACCACTGATCAACATATAAGGTGCAACGCGTATAGCAAGTTTGTTTCTTCTCCAAGGATTTCATTCCTTCTAGTGTCATCCCTGTTCGTAGAAAGACAATAATTTCTTCTAGTTTCTGATGGCACACGTTATAATCTGTATAACTGTGCATCTGGCATGGTATCCTCAATTTCCTGTGCTTCTTCTCCTAACTGTATTCTTGATAGATGGTCTGGTCCAGAATTACTTTTTCCTGGTTTTACCACAACTGTGAAATCAAATTCTTGAAATAAGAGCACCCATTGACATATGTGCCCTTGTAAAACAAGTTTATTTACCAAATACTTCAATGCCATGTGATTTTTATAAAAGACAAATGGTGTAGCTAGTAGGTACTGGTAGGAATTTATGTAGTGCATAGATCATTGACAAAGCTTCGTGCTCTGTAGTTGTGTAATTTTGTTCTGCAGGAGTCAGCTTTCTTCTAGCAAAACAGATAGGATGATCTACAATACCTTCTCTAGGTTGAGCCAACACCATGCCAATGGCCATGCCAAGGCATCAACATGTACATGAAATGGTTTATTCCACAAAGGAAAATGTAGAATAGGCATGGTAGTAAGTTTCTCCTTCAATGTCTCGAATGCGTGTCGATGTTGTTCTCCCCAGTAGAATGTACCTTTCCCTTTCAGTAACTCTTCTAATGGTGCGGCAATTTTGGCATATCCTTTGATAAAATTTATGTAATATCCTATATGACCCAAAAATTTATGCACCTCACTTTGACTGGTAGGCTCCCTTAGGCCTATAATGACTGCAACCTTTGTTGGATCAACCAACAAACCCTCCTTGCAGATTATGTGTCCTAAAAGTATCCCAAAAAGTGTAGCAAATATGCACTTCTTGATGTTCAAAGAGATACTCAACTGTCTACACCGTTCAAACATTAAGCGTAGATTGTCACAGTGATCCTTAACTAATCCATACACCGTGAAATCATCTAAATATACCTGTAAGAAGTTGTGAATAAATTCCTTGAATGCTTGGACAACTATGCGCGAAAAATACAGCAGGCGCATTTTTCAGACCAAAAGGCATGACAGTATAGGTGAAGCTACCCCATTCAGTAGTAAATGTAGTCTTTTCCTGATCCTCCTAGGCAATTTGGACTTGATGATACCTAGAGAACCCATCTGTAAATGAATAGATTTTGAGCCCTATAACTCCTATTATTTCCTCAGTGAATGGCATAGGAAATGGATTAGTTACACATGCAGCATTCAGCTCCCTATAGTCCATGCATATTCTAATCCGTCCATCCTTCTTGATACTGATCACCATTGGACTAACCCATTCTAAATCATCAAGGGGCTTGATAATCCCACACTTCAACATGTTATAAATATCTTCTTTGACCTTTTTGCGTAAGTTGGGGTTCATTCTGTAAGGCCTCTTTCTAACTGGGCTTGCACCCTCTTTAAGCTTTATCTTCATCTCCCCTAAAGATTCATGCATGCCTTTAAGTTCATGCTACCCCCTAGGGAATAATTCCTAGAAATCCCTTAGTAACTCTATGATTTTTACCACTTCAGAGTCTGACCAATAGTCTCCAATTATGGCTTCCTTAGGCTCAGTATCCGTTCCAATATTCACCCGCTTTGTCTTCATAGGTTCATGATAGGTATGTGTGGTCTTATCCAAACTGTCCAGTACCTCATGCCTCCCTGTTGAATGGTTTATATCCAAATTATCTACTTCCTTGTCATCTACTAAGTAGACCATTTTTCCTTTCTCTTTCTCAAGGAAAGCACATTGAAGTAATGTTGCATCGACCTCTAGTTCTTCACCAAAATGTGCTCCTAAGTCTTCCTTATCTAATAACTCCTGAAGGAGTTCTTCATCCTTAGCACTATCTCCCATAGTTAAGCACTTTATAACTTTCAATGCTTCTTCCACTAGAGGCTTTATAGAGAAGAATTCAAATGTTTGGCCCATTCCTATAATTAAATTCTGCCAATTTCCAATTTCTCTATGGAGTTCTGCATACACATACCAAGTACATGCGTAGCCTTGTAAAGTGGAATAAAACTGGTGCACCCATAGCGAAGGTGGTAAATCTTCCTACCCTTTTGTCTAGATTATCTCACACTTCTGAACATGGTGCTGAATAGGTTGATTACCATGATAAGTACTTATTTGAGTAGGTGCATTGCTCCTGAAGAACCTAGTAGTAAGAGCAATCCCAATTTCATTCCATCCAACAAGATTATCCATGTGGGTCACCCACCAGTGTGTTGTTGTCCCTCATAGTGTATATAGTAGCATAGTTATTCTTTTCAGTGGGTCTATCCACTATTCTTCCATGGTGCGCAGGAATACCATGGGATCCCCTTCTCTTGTGTAACAAGGTACCGAGTTGTTTCCTATTCTCCTGACATAACGTGGTTTTGTGCCTCGAGGAAATATGCTCTTTACTTCGTGCCCTACCAACTCGTAAGTGTTGTGAACCCAATTATCACAAGCAACACTTGTAGTATCGCTAATAGACTTTGCATCCTCCCACTGAATTAGTCCTGTCTTTGGTTGGTTTAATCATCTTTGGATCTCAGATGGCGCGTACATAAATCCTATTCAGATCTTCTTCACTTAAGGGCTCAACATAGGGCACGAATTTTCCAACTGTCAAAGGGATAATAACTCTTTCCTCATTGTTTTCAAAACTGATATAGCCCTTGTTGAACCGAAGATCAGCATTATTTACATAGCACCAAGGACACCCCAATACAGCTGGGAAGCTATCTGACTCCAGAGCTAAAACTTCAAAGTCTCCAGTGAACTTGGCTCCTTGTATGGTAATGGATGCATCCTTCAAAACTCTGACGGAGTGGCCTTAGTCCGATTAGTGGTGAATAATACATTAGAGGATGGTTACAATGGGGATCTTCCCATTTGTACCCATGCATCCAAGGTAAGAACATTGACTTATGCGCATGTATCAATCAGTATATTACTCAATAGCCACCCATCCACAACAACATTCAGAGTGATTTCCTTGTCATAATCCAGGCTATGATGGGGAATATTCGCATGTAGGATCTTCCATATAGTCTTCACTAATTGCACACATAGTGTTTCCTTTTAGCCAATCCCCTAACAATGGAATGATGTTTTCCTAGCAAAACATTTTACACACTTCCCTCAAGTCATCTATATCAGTTTGGACTGTCTGATGCTTTCTTATGCTCCTTTAAGTATTGTATCTCACCCTAAATATTCCTTAGAACTTCCATGGTTTCTTGAAAAACCTCCTTCTGATAGGTAGGATCTAGGTACCGTGCATGAAAAACTTATTCTTTAGTGATGGTAGGTTTTTGCTGCAATGCTTCCCTGGCATGTGTCACCTCAGTGCGGGTCATGATCTTCACTTGTAGTGCCCTAGATTCTACTTCCATCTTGAGCATCCATTGATTGTCCACAGCGCGTTGTATCCTAACCATCCCTGTGCCTTTGTTTTCTTGTTTATGTTGCTTACTCAGATGCTCATATAAGTTTGGGCACTCCTCATAGCTATGGTTATTCCCACAGAAAGAACATGTAATATTCTGAGGACATTCGTGCCTGTAGTGGTCAGGAGATCCACATGTATAACATGTTCTACAAGGGAACTCACTTCTCCCACCACCACAGCCTCATCCTCCGAATCCACCGTGGTATCATCTGCCTCTACCACGACCTCCTTCAAAATTCCCTTCATTCCAATCATAGCATGCCTGATTGTGATCCTAGTCCTGATGCTCATTCTTGTCTTTATCTAAAACTCATGTCTATCATACACCAATATCTAAATAGCATCATGGATCTATCCAATCAGCCAGCAGTCTTGCGTGTCATGATTCCTAGACCTACAGATTTTACAGTAGCTTGAAACGTTCTTCCTTATCACGCGTTGTAATAATGGGTAGTGGCTAACATCATGGTTTAAATGGCATATTTCACAATCCATCAGTAATGAGCATATTGTTTTACGAGGAAAACTATCCTTTGTGTGACCTTGTACTTCACAATCTGTGCACCAAATCCTTGTGCACATCTCATGTGCTAAATTTGCTGATAGTTTCTCCAACTATTTTTCCATGGCTGTTATTTGTGCTTCTAAAAACAGGCTCACCCCAGTATCTATACTTCCAACTACCTCAGTGCATAAGGCTACTTCAAGTGCTTTACACCAATTAGTGTACGTATTATGTGATAATGCCCTCCTAAAAGGTGTAATTAGGCCCCCAACAAACCATTGTGCATGTTGGCTTGTGTGTATGTCTTAAGAAAGCTTAGATAATAGTGTTTTAAACCATGCATCATAATCTCTAACACTTTTGGTAGTGCCTTGCTTAATATCCTTGAGCACACTTATAGTCTTCTACTCAAACTCAGGGATGTGATACTCTTTAAGGAATGCATCTTTTAAAGTTGTATAGTCTATGCAAGTCTAATCATGATCAAAATTTCTGTACCAACTGTGTGTGCACGCCCTTGTAACGTACTAGCAAATTGGCTTTCCCTACACTCAGAAGTCATGAATCCTTTTGTGCACCATATTATTTCACACATATGCACATGTGTTAGCAGCATCTTTTATGCCCCTATACTCTAGAAGATGAAGAGAAATCTCCATGTAAATATTTTGGGGTTGGTGTGGACCTTGCCCACCTGATCCAGAACTTCTTGTGTTTCCCTTACCTCTAGAACCACTAGATCCACTGAAACTTGAGCTACCAATGCCTCATGATCCCAAAATTGTGGCTGGTGTTGGACCAGAAGATGTACTTCCCTGTGTCCCAATAGTAGAACTGAACTGTACCCCGACAGTCTGTGAAACATTACCATTCCCAGAAGATAGTCTAAAAATTGGTGCGCTTGTATTATGCGTTGATGATACACCTTAAAAAGTACTCCCATATAATAATGAATCCATTTACGCTGCCATTATTGTACCTCTTATAATACTTGCTCCTACTCTTTCACTACTAGAATTAGAGTGCTGACTGCTTTTTGTACTAAATGTTGGAATACCAAGCGCAAGGGTAAGGTTGCCAAGTGGATTCAGATGTGCACCCGCAGCCCAGTTTTTCTTTGCTGGTGCACTACTATGTGAGGCCAAGGAGGGTTCCCTATCATGTTTTCCCAAATGGGGGAGTTCCTGAGGCTCAAGTTCCACGTCTTCTACGTGAAATTCAACTCCTTCCTGAACCATCTTTCTCTATAACACCATTTTCTCTGCAACCTCTCTTTGCTTCACGATCTCCCTCTCACGCACCTCATTATACTTAAGCCACCTTTCCTCTCTCTTCCTTTCTTCCGCTAGGTCTGCCATCCTTCACCAAACCTTCTCCTGCCCCCATGCATGGTATGGTTTAGTTAGCCATTAGTTTACTCTCCAGATTCAAAGTTACCATCAGGATCTTGATTACTAGTGGAATTCCTTATAGGTAAGTTCCCCTTGGATATCGTAAAAACTAGAATTCAGCTACCTATGGACACGAATAAGTGGAAATTGAGCATTCCAAGATATAACTATTCAAGACACCACAAAACCATGTATCCAAAACTCAATTCCAAATTAGATCAGCATCATAAAGGGCCTAAAATTCTTCCTGCGTCCAGACAAGTTGTGCAATACCTCCAATTCCACTTAGATGCATAAGAAATCAACCACTTATACAATTCTACTAGAAAGATAGTGAAAAATATCTCATATAAACTGTCATACAGATTCTGTTCCACCCACACGTGTGCATTAAACTCAGATCCAATGCTAAATCACTGTGCATATTCTTCCTCTAGATTGTGTATCCATTCTTCAACACTTGCTAAGGTCAACTGGTATGTCTTCATTGCGAACCATCCTAAAAATAACTGAAAAAGAGGTCTTGGAAATGGAACCAATGATGCATCCTAGAATTCAGTAATACAAGCCCAATAAGACCCTAGACACGTTGGCACATCACTCAGCCTAGACTGAGCACTCACCCAAAGCGCGCAAAGGTACCATGTCCCTCTTTAGGGTTGTTGTTTCAGGGTGTTAGCATGATGAAGTCTTGACACATGCAGTTCCATTACTAACACATCATTCTACAGATCATGCCATATCTATATCTAAGGGAGAATAGAATTAAGTATTAACCATGATGAGATCAGGAACACACTAGATTCAAATACACACAGAACTAACACTTAGATTTAGCCAATATCCTCTATTATATTAATGCAATAAGTATACAGAAACTTCATTACATTAACAATAGTATGCGCATAACAGATTTAGCAGCATAATCTCACTACATCTCCATGTATGCATATGTCTATCCCTCTTGCTCTCTTTTTTCTACTACACAGTTTACTATGTACTTATAATGGTGGGGACTTTCCCTTCATTGATTATCCAATCCCAAAATAGGTTGCATGCTATTATTAGCCATGCACTGTTACAAAAATATCCACACATGTAAGTGCACTAACAATAGACTACTGGTAGTTAACTACAATGATAATCCTATTCCTAGCCTGTATCCATGCAAAGCACTTTGTATTTGATCCTCCAAAAATAGCCAATGTGTGGTGCACACATCTCTGCCTCATTTGTGTGCTCTACACACCATCTCTAAAAATAGACCTCCATGAGTGAAAACGGCTAAGACCTGAAAGCTAAACTTCTGCTCCATGCACATGTTCTCCTTACCCGTTCGCGCCTTTAAATATGATTTACTTTCCTGCGCGGATTTCTTATGTGCCTTCTGTCAAGTGTTCTCTGATCAACACTTCCTTTTCCACTCAATTTGGACCCATATCATCTTAAAGGTCATAATTACAATGAAAAATTTAGATGCGACTATCATTGATGTATTGGGAATTTTATAGATCGATGCTTCAAACTTCAAAATATTATTTAAGATCTTATCAATAATAATACAATTAAGCTTCTAGATCCTATCTACACCAGTCATTGAAAATCACAAGCTTAAGATCTTCAACAATCCTCTTCCTAAGCATGAAAATAAAGTGGATGAATCTTTAGTCAATCATACGTATCACGTAGTGCCTCCTCTAACATAAAGGGCTCTCAATTTTTTAGTTTCTCATGCTAAGACATCTCCACCACTCATTAGTTTCTCTTATCATGACTATTATGTTTCATTATCTTCTAATCACTTACACATTAGTCTTGGGTACACTCTAACAAATAAAAATATCATTGATCCATAATTTTTCATGAACATGTGTTCTATTGAACTTCTTGTTGCTATCCGCTATCCACTTTTGCAGATTTCATATCTAATTCCTAAATCATATGGTTCTGTCAAGATTTAGGTAACTTGTGGTCCTCTCACCATGTTTGTGCATTTCCTTGTGGCACCATCAGTCGAAGGGTGTGACATGCTCTTAGGTCTCCCTGGCTCCATACAACTCAGGAAATTGTCTCCATAAACCATTTGTGCCTGAAATTCATTCACAACAGGCAAGTCTTAACTATCAATGGTGTTTCTCCATCCACACCATGGTCATAGCCTCCTCTTGAGGTTTCCATTTCACTTGTTAGATGGTAAGTGCACAAAGTTGGGGGGCCAAAAAGTGGACAAAAACCCAAAAATGAACGAAATGCAATCACGTTATGTTTTCCTAAGATCAGGAATTCACGAACCTAAAACACGTACGCATTATAAAATAAATGTTAAGTATAATATTTATTTTATTATTACTTTATAATTTTATTATTTCTTATACTTTAAATTCATTTTACTATATATAAGAAATTAGGGTCACTCTGCACCTAACGGAAGTGGTCCCATAGTTCTGAGAGTGATAATCTAGAAGGTAGTTTCTCAAAATCTAATCTAGTCAGTTTTTACTCATTTTCAAAATTTCAGCAATGACCTACAACTTTCAAGCCATATATATTATAATCGGTCTTTGTTTTGTGAAAACATATAGTCATTTTGTAGGTTTTTTGACCTTTTGGATTGGATTTTGACCTTACAACTTTTGAAATTGGTACTAATTTTGAAATTTGGTCCATAATTCACTTTAGTGACCACGAATTAGCTCTATGATGCTTATCTACTTATTACTAAAATGAGATCCTTACTAAAATGATGTTTAGGATTTAGGGTTTAAGTTTTAGGCTACAAATTTAGGGTTTAGGGTTTAGGGTTTAGGGTTTAGGGCTAATTGTTTGGGGTTTATGATTTAGTGTTTAGGGTTTATGTTTTTTGGCTCATAGTTCATGGTTTATGGTGTAGGTTTTTGGGTTCATAGCTCATGATTTAGGGTTTAGGGTTTATGGTTTAGGGCTCAGGGTTTAGGGTTTAGGGTTTAGGGCTTAGGGTTTAGGGTTTAGGGTTTAGGATTTAGGATTTAGGGTTTCTGGCTCAGGTTTTAGGTTTCATAGTTTATTGTTTATGGTTTAGTGTTTAGAAATTCAAGGTTTAGGGTTTAGGGATTAGGGATTCTGTGTTTAGGGTTTAGGGTTTAAGGTTTAGGTTTTAGGGCTTAGTATTTAGGGTTTGGATTTTAGGGTTTAGGGCTTAGGGCTTAGGGCTCAAGGTTGAGGGTTTAGGGTTTAGGGTTTAGGATTTATGATTTAGTGTGTGTGGTTTAGGGTTTAGGTTTTTTAGCTTAGGGTTTGAGGTTTAGGGCTTAGGGTTTAAGGTTCAGAGCTCATGGTTCAGTGTTTAGGGTTTAGGACTCAGGATTTATCTATTAAGGTTTACGGGATCATGGTAAGTGGTTTAGGTGTTTTATGATTTAGTGTGTGTGGTTTAGGGTTTAGGTTTTTTAGCTTATGGTTCGAGGTTTAGGGCTTAGGGTTTAAGGTTCAGAGCTCATGGTTCAGTGTTTAGGGTTTATGACTCAGGATTTATCTATTAGGGTTTAGGTTTCAGGGTTTAGTGCTTAGGGTTTAGAATTTAGGGTTTTAGGCTCAGGGTTTAGGGTTTAGTGTTTAGAATTTAATGTTTACGGTTTAGGGGTTAGGGTTGAAGTTTTAGGTTTTAGGGCTCATTATTTAGGATTTCAGTTTTAGGGTTTAGGGTTTAGGGATTAAGGTTTAGGGTTTATGGCTCAAGGATTGGGGTAAATAAATATTACCCAATACAACTATCTTCTTTTTCCCATCACATGGGAAATATTTCACTCATTGTAATGTTATGTCTTACCCATTCTTATTAGTAATTAACAGAGAGTATTCAACTGAAAAGGGTTCATCGAATTCGTAGGAAAAAAATTCAAAGAGAGTCATCTAAATTTGATGTCTTTCATCTATTTATATTTTGAAGGAGGGAAATGTCATATTCCTGAATGTCCAATCCTTCCATAGAACCCAGTAGTCCTTGATCCTTTGATGTATAGGGAGACATCGTTACTTGGCTTCCATTTATAATGATAGAGATATTTGTAAATTTGTGTTATGACCTCTAAATCTATATGGATTTCAAGTTTCTTGGAAATCACATCACACCCATCACTAGGATTGATGATTACCCCTATCTTTTTTAAGGTGTTGTTGAAAACATCCATGGGTTTATCATATAAGGAACTATCAATGAATGGAAGGTCACTAAGTCATAGGCCAAGTGACTCCCATTTAGAATTAAATAAGAAAGATTTACTAGGCGGTTGATAAATCCTTTGTGTTCTTAGCCATTCCCCATTTTCTATGCTTATTTTGAAAACTTTAGGAATTTCTATCAAATTTACTATCCATTCTAGTAGAACAAGAACTTTCTCTTTCGCCAGAGGAGAGGATATTGTAGGAAATTCAATTATGATCCTACACCTCCACAGTGGTATATTCTATACGTTTCTTTTGGTTCCTTTAAGATTAATTTTTGTGTTGTGATGGTTATTTTTTCCATCTTCCGATGGGTGGGTAAGTGCAGCAAGTTAGGTGACAATTAAGTGAACATCAAATCCTGAATTTTACATCAAAAACAACAAAACATCAAATTTAGTCTTCCGTGGACTTGAACCATGCCGAAAAGTCAAAAAATATGTCATAAAAATGGTACCATCATGTAGGGAAGACTGTTAACTTTGTATAAATATTGATTTTAAAGTGAATAGAATAGGATAAATATCATTTTATAATTTTTTACTAATAGTAGGTCTTTAAGACACTTTTTCCCATGAATGTTTATGTCTACATTTAAGACTGCAAATTTTGTTTTTACTTGTTAGAATGTGATAGAACTTATACCATCCCAACCATAGTGAAATTATATACATGTTCAAAAAAAAATTATTTGATTTCAATATTTTTTGATGAAGTTATGGTGGGCAAATGGAAAGTTGCTCTGTTTTCTTTATGTTTTCAGACCACTTTCACAGAAAAAATCATAAAAAATAAAATATTGCTCAAAAAAATACAAAATAAAATCTATCCCAAGATAAATAGCGGCATATAACTTCTCACTAAAGGAATATATATATATCAATTTTTGGTCATCCAAATTGCAGGCAAACGGACTATAATCTTATAGGCATTCTTTTTTAAAATACCAAGTCATTGAATTTTGAGTGTTTAATACAGCTAAACTTGTCCATTTTTTAAGAAAATTAGTAGTTTAGAAACTAGATTCTGGATGCTACGATTCATATTGAAATAATTTTTTTTCTAATTTTGAGTATATGCATTGCTAATAATCCCTACAAGTTGATATTATATTGTTATTTGCAATATGACATCCGCTTATGACCCCTTTTTTGTCCCCCAACTTGTTGCACTTACCCGGCCCGTCATCCTGGCTTGCATAATATCATACATGGAAATATGAGAAATGTGAAAAAAAATTCAGAGTGCAAATAAATTTACATTCAAGAGTGCAATTATATGTGGGGAGAAAAAAGTTTGGAAGAGATGTGTAATATGCATTGCATGGCACAAGGTAGATGTCATAGCCATTTAGTTACTTATCCCACCTCTCATAAACAAGATAGTTCTATAAGAAGACTAAATGATGGTTCTAGGCACAAGATTAGGAAATATTGATGAAATATGGTTCAGGGTTTAGGGCTCATGGTTCAGGGTTTAAGGTTTAGGGTTCAGGGTTCAAGGTTTAGGGTTATGGCTTAGGATTTAGGGTTTAGGTTTAGGGTTTAGGGTTTAGGTTTTATTTTTTATGGTTAGGGTTTACAAATCGTGGTTAAGGATTTAGGATTTGATTTTTATGGTTTAAGGTTCAGGGTTAAGGATTTAGTGTTTATGGTTTACGGTTCATGGTTTAGGGTTTAGGGTTTAGGGCTTGGGTTTTAGGGTTTAAGGTTTAGGGATTAGGGTATATGGTCTATGGTCTAGGGTTTATATTTTAGGGCTCAGGGGTAAGAGTTTAGGGTTTAGGGTTTAGGGTTTAGGATTCAGTGTTTAAGGTTTAGGGTTAAGGGTTTAGGATTTAGTTTTTATGGTTCATGGTTTAGGGTTTAGCATTTAGGTCTCATGGTTCATAGTTTATGGTTTAGGGCTTAGGGCTCAGGGTTTAGGGCTTAAGGCTCAGGGTTTAGGGCTCACAGGTAAAGGGTGAATGTTTAAGGTTTAGGGTTTAGCGCTTAGGGTTTAGGGTTTAGCGCTTAGGATCTAAGGATCATCGTTCAAGGTTTAGGGTTTAGTGTTTAGGGTTTAGGGTTTAGGGCTTAAGGTTTATAGTTTAGGGTTTAGTTTTATGGCCTAGGGTTTAAGGTTTTGATTATAGAAGTTAAACGCTAAAACCTTTAGGTTGAATGCTGAAATCCTGAAAATTACCTATGTACTGACTAGATTATACTATAAAAAAATTTCTCCTAAATCGTGACTCATGGAGTTGTGAGATTAATTCCATAAGGTGCAGAGTGACCCTAATTTCTTATATTCACAAAAATAAATTTAAATTATAAGAAATAATAAAATATAAATAATAATAAATGAAAAACTTATACTTAAACTTAAACATTTATTTTTGTTAATAGAAGCATGCCAGAGGCATATACAATGTTCATACTATATAGAACGCGTACACATTTTACATTTTCACTCTTTCTAAGCCATGCCTCAAGGCTTGGGATCTGGTTTGGATCCCCAATCCTGAGGCATTGACCTACACGAACACAACAAACAACGTGTTTTTATAGGAAAATGTAAAAATTTCACTTCATCCATGATAAATCAACATAAAAAATCGATTCGTTTAAAAAATATTATACCACGACATAGAGCAAAGTTTCTTCTTTTTAAAAATATAATTTTTCAAATTTTCTGACTAATATAAGGTTTCCATAATATTTATTTTCTAACTATGCCTTTTTATAGCTATTTTTTTAAATTTTAAATATGTATATCTTTCATCATGTATCTTTTTTTGGCTCATCCAAATTAAAAAAAATTATACTAGCACAAACTAGGCCTAATTATATACATATTCAAAAAACAAAAATCATAATTTTTGATATTTTTTTAGGTAGTTAGAGGGCGGGCATGGTCGGAGGTCTGTTATTTTTCAAAACATACAATTTATGTGCTAGAAAACTCATAAAAAAAAATACTTGCTAAAAAAATCTAAAAAAAACTCTTGCACAAACTAGATGCTCCTAGCTATCTTTCTACTAAAGGGTTTTCAAAACTACTAAATGGTGCTCAAAAAATGGACCATCGGGGGGCATGAAAGTCACTCTGTTATGTTGTTTAACAAAAATAGGAGCACCTGTTGGTATTTTAGTTTTTTGACCCACTTAAGCTTATCCATTGTCAATAAAATTTAGTAGCATAGAAACTAGACTCAAAATACTACAATTCATATTTATACAACATCTTCTAATTTTGAGTGTAACTATTTCAAAAAACTCATACAAGTTGAATTTTTTTTTTTTGAAAAATGCGTCCACTTAAGACCCGCTTTTGGGCCCCCAACTTGGTGCACTTACCCTAGAGCATCTAGGTCCCCACGACCTATCATATATGTACAATTCTGTATTTTTTTGGGCTTGGTTGCAACTAGTCTTCCCTATCTGCTTTCATCAGTTTTCTAACTCAGTACACCTTTGGGATGCTAGTTTGTGAAATCAGTCTAAGTCCCTTAGTCAAACAACTCTCTTGCACTTAGGATTTTTATTTCCAATTTCTTATTGCTTAGGTTAAATACTGTACACTTATTTCTTATATTTGGGTCTGTGCACTCCTACAATTAGGGTTTTTAAAAAATTATATTTGTGTAAATCATTTGATGAATTCCTGTTTCATTTGAATGCTCTCCTGGTCATATTTTTTCACATCAACTTATGTGGTTGCCTCTCATCATAAGCACTCATCTCCATCCTATGATCTCAGGTGCATAGCTCTCAATCACTGACTCAAATTTTGAGCTAAAATCACTGACTCAGTCTTAGAGCTAACAATCGCATTCCTTATACTACTCATCCAGACATCGGTTTATTAGGACCCTTGTAAATCACATTTATCTCATCGGCTTACTTTTCGCCATCAAACTTGGGGGATAACAATATTTCTATTTCTGACAATGATCCTCCCTTCTCGCATGTATGAGTATGTCATACAATACTGAGTTGTTACAGTGAACATTTAGTCGATGTCGGATACTAAGCATACACATCTTTGATACACATTTCTATCATTCATTACATAATGATAGGCACTTTCCTTAGCTAATGGTTAACCCAACATCTGATTTTTTTCTGGGTATTACGATTCTACATGACGCGTCACATGCACTACGCATTCCTCACTTGGCACTTTTATCCCATCATTATTCTGGCCCACATTCAACAAAATTCACTACCAGTATTGTTTGTTATCTGAGTATCCCAACGGTCCATTCTAATTACTTACTCGGTAGGCCATGACATTACTAAAATGTAAGTAGTGCCTCACTACACATTCATTGACTGCACTCTAAATTCCTACATGGGGGATTTGGAGATATATAGTTCCCATTGATAGTGCATCCATTCCAACCATTGTCGCCTATGACCCCACTACTACATTACCTATTCGGACTTCATTCTATAATACATCTTGAGGGGGAATGTATCCATGACCCACGGACTATCTCATACATACTTGTCTAAAAATCACTCGGGAACCATGTGGATGCTATTAGACTCATATGTTCCATTCCACTTCAGTATCACCCCCTGCCTGACATATTAATATAACTTGGTGGCATTTACTCGAGGGTACTAATCCATACATGTAGACTTTGTCATACCCCCTTCATTGTCACTTAGATGAGCATACATTGCATCTCATTGATACCTCCTTTCTACATGCACATGCTCATTCATGAATAATGCTTCTAGTTGTGATCACATATTTCACACATATCGATATATCCCACATGGATGCTTGGAACAGTATGTATTACACAGTCCCATGATGGCTTGGCTTGGCTGGGAATTCACTTTCGGATGACTATAGGTGATATCCATCTCATTCTTCATAGCACATTACTATCATGGAGATGTTTGTCTTATTGCCTTGTTTATGGTTTTCTATGTTTTCTAACATGCTACCAGGTGCTTCATGTGTAGCATTTGACTTCTCCACTCACTACTTGGGTAGTCCTTGGTTTTACTATATTGGTGGCACTTTAGCTATCCTGATCATATCGTGGGCTATTTCCCCATGCCCTTCAGTCATGTTTTTATCTTCAATCATTCATCTTCTCATGCTTATTGGACACAAAATGGCTTACGATTGTCTAGTATGACATCATGAGTGATGTCCCATGTTTTCAACCCTATTTTCACAGCCTACATTTGTCTTCTTGCTGTGCTTAGCTTACATCATTGTCTTCTATATGCATGCATTATTTTATTGTTTACTAACACTTGTTTACTAGCCATTTTGCTTGTACATGTGCCTTGGTTTTCTACTGAGAACATTCCCTCCCCCTACAGGGCATCAGTTTCAGATTCAAGCAGTTCGGTCCTCTCCTTTGGGATGCATAATCCTCCTAGCGACGTCGCATGCACCCCAAATGAAGGGGGGATACTTAGGTGAATCAGTCACCTCATTCAATAATACTATAGTCACAGTTCAAGACACTGCAACATTACAAGCACATCATAATCTTCAGTCTACAGAAACGACCCACATTTTGACTTAGGTTCTTCAGCACAACATAGAACACCAGTCACCTAAGACTCAAATATGTAGATTCCTGGGCACTGCTTCCAGAACTTTCTTGGGTGCACTATGGGACCAATGGGCGTAGTTACACAATAAATTTCAGCTCAGCATCAATTTTCAGTAGTTTACACAACAAATTTTACAAAGAACAAGCACAATCCTCTAGCAATTAGAATGCATTCTATCTACACTACATTTCTATATTGTGTTGGATCAAAATGGATCAAATTGGAAAAAAGTAGGATCACACCCATCTGCAGTGGTGTATAAATTTCAGGAAGCATTTCAAGGTTGGAGAGATAACACTAGAATTTTATCCCTACACTTCTTCTGATCTTGGAATGAGATCACCCAAAAAAATTGCTTTCAGCACAACTGGCGTGAGATCGTCCAAAAAACTCATTCTTCTACAAAAATCTTTAGGATCCTTTCTATCACTCTTTCACTCGTCACCAATCAAGTTGCACATATTCCCTTTACTTACATTTTCACATACTTTTTACACACTTTTTACATCGTTTCGATTGAATTTTGCATATACACATGCATTTGACTACTCTGTTTGTCTCTTCTCTTTTACAGGTCTATCCTTATGGGAAGAGGAAGTCACATAAATCACATCATCGAATCACATCATTAATTGACAGTGAAAACAGATAACAAGTGCAAAATGATACACATACACTTTCAGACCTAGGGTTATCATCATTTCCTACTTCCTCTTCTATAGCATCCACGATCCAAATTCTTATCACTCCATACTTTTTCCTTGTCTCCTTGGCACACATTTCTCCATCAATATACATGGTTATCAAGTTACATATCTATTATCTACTTTATGTTATTGAGTAATTCGCTCAACAACATAAAGTGGGGGCAAATGTAAACACTAAAGCATGACACTTTGGGGATCATATTCTAGGTCATAATCACATACCACTATGCATATGATTCGTAAGCGAGAAAAGTAGTAATTTATCATCTATCTTTGGAAATCTTTCTTTTCTTTTCTTTTTTTGGTCTTGCACACCCCATTCTTTCACTAATCTATCTAATTTCACTACTAAAATTTTCTCATTGTCTTTGGACACCAGCACCCAGCCAGGACGCCATTGCATCAAGTGCCCTTGTCCCCTATAGGTTCTCCTAAACTCTTTTTATCTTACTCTCCCCTATTTGTGGTCCTCTTTTATCCGTTTGGGCATCTTACTTTTCTTAATGGCCAGCCTTTTAGATGGTTAATTACAAAATTCAAACAAGGGAATCATATAAATACAAAGTTATGTGATCATAATAAAGGACAAATCCGCACTAAGGATATAGCTACTCATCACCTAAAGTTGCATTCAAAGGCATTATCAAAAGCATTCAAAGCATCCATCTAACATCCACACAAGGGCAAGGGACTTCATTTTTCTACATACACATCATAGGAGGGGAAGTTCATTTTTTCATGCACACATCTATTTACATATTTTACATCTAGTTATTTCTTAATATTAATTGCAACACACACAAGAGCCACCTAGGGCATGATTTCAACACACACATAACTACACTAGGTCTGAGATGTAGTACAATGCTCGTTCATAAGTTCACTTCATTGATAGTCGAGGAAATTCTGACCCCTCATTTTGTGTCTTTATTTTTAATATTTGATTTGTTTTTAGGGTTTTGTAAGTGCTTCTTTTTTATTACATGTTTCAGGAAAATAACAATGAAGTGCACTGAATTGCAGGCGATCAAAGGAGATAAATAACAAACATATTGCAACCTTAAAAAACCAAGTTTTTGCATCTTCTTAGCAATCACAGGCACGCGGAATAGGTCTCTAACTCCTACAAATGTTTGGGTCTGATTGTGACACTCTAAGTTCATATTCTAGCGATTTTGTAGCTCGACATACCTTTGGGATTATTACAATTCAACTAAGTATTTTATTCCCTTCATTTTCGACTAGGGTTTTAAATTCAAATTTCTTATTTACTTCGATCAAATATGTACCTTATTATTTATATTCAACGTTGTTACATAATATAGAATTAGGTAGTTATTTATTTAATATTTTCTTAATCACCTATTAGGCGTAGGAACTAGTCTTCAATTTTGGACTTGTGCAGAGCTCCAAATGGCTTCACCAAGGTCTAAAATCAATTAAAACATGTATCTAAGCTCCCCATCTACTCATAGCACAAATTTAGGCAATAGGTCAAATGGTAAACCTGAGAGAAAAACATAATTTCTTGGAAACATGCAAATATGAGTGGGCTCCACCTACATTGAAGACTTCAAACCACCACCATCAGAAATATGGGAGAGTACTTTCCATCCTACAATCATAAATTTTTATGATTCAATTAATTTTGAGCTCACACCATGAATTTTTCCTCCATCTCTTATGAAATAGGGTTTAGGTAGGGTTTTTTTTACCTCCATAGCTTCATAGTGATTGTTCATAAAGCTTGGGGAATTATTCAATCTCATACTTAAAAACCTTCTTACATCTATGAAAAAACATCCCTAAATAGTGCAGGTTCCCATGTAAAATTTACATGTGGAAACAAACAAGAAATATTTCATATCAAGTTAGGAAACTCGCCTTTTTAAGTTGAGTAGGGATGAAAACCTCATAACATGAAAATATTCAACATAGAAACATGAATTTTCACCCACATCTCAAATAAAACCTCTCTCATTCATCCAAATTTTTATCTGATCATACTTTCCCTTTAATATTCTTAACCACCTTGGCTTTCCTAAATAGGTCATTAAATTAGGTTTAGTTTAGACTTACATGAGGTTAGTGAACATCATGCCTTAGCTGTAAAACTCTTCAAAAGCACCTGAGATCCTTGAGACAACATGTATCACTCATATCCATGCCCTCATTGTCCCACACACTTATGCAACTGACCTTGATACTCCATGAATCCAATAAGCTCCCAGACTACGTCTAGATGAAGACCTACAAAACCTACTCACACCTTACAATCACCTTCCAAGATATTTATGATTGTCTCATCACATCACCAAAACTATATCCATGCCTCTACCGTGCTTCTCAAGCCTCCATGCATCTTTATCATTCATATGCCATGGCTTGTGGTGATTAGACCTCTTGTTTCGGCACACTTAGCCAAGAAGCTTTCACCTTATTCATGCTTGAAACCATGTTACTACTTGTCTTCCTATGTCATCATCAATATAAGCTTCCTCTTGCTATCCTTTTCATCAACCTTTTTCATTAATGTACTTATACCTTTTACATCAATGACAACACAAGCACACACATGCCAACAATATCCCATTTTTTCATTAATGGAAAACAACATGATACTTCTCCCCCTTTTTAATTTAATGACAAAGCACATACCTATAGCACATAATCTCCTCCTTCAGCAACATATTAGTACCTCCTCTTGGTTGGAAACATTAGCCAAGTACATTAAACAAGCTCATAGTCATGTCATTCTTCTCTTGACTCTGTTTTTGGCTTCATCATGTCATGAGATCACTATAATTCGCCCTAGGCAGAGGAATATCATAGCACACAGAGAGATACATACCTAATTTTGAGTATCACAACATTCTTTATTCCTCCTCAAACCTATCTCAACTGAATGCACCCACACACAGACTTTATCTTGCCATATATAGACTAGTCACATCTTTTAGGACCAAGATCCCTAAACCATCCCTTTTGACTAATCTTATAAAATTTATCTTTTTTATAGAAGCATACTAAACACATGAAACATATCCTTATTTCTCCCCCTGACAACATACCATTATTTTATAATTGTTTATGTAAATACATAGACACATACCTTGACTAAATTCCATGGAGATGGCTCAAAACCAACCCTGCAGTCTTTATGTTCAGTTGATATAGATACGAGCTTTGTTGACTGTAGCTTTGTATTGATTCTTGTTTTCTTACTGAATGGGAACATAACAGTTTGGTACACTGAACTTGGCTTGGGGTTCTTTCCCTTTCCCTCTTTCTTTTCAGATGTTGAAAGTCTATATTGTTTTCGATGGAACTCGGCTAATCATGTTCTTTGGAGACCAATTTTCTTTTATCGACTTAGAAACTATCTTGTTAATCAGATTGAGTTTCTTGGAATCATTTTTCTGTCCATTCGGATATATGAGGATGGTATTGTTAAATTACTTTCTAAACTGGAAATCAACTTTTCTCTGTCTATATGTCATGAGGGAATTACCTTCTCAGGTCTATTTGGTTTATTCGAGTTATTCTCAGATACTTTCAAAGATAGACTTACTTCTTTTTAAGTCTGTCTTTCTGGTTTTATTAGGAAACCTAGTCAACTCTATTTGAGCCTGCTTGGTTTTGTAATTGAGGTATTGTTCTTATTGCCTTATCGACTCCATGTGTTTTTCAGTTAGGTCTGACCTGTTGAAAGTAGATGGATATTGCTCTGCTTTGACTATTGCATATGGAAGTGGCATGCATCTTTTTAAATTTGTATTTGTTATTACTCTCTATGTACTTAACAGATAGTAAGATATTTTCTCGATTGAATAAGGGTAAAATTTAACCCTATAATAGTCATATCTTACATAATGGAATGTAGGAGTTTGATCAGTTACTAATATCTGAATCAATGTTGGGAACTCATAATGGTTGAAAGTGAGTTTATAATTGTTTTTTCCTCTTCCTTCTTGGATTAGATTGGAATTCTTGTTAAGGAATGTTTATCTCTTAAATTAATTAAGAATATGTTTCTTTATTTCAAATGTATAAACAATATATGTATGAATTTGGTTCACTCTGAACCTGACTGCTATTTCATAATGAATGTGGAATTTGAGAATAGTTAAGTTGAATCTTCTTTTAAATCATTTAAATTGTTTAAATTGAAGATGTTGATCTTTCCCTTCTGAGGATTAAAAGGTGATGGAAATTATATACTTTCAATTTGTTCTCCTTTAACTTTTTATGAACCTGTATAGGTTTTATTGAATCAAATACTTTACTTATTGTAAGTAATTATCTAGTATTTGATATTGTTACGTTTATACTTGATGTATACCTATGGACATTTGGGAATGTCTCAATTTGGTAAATGAAACATTGATGACTTGGTATACATTCTTGAATTGTTAAGAGGTTTAATTTAGAACCTAGGTTATTTTACTTAATCTAGAATTAGGCTGCCCTTTTTATGAATTGTGAATCTTTTGGTTATGTAAGATGTAGGATGATTCATCTTAAAAAGATTACATTATTGTAATTAACTTGGATTTACATATTTTTTGGAACTTGGAAGGAATATTAAGGAAGTCTTTGATTTCGAAGGGAAATATTGATGATAGAAAGATCAATTCTATAAGAATTATGGGGAAGTTAAATGCCAAGGTTGTTAATTAAGTAAATAAGTATCGATTAGGACAATACTTATATAATATACTGCAGTAGTTGTTGATTATATAATGGACTCTCTTAAAGTGATTGCAGATTTATATTTGTGCTTATTTTTGGATGTTATTTCTTAGTCTTATTATGTATGATTGCATTAATTGCTTCATTAAAGAAGAGTTGTTTTAATGAAACAATTAGTGGAATGCACTTTGTTTTAATGCTTAGTGCTTATCATGCTCAATTCATTGAACTGACCCATGCTAGAAATTTTTACAGATGGACATCGTAAGTGATAAAAGAAGGCAAAAACTTATATGATGCATTGGCTGATATAAGTCTGATTCTTTTTAAAGAATTCTTATTCATTCTTGAGTTGTATTCTTTTTGGAATGAAGGTTGCTTGTTATACAGTATGACTGAAATGTATAGTCTTGTGAATGAATAAGTATTTAATGATGAATTGAAAGTTGGAGATTTACTTGCATTGGTTGTGTAATCTACCTCGTACTTTTATGAGAAAGATATAAGTTCTGTCTTGTTGATATTCTTCATATGATTCTATGCTTATCTGAATATCCTTTGATAAGATGGACAAAGGGAATTAGTTCTTTCTCCCTTATAATGATGCAGCTTGTTAAGTTGCATAGAATGATGTTTATATCTAAATAATTTAATATAGTAATGAAATGTGTAATGAATACGCAGTAACTTATAGAAATTGTGGAGGATAAGAAGGGTATGACAACCCTAACACTTAATCATGAAGAGGAAGACTCTTCCTCACTCAAAGGAATGTAATGTAAAGACTGGTGACATGATCGTTAATCATTAGACTTCATTTCCTATGAAGTCTACTATAGTTGAACTTATTTGGTTGCTACACCTTCTTGAATGGTTAAGTTACATTATAATGGAACTTATGATATTGTTGTCCTGTTTTTGGTTAACTGCTTGTTAAACTAGTAAACGGAAATTAAAAGCAATAATAATCTAAGAAAGTTCTTTAATGATTAATTGAATCAAATATAGAAAATACCTTATGGAGGCTTGGATTAGGGTCAAGCAAGGTTGTTGTAATCTACTATATAATCCAAATTAATAATGTATTAATAACCTCCTTGGGGTATGTAAATCTGGATGAGGCAGTTTCTGTAGGATGTTGGCACATGCCAACTTTAGGACTATACCTTCGAGAAGACTAGGGTTTTCTTGAGAATACAGCGTTGCAGTTGACATGTGGCAACACCCTTCTGTTGATCATTTAGATCTACACACAAATAAGGACTTGAACTTAGTTCCTCTCTAGGTCAAGCTAGTGGCATGTTTAGGATAGGTAGTAGATTTCAATGGCTCAGGGTACCTTGGCACACCTGGTTGACTTAGGTCAACCGAGTATACCCATATACCCTGAGTCATTATGAGCGTCTTCCTATAATAATTATGTCTCTAACCAGGGCTAGGGATAAACCTTGGGTAAGTGGACTAATGGTAGTTAGTAAATACCATTCATGATAATAGAGGAGTGAGGTGAAGGACGTATTCCAAAATGATGAGTATGATGTCTAAGAATAGTGACATACATAGTATGTTGGAAATATTTGGCCAAAGTATCACAATTTGTTGGTTGTGTTGTCCTATGTCACGAAGTTTAAAGCAACGTGATATCAAATGAATATTGGTAACAAATATTCAGATATGTTCTTTTAACATATCACTCAGTACCTAGTTTAGGGTAGGAAAACCAAGTATACGAAGTATACGATAAGTATTCAATACTTAAAGTGAAAATAAATAGATTGGTAGATCACCGAGTTATGAAATGAATAGATCGGTGGATCACCGAGTCATTTATAGCTACATATGGTTATCTATTTGAGATTGATTGGCATGGAATGTTTTTTCTAAATAATGCTTTATTAGAACAATGAACATTGTGTAAAAAAAATTCATTGTTTCTAAAGTCTTAAAATGGGAATGTTACACCAACAATATCCCATTTTTTCATTGATGGAAAACAACATGATACTTCTCCCCCTTTTTACTTTAATGAAAAAGCACATACCTGTAGCACATAGTATTCTCCTTCAATAACATATTAGGACCTCTTCTTGGTTGGAAACATTAACCAAGTACATTAAACAAGCTCAAAGTCATGTCATTCTTCTCTTGAATCTGTTTTTGGCTTCATCATGTCATGAGATCACTATAATTCCCCCTAGGTAGAGGAATATCATAGCACACACAGAGAGATACATACCTAATTTTGAGTATCACGACATTCTTTATTCCTCCTCAAACCTATCTCAACTAAATGCACCCACACACAAACTTTATCTTGTCATATATAGACTAGTCACATCTTTTCGGACCAAGATCCCTAAACTATTCCTTTTGACTAATCTTATAAAATGTATCTTTTTTATAAGAGCATACTAAACACATGAAACATATCCTTATTTCTCCCCCTAAAAACATACCATTATTTTATAATTGTTTATGTAAATACACAGACACATACCTTGATCAAATTCCATGGAGATGGCTCAAAACCAACCCCGCAGTCTTAAAGCAACTCTTCAATTTTTCTAGTCATATTTTCATGTCATCACAAACTATTTGAGCTTATGAAAATCTCCCCCTTTCAGTATGCATGCAAATAACCAAAAAATCTGCTAAACTATCCTTCTTAACACATTAAATACCTACTTGAAGATCAATATCAACTCTCTCTATTTCATGATGTCATCAAACACTTGTAACTTACCATTAAAACTCTCCATAGTATATTGTAACTGTTCATGATACACTTATTCAATCATATTTTTTCTTAAAATATCTTAGCTTCACCTCTTGAGGATAATGAGCATTCAAGCTCCCCCTTAACTCCTGTAATCATATGTAACTATCACAATTTACAGTTTCTTGGGCTAGTTTATTCATTTTCCTTTCTCCCCTTGATGTCTTGACCCTCTTAATGATTGCCAAGGGCATAAATCACACACAACTTATGCCTTAGGAAATTAAATGTTTCTTTTGGGAGTAGTTTATTCGATATATTTGATAACTCTTCCTTGGTGGACAAATGTTCTAATTTGATCATTTTCTCACTCACCCGATGCCTTAAGAAATGTTATTTTATTGGATTTTTCTTAATTTTAAAATGTAAAACATGGTTCTTAGACACACGTATAACATGTTTACTATCACAATAGATAGGATTAAGTCTTTCACATTCCACTTTATAGTCTTCCAGGGTCTGTCTCATCCACAAAACTTGTGTACAACATAATGCAACTCCTATATATTCAACTTCACGTGTGGAAAGAGATAATAAATATTAATTTTTAATTAACCAAGAAACAAGACACTAACCAACAAAGAAGGCTCCTCCACAAGTAATTATTCTTTCATTAAGGCTTCCTACCTAATCAACATCATAAAAGGATATTAATTCAAACTTCTCACTCCTTAGGTACTATAAGCCATGCTCTACAGTCCCCTTAATATATCTGAAAATTATTTTTACTTCTTACAAGTGTGTATCCTTTAGATCCTCTAGAAATCTTACTACTAGACCTACATCTTGAAAAAATTTAGCTATATAAGAAGCAACATATAATAAACTACCAATCATGGACTTGTATTCTATTTAATTCACTTTGGGAGAGATGTAATCCTTGCTCAATTTGCATTCAGTGGCCATAGGTATCCCAACAGGCTTGCAATCATCCATTTGAAAAAATTTCAACATTTATTTTATGTATTTTTATTGTGATATGAATATACCCTCCTTTGATTGATTGACCTACAATCCTAGAAAGAAAGATATTTCTCCAAGCATGGACATCTCAAATTCCTTTTTCATAACATTTGTAAATTCATGAGTCATATGTTCATTATTTAATCTAAATATGATGTCATCCACATACACTACTACAATCAATAGATGTCCTCCTTTATTCTAGATGTATAAATTAATATCAACAACTCCTCTCTTCAAACCTTGTTCATTCAAGTATTTGTCTAGTATTCCATACCAAACCTAGGGGATTTCTTTAGTCCATAAAGTGCATTTTTTCAGTTTGCATACATAATATTTTTCATCTATCAATGAAAATCCATCAAGATATTCAATTTAAACTTCTTCTTCTATATTACCATTCAAAAAGGTAGATTTGACATCTATTTGGAAAACTTTAACACCTTTATACCTTGCATATGCTAGAAACAATCTAATGGATTCCATTCTAGCTATTGGTGCAAAAGTTTCAAAAAGATCAAATCCTTCAACCTATGCATATCCTTTATAGGCCATCCTAGATTTGTTTCTTGTAACTTCACCATCCTCATTAAGTTTTTTTCTAAACACCCATTTACTTCCAATGACATTTTTATCCTTAGGTCTAGGTAATAGCTCCCAAGTTCTGTTTTTCTCATATTGATCAAGCTCTTTGTTTGTAGATTTCACCCAACACTCATCTTCGCTTTACTATTCAACATTTTTAGGATCAAATTTAGATTAAAAATTAACCTTCTCTTAGTTTTCAAGACTTACCAATTTTCTCCTTGTTGTAATTCCAACATCCTTTTTGCTTAGGATTTGATCTTTAGGATGGTCTCTTCTTATCTATCTTCAGAGGGGTCTGGTATCTTATCTTTCTTATTCATCTCCTTCTTATTATTCTTCAATTGTCTTCATAACCTCTTCTTCTTCTTTGGAATATGTCACTTTTTGTTATGTTTGTGGAGCCTGTTTTCATGTTAGAGTTTGGTACACCTTCCATGTGTTACACTCGGATATTTTTACAGTGGTCCCGCTCACTGGTGAGCAGGTCAAGGGGGTTTGGGGGGGTGAAGCCCCCCCGATGGGGGCTCGGGGGTGAAGAAAATTTTCATGGGTGGTTTATTAACCCATGGGTAATGGGTAACCTTTATGGGTTGTTTTTGGGCCCATGGTTTTTGGTACCCATTGTTTTGTAAAACTGCCTCTTCAGCTACCTATTGATGTACTTATAAATAGATGGACATACAATAGGATTGAGATAAGTGTGTTTTGTGAAGGTGAATAATGTGTGTGAATTCAAATGTGAATTTGGGAGGGTTTGTTGAGCGCAGCTCCAAACAAGATCTGATTATTGTAATTGTGAAGATTGTTGGCTTGTAATAAAATATGAGCAAGTGTTCTTGGTGGATGTAGCCCACATTGGGTGAACCACATTAAATATTATCTTTGTGTTGTGCATTTTTCATTTCTATAATTCTATTCATACTTCTTATTATTGCGATTCTGAGGAATTATTCTACATTAGATATTATTAATTCCTAACACTTACATATCCCCTAGAGAATATTTCTTTCTGATTATAATAAGTCTTGAATCTAAGCATAAGAAAAGACTACATCAGAACTAATACACTTCTCGGGTTCAACTATTGTTTGCAGGGTTTTATCAGTAACATGATGCTAGGGCTTGGGTTTTGAATTCAGGAAAACATTAAGAACTATAACCTCATCAAATATGAAGGTAATAATTTTGAGAGATTCTCACTAAGATATTCAAGATGAATTTTTTATTTTCCATCCAATAGGTTGTGATATTTTCTTGACAGTGTTGGGGAAGGTTTACCTTTCCAAAATTCATATGGAGCCTAATCACTAAAGGTATCAGTTATCAAAGGGAGTGAGAGTCTACCCTTGAGAATCTAGATGGATGTACAAACTTCCCAACCTTCACAGAAACCTCAAATGGGTAATTAGGAAAACTATAATTTGTGGTTTGGAGACCCATGCAAAGAAAACTAGAGCCCACAGAAGACTGTCTCGAGTGACTTTCAGTCAAGAACAAGCCAAAAGTGAAGAAGTGAAGTAACAGAAGTTGTACAAGGAGCTTAGGGATCTATGATTCTAGTATCACCTTAGACATACCAAGAGTAAATTCATCAAGGGAGATCAAAATAAAACTCACCTCTTGGGATCCGATATATAAGTGTATTTTGAACCTAGGCACTGAGAAAGAAATATACTCTTAACAAGATCCTTAAAGGACAAAGTTGAAGAAATCAATTGGAGAAGATTTGAAATCCTCAATCAAGAGGTATGCACCTAAGTGTTTTTTATGTAGATCATTTATTAGGATGCATGAGAAGTAGATATTATGGATTGGGAAATGTCAGACAGTTCTAATGAATCCATGGATATTTTCCTACAGGATATCAAGACTTCTAGAATCAACTAGTTAAGGCCTTGTCAAGGAGTGATGTTCTTTGGAGTTGAATTATCTTCTTGGTTTCATTTTCATGCTAATGAATGAGATTGAATAGAATGACTTCTGATTAAATAAGGTTCATGCATGGATAATATGGGTCACACAAGTGTATGGAGCTTATCTTCAAAATAATTGTCTTAGTTTGCATGTCCTAATTGACTATGTCATAACCAAACTCTTATCAAACAGGATAGTTGTCAGAATGAAATTTATCCTTGTTGATATCCTTGATAAATGATTAGAATGCAGTCCTCTTAAAATGTGAATGATTAGCTCTACATCATCTTCCCATCTTTATGATCTTACACCCTTTATCGTCAAAGATTGTATTGTACCCTTGTTTTCACATTTTACTCACACTACGAAGATTATGTTTCAATCCATAAACATATAGAACACTTTAAGTTATGGTCTTTCCATTGTCTAAATTCAAAGTATCTCTTCTAGAAATGTGTATAGCGGTATTGTTTCCAAATCTAACTGAACCAGGTAATGCATGTTTTTCAAGTGAGATAATTTTACTCCTATCACTAGTCATGTGGCAAAAGTAACCAATGTTAATATATCACATAAAACCTTCATCTTGAGCATGGAAAGTAATTTGGGTTATTGTTCATCCTTCTCCCTTTGTATTTTTGTCTATCTTATATTTTACAAGACTTAACAACATAGCCTACTTGTTCTTGTCTATTTTTTCATCTTCATAACTCTCCTTTTCAATTGTACATGTTGGAGTGGAAACATCAAGAACTAAAAGCCATATGTCAAGCACCAAGAGCTTCAAGAAACTTCTTTTTGTGAGAAAAAGTTTCTTCGCATATTAAACTAGACTGTGATAAAATAAAATGTGGAATTATTCTAAGTTAGTAAAATATTAAGAACAATAGTAAATGACAAATAAATGTATAAAGAAAATTACCCAAGCAACTAAGTATAAATATGAAACCCTAAAGTACAAGAAGGGTTAGGAAGAGATTAGAATATTTGACGAAGGTGCTACACTATGTCACAGTGTTAACAGGAGGAGGAAACAATCACACATAAGCATGAGAAAGAACATATCTGAGCTCTTTGGCTGGACTGGGGTAGCAAGAGAGGGAATGGGGTGCCTGTACACACCCTGGTCTAAGATATGGGCCCCCTGGTATGCGGAAATAACCCGAAACCCTCCTATGAGGTGTCGCTAGATGTTCACATGTATTCCCTTCTTATCACACTAACTTTTCTTAACTACATCAGATGTCGATGTAATACCTGCAATAAGGAATCACCTGGAAAACCCCAAAATTGAGCATCAAATCCCTAAAAAATAAATATGCATATGAAGGGGTCATATTATCCTCAGCATCCACAATGGTGCACTTACTGAGCATTGCACTACATCTCAAACCCAATATAGCTATATTTTTGTGTGTTCAATCATGCCCTAGGTGTTCTTGTGCCAGTCGCACTTTGTGAAAGTAGCAAACAATAACTATGTGTATAAATGTAATAAAATTGTGGATGGAATAGAATAAACTTCCCTCCTATGAAGTGTGATGTGAAATCAACCAGCCTTGTGCCTTGTGATGGATCTAGATGGATGCAAATGGATCCTTTGATGGATGTAACCTTAGGTGATGATAGTAGTGCTTAGTGATTGGTCCCTCATTATGGTCTCATAACTTTATATTTATATGGTTCTATTGTTGTAATTTTAAAACCAACCCCAAACCACTAAAAAGATAGAAAGCTCAAATGGCTAGAAAGTGCCCAAAAAGTGGCAAGAAAGTGTAAAATGGCTTAGGGCGCCCCAAATGGGACCAAGGCACCTCAGGCACCCCAATACAGGGTCGAGCACCCCATAGTAGAATGATGTAAAACAACAAAATAGACTGGGAAAGTATGTATTGGAGGTTGGTAGTGATGACAGAAATCAAAGTAAAATGGCTAAAAGATGGGGGTCAATTAGTACTTTCTTCACTCAAAACCATATGAATAGTAATGTGAGACTGAGACTAAATAATGCCTAAAGTGTGTGATTTTGTGTCTATGGACTGCATGTCATACTTGTGCTTCAAAGGATCTTCTTTAAGTGATCAAACTTATTAAAAATGTCATTTCTATAATACTAATAGTTGGAATCATAATGAAATGAGAGGAGGGTGAATTAGTCCTTCAAACTTTTACTTCAATTAATTTAACTTGTGTGAACCATTAATCATTCAACCATACATCAATGTGAACTTATTAACATAAAACAACCATACATCAATAGATTACACAATAAAACAAAATATGAAGTGGGAAACCCTCAAAGGGAAGAAACCCCACTAAAAAATCTGAGTTTATTAATCAATTAAAAATATGTACATGAATATGACACATCACACAAGATTTGTTTAGTGAAGCACCAACTTGAGCACCCACCCATATTTAGTGTAATGCCCACTATATAAGGAGGATGATACCCCCTAAGATGATCAAGCACCAACTCAACCACCTGCTAATGGTGATCACTTAAGTATTTCTTATCCTACAAAAGATTGTGATCAAAAATTCAACTCCTCTCACTCAAAAATCTTCACAAACACACTTTCTTCTTCTTCACTCAAAATGACTTCTTCATAAGCTTATTAGTTATAATGAAATTTCACAAATGATCCTAATTATGCAAGATATCCTCAAAAGCTCAGCTCTAAAAACTCATATAATTCTGAAGAAGTGTGGTGCATACTATGGTCTGAATCCACTACTCGATCATAGAACTCAAAAATAACTGACACTAGGCTTCACCATAATAGCTCCATGCAAGGAGACTATCAATGGAGTGATGTCGAAAGTTAAAAACAAACACCAAACATAATTTTATCAATTTCTACAAATAGGTGTGCCACGATCGAAGAACAACCAAGGCAACAAGGTGGACACGAGATCCAAATAAATAGGAGTGCCACAATACAAGAAAATCCAAGGTAACAAGGCAAGGACATGAAACCTAAAGAAGCAGTATCAACACCACACCCTCCCAAACTACAGAATGGGTAGAGTGACACCACAGATCTGTATGAGTTGTCAAAATCAACTACTTGAACACTGACAAACTAACACTGGGCTCCACTAGAATAGCTCCCCCACAAGAGAGACTGTCAACATGCCAAAAAAAGTGTCGAAAATACAGATCCAAAATATCTCAACAAACAAGAGAGATATAAATGTATACACCCATAGATACAAGAATTCAATACCCAAAAGTTTAGGACATCAAGCTCAACCGAAATTGCATCTACAAGTGATCACAACACCCTCCTGAATTTGGCACTTTATAATTGAGTGCATGTAAATATTACAATGAGTAACAGTACCTTTTACATTTGAAATATGTGTATAAAAATGACACCAATGCATAGATCTCAAAAAAATACACAATTTCATCACCTTAATCTGAGCTACAGATCAAAAGTTATGAGCTCTAGAAGGTTTTGCTATTAAAATAATATTTTAATGTTGATATTTTTTTAAAAAGGTACACGTGACACCCAAATGTCCAAAGGGTAAAAGAGTGCATCCACATGATACATGCTTGCGACCAAAGGATAAAAGCTAGCACCCAAAACCTAAAATGTCCAGAGGGTAAATCATTGCATCCAGAGGGTACACGTCAATATCCAATGGATAAAAGAATGCACCAAGAGGGTACCGATCTATTTCTAGTGGATAAAATACTACATCCAAAACAGAAATATCCATGGGTAAAATAATGCATCCAGAAGGTACACGCTTATATCCAATGGATAAAAGAATGCACCCAGAGGGTACAGATCTATGTCTAGTGGATAAAAGACTGCATCCAAAACTGTAATATCCAGAGGGTACAAGAATGCATCCAAAAGGTACACACTTATATCCAATGGATAAAAGAATGCAACCTAGAGGGTACATATCTACGTCCAGTGGATAAAAGACTGCATACAAATCCGAAATATCTAGAGGGTAAAAGAATGCATCCGAAAGGTACACGCTTATATCCAATGGATAAAAGAATGCACCCAGAGGGTATAGATCCACGTCCAGTGGATAAAAGACTACATCCAAAACTGAAATATCAAAATGGTAAAAGAATGCATCTGCTTATCCAGAAGGTACACGTTTATATCTAATGGATAAAAGAATGCACCCATAGGGTACAGATCTGCATCCAGATTTGACTATCTCAAAACATGGTCAAGTTTACAATCAATTCTAGGGTTTTGGCACCTTCCAAATCCAATTCCGCACTCTGTTTTGCATAAAAATTCATGTTATAGAAAATTGATAACAAATTCCAAATACATGAAAATAATAAACCCTTGTTTGCAAATAAAAAACTTACAGATGGATGTCTACATCATCTATCGCTCTGATATCATGAAAGGAATGATAAGAAGATTGTTCCAAGGCACGATCTTAGATGATAATAGCACACCACATTAGATTTGCAAAACAGAAGAGCTAAAATACCATATATGGAAATCCATCATAATCCATAATGTTCAATACATTACAATAGAATGACTTGAATTATTCAATAAGAAAGATGTACATATAGGAGGAGGGAAGTGCAACTACTACCTAAATCAGTGGTGAAGAAATCCCACTAAATGATACTGGTAGTTAAGTTAACTCCAAAAGACTGGTAAGCTAACTCCACATAACTGAAAAGCTAACTCAACACAACTAGTAAGCTAACTCCACACAACTAGTACACCTAAGCAAGCTGACCCAACAAGTGTAGGGCTAACACAAGTGTAAGAATTATCCTGATAAATAAATAAAAGGATGAATAATAACCTACACTAACAAAATATTCTCAAACACACTTTCTTCTTCTTCACTCAAAATTACTTCTTCATAAGCTTATTAGTTATAATGAAATTTCACAAATGATCCTATACTCTTCTCAATCCTTTATACCTTCTTTAAACTTTGTCTTGAAGTCCTCATACCTCTTTCACACTTTCCTCTAGCTCGTACACACTTCTATCCATGCCACTAGCTCAAATGAGAAAATACATTCACTTTATATGTGTGACATAACTCAATGACACCTCTAGGTAAACCATGATCATTAATTTCAGTCATACCAACATTAAACTACATCATATAAATTCACATGAAAGGACCATATATATTGGCATTAGAATAAGACACTACCAATATTAACTAGGCCTAAAAGGCTAGTTTCATCTCTACTAAATGAAATATAGACTCCAAGGACACAAAGAATCTCTGTCATGGCTCCACAACCTTCACATATGTCAAGGACATCATATAAAAACATTCCATATGCTCAAATACCTCTGAATCATCCATTTTATTCATATGATTGTTTCCTTCTCATCAAAAATATGGGAGAGTCCTTTCCATCCTATAATCATCAGATTTGGTGATTCTATGAATTTTGAGCTCACACCATCAATTTTTCCTCCATCTCTCATGAACTTAGGGTTTAGGAAGGGTTTTTGACCTCCTTAGCTTCTTATTGATTGTTCATGAAGCTCGGGGCATTATTTAATCTCATTCTAACTCTAAAACCTTATTATCTCTATGTAAAAACATTCATGAATGGCTCAGGTCTCCATGTAAAATTTACACGTTCCAACCAATAATAAATATCTCATATTGAGATAGAAAACTAACCTTCTTGAGCTCGGTAGGGATGAAAGCCTTAAATAACATGCAAAATATTCAACATAGAACCCTGAATGTTTCCCATAGCTCTAGGAAAACCTATCTCAACTATCCTAATTCTCATCTAATCATACTTTCCTCTTCATATTCTCAACCATAATGAATTTCCTAACAAGGTCAAGTAATTATGTCTAGTTTAGACCCATAAAGTTTATGTGAACGTCATACCTTAGCTGCAAAAATATTCAAAAGGCCTTGAAATCATTGATACAACATGTCTCACTCATCTACATTCCCTCATGGGCCCACACAATTCTAAAACTGACCTTCATACTCCATTAAGCCACTAATATCCAAGACTAGGTCTAGATGAAGACTTACAAAACATGATCACACCTTGCAATCACCTTCTGAGACCTGTATGAGTGTCTCATAAAAACACCAATATGATCTCCATACCTCTACCATTATTCTCAAGCCTCCATGCATCTCTATCCTTCATATTCCATCACATATGCTGATTAGACCTCCTAATTAGGCCTTCTTGGCAAAGCAACTCTCACCTTCTTCACTTTTGCAACCATGACACTACTTGTCTTCCCATACCATCATAAATACAAGATTCCTCTTGCTCTCCTTATCATCAAAATGTTCATTAATTTACTTTCACCTTTTACATAAATGACAACACAAGCAACACATGCCAACAATTATTTTTATCTGATCACCCTTCATTGGTCACATGTTTCTTCATTTCGAGTAATCCTTCAGTTTACACTAAGTAAGTACACTTCAACATCCCACTAAGTAAGTCATTTTCCAAAGAATACATGCCTATCATTGGTCCATGCTGTTATACTTTATAAAATATAATTGATCACACATCATTAGCTCATTTGCCCCATAGTTATAACATATAAATTAGTCATCCCCTTTTCTAAAGTTGATAGCCTATGAAACTTGAGTACACAATTTTATGCCATGTTTCTTCATCCCACTTTTGAAATTTGGTCAATGTTTCATCCTCATGACTTGAATCCAACCCAAACATAAGGGATTTTTCCAAGTGTCGCAGTGAAAATAACTTCCAAGTTACCCAACCTCCACTTATAATTATATAAATATTTAAATGTTTATTTCCACAACTCTCCTTATTTTACCACATTTATCAGCACATGTTTTTCTATATAAAACATTTCCAAATGTTCATTCTCATGCATGTGGGATTAAAAACCCATGAATAATGAATGCTTTATCCATTGTTAGTTTTTTTCTCTTGCTCAAAAACCATAAAATTATAAAATGGTTCTCATTATTAACTTTCCTCGTTAATGACTCAAAGAAAAACCTTGTTAAATACCCTCATTGAAATTATTATTGATTTATGTCTTGATGCCATATTTGGGTAAAATAGAATTACAAAATGAAACCCTAATAGATTATTAATATGATAAAAATATAAAAATTGTGTATATTTACATCATAAATTAAAATTTAACATAGATATATTATATAACATGATAAATATAGATAATTTATAATAGGATAGTTCACTTAGCTTTTTTTTGCATATTTTTGGGTGGATCTTAGTGGTAACTAGAGGAACAAGATACAAATATATTATGTGTGCTTCATATTTGAAAATAGGCTTGTATTTTTTCTTTTAAAAAAAGAATCGTAGGACATGATTGACCCACACAACCTATTCAAAGTTACAAAGACTTGTACCAAAAGAAAACAAAATGTTTACTACACAACCATTTGTGACTACTGAATATGTTTCTCTACATGTGATCAATGATCTGAAATATGAATGCAAATTGTTAAAATTAGTATTCTTCTCTTAAGTCATATCTTCCTTAAAACTCATTTCATAAGTGGTAAGTAGTTTAGGTTGAGTCACCCTTGTGTCATCTATGTAAGACTACTTCAAAGAGGCTTCCAACTCTTATAGTTATCTTCCTATTGAATTTGTAGTTATGATGATCTAGCTACATGGATGCACCTATATTCAACCCTTAGACACTTTAATTTTTTTGTCTTGGTTTGGGTTTTTAATGAGTTATTATATCTTTCAACCAACATTTCTTTAATTTTTGGACATATGTCCAATAATTTGGACATATAGTATCATCATTTCTGGTTTTATAATTGTTGAAATTGGATTCCTATATTTATATTATTGGTTTTTAATTAGTGTGATATTAGATTCCAATATTTTTATTATTGGTTTTTAAGTAGTGTAATATCATATTCCAATATTTACACTATGTGCAAGTAATTGGAAAACACTTGTAATGAACAACAAAATCATCCCAGTATACCCTTGAGAGGTTTTCAATTTATAGAGATAATATTAGAACAATAATAAATAAGATAATTTAGAATGGAAATTTTCCCATTCTAAACAAGTAACTTAAGAATATTTTAAATTAAATGGTTTTATGGCTTCCTTTATAAAGATTTATTAGTTTCCAAACTTAGTTAATGGGTAAGTATACACATAAATTTTGTAGTTCTTAATTCGATAATTAGGGGAAGATCATATAGTTTAGTGGGTATAATGAAATAATAAACCATAACCAATTCTCTATAAAACCAAAGTGGTTGCCATATATTCAAGTATTTACACTTGAAAGGTTTACACTTTATAGAGGTATCAGAACAATTAAAAAATAAGTTAATTTAGAATGGGCATTTTCCATTCTAAAAAAGTAACTTATGAATATTTTTAATAGAAGGATTGAGATGGAGGGGAGCATGTGCATTATGCATACTTAATGTTCAATTCATGAAGTCTAATACATCAATGGTAAGAGCATGGTTTGTTTTTTTAAAATTATAAGTTTTGTGGCTTCGTTTATTAAGGTATATTAGTGCCCAAACTTAAGTAAGGGGTTATGCAGATAAGTTATGAGTTATGATCATAAATTTACATGAAGAGCATTTAATTTTGTGGTTTTAATGAAATCATAAATCATCTTAACCAATTCCCTGAAAAAACCAAAACATGAAATATAAAACTAATTCCCTGTAAATCATACACATTTCCCTATAAATCATAACCAGTTCCTTGTAAACTTAGTATAATAAAGGAATTATTATGTTTTTTATGAATTAAATCAATTGCATGATGGAAATTATATTAATAATACCTTAATAAATTGCAAATTCCATAAACTACACAATATTTTCTAGAATTATATGGAAAAATATCCCTTACTTTATACTCCTTCCATTTAAATATAAAATAATATTACAACTATAATTTTAATTGGAGCATGCTTTGGAATAAAATTTTCAAAAACCCACATCCCAAGCCAAGATGATGTCACTTACTAATTTATGATCTTTAATTATTTCTCCAAGTTAGCATTCATTACCCTATTTAAGTAGTTCAAGGTATGATTTAATGGCCTCATTTCCTTTATTAGGTATCTTAATGAAGCCACTTTGCCAATATTTGTTTGGTGTCCATGCCCAGATGATGTTATCCACATCAATATCTTATTTAATTTGATATGAGATGGTCCATGTTTTATTTTTTCTTAAACAATCCTGATACAATATTGTACCTTCTCCTCTCCCTGTAGGTTTCTAATATTCAAACCTCACCTTTATAGTGACATTCGTGCCTTCTTGTTTAAGGAAAATATCCCCATCTTCTCTCCCCATCCATATCTTTTCATTATCATTTCCTTTTCATATAAGAAACATATATTCTTTGAACACATCCTTCAATGAATTGAATTCTTGTTTAGATATTCCACAAATAGACCCAGCTAAACTATCATTATTACTTGGGATATGTTGACCAATGTAGCCTTCTCTATGAAAATATGTGGCTCCCTTTATTTGGTCATATATGTCTTTTTCTTGTATTTTTTGTGGTAAAAAACAAGCATATGACATCCTGTGACAATTTACACTCTTAAAAGAGATACCAAGAGACTGAATTAATGTTAATACAAAAACATTATCCTTACGATATGGAATATCCAAGACACCCTGCATAGGAATATTATGTAGAGACTAGGATAAATAATGTGTCAATTTTTTTTTCATCTACATCAATATCAACAAAAGAAATGATCGGTGTAGAAGATGTTGTGTGAATAATAGTTCCAATGATAACATAAAGTGGATGATCATAAGAATGTGGTGTTGGTACCATACAATGAGTGTTATGAACTTCCAAACTAGATGTATCATTAGTATACTTAGGAAGTGGATCATTGAATATTTACAAATTAAAATTGCTATTTGTAGAGGCTTAGAATATTTAGTGGGCTCATCCCATTCAATTACATTAAATTCAATAAGATCACGAATAATGTGTTGTAACTTAAGAAATATATTTGTAGTGTGACCAATACATCTATGATAATCATAATAATCATTAGCATTGAAGCTCTTACTTTGAGTATCTCATGTATCAACCTCAAACGGTGAAGGGAGAGACATGATATTGCACGTAAGTAAAATTTAGAACCACACACAGAGGACAAGGTAACCATGTTAATTATCATCTTCCAATTTGTAATTGTATCTTAAAATGTTGAGAAACAATGTTGAAAATTATTTATAAGAAACCTTACGGTCATTAGATCTGTCTTTAAAATTAGTTTTACTTTGAAAAATTGGAAATTGATGTATAATAGGTTCTAGTAACATACTTGAGCTTTTAGCCAATAGGGTTAGGGTGGATCAGTTAAGGTGGATCGTTGTGTCTAGATCCACCCTAGTTCAAATCCCACTAGGCATGATCCCCTTCAGGGTGATTTATCGGTGGTGGTGGTTGTTGCATCACTGGTGGTGGTATTGGTGGCACTGGTGGATCTTGTAGTGGTGGCGAAAATAGCTTCGTCAGCGAGGGTGGAAAAAATTACATCATCGGTGGAGGCAGAATTACATGATCAGAAGTGGCTCAGTCTTCATTGGCTTAGTTTGTGGTTGAAATTAGTAATATATTTTATGTGGATGTTGGAATTGTAAGGGTGCAGCCCCATCAACCATACAGTTCATAGCTCCAGTCAAAATCATTTAAATATCTAAAAAAACATACTTAAGCTTGTTCATATGTAATAACTTAGCTTCACGCTCGTTCAATGTATGACAGAGATGTTAAAAATATATAGACTTATCAAACATGACTAATTCTTGCAATGGAGGAAGAAAACTTTGAACAAAAAGGTCTTATAACTCACTGTCATCTAACAAGTTGTTCATTTTAGTAACTATTGTTCTATAATGCAAGACATTCATTCATAAAAACCTGACAATTAAATGACCTCATTATTTTTTTAAAACCTTCTATACTCACCATGGAAACGTCCCTGAAAGCCAAAATGTCCCATTTAAATCACACACTTTAGGGTGAGCATCAAAAGTACCAACTTGAGCTAGAAAAATACTTGTTCTTGACCCTATCTCACATAAACTGTCATATCTTGCAAAATTCACATCCTAGCAATCTTAAATTTTTCTCAAAGAGCCATGACACATTAAACTAACATATCCAATCATCAAAATGTCATCACCATACCTAAAAATCTCCATACACTGAGACTTACATAACAACTCCTTAAGGATTTTCACTGTAGAAGCTAGGGTCAATTGAAAGAATGATATAACTCATCATAAAACAACTGGAAATGACCCAAACATACCTTATACACCTTTATATACCCAAATGCAAACATCAATGAGCTCATATATCTCCAAGTCTCAAACTCATACCTCCTAGCAACCAAGCCTGCTCCAAATGAGCGCCTGTAATATAGCCAAACCTATAGTTGCACCATGCCACTGATGTGAATTCCCAATCACTCTCCAAAATTTTTATCCATCATGCCAACAATCTTCTCAAGCATCCAAGAATCTCCTACCATCATGCGGTATCACCTAGCTACCTGAATAGGCTTTCAAAAGCAAGCAATCCTCACTTAATCTCACTATATCACCATAAACACATCTGAAATACTATTTCAACAACACATACATCATCATATGACCCTAATACATCATCCACTTTGTCGTTAATGTGGTTTTTCATCAACGACAACACCTAATAGGATCACATGCCAAAAGAATTGAGGGAAATTTTTTGAAGGAGGTTATAATGAAAATTTTACATGCAAATGAATGGGACTAAATCATATCCCAAAAAAGTATTAATTTGCAGAATGAAGGAATATAGGAAAAATTATCTCAAGAAATGTTTCTAGGTAGGGCTACAAGGATACTTAACAAGTTAAGAAAGAGAATTGGTGGAAAAGGCATTTAGGAGAGGAATTGAGGCAAGAAATCTTACACACACCTCAAGGAGGTTAATGGGTACTCAAAAATGTGTCTACTTTGTTCTAGGTAGTTGTGGTTTGGTCCACACATGAACTCACCAGTAGTATTGGACTTGAGAAGCCTAATGCAAAATTTTGCAAAAAGGTAAGAAAACTAAAACTCTTGATTGTCTTGATTCATTCTGATTGTTGGATTGAGTTGGTATGAAGTCTAAAAACATGGTGAAATGCTTTGATGAGTGCAATAAAACCATAAGATCCAATTTTGTATGATTAAGGAATTCTTGTTGAGGTAGAAATAACATGTTTTGAGGACTTAGGGGACTGTATTAGAGGTTTGTGATTATTTTGACATTATGAGTTAATTACAAATGAATAGGATATGCATCATTGTTTATCAAAGCGTGCAATAGATTCTTGGAAAGAGGAAAACATTTTTTAAGAAGCGATTGCAGGAACAAGACAAGATGGTACAAGTGAGAGAAGAGAGAAGGCCATCTTAGGAGGAGAAGATGGATAGGATGATGGAAATTTTGATGATAAGGTTAACTAATATAGAGGAAAATCAAATAAGAATCAGATTTTCGATGAGCCTTATGCAGAGAAATGGGATAGGTAATATAGTACAATTTAGAGGAAGGTGTTATAGATGTAAAATATATGCAACACAAAAATCTTATGAATGCAATGAGATGGATGCAAGGATGAAGAAGGATGACAGATATGTTGGTCCTATTCTTCAAAACAAAGGTAAGTCTCTTTTGGTTAGAATATTTTTATTAAAACCAAAAAAGGTAAATCATGATATGAATCAAAGAAGAAGTTTGTTCAGGTCTAAGTGTAAAACTATGGGCAAGTGTTATAACAAGATTATAGATAGTGGGAGTACTAATAATTTAGTTTCTTTTGAGATGGTAGAGAATTTGGGTCTGAAAAACACAATACACCTTAACCCATATCAAGTGTCTTGGATGCAAAAAGGTCATCATGTCTTGGTTAAGGAACGATACCAAGTTGAATTTTAGATTGGAAGATATAGAGATAAGGTATTGTGTGATCTCATACCTATGGATGTATGTCGTGTATTGTAAGGTAGACCATGGAAATATGATGTGAAAGAAGTGCATGATGATAATAAGAATACATATACTATTGTGTCAAATGGAGAGATACATGCTCTTTTTCCCATTACAAGTGAACAAGATCCATAGATAGGATTAGTTATGATGATGTCAACAAAGGAATACTTGATGGAAATAATAAAATCATTTAAAGAGGTACCTTTAATGGTTTTTAAGCCTTATGTTTCATAATTAATAGTTTTTTTTGGATGAAGGAGAATCAGACGAGATGGTAAATGGATTAGCAGAGCTACTCATCCATGAAGAGAGAGAGAGAGAGAGAGAGAGAGAGAAGAGAGAAAAAGATGAAGAATCTAGAGAGGAAGAAAGTATTTTGGTTCTAGCAGAAGATCATAGAGATTAAACAAGGTATAAAATAGTTTATGGAATTCATGGAAAGAGAAAGAGAAGAGAAAATTCAGGAAGTAGGGATAATGTTGAGTTAGAAAAACTAAGTGGCCAATCAGGTTGCTTGTGGAGAAGAGGAAAATAATGTATTTGAAGACAATGATAAGTAAAGAAGAAAGAAGACAAAGGCATATGAAAAGTAGGATGGATAAGCAAGAATAATATGTGATTAAGGAATTGGTATTGGTAGAAGACAATAATGATGATGAAGAATTGATAGAAGTATTTTTAGATTCTCTTGAGATAGAAGAACATGATGATGGAAGTTATTATATAGTGATAGAAGAAGAATAGTTCAAAATAATGTAATATGAGGTTGTGTCATGGAAAGAAGGATCTAGAGGGGCATCTAAGCCTCAAATTTGTGATTCTAACATTTTTTGCAGGTGTGTGATTGTAGGTGTGAAGAATGAACATGAATTTTAACCAATTAGGGGCAATTTAACCTGAGAATGATGATGAAAACAAAGGGATAAGGAATCAATAACAAGTGACACGTGAATAAGAATTGCTACAAGAGAATGCATTTGTTTATGAAAGTGTAGAATAGTTGCATATGGAGATAGTAGCTGTGGAGCATGTTATAAATAAGGTGGAATCATGTGAACATGAGATAAAAACTAGTTCAAGAACATCAAGAGAGAAAATTCCTAGAAGTTTATTGCAAGAATATGGAAAAATATATTGAAGAGAAAAATAAAGAAGAGGCAAGTACAAAGTTTGTATCAACAAAGAATGAGGTCCATGTTGTAGAGGATAAGCTCATGAGAAGTAGATCCAAGAAGAAAAATCGATAGTTGAAGAAGAGAAGGATGAAATGGAAGAATTTTATGAAGAATCTCCATTAGAAGAATACCTCAACTATGAATTCAAAGTGAGGCATGAGAACCAGAAAAATAAAATGATTGAAGAAATTAAGAGTGAGAAACCTAAATATGGAGAGCAAATCATAGTCAAGATGAAGATACAAATCATCTAGAAGAAGAAGAATAAAAGCAAAAAAATATGGAGCTCAAATTTTTCTTTCCCCTGGAGTATGATGTAGAATCATCAATCTAACCATGTCAATATGTCATGTAGTCTTCAATTTTTTTCTTGAAAGTGTGCATGTAGGTTCTAGGGGTCATTTAGAGTCATTTTGAGATGTTATTTTTATTCAAGTCCTTCATAATTTTAAATTTTACACTTTCCCTCCAAAAGTGCAAGTTTGAATCTTATAAGCCTTTTTTGGCTTGTTTATGTAGTCTTGTATGGTTTAGAATTGTGAATTGGAACTAGAGGATTTTTCATTCTTGTAATGGCCTTTAAGGAAGATTCAATAGGTTAAAAATAGGTTTAGACTCATGGTCACATGTTTTCGTGCAAAGGTGAAACAATAATTTCTTGTCCAAGTGACAAAAAGGGTGGATGTGGACTCTTAATTTGGTGGTAACTAAATGTGAGAGATATTTTATAAGGTTTTGTAACTAAATTGATCTCATCATTCGAATGATCAATACATGGGAGTGAGAAGCTCCAATATCTGAAGATAGAAGAAACTTAGTTTGCAAACTATGTTGTTGGTTATAATCTGTGTATTATACTTTAAGTCAATGCATTACATAATGTTCAATGGTGAACCTTGTTGATGATGGCGTATTAATATTGGTAAATATCTATACCATTGTTCATAATAAGTCCATGCATGTATTTGTTTGTTCTTGGTTATTATTGGTTGTAGTACTTCCTCATAATTTGTGGCAGAGTATAGTAGTGCACAATCATAGTTAAGGAGGAAAGAAGAATGAATTGTAAAGAGAAGTTTTAATTAAAGGAGTTTTAAATGATTTATCAAGGTATTCATGCCTTAGGACACCTTCATGGATCTTTATAGTGATAGTAGAGACTATACTTTGGTTAGAAACCCTATAAATCTTAAGAAGTCTATCCTAAGAGACAAAGTAAGGATAAATTTGATGGGTTTACACAAGAGCGACACTATTAAACCTCTCTAGTAATATTTTATGCTCATGAACATTATTATAGGAATAAATAAAGAATATTAGACTTTGAAATTGGTTTTACAAGTTTTGATAGCAATTTTTGTGTTCTCATGTTCTTCTATAAACCCTCACTAGGGTTAGAATAAATTCCTTGAGTGAATAAATGTGGCAGAGATTCTTGGTCTCATAATTGAAAGATATGAGCTTGATGGTTCCTATTTGGTGAATCATTAAGTGATAATCTTTAACGAGCCTCCATGACAGAGATTTCCATGGTAGTATTTCATCTGGGTTGTAAGTGACAATGGAACAGTGATAAGAAGATAAGTTAAAGGAAAGAAGGGTTAAGTAGGTTGGATACTAAGTTCACATTTGAAAATATATAAAAATCTCCCAAAGAAGGTTAAGAGGGAGATTAAACAAGAGTGGAGACCCTAAGAGAACCCATAAAATTTAGAACTTACAATAGCCAGTGCATACAGGGCCTATAGGAAGAGGTTTAGGGACCTAAGATTTGTTTTATCACCGATTGAGAAGGCTTTTCACTCAATTTCAAGAAGTACAAACTTTTAAGAAAGCATCTCATCAATGGTGTTAATGATATTTAAAAGGAATTAAGGAAGGACAATTTCCAAATAAAATAAATTCATGAAAATCTTGTAGACACCAAATTTGGGTCACACCCCCCCCTTCCCCCCCCCCCATGTATATTAATTTAATTACCTACAATTAAATTAATGCCCACTCTCACAATATTCATTATTTAATTACCTTAATTAAACAAATTTTTCACCTCACCTAGACACCTCACCCCCCCACATCACCTAGACACCTCATCATAAAACCTATTCTTAGCATGTTTCCTTTTTACTAGGACTTAATATCCACTTGCCATAGCTAACTAAGAGTTAGTCCTACCTACCTTAATTAACTAAGACTTAGTTCAACACCCTAAAATCACATGTATATTCTTCCTCTAACCACATTCCCACTTATCTAAGTGCAACATTCTTTTTTGTTCTGTGAAAAATGGATAGAGCGGCCCCAAAAAGATTGTCAAGATTTGTCATTTTAGAAAACCTAGGATTTTTCACCTTAACTGACACTGATCAACCTGAAAACCAACATCAGTCACCCTAAACCATCATTAGTTACCATATATTCATTTTGGTAACCTTGTTTGAGAGATTGGAAGAATTAATGGAGTTTTAGAGAAGAGATATCTGCATGAAAGCACGCACCAGAGCACTCCTACACATCGTGAACCAACATCAAGCACTGATCTGAAGGGCAAGCATTCACGATAACGTTCCAAGAATTTCCAAAACAATAATCCATTAAGTTTCTATCAGATTGACCCTACCGATGTCCGTTAACCTAAAGTGTCGTCGGTTTATCCTCAACCAGCATTGGTCTTACCAAACCGATGTCAGTCTCTATGTCTATTAAACCTACCAATAACAACAACCCCATAACATTTTCCCAAATAAATCAAATCACCTAAAGGTTGACCCTGACCTGTCTTAACCATCTTATTCACGTGTCTGACTTCCAGATCTGGTCATAACCTAGCCCATTAGATTAGATTTCTTTATTGTATTTGAATGAGACACCTAAATCATATCAAATACAATAGGACATTATTGGTTTACATCATTTCCTACATTAAGTTTTTTTAAACAGTGGATTGACAGCCATCTACGAAGTATCACACTTCTCAGATCTAGCATATGCTAGGTAGTCCACTGACATATATTGTTTAATATTCCTCTTATGGTATTGTTTGTATTTGTAAGGAGTTCCTCCTAGCAAAAAGTAAGTTCTCGCAATCAGCATTGGATTGGGAAATCAGGACGTGTGCACTCTACCTTCCGCCTTCATTCACAAGTATTCCTCCTCACCCTTACCTTATTTTTTTTGCTCTTACATATGCACACTATTCGGTGAAACATTTTGGCACGCCTGGTGGGACCCTCTCTTGGGTTCATTGCATTTTCTTCATATAGGGAAAAAAAAAAAAAATTATTTCCTTTTGAAAAATACACATTTAATCTTATCCCTAATAATATTCTTTTCTTCTAATTTTCTAAATGACATTTGTCATTTGGTGCTTCAAACGAACCAATTCTTCCTTCTTGCATTTGCATAATAGTGAAAGAGCATGTTCTTGACCTATTCATCATTTGATTCATCAAATATAATTATTGATTTGGGTTATAAAATCTTCTACATTTCATCCTTGTATGCTACATTATTAGCTCACATTTAAAAATGAGGGAAACCTATATGTTGGAAGTCATGCCCAACTGATGGTCGACATAATTGAACCATAGAAAGCACTCTCTCTCTCTCTCTCTCTCTCTCTCTCTCTCTCTCTCTCTCTCTCTCTCTCTCTCTCTCTCTCTCTCTTCCAAACTACACAAATTTTAATGTACACATCCTCTCAAACAACTGTAGACACCAAATTTGTGTCTTACGACCCCTTGTGACCTGCATCTCATTTCGCAACCTAACCTCACCACCTAAACCTTACACAATTATTTATTAATTATCTTATAATTAATAAATCCACATCACCTTACCTGCCACCCTCATTTTTCCACCTCATCATGACCTAGGCCTAACCCTAAACTAATCTAATTAAGACCTATAACTTGGTTTTCATCCACACCCATGACTAATGACCCCTTTCTCGCACCCAAAACTGACCTTCTAGTCACTTGACCAAGCCCGCAACTAATCCCTCGGGAGAAAAGGAGGGAAAGTTGGCTATTTTACTAAAAATAGCCCACTTTGACTGAACCGATACCGGTTTCTACTCGACCGCCGTCGGTTCCGTAACCGCCATCGGTTCCCTGTAAATGGCCTCCCCTAACCAGAAACAAAGTTCGAAAAGGATTTTTGTGGGATCAATCAGGATCATCAGAAGTGATCAAAAGAATCTAGATTTTACTTGGCTGAGCAGAGACAAGTGAAGAAACAAGAAGAGTTTGCAGCAAAGGAGATCAAGCCCAAGACTGCAACTGAATAACCAGAGCCCTGTGATACTCATCTGATCATCGGGAGGGAGATATCTCATCTTCTGGGTGTCAGGCCATCCTACCTGAGTTCTGCCTTTGTCATCACGGTTCTTAGACCTGCATCCTCGTTAATAACCAGTAAGTTGTATCTTGCACGTCCTCTTTTATAACATTTCTTAGACTTTTGAATCACAGCCGTCATTAATCCATTCATGGATCTATTACCCAGCAACACATCACATCTAACTATCATTCATCTACCCTCTCATCACCCCATTACCTAATCCCACTCATTTACTAGCCTTACAAACATCACAACCACCCTATAACCGACCCTCACCAAGAGCCCCTAAAACATAGCCCTATCGATATCGGTTAGAAGAAACCGGTATCGGTTATTGTGACTCAAAACCAAAAACCAGCCTCTCCCCCTACCTGTTTCAACGAAGCAATTAAATTTTTATTTTACAATATTTCGTGTTAATTCATATTAGCAGGGGAACTGACCACCTTCGAAAGGAAGTGTTATATTTCCTGGGCCCAAGGCAGTTCCCTCATTTATTGTCTAATCAAAATCTTGTGGTCTTGTATTCTTATTTGCAGGTAGTCCTTCCAAGACAAAAAAGAGTTCTTCGCAATCAATCTAATCTCTCTCTACGGTACGTGCACACCATCTCGACATTCAACAGGTATTCCTCCTGGTCCTAACCCTTATCTGTTTCTAAAAGGAATGAAAGGATAGAAGCAACTCTATCCCCAAAAAGCTAAAACATTCCAAGCGAACCATTTTGGCATGCCCGGTGGGACACATTTTGGGTTTCTTTCTTTCTTGCTTGCTTTCATATAGGGAGCATACTTGTTGTTTTCTTCTTCTAAAGATATTCACAAGGTATTTTGTTATTTTTTTAAAAGAACTTGCTTTGCTTTTACATCTTTGCATTAGTGAAATTCATCTCTTTTGCTTCATCAAATATCATTTTCAATTTGGGTTTAAAACACGTGCATCACATTTTTGCTTGTTGTTTTCAATTCTAGTGAACATAGATTAAGTAAAAGGTCATACACGTGGGGGTGATATCCATGGTATTGACAAGAAATTAATCTTACTTTCACTGCACAACACATACCTAATCACTTCATAATTAACACAACAACTCAAACATCCCCCCTTTTTCCGCGGTATTCCTCCGCCCGATTGAGGTAACCTTACAAGCCAAAACAAACTTGACATTTCCCCTAAGTATTTTGTTTAGGATTCTGACATCATTCTACGTCTAAAGGCATAAGCCCACGATAATTAAAATTAACCCTAGGGTTAGTCTCTGGATTTACGTGTGCATCTTGCCTGTTTTTGGTTATGTTTTCTCTGTCATACTCTGTCTTCTGTGATCACCTCTGAACAATTTGATGAGTGTACTAAACATTGTTAAAAATCAAATCAGCAGCTTCTTATATTTTTCTTATACCAGTCTTATTACAACGACATCGGTTAACTGACTGAAATCGGCTAAACTCTGACCGACATCGGTTATTAGACCGATATCAGTTACTGTCTTTTACAGTTCCTGACAAACCAGCAACCTGCCAATTTCACCATTCTGAGGTTGTTTCTATTCCCGATAGATTGAAGCCCTACTGTGTACTCTTGTCCATGGTTGTTATCACTCGGAAGCAAGCCGCCGCCATGGTTTCACATGCCTACCCTGTGCCTTTGCCTGAATTACCCCCTTCACATTCTATAGGGAACCCTACGGACACTAGTGAGATCCCCAAAATTCCTGTAGGAGATAAGGAATTTGCCAAATTTCTAGATGCTAATCCTAGCGCTATACAATACTATTTGTCTCATGCCCCTGACCGTACGCTTGATGGTCAACTCCTTGTTGGCATGCCTATTAGTATAGCTGCTCATTTAGCTCCCACTCCGCCTGATAACACCGCCTTGCTTCCTGCATCTTTAGCCCCGTCTCCTAATCCGACGGCTTCAGAGGTTCATACGACACAGATTGGCTTTCCGTTGGTTAATCTTGGACCCCACATATCATTAGCGCTGACTGCCCCTACCTCATCTCTCTTGCAGACTACTCCGTTCATGACTTGCTCTCTGCCACCTATCCACACGAGCTTTCCTTCTCAAGCTCTGCCTACCTTTTCATTCCCATACACGTATCCAGTGACCTCAACATCTTATATGGGACATCCCTATTCAGTCGCCACAACATATTCATCCTCCATACCTTATCAACACTTAACCCCACCACTATCTAGCGGAGGCCCTTGGCCCAATTTTCCTCTGTTTACCACAACCGCACCATCATCTCATCCAACCACAGATTTCATCAAACAAATTATGGACAAAATGTAAAATCTGGAGGCTTCTGTTTCGGGAAGTCGTAGCGCCTTGACATACGAGCAAGTTTTTCGGGAGCCTATTCACCCTTCTGTCCCCCTTCATTCGTATCCTCCTCAATGGGAATTGCCGAAATTTACTCGTTTTAATAGTAAAGAGGATCCTCAACAACACTTGTGATCATTTAGACATGCTTGTTATTTGATTGCTCATGATGATGCCTTGTTACTCCGCACTTTTCCCATGTCCTTATCAGGACCCACCTTGGAGTGGTACAGTGCTTTAACCCAACACTCAATCTTCTCTTTTAACCAACTAGCCCAATCTTTCTTGGATCATTTCTCCATTAACATTGCCAAGAAAGTATCTATCACCAACCTCTATGCCATCCGACAATTTGAAGACGAATCTATCGCAAATTTCGTTGGACGATGGCGGGGCCTTATCAACCAACTTACATATGCCTTGCCTCAGGCTAAACTTATCGAACTTTTTACGCGGGCATGCGCTAAGCACATTTCTCCTACCCTTCAAATTCAAACTTTCCACACATTTGACGAGGCCTTTACCATGGCTCAGAAACTAGAAATTCGAGCCTTAGAAGAAGAGAAATTTCGGTTGCGCAACAAAAACCCCAATTTCTGGACTCCAGACTCTACCAATAAACCAAACACCACCACTCCTCACACATCCACTTCTTCTAAATCAAAAAGAGCCGTGCACACGGTGATGGTCAAATCCCAACCACCGTCTAATACCCCACCAAAAACCACCTATAAGTATAAAGCAGAGCCCATCAACTACACTCCCTTGGGAGAAACATATGGTGTAATATTGGAAAAATTGCTTAAAGCAGGAGCCATTACCTTACCTCCTGTTAAACCTCACTCTGGGTTTGATTCCACTTGCGCCATACCTTCTTGGTACAAAGAAAATGACTTCTGTAACTTTCACCACGTAAACGGACATAGTCATGAAAACTGCAAGATGTTGAAAAACATAGTGTAGGAAATGGTTGATGCATGGGATATAACCCTCGATAATCCTAACGCCCCTGCTAACCGAAATTTGAAAATATTCAACAAACCATTCCCGAATCATTCTTCTAACAGTAATCTAAACCAAGATATTTTAGCCAAGGAGAGTGTTCATGAGATCCATGCAGTCTTCGATTCCCAGCCAAAAGCCTCTATCGAGAAAATTTTGAATCAAGCCTCTTCACTAACCCAGGGGCCCGAACCTCCTTCACCACCATCAAGCCAAAGTGAAATCATTCCTTTACCCATAAAGGAATTAACTGCCCAGAGTTCTCTTCTAATAGATGAGTCTTCTTACACCACATCCCTACAAGATTGTGAGCGGATGTTATCTAACCTATCTATTTCCAAACGTCCCCTTTTACCGCTCTTGCTGCACAAGAGGAAGGCTCACCACTCCTTTTGTCATCCTTAGATGAGAAACCTCTTGCACCGACATCACCAACTTCTTTAACCATGACGGATCCTCTCAAACATGCCCTCCTACCTATTAGTTCTTCATCGCCTAAATCTTTTCAGCGACCGGTTGACCTCTTAACACCTATTGATACAGTGCCTCATCTACCCCCTGTATCACACCCACAGTGGACCAGAATCACAACCCACCTTTCTTCCATACAAAAATTCCAATTCACACCTGAAGACTGTCATTCTCTAGAAGATAGACGAGTCCTATGGGAACGTTTGAGTACCCCCTATTCTACTCAAATGCAGATGACCGATCCAGACACCTCTACCATATACCTGAAGTGTTTACAGAAACTCAAAATGCCTATGTCCTCATCTTCACCCCCCGCATCTCTACCCAGTATCTCATCCACCTCTGTCAGCCTAACCAAATCTTCCCCTACACTTGGGACCTCACCAATACCCAGTCTAACACACCCGCCTAAGCGACTAGATTTATCCAAAAATAAAGTCGCCCCTCCACTTAGGAGACAACCTCAATCCGTGCCTCTATCACAATTAAAACCATCATCGTCACACCTACCTTCCATATTGGGACCTCATCCCTCCACCTTGCATCAATATATCATACCTCCTGCGTTTTCTTTAAAACGACCTACGCCTTCTGCACCCATACAGAGATCTAAGGGTATATCAACATTGTCACCTCACGTATCCTGTCCACCCATCAACCCTAAACAAATTTCATCATCAAAGGACTTGTTTGCCGTCACTCCTCTTTTGTCGCCATTGTCTCTGGATACCACGTTATCTGGAGCCTCATCATCTAACCAGCTAAACGTAGCTCCTGCGCCAAAGAAACCACGTTTAGTTAAAACCACGTGTCAACACCCCTTGGCTAAACCACCACCCGTACGAACCAACCATGCCCGAACATTACCGAAACCTGCTCAATCAATACCCTCATCCTCCTCTGATTTTGACCCACTCAAAGGATCTTACGCCAAAATCCTTGCTATGTTGGTGGAGAATGCGACCATTTCTCTACCCCCACTTAGACCTTATGACCCGTCTAAACCTCGACCTATAGGTTATGATGAGTCTAAAATCTGCGCTTATCACTGCACACCAGGACATGATGTGGAGGGATGCAAAGCTTTAAAAGCCATCCTTCGTCAGTCACCTCTCTCAGATAGAAAGGTTAAGAAAGACAACTTACGAAGGGAGAGACCTTTAGCTTCAATTCCCTCTCCTATACCACCTATCCCCACCTCACCAATATCTATCATTATTACAACCCCACCTCTCGAAGACCATGATTTATCCCGACCATCTTCATCTCAGGTCCACGAGATTAATATGATTAGTGTTGCTACTCGAGCGCAGAAAAACAACGAGAAAGCGAAAGAAAGCACACCTGCATCCTCTCTTTCTCCGTCCACCATCCCGATTGCACCACCACCTAAAGTGGTTATTCATGGACCCGCTTACCCCGTCTCTAATGGAGTTTCCCACCGAGCCATGATCAAACAGCTTCACCAATCACCTGTAAAAATGACACTGTATGATCTCATTCAGACTTCTGAATCTCATCGACAAGCTCTCGTTGAAATCCTTCAAGGGATTGAGGTCTTACCTAATGAAACCCTACCTGTTACCTCCATTCTAACACCCAATCACGTTGCTTCCCTCACCAAACAACCTACCGCCCCAACCACTTCTGTCTCTGTACAACAAGCTGCTGCAGTCAGTTTCTCCGAAGACGAAATTGTTGACTTTGGTACAGAAGATCCTGACCCTACTCTTTTCATCTCAGCTTACGTCCGGGACATTCGGGTACGTCGTGTTATGATCGACGGGGGCGCTAGCCTAAACATCATCTCTTCAAAAGCCTTCCAACAAATGAATATCCCTTCTAGCTACATGTGTGCCAACCCCATCATGTTGCAGTCGTTCAATGATGCTATTACCTCTACCTTAGGCACCGTGATCCTTAACATTCGTGTAGGACCACGTACTTTACCCGAACTCTTCTATGTCCTTGAGGGAGAGTTCCAATACAATATATTGCTAGGTCACCCTTGGATCCGGGCTATGGGATGTGTTCCCTCAACCTTACATAGATGCATAAAATTTGAGTACGAGGGGAAGTCTTACACCGTAAAAGCTGATCCTCCCCCCTTCAAAACCTGCAATATGTTATATCACCCTAATGATGTGCTTGTACCAATCAAGACACCCATTCATCCAACCCAACCATCCACTTCAACCACACCTCTACCATTCACTTCAACAGCACCTACACCTTCAACCCAAGAAATCACCGTCGCAAAAACCACTTCCCTTCCCGCAGCTAACATCCCAACCGCAGACCCCTTAGTAGATGTTTTTCAATGCCTTACGCTGGGGGAGTATCGCCTATATAACGTTAGTTCTTTCCATACCCCACAGGAGTACGGACAGGTACATGCACATCCTACCTATGACCGTCGTGTGGGGGAAGTAATCCCCTACGGACCACCTCACTGCCGCACTAACCTAACATATGGGGGTGTCGACACATCTTCCGTTGCCCCTGAGCCTCCTCTTGGTGTGGTTCCCTTCCAATCCAATTTCCAATACCTGACAAATCATCGTTTCGCCCTTACCTTCTTGACTCGCTGTGCTTGGAAAGGCTTTGGTTTTGGTCTTTATGAACAAGGCCGACATACAATCATTCCTGTAACTACTCGCAAGCACAATGATCGTAGTGGTCTCAGATTTCCGGGAACACTTACACCGAAGGAACCTCGTGTCAGTTGTCTTCTGGAAGATGATGACGTCACCCCTACCGAACCATCATCACCCATTTTGCCTTCGTCACCCACAGAGTCGATAGATCCCGAATCTATCCCTCCTAACTTTTTTTTTTTCATAAATGCTATCTTCCTAGGTCCTCTCACTTATCAACACGATAATGAGGACCCCTCTTCTATCCCCCTTCTGTATCTAGACATGATTGAAGAGGACTCACCTTCAATTAACGTTGTTGAGTGCCAGGATGATGACTCCATCCTCACTTACCTTGGTGCGGACGACTCTTATATTCAACGCGCCTTACCATCTGAAACTCAAACCATGTTGAACGAGTCTACTATAGAAATCAACATCCACACGGAGGAGGATCCTCACATTGTGAAGATCGGACAATCCCTTAGCGCATCAGAACAGGTCACCTTTACTACCTTTCTCCGTACTCGCAACCAAGCTTTCGCTTGGTCCTACGCTGACATGCCAGGAATTGATCCTGACATTGCTGTCCATAACATTACCCTGAAACCCGATTCCAAACCAATTAAACAGAAATTGAGAAAAATGCATCCACGCATTGCCCTCTTGGTCAAAGAGGAGCTTCAACGACTCCTTTCTGTTTCCTTCATCCTGCCTATTGACTATCCTCAATGGATTTCTAACATCGTACCTGTCACTAAAGCGACGGGGGGACTTCGGATATGCACGGATTTCCGGGATCTTAACCTCGCTTGCCCTAAGGATGACTTCCCCCTACCTAGTATTGACCAACTTGTTGATCTCACTGCGGGCCATGAGATGCTCTCTCTCATGGATGGCTTTTCAGGATACAACCAAATTTTGGTTGCCCCTGCCGATCAACATAAAACTGCCTTCATAACTCCTTGGGGAACCTTCTGTTATCGTGTAATGCCATTTGGCCTTAAGAATGCTGGTGCAACCTATCAGCGGGCTATGACCTACATTTTTCATGACATTATGCACACTATCCTTGAAGATTACGTCGATGATCTTCTTGGCAAATCTAAACATCGTAGTGAACATCTCGATGTTTTAACCATTATTTTTGATCGCCTGTTACAATATTCTGTCCGTCTTCAACCAAAGAAATGTGTCTTTGGTGTCCTTTCGGGAAAAATTCTTGGCTTTATCGTCTCTTTGCGTGGCATTGAGGTCGACCCATCTAAAGTCAAAGCTATCCTAGAAATGCCCCCACCTACTAACCTCAAACAATTGCGTAGTTTACAAGGTAAGCTCCAATCTATCCGGCGTTTCATCTCCCAACTCTCGGATCGATGTCAACCTTTTCATCACCTCCTTAAAAAAGACATTGACTTTCAATGGAGCGAAGAGTGCCACCAAGCCTTTGAGGCTCTCAAAGCTTATCTCTTGCAGCCACCCGTGCTTATCCCACCTCAGGATGACCGCCCTTTCTACCTTTACCTTTCCGCCACCGACCACGCTGTAGGGGCCATGCTTGCACATCGTGACTCTGAGAATCGCAAACAAGCCGTTTATTATATAAGTCGTACTTTGGTGGACTATGAGACTAGGTATACACATGTAGAAAAGTTGTGCCTAGCCCTATCATTCGTGGCCACCAAACTCTGACACTACCTCCTGAATCACAAAACTTTCGTCATCACCAACACGGACCCCATCCATTATATGTATGCCAAACCCCATCTAAACCAACGCATCGCCTGATGGCTCATGCTCCTCGCCGACCTCAACCTTGAGTTTGTCCACCAGAAATCAATCAAAGGACAAACCATCACAGATCAACTCGCGGAAGCCCCTCTACCCGGGGCACAATTTATTAATTTTAATTTCCCTGACGAACTCATCGCTACTCTTTCCCTCAGGGAGGAGTCGTATCCAATGACCCTCTTCTTCGATGGATCCAAATGCCAGCGCGGCGGAGGAGCCGGCATTGTTCTCATTCCTCTCGACGCTGAGCCTATGCCTCTTTCCTTCCGACTCGATTTCCCCTGCACTAATAATACTGCGGAATACGAGGCCCTTGTTCTGGGTCTCCAGGTTGCGTTACACTTAGGTGTCAAATCTATCAATATTTTCGGTGACTCTCAATTGGTAGTCAATCAAGTTATGGGCATCTACCAATGTAAAAATGAGGAACTTCAAAAGTACAAATGCTACGTGGATTCACTTCTAGCCTTATTTACTCACTATTCTATCCAAACCATTCCTCGCTCCACTAACAAATTTGTGGATACTATGGCTTGCTTAGCCTCACAAATTCCAGCTTCATCAACTGACTCTGACATTTTGTCTTGGTCCAACAACTCTTTGCCCCATCTTACTCAGCCCCGGTTGTTTGTATGATAAATAATGTATCTGCTAATTCGCAGGATACCTGGTATCACCAATTTCACGACTACCTTACAACCTCTGTTCTCCCACCTACCCTTACTAGTACCGGAAAACGCACTTTTCTTAAACGTGTTTCTCGTTATGTCGTTCTGGGGGGACTCCTTTATAAACGTGGTTTTGATGGCATCCTCCTTCGATGTCTAACCGGCGCGGAGGTCACCTATACCATCCAACAGGTCCATGACGGTATTTGTGGTGGACATTTTAGCGGCCTTGCCGTGGCCAAGCGAATCCTTCGCCTAGGTTATTATTGGCCTACTCTCAATAACGATTGCTACGAATATGTTAAGCGTTGTGTTATGTGTCAACAACATGCCAACCTTCAACATACTCCTAGCCACCCGCTACAGGTCGCCCGAGATCTTTGGCCTTTCTCACAATGGGGTTTAGACCTTATTGGTGAGATTCATCCATCCTCTTCGCAACGTCACCGATGGATAATCACAGCAACCGAATATTACACAAAATGGGTGGAGGCTATTCCGCTCATTTCAACTAAAAAAGAAAAAATTGTAGAGTTCATTAACCACCACATTATCTGTCGTTTTGGTGTTCCTCATCGCCTGATAACAGATAATGGAAAATCTTTCAAAAATAGGTTGTTGCAAGACCTTTGTGACAACTTTGGTATCAAACTTAGTTTCTCATCACCCTATTATCCACAAGCGAATGGACAAGCCGAATCTTCTAATAAAACCCTAACCAAAATTCTCATGAAAGTTGTCAATGAGTCCGGAAGAAATTGGCACGATCACATCCCCTTTGCCCTCTGGGCTTATCGTACTAGCATTCGTACCTCCACCAATGCCACACCTTTTTCTTTGGTATATGGTACCGAGGCTGTCTTGCCTCTCGAAATACAAATAACCTCCCTCAGAATATCTCTTCAGGATATTCTCACCAACGATGATTTCCGCCAAGAGCGGTTAGCCCAATTGGAGCTTCTTGACGAGCGTCGTCTTACAGCTCTTGATCACCTTCAAATCTATCAAAAACGCATCAAGCGTGCTTATGATAAGCGACTTCATGAGCGTACCTTTAAGGTTGGTGATCTTGTCCTCAAAGAGAATCAACATGTAACCAAACTAGAAAAGAGCAAACGTGGAAAATTTGCTCCCAATTGGATTGGGCCTTACATAATCACTCACACTTATGGATCAGGAACTTATCGTTTAGCTTCGCTTAATGGTAAACCTGAGCCTGAACCCCTTAATGCCTTGCATCTTCGACCATTCTACTGTTGAATTTAGTGTTATATCACTTCTTATCTACCTACCGCTCGTCCCTTGAGCTCATTTACCGTTACATACACTTTGTTTCCTACATCTTACAATCAAATCAAGCTCACATAGTTTGATTCCCACCTCCCCTTAATGATGCCTTCCCTTTTTAGTCTAGTCCATGACTTCAAAGTATTAAAATGACACATTCTTAATTATATGCTTATGGGATTTTCTTGAGTCAAACTTTCTACCAAATTAGATGCTTTACGCCAAAAGGACATCTGGCTCTCTAAATTATATATAGACTGCTCCCTCGAAGGACAGCTATATGCCAAACTATTGCTGCTATTATATATAGACTGCTCCCCTGAAGGACAGCTATGCACTAAAATCACATCTGCTACTATAAATAGACTGCTCCCTTGAAGGACAGCTATACACAGTCAGCCTTTATCAGAAGCTTCTCGCATTGATCAGCTTCGTGAAGACCTCAAGAATAGTATGATCAATATCCCTTGTAGACTTCCCGCATCGATCAGTCTATATTCAGTAAAATAAAAGCCACATTCAAAAGAACTTTTGAGTCATGGACTTGTCTATTTAGGGTAGGTTCTCTTTTGTCAGAACACTCACTTTGTAACAAGTTCTCCGTACCTCAGCTATACCATCCACCTCACCTCACCATTTGTTTAAACTCAAGGGACGTGACGTATATCCGATATATTGTGATCATACAACTCTTTTCACCTATTGACTTCTCGTCTATGCACGGTACCTAGGGGTTCAAGCTCATCCTGCATTAATATGTGGTTTGTTTAGCTCTTTTCAACTACGGAGTAACTTTTTCCTCTTTGACTCGAATCTAGGATTATGTGTTGATCTTAATCAGGATATGGTTCCCTACCACTTGGGTAGGCTAACTTTCGCTTCACTTCTACCTATTCCAAAATCACCAATTCATTACCAACACCAACAACATTACCCTACCAATATCAATATCAATATTTTTACCAACCAACAAATTGCCTAACCATACCTAAATTGCCTGAATTCACCTCTCCCTGGTCTTAAGGGAGAACTACATCGGTCTGAGGCCCCTCCTTGCTTTGTGCAATGGGCTATGTAGGCAGCACTTCAGAGACATGGGGTCTCCCAAGGTTAGCTCGACCATCTCCTACCATAACCTATCATGTGTGATAAATATAAATATTTTTTGTGTATTTCTATTTTAATCACATTCCTCTTTATCCTTTTTCAAAACACCGAAAGTCAAAACACAAACATTCTTATTATTATCGTAACTCAAATCAACATACATATTCAGTTTTATTTAGATGTTAAACAAATACATCTTCTCTATCATCGACACGCAGGTCGGCATCCTTATTTATTCTTATACCTCGATAACATTTACTTAGACCCTCACGCCTCATCCCGAACCAGGTGATGATCGTGATCGTCGACGTCTCTCGCCGGGCCTCTCTGTCCTCAAAGGTACCACGGCTATTGGTACCACCCACTGATCTGCCAATCTCTCCTGTAACATGTTAATACACTCCCTCGCATGGAGGTATCTCACCTCTAGTCCCTCCGCTCGTGACTCCGCAACCGCTAACAATCCTCTTGCCTCATTCACCTGCGTTTGGAGCTGATGAACTAATCTCTGCAGACGATCTCTCTCCGCTGTAATCATAGCTATGTCAGGATGATCATGTACACCTCGCAGTTCTGTTACCCACCATAATCTATAGGCCTCTATGTCGTTCCTGCATCCATTACCCTACGATCGGCTGCTATCTCCTCTAGCTCCTTCTGGAGGTGTTGGCCGGGGAGGTGAGAATGCTCCCTCGGCATCGATCCTCATATATGGTCTATAAGCCATAGGGTATATCCTGCACAAATCCAAATTGTCGCCGCACACGATCTAGAGGAATCCTCTCATACTCACCTGGCCTGTGCCCTGATCCACCTCAATCGCTCTACACCCCTCAACTCGTCCGCATTCTCTACCATATAGTTCCTGCGCGCCCCCCCCCCCCCCCCCAATTCCATTTTTTTCCTATTTCTCCCTCTATACCCGCCCAAACACCCTAAAAACCTACCCACCCAGCCACCTTGGCCTATTTAACCTATCTACCCTCTCTCTTTTTTCAAATCATTTCCATTTATTAATTATTTTATCAAAATCTAACATTCCTACCCAAAACCCAAATACAATCCATAATATACTCAAATCCACACAATGAGGGGCTCATTTCAAACCTACCTCATACAACGACACGTCATCGTGGTGGGATGGGTGGTGGTGGTCTAGCTGGTCTGAGCACCTCCTAGCTCCTCAGTCTGGCTGTGCCATGGCTCTAACTCCCCTCTGCTGGGTCCTCCACCAATCAACTGCTGCCTCCTACTCACTTGGGCCCACTACTCACTCACTCCTCCACTCAAATAGTGCCACCTCAACCAACAAATGCTCCAATCTCAATAATCCACCTCAGACAACTCAAATCGGTTTTCAAATTGCAAATGTGACAATGACAGGCCGTATTTTTCTTTTTATAGGTTTTTGACCTATAACCGATATCGGTTTTATTATGCCCTAAGGAACCGGTATCGGTCACCTAACCGATATCGGTCATAGACAATCGACACTCAGTTTTATTCCCACCTCTTCCCCTAATTTTTTCCCTTATTTACTAATCGCCCTTTCTCACAAACATCACCTATATCAACCTTTGTTGCAAACCCTTTGTTAACCCATTTGGCCCTGACCCAAATGCCGCAACCAACCAATTTGGCCCAACCCAAGGCCTCATCCCAACCATTTGGCCTGACCCAAGGCCGTAACCAACCAATTTGGCCCGACCCAAGGCCTCACCCCAACCATTTTGGCCCGACCCAAGGCCGTAACCAACTAATTTGGCCTGACCCAAGGCCTCACCCCAACCATTTGGCCCAACCCAAGGCCATCACCCCAACCATTTGGCCCGACCCAAGGCCGCAACCCAACCATTTTGGCCCAACCCAAGGCCGTACCCCAACCATTTGGCCCGACCCAAGGCCGCAACCCAACAATTTGGCCCGACCCAAGGCCACAACCCAACAACTTGGCCCGACCCACGGCTCTCACCTAATCAATCAGCCCGACCCAAGGCCGTACCACTCAAATACCTCGCCCAACATCAACAACATACACTTTTATCCACCCATCATGTAACTTTTGTTCACTTGAGCTCACCTGTTCATGTTTTACCATGATTAGGGTCCTTGACTTGATCTGTCGACCAACTTTGCCTAGACTTAGACCATGACATTTATCTCAACCAAACCAACCATCTGGTACTTAGCCGAACATGCCCAAAAATTCATGTACCTTACCCGTTATATACCCTGGAGCTACTTCCTATGCCTTGGATACTAGGATTATATCACCCTTGTTTGGATAAACCATCGACCTTTGCCTATGCATTACTGGTTTGCTCGTCAAATCATGTACCCTAGTTGCACTAATGCATTTCCATGTGCATCTGCTTCTTTGGACCTACCTCATCACCTCACCATCATCTCCACACCATTTACCCTTTATCAACCCTATCCCTGATTTCACGTTATCTCAATCTGTGATAGATTTGAGGGGGATTACCTATACCATTAACAGGGGAAACCACTTCATATTATTGTCCGTGTAGCTTTACAAAACAAACTACACGACAATAAGGGGGCTAATATAGACACCAAATTTGTGTCTTACGACCCCTTGTGACCTGCATCTCATTTCGCAACCTAACCTCACCACCTAAACCTTACAAAATTATTTATTAATTATATTATTATTAATAAATCCACATCGCCTTACCTGCCACCTCATTTTGCCACCTCATCATGACCTAGGCCTAACCCTAAACTAATCTAATTAAGACCTATAACTTGGTCTACATCCACACCCATGACTAATGACCCCTTTCTCGCACCCAAAACCGACCTTCTAGTCACTTGACCAAGCCCGCAACTAATCCCTCAGGAGAAAAGGAGGGAAAGTTGGCTATTTTACTAAAAATAGCCCACTTTGACCTGACCGATACCGGTTCCTACTCGACCGCCGTCGGTTACGTAACCACCATCGGTTCCCTGTAAATGGGCTCCCCTAACCAGGAACAAAGGTCAAAGGATTTTTAGATCAATCAGGATCATCAGAAGCGATAAAAAGAATCTGGATTTTTTGAGCCAATCAAGAGACAAGAAGAGTTTGCAGCGAAGGAGACCAAGCCCAAGACTGCAACTGAATAATCAGAGCCCTGTGATACTCATCTGATCATCGAGAGGGAGATATCTCATCTTCTGGGTGTCAGGCCATCCTACCTGAGTTATGCCTTTGTCACCACAGTTCTTGGACCTGCATCCTCATCAATAACCAGTAAGTTGTATCTTGCACGTCCTCTTTTATAACATTTCTTAGACTTTTGAATCATAGCCGTCATTAATCCATTTCTGGATCTACTACCCAGCAACACATCACATCTAACTATCATTCATCTACCCTCTCATCACCCCGTTACCTAATCCCACTCATTTACTAGCCTTACAAACATCACAACCACCCTACAACCAACCCTCACTAAGAGCCCCTAAAACATAGCCCTACCGATATTGGTTAGAAGAAACCGGTATCGGTTATTGTGACTCAAAACCAGAAACCATCCTTTCCCCCTACCTATTTCAACGAAGCAATTAAATTTTATTTTACAATATTTCATGTTAATTCATATTAGCAGGGGAACTGACCACCTTCGAAAGGAAGTGTTATATTTCCTGGGCCCAAGGTAGTTCCCTCATTTATTGTCTAATCAAAATCTTGTGGTCTTGTGTTCTTATTTGCAGGTAGTCCTTCCAAGACAAAAGGGAGTTCTTCGCAATCAACCTTATCTCTCTCTACGGTACGCGCACACCATCTCGACATTCAACAGGTATTCCTCCTAGCCCTAACCCTTATCTGTTTCTAAAAGGAATGAAAGGATAGAAGCAACTCTATTCCCAAAAAGCTGAAACATTCTGCGTGAAACAACAACATCCCACCTGGAAGAATTTTTCAACGATCACACGATCAGAGGATTGACAATGGGCACCCAGCTGGTTTCTCTGTCTATTCATAACTCAAAGAAAGGACCACCCCTGCCATAACATAACCTGAAACCTCACCTTTAGATTTCCTTCTTTGTAGGATTCCTTCCCAACCAAAAATTTTGTTCTAAATTCACAAGTCATTACTAATAGCATAAACTAAAACAAACATAAATTCACTTTTAGGATTACGTGTTTTTCTTAGCTTTGTTCTTGACTTGCATTTTGAGGTGAGTTACGATTCTTCATTTTTATTCGTCCTTACACACTCCTCATCATAGTTGGAGTATTCTAGCTATTTTTGAGTGTGTCAGGACCTCATCTTATCATTCTCATATTTCTAAGTTGATCCTTCATCTAGTTTAATTCACCAAAATCCATTCTTTCTTCATTTCTCCTAAATTCACAGAAACCGGCGTCGATCCATCCACCATCGTTGTTTTACATCTGACCATCGTCGGTTTACCTAACCAATGTCGGCTTCTGGCTCTTTTACTTATTTTACCTAAAACAACCTTCATCACCTATTCTTTTCTATTTTTGGGTCCTCAGGACACCATCATATCCCCCAACATTTTGATATCTCTGTGAAGTCCAATATCCCTAGTCATATTCATCAATTTTGTTTCATTTTCTGAAACTGGTACTTTCCACAGTGACTGGTATCAGTTATCATAACTGACATCGGTTCCCCTATAATTGTCATCGGTCATACTAACTGTCATCGTTTCTTATGTTTGATTTTTTTAATCAAAACACTGACCAAATTCATCCCCCATACTTTGTCCTTCTCTGCTTCTATTGTTTTAAGTGTCATTTATAGAATATAGTCTTACTAGGTCAACACTAATTCACATAGTGTTAACTCATAGCCAAACCAATTCTCGTGTATTTCATGTCAGTCGTCAACCACTCCCACCTAGTCCATTATCATCATCCATCCTATCACCTATGGATCCCACTCAGCTTATCCCCATTACTATCGAAGACGAGGAGTTCGCAAGACTCCTTGATCAAAATCCCGTGGTCCTACAATACTATCGAATATAGTATTGTAGGGCTATGGGATTTTGATCACCACAACGGACTTGTATTTGACACAATAGTATCAAGATGAATCTATAACAAATTTTGTTGCTCGTTGGCAGAGTCTTATTAACGAGTTAGCATTCCAATTACCTCAAACTAAACTTATTGAGTTGTTCACTAGAGCTTAAACCAGACACATCTCACCAACTCTGTAGGTAAAAACCTTCCGAAACTTAGATGAAGCATTCATCATGGCATGAAAGCTGGAAATTCATGCCATCAAAGAAAATAAAATCCAATTGCGAAACAAGAACGCCCCATTCAAAGCAAACAATTCTTCTTCATCTTCAAAACCTCAAAATAATTATTCAAAGGCTAAAGGATCTACCAACATGGTAGTTCTCAAAGCGGATCCATCCCATCCTTCTAATCAATCCCAACCATCTTCCAATCTTTCCCTTGTCCTAACCTTTTAGTTTCGGTAGAAGCAGCGGAAGTTAACTTCAATTGGAGAGCCCTATTCTTCAGTCTTGGAAAAGCTTCGTAAATTTGGAGCCATTACACTTCCTCCCATAATACCTCATATTATTTTTGATCCCGCTCGACCTATGGCTGCATGGTATAAGGAACATGAATATTGTAATTATCATCATGTCAAAGGCCATAGTGACGGTAACTCCATCACTTTTAAGAACATTGTTGAAGAGATTCAATAGATAATGGAGACCTTGTCATAGACAACCTGAATGCATCGGCAAATCAAAATTTACACATCTTTAAAAATTCACTCCCTAACCATAAACTATCATCTAATAAAAATAGTGAACCTTCATCCATCGACAGTAATGTCCGTGAAGTCCACGCGGTTTTTGATATTGTACCAGTCGTTCCTCAAATTTCACCTATTTCATCCATTGAAGAAATTCTTGCACAAGTTCCTCTAACCACAAAGGATCATACCTCTTCTACTCGTTCACCCATAGAGGATTCCCCTTCATCTCCCCCAACTCTCATGGAGGAACCATTACTTTATACCGATGCCATTTCACCATCTACCTCACAACCTACTAAATAGTCAACGCTTTTAATTCTCCCATCCACATGAGAATAATCATCGCCTTCTCCTCCGCCAAGGGATAAGTCTACCTCACCCCACCTACCAACTCTCCTACCCATGGGAAATTCTTCATCCATACCACTACCTGTTGGGGGAAATTCTCCCTTTGCATCCCAGGACCCCATTGATATGATCTCGGCTCTTTTAGCCACCAAGTCTGAGGCTAGCCAATTCCCTATCTCACAGACCTATTTTATAGGGATTCTCACCAAACCAACTGCATCTCCTTCTACAACAGTCCCATTTTCATAGCTAGTCAATCACTTGGATTGCGTTGATAATTCCATGCTCTAAGGATGTCTTTAGCTCCCCTTTTCAACTCAAATGCAAATGTTTCTTGAAGAGACTTTCATGATCTACCCAAAGGTATTTCCAGTAACTAGATTGACCCTGACCATGCCTATCAAAATGAATTCTTCCTCATCCCATCTACCTACATCTAAACTGTTACCCATGACTAAAACCATCCAAAATCCTAAAAACATACCCACACCTATATCTTCACCCATATCTAGGTTTGTCACTACATTGGGTGTCATGCCAACATCAAACCTTACTCGCCCACCTGTCAAATTATACTTAGCCACATCTTCCCAAACTTGCACCAACATTATTCCTCTGCCTAAAAGGAAGACCCAAACTTATAGGCCACATACACCGGGCTTGCCTACCACACCTTTGTCACCTTCACCCCTTCCATCCATCTTAGGGCCCCATCCATCAAACCTGACCAAATAGTCTCCTACCCAAGGCCAGTCAAAAGCTAAGCAACCTACTACTACATCACGAGCCTTTGTTACACCTCATTCAACTAAAAATCAAACACCCTCACCCTCACCCTTGGACTTATTACCACCTATACTTCCACCGATTACTATAACCCCAATTTTTTCTATACGATTTCAACCCATACTGTCCACCCAACCTCTACCAACCACTTCCACCGTAACTCATTTTTCCCCATAGGTAACCCGTCCTCTTCCACCATCTTCTTTTCCTTCTACATCTCATACTCCCATGTCACCTTTACCCAAGGAGGTGCAACCCAAAGATAAAAACCCGTTACCTTCCAATAAGGTAGTTAAACCAACAAAACCTTCCATCACTAGCTCTTCTACCACACCTTTACCCAAGTAGATGCCATCAAAACCTAAGATAATACCACTTACCAAACCAATGGGTCAACCCATTCCCCCTCCTATAAAGCCTCTTCCCTCACAATCATCCACGCCCTTACCCAAACCCATACTCACTTCCCATTATGATCCGTTAGTAGGGTCTTACGCCAACATTTTAACCAATCACTTAGAGATTTTTTTCATCACATTACAGTTGCTTTGACCTTATAACCCTCTCAAACCCAAACCAAAAGAGTTTGATAAAACCAAAAAAATTTCCTACCATTGTGTGCCAGGACATGATGTAGAAGGTTGTAAGGCCCTCAAAACCATGCTTCTCCAAATTTTTCCTCCTGAACGAAATTTTGACGATGATGACCTTTTTTATGAGAACCATGTTCCACATTCACCTGTCACCACACAACATCATCCCTTGCTTCTTCAACGACCTACATCTCCACCCCTATAACCCTTTTTTCCACCTCCAAAATTTGAGATAAACATGGTCTGTATCAGAGAGTTAGCCAAATCACCACCCAAATACCGGTGTGCCATACTCACTTCACAAGGTTTTTCCCCCTGTTAGGATTTTTCCCACCATGCCTAACTCACCTAACTCAATCATACCCACGTTCCCTCAATTGCCTAAACTAACTTGACTCCACCATGCCTAAACCAACCTAACTCCATCATGCCTAAAACAAGCTGACTCCACCATGCCTAATCCACCTAGTTTCCACCAATATACATATAACAATGAAAATTTTACAACACAAGTACATCATCCATCCAATAAACATCATCAACTATATAAATGGGAGAGTTTTTGTATCAATACATACATGCACAGATACAAATAAATACCAGTATCTCAAAAACCATCATATACAGTCTCACCATCTTCGGCATGCAGGCTGGTATATAGTCAAAACTTTCAAAAAATCTCATATACAACCTCACTATCATCGGCATGCAGGCCGGTATATATCAAAACTAAATAACAAACATGATGACATCAATAATCAGCCCATCTGATGTCTAGTTTGGTCTCATATGTCTCCTCCTCTCCTCCATCCCAGTGCCTTACCATCATCTCTCCACCCTCTATGGGTCTAGCCCTTGCCTCTGCCTAGCCTACCACTGGGTTGGGCCTCCATGATCTAATGGCCTCTCCCTGACCATGTCTCTGGGCTTTCCACCTCCTGTACTCTCTACACTATGTGTGCAAGATCTCCTGCTCTCATTTGAGGCCTGGTGTACCATGTACTCTGCATAGGAATGGGCATCTATCCCAGTAGCAGTCAAATGATCCTCGTAGTATCTGACCTCATTCAGGGCATCCCTAAATCTAGCCATCGGTACTATCTGTGTGGGTGTGATAGGTCTCATAGAAGCCTGTGAGCTCTGTCCTACTACTAGTGGCCTCAACCTCTCTATCTATGACCCCTGCCCTCCTCTCTGTACTATGGGACCCTATCCCGTTGCTGCCTGTAAAATGGTACCTTGTCCTTGGGCTTGTGAGGGTGTCTCTGTTGTGACATGGGCTTGTAAGGCCACAATCTGTGCATGTGTAGTGGTCAAATGGCCCTGCAAACCTACTACATGTGCCTATAAGGTGGCCACATGTCCCCCATCTCCATCTCCACCCTGTGCGGGTGCCTGTACTTGTGTAACCTGGGCTTGAATGGCAACTAACTATGTCTATAATGTGGAAAATTGTGCCTCAGATCCTTTCATTTGCCCCTGTACTAGTCCCAGATGTGTTAAAAGGGTAACCACCTATCCCTATAATGTGTCCCTCTGAACTGTAAACGTGGCTAGATTAGGGTTCCCTGGCCTCAGTGGTGCGGCCCATAGTTACGTTACCCACCACTTCTTGTGTCTATTTGTAACTTTGGCATCATCAATTTGTCGGTCCACTACCTACTCCTCCTGCCCTATCGGCACCATCGACTGTGGTAGACACATAGGCCTCTCCACGTCGTAACTCCTGTATTGAGGGAATGATGGAGGCACATCCTAAGGTAGCCCAAACTATCATCTGACCCTATCCACGAGTATCATCTCGTGCTCTCTGGCATGGTGCCCCTTTATCCATCTAAGTAGCTACAACTCATCTAACTCTACTCCCATATTCATGTATGAAGGGAAACAAACATACGGCCTCCAAATAATGTCCACTCTGAACAACCCCTCTAGTATGCATCTGTAGTATGCTACAGCGTGTATAGCCCTGGTAGCCATGCACTCTCAAACAACATACACCCAATGCCTACAGCCAACTCAAACCAAGCCCGCATCGAATGCATCAGGATGGAGCATACCAACCAGATGCACACATATGATGTGCTTGTATGCCCAGAAGTGAAGAAGAAAGGTACATCACAAACTAAACTTCCATAGCCTCCCATAGGCCCATAACTCCTTGTATAACTGCACCAAGAATGTTGGTGCCCAAGAAAAATGGGTCCTCTCCTCCATCATGTCATGGAGAATCCCCATCATCACCCATGGGAATCTCCCACCCTCTACATCTGGTAGCGTAAAACAACACACCACCTCCATAATCAGGACAACCAACCTCATCTTCTGAGGATTGGCAGTGTACATATTTCTATAGCTTAGTCTTGCACTATGGAACCGCATCTTTTCCTTCCCCTCTCCAAACATCGCCAACATCATCTCCTTTGATTCCTTTGAGGAAATATAATACACTTTCTCTTCCACTATAGGTAGTCACAAGGTCTTGTATACATCCTCCAGGGTGACTGTGATCTCACCTATCAGTAAATGAAATGCATTGATCATTGAATCCCATCTGTCGATAAGTGTGACCATCAAACTCGGCTCCTGAACTATGTGCATGTAGCGTCGGACCCCAATCAGGCTGACGTCTATCACGTTCCTCCACTTCTCGGTAGTCATGCTCAATTGTACCACTAGTAATAGTAGTGGAACTCTGTCTCACATTCACAACTGGTCCCTAACCTGGATCCATAACACCACAACATTGTTAAACCTTGACTTTACCCAACATCACTCCTAACCAACCAACCTATTCCCAATACCCTTACTACTTATTGCCCTGCCAACACACCCCAACCCTAAAGACCACCCCTTTTCCCCTCAACCTGATTTCCCATCCCTCAACACGTACTTATGTGAACATATTACCCTACCTATTCTTCCTAACCCATAGTCTCGTTTATTGACCTATTTTTCCTCTGGAGCCAACCGGCATCGATCACTATTGACTAGAATCAGTCCATCAAAACTAGCATCGGTCACCTAATACTTGACCGATGCCGGCCATGGCCAATCGATGTCATCCAACCCTTAACCGTTGATGGTCACTGTCGCGGCATCAAAATCTACAAACCCCCACTCTTTTCTCAAAATATGACGTAAATACTCATTCTAACCTACCCAAACCTATCCTAGCTTCATTCCCACTCCTATTTAACCTACATTGGACCTTCCCACCCCTCATTTCCTTCATTTTTACCCATAACTTTCAAAAATTATTATTTCACCCAAATTTTAAACAAAACCAATTTTTACCAACCTATTTCAACAACAAATGAAGGATCAGTATCGAATCCTACCTCATTGCAGTGCCTTCGGCGTGGTGGTATGTCTAGTCATTGCACCAGTGGTCCACCTGAACCCTCTCATGGCTTTGCCATCACCAAATCACCTCCCCACCTCTAAACCAATGAAATCACTCGAACCGATCTCATGAACCTGCCAACTGAACGCCAATCACCCACTTTAAGGCATACCAACTCAGCTCTTTGTCTGATTCTGTCACTTTCCACCTTTCCACCTCTCCTCTTTCATTTTCTACTATTAATAATTAACAAATGATTTAGTAAAAAGTGGAATTTTCCTTTTGTAACCCCAATTCGACATGACTGACGTTGGTCATAGCTATGCCCTAGCCAACCAACATCGGTAACCTTATAACCAACATCGGTCAACCCTTATAGCTATTTTCCCTAGCTAAGCTTCTTTTTACCTGCAACCATTAGTGCTCAAACACATTTTATCATTACATACACCTATTGAACCATACCTACAAGCCCACACTACCCCTACATTTCCTTAGTTACATCTCAGGATTTGTTATTTTACCTATACCATGGCCTTACCCATGCCATGACCTATTTGCCTGAACCTGACCTACTTGGTGTGACCATTGACCTTATGTACTCATTATACCTTGTGATGTTGTTACCTATGTTGTTTTAGCCTAAGAACTATACCCTGCCTATTTTCCTGTTGTTTATCCCGACCAAACCTTTGGTGTACCGGAACTTACGTAAATGTTCCTGCACCTGACCTACGTTGTGTTTCTGGACCATATCCTATACCTTGGATACCTGAATCACTTCACCATTGTTTGGATAAACCTATCAACCTTGGATGATGTAGAGTCTGCAAGCTCTTCAACCTAATATTGTGTTGCAATCTATACATGTGCATACATTTGATTACCTTTACCCATTACCCAATTTGACCTTGGCCCATTACCTATTCCTCAATTTGACCATTACCCATTAGCATATTTTCCCAGGCCTATTACCTATTACCCACATTGGCCATCACCCTTTTCCATCGTATTCCTACCCTTCCCCACCTACCTTCACTTCCAAAAACTAAAAATTTATCAAACCACTCACCGATTCCGTATAACACCTCATCATTATTGGAGTTTTAGAGAAGATAGATTTGTGTGCAAGCACGCATGAGAGCACTTCTACACATCCAGACATCCTAAACCAGCATCAAGCACTGATCTGAAGGGAAATCATTCACAGTAATGTTCCAATAAGAGTGGTTGTGGCAATGATCATTAGTTCCATGTATCAACCATCACCTCCATCCAACCACCAGGTTTGTAAGTACAAGTAAGTACATCTAGATATGCATTCTTCCATGTTTAGTTAGATCAATTTCTTTATCTCTGATTGGGAGTTCTATTTTCCCTTGCATCCCATTATCTCTTACCCTCCTACCAATCCCTTTTACCTAACCACCTACAACCTCTCATCCTTTTCATACCCACCTCCAAAAATCTCTGAGTATTCCCATTAATGTCATCAACACTCACTATTATCTGTCCACTCTCTGTGCAATCATAGAGAATCACCAAAACCAAACTTCATTAACTTTCGATCAGCCTGACCCTACTGACCTCGGTTAACCTAAACCTTCATCATTCTATCCTCAAACGGGTGTCAATCATACCAGACTGACATTGGTCTCTATGTCTAGTAAACCTACCAATAACACCAACCCCATAACATTTTTCCCAAATAAATAAAATCACCTAAAGATTGACCCTGACCTATCTTAACCATCTTATTTACCTGTCTGACTTCCAGATCTGATCATAACCTAGCCTATTAGATTAGATTTGTTTATTGTATTTGAATGAGACACCTAAAATCATATCAACTACAATATGACATTATTGGTTTACATCATTTCTTGCATTAAGTTATTTTAAATAGTGGATTGACAACCATCTACGAAGTATCCACACTTCATGGATCTAACATACGCTAGGTAGTCCACTGACATATATTGTTTAATATTCCTTTTGTGGTCTTGTTTGTATTTGCAAGTAGTTCCTCCTAGCAAAAAGGAAGTTCTCGCAATCAACATTGGATTTGGAAATCAGGGCATGCGCACTCTACCTTCCACCTTCATTCACATGTATTTCTCATCACCCTTACCTTATTTTGTTTTGCTCTTACGTACAAAACACTATTCGGTGAAACAAGTCTCACTAGGAAGAGTGTAGATACTCAAGAAGACCCTAATTTGCACCTAAGACATAGGAATTGAGGGAAATTTTTTTAAAGGAGGTTATAATGAAATTTTTGCATGCAAATGAATGGGCCTAAAGGGTATCCCCAAACAATTATTAATTTGTGGAATGAATGCATATGAACAAAAGTTATCTCAAGAAAGGTTTCTAGGTAGGGATACAAGGAGACTTAAGAGGGTCAAGAAAGATAATTGGTGGAAAAGGAATTTAGGAAAGGATTTGAGCCAAGAAATATTACACACACCTCAAAGACATTAATGGGTGATAATAAGTGTGTTTTACTTCATTCTAGGTAGTTGTGGTTTGGTCCCAGACATGAAACTCACCAGTAGTATTGGACTTGAGGAGCCTAATGAGCATTTTTTCAAAAAGGTAAGAAAACTAGAGCTATTGATGGTTTTGATTCATTTTTGATGGTTGAATTGAGTTTTTATGAAGTCTATCAACATGGTGAAATGAGTGGATGAGGGCAAAAAAAACATAAGATCCCAATTTTTCATGATTTAGGAATTCTTACTAATGGAGAAATAGCTTGTTTTGAGGACTTATGGGGACTATATTAGAGGTTTTTTTATCATTTTAACATTAGGAATTGATTTCAAATGAATATGCTCAGCATCAGGATCTAGTCCATCTATTCAATTATTAATTAAGTCGCTATTATCCTCTTCTTACTTGTACTTTCTTTCCATGAAATGTTATATTCTTGTATATTTCTAATAAAATCTTATTTATCTCATTCATCTGGTTAAGATTTTAATTTTAGTTAAATCATTTGGTGAACTTGACCCTCTTCATCGAACATCACTCTTCTCTAACCTTAGTGACCTTAGGGTTTCTTTCTTGGGTTGTGGATTTCAATATATTTCATTCATCATGCCCACGTTTAGGGATCATTATTAGTATCTATCTAGCTTGCCCACATATCCTAGGTAGCATAGCTCCCATTAATCTTCATCTAGCATATAGACTCTCGAGTCTATTGTTCATTCCCCAAATAATTGTTAAAAATTATCCCTCATTGTATATTCAAGTTTTGCATTCATAATGTGCTTGTTGAGCGTTCTTTTATTTCATAATGGAGCTGATCTATAATATATGTAACATATCTTTCCTCCATCAACTAGGGATTTCTAATGTTGATTTAGCTCCCTCTAGTCTATGTATTCATGGTTTTGATAATACACCTAAGCAAGTAATGGGAGGAAATCACTCTACCCATTATTGTAGGACCTTGTACTTTTAATGTTCTATGTCACATTATGCCTCATAATCTTAATTATAGTATCCTTCTAGGCCATCCTTGGTTATTTACTATACATTAAGAATCCCTTCTACCTATGTCATAACACACAAGGCCCTTGTAGTACCTTCTTCCATGGATAATGATACACCTCAAGTTATTAATCTTTATGATATCCTCTCTCATACATGATAATGAAGGCACTACTTGCATTGCACATAATTCTCTTCTTGTGATGAACAACAGTGCTACTAATTTACGTGATGAACTTTCTATTGGAACCCATGATACTCCTCCCATTATATATCACTCGCATCCACATGATGCTCAATCACTAAGGCATATTGTTGGCATACTTACCTATATCTAGAAATTTTCCCCCTATGATGGTTATTATATATACAATGCCTAAGGTGTTGGGAGATACTCATATCCCCCTTCACAATATCACCATGGCCATGGAATTCAAATTTTTTTCTTGGCACAACTCTCACTACACTTCTAATGATCATATGTTTATTGCTTATATTGTTACTATTGTCACCAAAATCATTGCACCCCCCCGAATGGCCTAGAAATTAATCACAACATTCGGTGTGATAGGGACACATAGGATCACGTCTCAAGATGTGGGACTTGGGCTTGAGGTGAACCTCTGGAGAAGGTTAGCTTCCTCTTCCTAAACTAAATACGCACTACCTCTAATGCATAAAAAAAGGCTAACTAGTTCCTATGCTAACATTTCATAAGGTTAGGGAAAGAGAGCTGCAAAGAAAATAAAATCTATATTAGAAGCAGTGATGCACCTATTTTGGGGAATATTAAACATCAGGAAGGGTTAATGTGGGAACAAAGTTTCATTATTCACCACCTTCACCTTTAGCAACTAGGGAAAGGGTACATGATACCACAAACAAATGGCATACGTTTCTTTGTTAAACCTTAAATATACACAATAGAAAAATTAGCTTTGATTTGATACACAAATAATTTATCAAGAGGATGATCACAAACACGTGTCCAGCATTCACTCAAATGATAATAATAATGTAACTTATAATCAACTAAAGGAAAAAAATTCTCTCATAGCTAACAAAAGATAATCACACTATTATTTCCATAGTATGAAACAAATAATCTAAAATAAAGGTAAATTAATCAATAATGCCAAGGAATCACATTCACAAATCATACAATGACTAATCATTCAACACAATAATAATATATCTTCACATGCAAGGGAAACTTTGAATATGATTAAAAGGTTTCAACAAATCTCTGCAAATCACTCTTCCAAGCTTGAAAAGCAACTTCACTATATAACTCTCAAAAAATGTATATATCAAATAATGGAAGCATTCCACTATTTATAAGTTCCTAGGCTAAGCCATTACAGCTAGGCCCTTAACTAACATTAACTAAAAATAGTAATGTCATAAATAAAAGGGAACAAGCTTCCATAAAAATAGCAATTTTTTTGCAAAAAGTTGACCAAGTCAACCCTGAAACTTTGACTGATTATGTAGGCTTGAACCTATCCTTCCATGGCTGCTCAGCTTTGGCCTGATCCACCTACAATCTCCTTCCTCTGTAATATTTTTTTATCCCTCCTCCGAAATTGCCATTCGATCCCTATACTCGAAAAAAGAACTTAAAAATACCTTGAGTCTCTTCGTCTCCAGGTCCACACGCGTAGTGATTCACTACGTCCGTTGTTTCTAATTTCTTTCATGATCCTGGCCGGTAACCTTCGAAACTTAATTACGACCTTCTTTTAGTCTCCCCTATGAAATTCTGACATATAACAAGTTGATTAATGGAGTCACTATTAAAATTCTTTGCAGCGTCGTCGTCACGCTTTACCAAATCTTTGAAAATTTTCTCTAATCTGGTCTCTTGGGAAGAGCGTCAATATTCTCATTGAAGAACTTGTAGTGGGCATTGTCAAACTCCTCTGAGATATCATTGAGGGCATCTGTATCTCCATCCGCTTATCCTCCCAATTTATTAATCAGATCCTGCAGCACCTAAAACTGGAATTCCATGGCCTTTTGAATATTCAAACAATTTGGAGGCATCATCAATTACCTCTTCCTGCAGGAGTAAATTATATTCTTCTCCTCTAATGTCACTTCATGTTGCCAAAGTTAAGTTTGAGTTATTATTATCTTCGGGGAAGGATTCATCCATTTTAGCGATAGTAGCTTTTACAACATGTAAAATCAGTATAAATTTCAACAGCTTCTTTAATCAAAGGATTGGCCTCCTACAAAATCCTTTCCATCCATCCTTTCATTGTTCTCCTCCTTTTTGGCCTAGCTTCTTGAGCTCATGATAAGAGATATCATTTATTGTAGATGAAAATCATCATGGTCGTAGTAGTTGAGATGTCAGTGGATGGAGTGGGCTGAATTACTCTATGCAGCAGTGTAGTGAGTTGTTTGACCTTGGCCTTAAGCTTGTCCTTGGTGGCCTTATCTTTATCGTATTTCTCCAAAACAGCCCCAAGAGCAGTGTGTACATCCTATTTGGCTCCTTCATGAGTAGCCTTCCCTAACAAGAACTTAGAGATCCAGTAGTCTGTTGTCGTGATGGTTTCTTTAGTTTACCCTCAACAGGGGTAGCCACTTCTATCACACGTTCTCCTGATGGATTAACCATTAGACTTGATACGGTTCTCAGTATATTGGCCTGTATTTTAGGCATGGACTCCAATATACTGAGATCTATCACATCTCCTAGAGGAACATTTTTTCTTTTGCTTAGGATTATGTATAAACAGCCACTCTGGTATGGCTAGAGCTGAGGAAGATGGAGTAGTAGATCTGATACCTGAAGTACCGGTTAGAGCAAGATCAATAGAAATGCTAGCTAATATCTGAGCAGAGGTGGCAATGATGGAAGGTGTGGGTGTGAGGACATCCATAAGAATTGACAAAGCAACAATGGGGGTTGAGATTGAAGAAAATGGGAGTGTCAAAGGAAGTGAGGAGGAAATGGGTGACCCAATATTTTCCCCAACTAATAAAACTAGAAGTGAAAAAAAATACCTAGGCCATAGAAGGAGATGGGAAGGAAGAAATGGTGGTAGAAGTGGAGGGAACTGATATTGGGAGTGATAATGGAGGAAGGGGAAGATGGGATGGATCTTGAATGACACTAGGGGAATCACTTACTTCAACCACCTCAATGACCAGTACTGTAGATGTTGTAACCCTGGGAAGAACATACCTAGAAAGAGATGAGCCACCAACTACAAATGAGATCTTCTTTGGAATGGTAGGAACCCTTTGAGTTGACATCTTTCCTTTTTTGGGTGTGGGTTGTTTTACTACTGATGTAGACCATGTATTTGTAGGTTGATTTTCCCATTTGGGTGAGATTCCCAAAGTGGCCAACCAACTGAAATTTCTTTTTAGAATGGGGCCCACCCTTTCCTTGGTATTGCTGCATTCTTACCAATACCAATCAACCCATGGCAGTGGTTGATTTGCAACATCATCATCCCTGTATGATGCATCTAGGACCTCATCATTGTCCTGTAAGTCCTTTGGCATATCAGCCAATCCATACTGTCACACTTCATCAAGAATTAGCCTCTCATAATCCCTTTGTTGTACAATGTACTCGTCCCAAAAATGAATCCATATGTCTTCTAATTGGGACACATGAGCACTGAACTTACTTGTCTCCCCAAACTTACCCCAATAGTCAAAATTAGTTCACGGATGGAAATTCCACATGGTTACTTCATCCATTTCTTCAGCTACATTCTTTGCCTTGTGGATAGTTGCGCAAGAATACCTTCCAATTGTAACAGGGAAATGCATTCCCACCTTGTGACGCTTATTTTGGATTTTATGGTAATCCAACAATTACTAAACCAACTCCAGAAGAACCCATATTTTAGTGGGGCACCTTGGCAGCCACTCTGGTATGGCTAGAACTGAGGACAGACGGAGTAAGTAGATCCGATACCTGAAGTACCTGGTTAAAGCAAGATCATGGATAAACGAGCCAACAGTGTGCAGGGCATAGCCCCTCTTTGAGTCAGCAAAGCGAAACTGGTTTATTGCTATTCTACCAGCAGGAATTTGTGCAAGTCTCACAAATTTTTCCTTCGGGGGTTTGGGATCTCATCCCAGTAGGGGTGTTTCCGACTGCAAAAAGAAAGGAAAGGAAGGGGGGATGAAGAAAGAACAGGTCCGAAGGGAGAAAAGAAATGAATTCCAACGATGAAAGGTTAGAAGGTTTATGTTTTGGGATTAGTAGTAAACAGAGCCAAACCTACTTGCATAAACGAGCAAAGCAATACTGATGACGAATAAATGACAATAAAACAGAAGCAGATCCAACAGAATAAACACACAGATCTGACGTAAGAAAGATCTAATGCACATAACACATGTATTCAGCACAAAGTCTAAATATTGTATTAATATTTTCCTTCTGTTACAAAAAGCTCAAAGTCTTTTTTCCTCACTTCTATTTTTCATCTGAAAGATATTCACCCACCCATAATACAACAAGTATTGGGGTATTTATAGAAGAAGGAGAGTAAAGAAGGCAAAAAGGAGCCAACAACTTATTTACAAAATATCTAAAAGTCATGTTGACTTTTGACAACTTGATGGATGACATCATCCATGATGCAACATGGATGATGTCATCATTTGTGTCAACATACTCCAGATATTCCCAAAAATAAAGTCGAAGAAGAGAGAGAGAGAAGAAGAAGAAGAAGAAGCTGCTCATCGTCGTCATCCTACGGCCGAAAGGGGGTGGACTGCTTTTGTTGTTACTCAGGTGACGAGATATGGAATTGAGAGCGGTATTCCATAAACTTGTTGATCATTGGCCCTAGCTGATCCTGGGAAGGATCCTTGTACCGATCACTGATCGCCTCACAAGTCTCCCGCTCATCTATGAGTTTCTCGGGGAGCTTGGAATAGTCTTTTTCCGCTTCAATGAGTAATCCAATGAAGTCCCGGCAGGCCAGTAGGTTGTTGATAGACTCTGCGTCAAAAGTGACCTCTGGCCCCATCCCTTGAGAAACGATCTCTTTGAAGATCTGAGTGGTTTCATCAGCTTTCCTTAAAGTGAAGGAAGGAGTAAGTAACCCGGGCAACATGTTAAGAACGATCCGTTCCATTTGGTGCATCGCGTCCAGGGCTTCTTCCTTTACTTTGTCAATCTTTTCTAGGATAAATTCCAATTGATCCACCTGGTAATCCAGAGTGGACATGATTTTGTTGAGGGCCCTGGGATGGCCAAAGATGCCGAACTTGACCAGATCTTCGACTGAACAGTCGAACATTTTTTGGAAGGTCTCGTGCTATAGTCTAGCATGTTCCAGCTCTTCCGATATGGGTCCCGCTAACGCTTGGAGCTCTTTATTCACCTTATTGATGCTTAGATATAAGTTGGAGAACTCGGTGATTACTTTTTCGCTGTCTTTGAGGATTTGGCTCCTCCAAGCGGAAATAGCCATACCCTGCTCACCGATCTTTGCGTACTCATTAATTTTCTCCTGGATGAGAAGCTCAGAAGTCTCGGCGGCAGTTGTGGGAGGCGCACTACCCATCTTCTGTAAGGCTTGGAGTAGATATTTGTTTTGCTCTTTCAATTGCCTTTTCTCTTCCTTTGTCTCTTGAAGCTTCTTGCAGAGGGCGTCAACTGCAGAAAGGGCCTCCCCCTGAAGGCTTTCAGAAGATGTCCCCATTGTGACTTGGGTCACAGTATAATCTGTCGGAGACAGATCCTTTTTCTCCTTGAGAGGATTGGGGTACGCGATCTCCATAACCCTCTCTCCCGCAGCACTTTGAGAGAAGCGTGTGACGGGCTTCTGCTTCTTTGCCCCCTTAGATGGGATTACAGAAAAGTCCATCGGAGCGATGGGAACTTTCCTCTTTTGCTGACTTAGCTGCTGGGAGATCCAGGCTGACCTATGGGAGAAGGGCCGGAAATGAAGAAGGGGGCAGCTGCAGTAGTAGAGGGGAAAAACGTGGAGACACGTGGAGGCGGCATGGAGAGAATAGCCGAAGAAGTGCCCACGGGAGGAAGGGAAACTGCAGCTGCGGAAGACATAGGAAGGGAAGGGAGCTCAGAGATGAGGGAAGAAATGGAGGGGGAAAGATCCGCGAGGGAAGAGAAGATGGACGAAGAAGCGGGAGGAAGAGTAGAAGAAGGGGGAGAGGACACGACCAAAGGGATGGTCGCTTGAGTCACTCGAGGAGGGGAAGGAAGAGAAGAAGAAGGGACAGAAAGGACCTCGGTTGTTGTAGCAATGCCGACATCCTGAGTGGATGGGCCTATTGGAATATCCTCTTCTGCTTCTTTCTCTGGCGTAACCAGAGTTATTACCTGTTCGGGTGCCGCGGAAGGAGGACTCTCAGGGGGCTTCTTCTTGAATGGTGCTGGATTCACCTTCTACGCCTTTGCCCTTGCCTTTAGGCTGCTGTTTAGATCGGGGAGGTGCGTTACCCAATGGGGAGGTTGTGAAATCAACCCCAAGGTAGATTAACCCGTTCATCCGGCACCAATGCTCTGTCCTGTGCAGAGTCTCCCTGATCCTCTCCTCAATCGTCTGAGGTGCCTTAGTTCTATCAATGGCTGGAAAAGGCCAATTGTCCCCATCCGTGTTAGTATATACTTGGTCTATTTCATCTTCCGTAGTCTGGAAGCCTTTGGGGACAATTGCTACCCCATATTGGATGATTTCTGCCAAGGCTAAGTGAGAATGATCCTTTCTCCTGAGCTCAACCTCATGGATGATGTCGATGTAGATGTCCTCGATTTGAGGGACGTGGATTGGATCGAGTTTCGCCCTTGGCAGACAATTCCTTGGGTCGAAGGTAGGCCTGGCTGGGAAATCATGTCTCAAATTAAGCAGCTCCAGCTCTGCGAACATGTCCTTTGCCTTGTGGTGGGTAAGGCATGTATATCGGCCCACTGTGAGGGGGAAAGGAGTTCCACCCTTCTTTCTTTTGAGGCACTTCTCGTGATATGTAATCAGCTGTCTTGACAGCTCCAACAAAATCAGCTTGGGCCCAGCATACCTCGGCAGTCTGGTCGGCTCTCCCAAGAAGTTGGCTGCCCTCAGATAGGTGAACGTAGGGAAATTGGGTGAACAGGGCCCCCCCATTTCTCAGTAGCTGCCACTATGCTCTTGGTCGTGCGACCGTAAGTCATATTTGGCCTCAACAGGCAGATGATGTGATAGAAAAACACATCGTTAATCTTTGTGAATTGAGAGATGCTATTCTCCAGCCTCAATTCTGGGTAGTACTCATATATTTTGACCTGAGGCCAAACCCCACTTCGTATCAGGCCTGGGTAGTCTCTTTCTGATGCTGCAGCATAGACAACATAGGAGTTCATGTAGAATCTTCCCGTTGTAAGAAATTGTTGAAGCTGTTCAGAGATTGTGCTGCTTATAATCTCTGCCCATTCGAAGCGCTGATCGGGCATATTCTTATTCATGGTCTCTAAGTACCGCAACATCCATTTATGGAAAAAGTGGGCGTCAGGAAGCCCAAAGACCCCACTCAGGAATGTGATGGTGTCGCTGAGCTTCTCTGAGAAGTCGCTGCGGTGGATGATTTGAGGCCATCGGGTCACCACCTTTTTGTTTTTCAAATAGACCTCGTTCATCAGTTGCATGCACTGATCTTCGTTGTCATCCCAGGCCTTAATGTACAATCCTCTCGGCTGATGGCCATGAAGTGCCGGTGATGAGGGATGCCGAGTATTATCTCAAAGTGGCGGGCAGTGAGGTTAATGACTACCTCGCCCTTGTCATTTACGACACACCTTGTGTCCTTGTTGTAGCACTGGGTGACCACCATCATGAATTCATTGTCGACAGCGCTGACTGGGATTCCTCCAGCGAAGTGTAGGGCACTGCCCATTAGTTTGTCCATCCATGGACTTCTTGTTACCTTCTGAGTTCTGACCCAGAATTCCTCCATATCAATGTGACCCAACTCTGAGTCCCTGATATCTAGGTCGCATTCGGCCTGGGAGTCAGGGCATTCTGACTCTCTGGTACTTGTATTTCATCTCTTCTTCTGTAAGTTTGGCCTTGCCTTTGGATTTGGTAGGTCTCCTGCTTGATGTAGACATATGTTCTTCCGAGCTTAGTTGCTGATCTGCACGAAGAAGAAGCGAGACCCAACGCAAAAAGGTTGTATTAGCCATTTGATCTTCCATTGAAATGTTAACAGAAGAAAGAGTTAGTGATTTTGAGGCTCAGGGCGCAGGGCGCATGAAAGCTACAGCTTACAGGGCTAAATAGGTAAGGCGCACAGAAAAAAGGTGTTGCAAGGGTTAAATCAGTGCCAAAGGTGCATGGCGCATAGCAAGGGTTAAATCAGTGCCAAAGGCGCATGGCGCATAGATACAGGGGTATATTTTGTAAAGGGCGCATGGAAACACCGTGTTACATAGAGACAGGATGCGCCAAAGGCGCATAGATTTTTCATGTTGCATGGAGATCTGGTGCGCCAAAGGCGCATGTATGGTTTGTGTAACAGGAACTTTTCGTGCGCCAAAGGCAACTTGGCGCGGCGCACTGAGGGTCTACACAACATGATGTTGCTGTAATGGGGAATGCGCTTGCGCCTTCAAAGCTTTGTACTTAGCGCGGATTAAGCTGATGTTGCACCGATGCTGGGTGTGCCAAGGAGGGCGCAAGGCTAGCGCTTGCAGCATGCGAAGGAAGCGCGCCTTGAGGGCGCAAAAGTTCATGATGTAACATGCATGATGGGTGCGCCATTGGCACAGATTTTAATCATGTTGCAGGGGTGACAGATGCGCCAAGGGTGCAACTGTTTTTGATGTTGCAGGACGTGCCAATGCGCCAAAGGGAAAAAGGAAAACAGAGTCTTTTTTAGAGCTTTAATCACCCTCAGAGGGGTTTTTCACATGGTTTAGCTTCTCTTTTCTTTTCTTTTCCTCTTTTTGCAGGGTTATTTGGGTAATGAAATGGCTTAACCAGAAGGGATTTAAACCATGCTTTCAGAACAACTTCCTCTACCAGCAGATCTGGAAAGAGGGGGAGGAATATGGAAAGACAGCGAAGGGGGGGGCTAGTTCAATATTTCAATCCCAAAACCAAACCAACAAGCATACAAAGAAACCAAAAATGCAAAACACATGAAAGAGATAAGAACCTCTTACCGGATAAATAGTGAAAAACGTGCAAACGGGTCCACTATGTGCATTTGAAAATGACAGGGCAGGTGTGCTGACAGGCTCAAAGAATATAGAAAAACATGATTGCTCTGGTGATAATGACATTTTGCAGGCGCGTAAAATATATATATATATATATATATATATATAGGTGAGTCAGTAATAAATGCGCCACCAAACTTTGTAAAGGGCGCATGAAAATTACTGTCGACATAGGAAAGCATGCGCCCTTTGGCGCACCAAAGCATTTGCCAGCATGGAATTAAGTGCACCTTTGGCGCACCAAAAGTGGTGTCGACATGAGATTATGTGCGCCTACTGGCGCACCAAAAAGTGGCGCAACAAAAGGGTTGCTAACACGAAGGCGCATGCGCCTTGGCGCACGCAGGGAAGACTCAACATATCAAGGCGCACCAAAAGGTCTGTTGACACAGGAAAATATGTGCCAAAGGTTTTAAAGGGGGTTGCACCAAAAGTTGGTGTTACATAGTAATTCATGCGCCCAGCCAAAAGACCAAAAATGACTAAGTTCGGAAAACCAGATTTCCCGGAAAAGGGATTTTGCAACGTTCCGAACTGCAAGGGATCCCTAACGAGGGATCGGAACAAAATTTTCGGTATGGTTATCGGTAAAATTTCCCTTGTCAATTTTATGGGATAACAATATACTAGAAAAGATGTCATATAGAAAGTCTTGGTTTCTCACACCTTTCCCAACTGATAGCGAATGTTTCTACTAATATGTTCACCCCATCAAATAAACTCGGTATTCTTCTTGATAGGTTTTATGTATAAGAACATCCATTCTTGGAATTCCTTTGTAGAAGGAAGACCTGAAACTCTTCTCAAGAGCATCAATAAGATCGTTTACTTCCTGAATGAAATCCGACCGATGTATGGTTTTAGGAAACTTGTTAAAAACTCCTAGTCAAATAGGATTTCATCACAACCTTTGAGTATACTTCTTCTTTTTTATCCCAGTGCTTACCTACTATTTTAGGTGTGATTTTGGCATAGTCTTGAATGTCTGGAAGTTTGAACAAGTCTTCAAAGAAATATGGGTCCAGACGGATTATCACCTTATCATCGCTATTTATTATCGACATGGAGTCCTCGTCATAGTGGGCTACTACAGCTAGGAAAAACTCTGGGCAATGCACAGAGATGTGGGAAAACTAGTGGCAAGGAGGGCGAGACCACTATCATAGATGGCCTACATCCATGGCTTTTTGTGTTTGGGGATTTTAATCTTTCCCAGAACTCAGAGAAGATCAATCTGTCCTAGATCAGTGTCTCTGATATTTCCTAAGTCCAGAGGTCAGGTAGTATTGGGGAGCAACCCCAAGAAATGTATACTTCATCTTCTCCTTTTCCCTTCGAGGTGGAGGTAGACATCAAAACCTGTGAACATTGTAGAAATTCTGAAAACCCAAAACCCGAAACTGAAATCTCTGAAATTCTGATTCTCTAAAAACCCGAAACTTGAATTCTCTGAAATTCCAAAACTGGAATCTCTGAAATAGTTTCCCAAACTCAAAGTCTGAAAGTAATCTCTGAAGTGAAAAACTCTGAAATAATTTCTTGAAGTCAATGGTTACAAAAACCTGAAAGCAATAGTTTTCTGAAGCAGCAGTTCTCTAAAATTCTGAAATGTGAAATTTCTTGAAAAACCCAAAAAACACGATTCTCTAAAAAAAACCACCTTGTGATCTTTTGAAGGAATTCCTCGAAATGAATTTTTTAAAAAGAAATCGTGAATGGTATCTGGAGGAACTGCAAACAAAAATGTCAAAAATCCAAGTTGGATTTTGAGAAACAAGAGGGAAGTATGAGGGGCCTGAAAAAAATCCCCTGGACATGCCTGAAAACCTGGATACAACTCTCACAACAAAACATGGTGAAAAAGAAAGACATCACAACCAAAAATAGAGGGAAAAGAAAAAGAAAATGAACTGGGAGAGGAGGAGGAGGGGAAAATACCTAAACCAAAAGAAAATAAAACCAAAAAATGACATACCTTGAAAAAGACACCACAAAGTATGAAAGTGAATGTCAGAGCGAAAGTGCGACAATGTTAGGTAAAAAAATAAAAGTAAAAAATCTGATTTTATATAGAAATCCTGACATTAATGGTTAATTTTTGATCCGTACAGAGGTAGGTGGAAATTAATTACACTCAGAAAATCTGAAGCTCTGAAACCTGAAAGTTCCAAATTCTGAAACTTCAGGATTTCAGACTTCGGAAAAATTTGGGAAGGAAAGATGAAATGGCGATGAGAAGTTCAAAACCTAAAAATCTTGAAAGTCTGAAAATTTGGACTTTCAAAAATTCAGACTTCAGAAAACCTCACAAAAAAAAAAATCCTAAGAATGGCCTGGAGAACTCCAAAAACCCGAAACCTGAAAATCTGAAAATTTAGACTTTCGGAGTTTTGGACTTTGGAAGTTCAAGATGGATTTAAACCAAATGAGCCGAAAAGTTCTGAAACCTGAAAACCTGAAAGTCTAAAAATTTGTTCTTTCAGAAATTCGGACTTCAGAAATTTCAAATTCAATTCCGAAACTGAGCTTTAAAAACTCCGAAAGAGACAAAACCCGAAGTCTGAAAATTGAAAAAAAATTCAGACTCTTGGCTTTAGCAAAATTCATTGTGCGAGAATTTCTTTAAAACATTGGTCTGACATATAACCTTCTTCAAGGTAGGTTAAATGGTTAACAGTTACATCATCACAAGTTATAACCTATTGTGCTAATTTAATAATTATTCATGATGCTCTTAAGTCACTCACTTTTCAAACTTCTATGCCTCATTTATTTGTTATACCTCATCTTGTTGCATCCATGGGGAAAATCAATACCCCTTTTTTCCACATTTATGTCTATCATTTCTTCTATAGTCATATGGGATATTACATACAACTTTAATGCTTCCTATCTTCCCAAATGACACTTAGTGTTTACCAATTTCTCTCCTATTCTAATTTCTCCTAATGGACACACTTTTATTGTTTTATGTCATTATAATTACTAATCATGTAATTAGAATCTTAGAATCTATAGGTTTCTCCCCTCACTATGTTGAAATTGTTCGGTTCATGTATGGTAAGTATCTACTCAATGATGCACTCTTGTTCTAGGTTCAAACATGACTATTGAGGGCTATACTTACCTACATGAACCTCACTCTACACACAATACAACTGGGGGAAATATTGCTTCCCCTTTCCCTAGTAATAGTATTTTCACATTGTAATAATACCAAAACATTCAGGTATCTACAAAAATACAAAAACATTAGCCTAGATCTTGGTTAGATGTTTATTTGCTTTTTATATTATTTTCATGTTACATTTTACATATCATGTTAAAGTATGTTATATCATTTTACATATAACATACACGTTCACATGTTACTTTGAGGTGAATGCAGGATATCTACAGGTCATCACACGATGCATGATGCTTGAAACTATTATCTATCAGTCCCACCAAGGATCCTAAAGCATTTACTTTCCCTACCTTTATACATTTAGGTGTTATCATTGTAATATCTACTACTTTCACTCCTAATTTAAACTATATCCATTGTGACATACTGTCAATTATTCTAACATGCTAATGGGTGCTTCATGTGTAGTATTATTCTTACAGGCTCACTTCTAACCATGGCTATCTACTTTTCTTGCATCGTGTGTTCTATGTTTGTGTCTTGTTTTCCATTATTTGCGGGCTATTCCCTATGATTTATTACTTGTTTATTCATATGGCCTTATTCTTCTCCAACTATGTCCTCCCAAAGAAAAATTTGACGATGATGATCTTTTATATGAGGACCCTATTCCACAATCACCTATCACCACACATTCTTGTCTCATACATATTCAACGACCTTCATCTCCCCCTCCACAACCCTGTTATCCTCCTCTAACATTTGAGATCAGTATGGTCTGTATAAGAGAGCTAGTAAAACCTTCACCAAAATGCCAATGTGCTGGACTATTTTAAAAAAACTAGTGTATGCCCTTACCATATTTTTACTCATCCTATCACTACACCTATCACGACTCACTTGCTCCGTTATCACATATTAATATGGTTCAAATTTCCACTCAATCCCAGAAGGAAAAAGGAAAGGAGAAAACAATAGCTCATCCTCCACTCTTTTACCCAATATTCCATCTGCAACAGCACCAAAAATCACCATCTATGGACCCACATACCCTATTTCTGATAGGGTTTCCCATCGTATAATGCTCAAAAATTTGCACCAGTCTCGTCTCAAAATGTCTTTGTACAACCTTTTCCAAACCTCTGAGTCTCATTGATAGGCCCTTATTGAGGTTCTGCAATCTATAGAGGTTCTACCTAATGACCCTACTCCTAGTGCATCCATTATCACTCCTCATCATGTGGCCTCTCTCACCACTTCATCCCCTTCCACTACACCCACTACCACTCATCAAGTAGCTGCTCTTATTTTTCTGACAAAGAGATTGTACCTCTCCAATCAGATGATCCTGATCCCATCCTATTTATTTCCATCTACATTGATAATATACATGTTCGATGCGTTATGATCAATGGTGGTACTAGTATCAACATCAGTTCCTCCCACGTGTATAACCAAATGCACATCCCTACCAATTACATACATAATAACCTAGTTATTTTGTGTTCATTCAACGATGTTGTGACTTCTACCCTTGGCACCATCATTCTCCACATTCGTGTAGGCCCCCGTACCATTCCTGAATTATTCTGTCTTAGAGAGGGAATTCTAGTACAACATGTTGCTTGGCCAAATTTGGATCCACACCATGGGTTATGTTCCTTCAACCTTACACCATTTTTTAAAATTTGAACATGAAGGACACAACTATACCATTCCATCCAACCCTTCACCATTCAAGACCTGTAATATGTTGTATCGATCCAATGATTTCTTTATACTAGTTAAGGCATATACCACTAGTACCACTTCTTCTTCAACCACTGCCTCATCCACCAATGTTATTGTTACCTCTTCCACAACTAACTCATATGTTCCCAATGTTGCCACAACTTCTGTAGCTAACTCATTAGCCAACCCATCTACTTCTCAAACAACTAGTGCTTCTTCTTCCCAACTGACCAATGATTCATCCATTCACGCTACCCACATACCCACTACCGATCCTTTAGAAGGTGTTTTTCAATGCCTCACTCTGGGGGAGTACCGCCTTTATAACATTGACACATTCCTTACTCCTCAAGAGTATGGTAACCTTCACTAACATCCCCTCTATGATCACCGCATAGGCGAGGATTTCCCCTGTGGTCCTCCCCATCTTCATACCAACTTAATGTATGGCGTACTTGATGCTTCTACGTACTCGCACGAGCCACCTTCCCAAACTCAACGATTTTCCTCTGACCTTCAATCTCTCACCAACCACCACTTCGTTCACACCTTCCTCCATCATTGTGCTTGGAAGGGCTTTGGCTTCAATTTCTATGAACAAGGTCACCATATTTTCATTCCTTGCACCACTCGTAAGCATAAAGACTGTAGTTGTATTGGATTTACTAAACCACCTCCCAAGAAGGCCCAAGTCGAACTTATTAAAAATGATAAACATTCCCCACCCCATTCACCAACTTCACCACCTTCATCTACAGATTCAATGGATCCAGAATCCATTCCTCCTAACTTTTTTTTCATGAACACCATTTCCCTGGGACCTCTAAATTATCAATGAGATGACAAGGCTCCCTCTTCTCTTTCCTTCCTGTATCCTGACATGATTGATGACGATACATATTTTATTAATGGCATTCAATGTCAGAACGATGAGTCTATTCTCACCTACCTTGGTGTGGAAGATTCTTATATTCACTAGTCATTACCTTCTAAGATGCAAACCATGTTGAATAAATTGACCATCAAAATAAATATTCACACTCAGGATGACCCACACATTCTTAAAATAGGCCAATATTTAGATGCAGATGAACACGAAGCTTTCACTATTTTTCTCCAGGATCATAGCAACACTTTTTCTTGGTCCTACGCTGATATGCCTGATATTGACCCAAACATTTTGGTCCATGATATCATAACCATTATTAATACCAAACCTTTGAAACAGAAGCTACGAAAAATGCATCCACGCATTGCCCTTCTTGTCAAAGAAGAAATCCAATGCCTTCTTTTGATTTCCTTCATCCTACCCATTGATTATCCCCAATAGATTTCTAACATCGTTCCTGTCATAAAAGTGACAGGAGGACTCCACATTTGCATGGATTTCTGTGACCTTAATTTAGCTTTCCCAAAGATGACTTTCCTCTACCTAGTATTGACCAACTAGTTGATCTCACCATCGGCTATGAGATTCTATCACTTATGGATGGTTTCTTAGGTTATAACCAAATATTACTTGCCCCAAAATATCAACACAAAACCACCTTCATCACTCCTTGGGGGACTTTCTACTATCATGTCATGCCCTTTGGCCTTAAAAATGCTAGTGCTACATATCAACAGACTATGACTTATATCTTTCATGACATTATGCATCACATATTGAAATATTATGTTGATGATCTTCTTTCCAAATCCAAACATTAGGCCAAACACCTTACAGTCCTTAAGGTTTTCTTTGACCGCCGCATCAAATATTATGTTCACCTTCAACCTAAGAAGTGTGTCTTCACTATTCTCTTCGGAAAGATCCTTGGTTTTATTGTTTCTTTGCGTGGCATTGAAGTTGATCCCACTAAAATCAAGGCTATTCTCGAAATGCCTCCACCTACTAACCTTCGTCAACTTCATAGTTTGCAAGACAAGTTGTAATTTTTTCATCGCTTTATTTCTCATCTTTCTGACTACTACCATCCATTTTATCTTCTCAAAAAGGATGTCTCCTTCAAATGGAATGATCAACACCACAAATACTTTGAAGCCTTAAAAAAATACCTCCTCCAACCACCTGTGCTCATTCCCCCTAAGGATGACTAACCATTTTACCTTTACATTTCTGCTATTGATCATTCCCTGGGTTTCATGCTCGCTCATCCTGATGAGAAACACAGGGAGTAAGCATTTTATTATATAATCCATATGTTTTTAGACTACGAAACTAGATATACTCATGGCAAAAAAAATTATTTATACTTAGTTTTTTTCGCCACTAAACTTCACCATTACCTACTCAACCCCAAAACCTTTGTTGTCACCAATACTTACCCCTTACATTACATGTAAATTAAGCCCTACCAACATCAACGTGATGCACGTTGGATCTTACTTCTTGCAGACCTAGATCTTTAATTCATCCATCAAAAATTTGTTAAAAGATAAAAAAAAATCTAACCAACTCGCAAAATGCACCTCTCTCTGGAATCCAATCCTATAACTTCGATTTCCCTGATTAATCCATTACTACCCTCTCCATGGATGATATCATTTACCAGATGACCTTAATTTTCAATGGTTCCAAATTTCAGTGTGGGGGTGGTGCCGGAGTTATCCTCATTCCTTTTTACAGTGAGCCTATGCCATTTTCTTTCAAACTAGATTTTGATTGTTCTAACAATATCGTCGAATATGAAGCACTCATGTTAGCTCTTCAAATTATTGTAGCCTTAGACATTAAATCAATTAATATCTTTGATGAATCTCAACTGGTGGTGAACCAAGTTAATGGTCTATAACAGTGTCATAATGAGATACTTCAAAATTATAAGCATCATGTTGACATACTTTTGACTACCTTTGACTGTTATGAACTTCAAACCACCCTGCATTCCACTAATAAATTTGCAAATACCATGGCATGTCTTGCTTCTCAAATATCCGCCTCATCCTCCGAATCAAAAATATTTGTCAGCATACAATAGTTGTAATCACCTTCTTATCTAATTCGAAACGTCAACCTTGTAGGAAATATTGAGACTGACCCACATGACCTTTAGTATAAGCAGTTTATTGAATATCTTTCCCATTCCATTCTACCTCCAAATCTTACTCGCAATGGAAAACAAGCCTTTCTTAAAATTATCTCTTGTTATGCCATCATGGGTATTCTTCTCTATAAATGTGGCTTTGACGCTATCCTCTTTCGATGTCTTAGGAAATTTGAAATTCCCTACACCATCAAGGAAGTTCAAGACAGAATATTTGGGGGGTCACTTCAGTGGCTTAACTGTCATTAACCATATCTTTCACCTGGGCTATTACTGACCAACCCTAAACCATAATTTTTGTGACCATGTCAAGCATTGTGTGAAGTTTCAGCAACACACTTATCTTAATCATACCCATAGTCATACCTTACAGGTTACATGAGACCTTTGGCCTTTCTATCAATGGGGTTTGGATCTTTTAAGAGAGATCAACCCTCGTTCTTTTCAACGTCATCAATGGATTATTACTGCTTCTGAATATTACACTGAATGGGTGGAATCCATACCTCTTATTTCTACAAAATCCAAGAAAATATGTGAATTAATCAACCATCACATCATTTTTCACTTTGGTGTCCCTCATTTCCTCATCACTGATAACGGTTAACAATTCAAAAATAAAACCCTACGAAAACTTTGTGATGCCTTCAGCATTCAACTCAATTTTTCTTCACCTTTTTATCCTCAAACAAATGGCCAAGATGAATCAACCAACAAAACCTTAACCAAAATTCTTATGAAAGTTGTTGACGATATTGTTAAGGATTGGAACATGCATATTCCTTTTGTTTTATGGGCTTATCAAACTAGTATTCGTAACTCAACTGCTGCCACACATTTTTATTTAGTCTATGGTAAAAAAGTTGTCTTACTGCTTGAAGTAAAAATTCTCTCTCTTCGTATCTCACTCAAAGATATGCTCAACAATGATGATTTTTTCTAGGACCGTTTAGAACAACTCAAGTTATTAAATGAATGTCATCTCAATGCTCTCGATCACCTTCAAATGTACCAAAATGTATCAAACATGCCTATGATAAACGTGTCCAAGAACAAACCTTCTAGGTCAATGACCTCATCCTGAAGGAAAATTGACATGTAACAAAAGTGGAAAAAAGTAAACAGGGAAAGTTTGTTCCAAATTGTCTTGGACCCTATATCGTTACTCATGCTTATAAATTAGGTGTTTATCGTTTATCTTCACTTGAAGGTAAACCCAAACCTGATCCCCTCAATATCTTACATCTTCAACCATTCTTTGTTGAATCAAGTCCTATATCACCTTCTGTCTAATAAATGCTCATCCCTTGAGAAGCATTCACCTTCCACTTACCTATTTTAAGGATCAATGACTAAACAAGAATCATGTGATTACCTGGGACCTTTCAAACTTATCTTCAATATGGGTACCATGGCTCTACTCATGGCATGATTCTCATGGAAACTTTTTATCCTTTTCAAGATGGAATCCGATGGTCGTTCATCACTTAAAACCTCTCTTTCATATATAACTTTTGTGTGCTAAGGTTTTGTCTTCATAAAAGAATCCTATACTTCTCTATAGTCTTGTCCATGACCTAAAAGTCCAAAAACCAATTCAAAATTAATAGACGGGATTTTTCAAATTCAAACTCCTTGAGTCAAACTTATAAGAAAAATATGACTCCCTAAAAAAGGACATCTATCTTTCTATCTTGCTGCTATAAATAGACTTCTCCCTTGAAGGAAAACTATACAAAGCCAGCCATATGGTATATCATCTATCACAAAGAGTAGACTATTCTTGCAAAAATAAAATAAAAATATTTTGAAGCTTCCCACATCGATCAGCTTCATGAAGACCTCAAGGAGATATTCTATTCATCCCACATAGACTTCTTGCATTGATCAATCTATAAAACAAAAGTAAAAATAAAAATAAAAAAATTTCATCATGGACTCACCTATTTTGATCTTGGGTCTCTTGCCAAAGAGGCATGTTGTCTCACACCATATTATGCTAAAATAACTTCTTTCACCTCATTGCCTTCCCTCTCTAATCTTCTTCTTACTCAAGGGATGTGCCTCAAATGCGAAATTTTGTGAACATGTTACTTTCTTCACCCTTAGAATATTCAATCATGCACAGCCTTTAGGGTTTTATGTTCATAAGCTAATCTTTGGTATGATAGACTCATAATGGTTCTTATCAATTAGGTAGATTTTTGTCACCTCTTACCATTCACCTTTTTTATTACTTATTAATCTACCTTCACAGGACCAGACCTTTGACACCTACATTCTAGGAATTTCTCTTTCACCAAAATCACCCATATCAATTCATCATAGCCAAAAACCATGCCTATTCGACCTAAATTCAACCATGTCTATATGACCTAAACTCAACCATTCCTAAATGACCTAGACTCAATCATACCTAAAACCTACTAGCCCAATCATCTACCTCATCATATTCTTCCCTAGCTTATGGAAGAACTACATCGGCTTGAGGCCCCTTTTCGTCGGGGCTATGTAGGCAACACTCTAAGGGCATGGGGCCCTTGGAGGTTAGCTTGGCCACTTCTTCCCCTAACCAATTTTTCCCCTTTATATTCATGTTTTACCTTAGTTAGTTTCCATTTTACACAAAATTGGGAAATTAATCTATCATAAAAACATACATACCTACCATTTTATAACATTGTTTCTTTGTAAATGTGCAACAAGGAAATTGGAAGTTTCCAAGCACGATAACTATACCCTTGTGCCAAAATTTTCATGTTTTATCATTCTTAGGCATCCCATATCAAATTCTTCAGTTTGTTCACCCCATATTTGATGTCAAATTGTTCCCCTAGGTGATTTTAAGGAGTTCTGAAAAGATGTTATCTTCTGGCAGTATTGGGAATGGCTATCACTGACCTTCCCAGGACTGGATCAACCCCCCTAGAGTGGAATAGAAGGGAAAATTTCAACATGGAGGTGAATGGAAGACCTTAGAACATAAGGGAAATGATTTTGGAATTTTTGGGGAAGTTTTTAAAGACTTGGAGCAGTCTGAGTAAAAAATAGGGTTCACAAGCCTAAGCAGTACACAGGCCTAAAATAGTTTTCGAGCTTCAGAAGAAGATTCTAGGAGCTTTGGATGGATTTATAAGTAAAAACAATTTCCATAAATATGATTACAATACCTACATGATGGTGAAATCATATTTTTCACAACACCTTGGCGCATAGAATTTGCAAGTAGTTTTTCTCAGGCACAAGTGGAGTCTCAAAAAAATCTGGTTTTTCAGGGATCATATCATAGAATCAAGACATAATACCCCCACCATTGGATTCTAAATTCCATTTCCAGTCAGAATCATATCAAATTTCACCAATAAATTCCACCGGGAGCTCAAGTTATCATCGTTCCAAGTTGCCCTCTCAAGGCAGTTCAAGAGTTAGTCAATTTCCGAGAGGAGACATGTTAGCACCAGGATCCTGGTGGGATTTCATGTCCCCGATGTCCCTCATAGGTCAAGGAAATCAGACCTTGAAAAATTTTCCCAACCCTCTAGGAGAGAGTTCTAGTCACCCATGTGACCCGCTTCCAGCCCCTAAGTGCTTTAAAGCTGATTTTTTAGCACTCATCCCCTGCCATCGGATCAAGAACACATATCGCCTCCAAGATTTCCATGAAAATTGATGTTCCTAAAATCCATTTGAGGTGATGGGAGTTATGGAAAATAAAAAATTTCCACCCCTCTCCCCCCATGTTTTTAAAAATTCAAAATTTTGACCTGCTTCCACTCTCGTGCACAGCCATACATACATTCTTCCTCTGCAACTTTCTTCCATCTCTTCGCCATTACAAAAAACTCAAACCAGATCAACCAAGTAACTGAAATACCTTTCCCATGGTGATACAAAGTTATCGGAAGGAATTCTCATCAAGCTAAGAAAGAGAAATGAAGAACAACGAAGAAGAGAACAGTAAAATCTCCATAGCCAAAAAATAGAAATCTGAACAAATCTTGCAATCCAGTGCACGAATCAATGAACTATTTATTTCTATTTATTCCTATGTCCAAGACCATCAAAAACATACCCTCAAACTCTCCCCTCGTGTGATAGACCATCCACAACAAAGAAATCTCTTTTTCTGTCTTAACAAAGAAAGAAGTGGGATTTCCTGTCAAACTATTAGGCGAAACGAAGTAGAACTGCACGTGAAGCATCAAAAGAAAAAACTCACATCAAAAATATAATTTTTTTCACAAATGGAGGAGAAAACAAGACCTGCAATTTTGAGGTCCATTACTGGTTGCTGCGTCCAGAAGCACTACCAGGTCTGAAATTTGAAAGTTTAAAATCTCCTAGATTATTAAGTGGGCGGGTCTAAAATTTCAAAGGGGCAACATTGGGAAAAAAAAACCCATATAAAAAATCTTTGTTCCATGTCAATCTAACATCTAGAAGCCCACTTTCTAAATATAGTATATCTCCTCCATAGAGGACTGCTATTTTGGGAAAGTCAACAACAAAAGAACTCGCGAAGAAGATGGAGACATTGGAGGTGCACAACAACTAAGAACTCGCCAGAACATGCATTTTTGGCACTTACTAAAAATAGTAAGTGGTCCCACGAGAACCTCTAAAAATAGAAATTTGATCCAGAAGGAGGGAGGAACTCAGGGATAGATGGAAATCAAGGTCACAACATCCAATTGAGATTCAGGGAAGTCACTTTTTCATACTTACTAAAAATAGTAAGTTACCATTATAAGGAAATCATGAAGCGTGAGTGGACGGGACAAAAGTTGGTGCAGCCCTTCACCTGTGAGTACGAGATAGAAGACATTGATGTCTTTTACATGGACTTGAATGACCTAAGAACTCGCATGACATCCAGAGACCGAAATAAGATCGAAGATTAGATATTCACAAGTGGCTTGTTCGTTGTTGCAGGACATCCAATGTCTGTCCAAAGTGATGAGTTGGTCCTAGCTTGCTCTCACCACTATGAGATCAAAACACGAACCATCCAAGCCGCTAATGGTACAATGATGGAGGTCATCATCCCTAGAACCATCTCACTTTTTCTGTAAATACCAACATCACCAAACATGATCGTCATCGTAAAGGATAGGGCATTGCATGATTGGGAAATGATGAATACATCGTGTAATGGGTTGCGTTGCGGTCATGGTTGAAAATGGGGATAAAGCCCTCAAGAATGCCTAAGAATATTCCAAGGTGTGAGTTCTGAGAAGGATATTTAGATGCCATCACTCTCCTCAGTAGAACAATGGGTGAAGCAAGCACAAGAGGCTTCCAGGAATGGATGGGCCTTTTCATACTGACATTGATAGAAGGAAAATAGAGAATTGACTGGGGAGAGATCATTAGTAAAAATCTCCATCTGTGATTGCTTCATGTACCCATGATGAAGAAGTTCCACATGACTTCTTACTTGGTCTACCTCCTTGCTAGTTAAAAATCATTCAAGGGATTGGCTCTCATACAAAACATTTCCACCAAGGTTCCTACATTTGAGAAACTTCCACAGGTGGTGATGGAGGAAAGCCATAGGCATTTCACTCACGTGAACAATGCATCATGATGTATGTAGTCTAAAACTTCAAAGGAGACCTATAAGCTAGGATTTCGTCACAACCGGTGTCCTTGATCAAGAAGTATGGCTCTTATTTCATACAATTCTCAACATTCTCCTACATGTGAGTTGTTGGCTTCGATCAAGCAATGCTAAGGCTTCCCAAGTACCTTAGTGACCAAATTATATTGTTCGAGCTCTGTAGATAGATCATTCAGGTGAATAACAGGCTCAAAAGTAGGAAGAAGAAGTTGATTCCATTTTCTATCTCTCTCAGGATATTCACGTGTAAGAGATCAAATGATGCATCTCATCAGGAGGTTTCTTTCGCTCATTTGACTCTACATTCCTACATGGCTAGGCCTAACTTTGACATCCAAAAATATCATAACTCTTTCCATGTCACAGAACTATGACATGAACCAAAATTCGAGGATTACTGGGCCAATTGCATGGATGAATTTGAAGTGCTTAAAAGGGATCATATGAGGATGAAAATCAACTAAACAAAGAAATTCAATTTCTCTGGGAATGAAGATATTCTACAAGATGATGGGATAGAGATGTATGATCTTGAGTATGTAATAACCAAAATGTCCCCTATACCTCCAATCAATTGGTATGTTCGTGAATCACGAGATATATTGGAGCAGACTGAGAAGGTCCTGAGGAGAAAAATAAATTGGTTTCAAAAAAAGAGAAACATGATCATCCAGTCATGAGGAGTTCCTCCGAGTCAAAATCAAGCCTCGTATTAGTCATATTCAAAATTCATAGAGGTGACTTCAAGTTCTAAACACTCCGAAGAAAATTTGAAAAGAAAGGCTGCAGAATTGGAAACTTCTCCCCACGAGAAGACACCAAAGAAACTCAGAGTAGAAGAAGGCTCGTTTGCATCACTGCTAGAGAAATATTTGATGGAATAAATGTAGGAATAACACCCCATGGTGAAGGAATAAGTGGATGAAGAACACGTGGTTCAAGATTCAATATTCGAGCTCCCAAACAAGGTTTCCCCTCTTGGTGACACTCATGCCTCTCTCATTCAAGATTTTCCTCCTCCTTCCGAACAGGGTACCATCAGTGCACCTATCATTGAACCTGAGTCTGATGAGATGTTCCCTTGGATGTAGGAAAAAATTGTCCCTAACACCCATACTATATAGCAAGTGGCAACCCCTTATCTATCAACAATTGTTTCATTGGCCAAAGAAAAAAGATCAAGGAAGCTCGTACATACAGCCTCACAATTCTATAGTGGGGAAATAGGTAATCAATACATTGAAGCAGCTCAGCTGAAATTAATCAAGCCAGTGGATGAGATGATACCAGTTGACTATGAAATAAGCACAATTTAACTGGGACCGACAAATCATGAAGGGGATTTACACATGTATCAACAATCTTCCACTCGCATGGTAGCAAGGAATAAGGAGTATAAGAAGAAGATTGATGAACTGAAAGAGCAGGTATGAAATATTTCATTCTATGTGCAACATCTAGTGGATCTTAATGTCACAAAAATTCCCACTGAGGAAGTTTTTCCCATCAGTAGCTTCAATCTAGAATCCATCAAGAAGACACACAAGTTCACAATACAGGGGCAAGAAAATAATGAATGGATCAACTCAATTTATGAAAAAAGGAAGTTTGTGCTCCAAGAGGTGGTGAAACTCTTCACTTACATGTGTGCAACAACAAATAGGATGCAGACACTCAAGAAGGAATTGGAGAAAGAAAGGGATTATTGGGAACCTTTGGGCCCAGTAGTAGAAGAAATGAGCAACACTCGTCGACAGGACTTTATTGACATGAAATACTTTGAAACCCCCTTAGAAGACTTATCACATGTGTGGGTGAGAGCCTTGTAAATCAGGTTTGAGGTAATCAATTGGGCCCTCGCATAGCTAGGAGAAAAAGATGAACAAGCATACAAATTGATGAATAGTGTAAATCAGAAAATTTAGAAGCTTGGAGTGCCTGCAATGGGTGAAGATGCAACTATCGATGATTTGATTGGTCCATTTGAAGAACATGTCAAGAAAGAGGTAGGTAACTCATTATCCTTCACTAAGGATACCCTAAACTTCCTCTCAGAGATTCAGGCCTCCATTGCACTTATCGCATAGAAAAATTCATCACAGTTCGCGAAGTGCAAAAACATCAACAGTATGGTCAATAGATGGATAGAAACCTTGAGTTGCATTTGCATTCCTCATGCCGACAAAGTGGAGCCTGTAGTGACTCATTTCAGAAAATATCTTGGGGGAACAAAGGCCTTCTTAGGAGCACAAAGTGGAAGCTAGTCAGGGAGCAAGATCAAATCCACTGCAGTGGATCATCCTTCCGCACTTCTTGTTCCTCTTCTTTCTCTCTCTCTTCTCTTCTCATAAGACACTCTCTCTCTCTCTTCAACATTATATTTTTGTGTTGAGGTTTGCACTTTTTAATATGACTTAAGTGACTTTAGTAATATAATGTAAATTTAAGTCACCTTGCTATCATAAAAGGGACTTAAATATTTAAAGTGGAATATGAACAGTCTTAAGTCATATTAAGATATTTGAAAAGTCACTGAGAAGACAGAGTTGCCTCCACTTCTATAAATTGTAACAAGCTCCTCATTTGAGCGGCTTCTGAATTTTTCTTCTTAGATGTTGGATTTTTTTTTGTGATTACATGAGAGAGATATCTTTGTGAAGAGAGCAAGAGATAGAAAGTTTCTTCCATTTCTCCTACTAAAAAATGTCTTCTACTTCCCGCACTATGTACAAATTTTTCTTGAGCTTCAATAAATGAAGAAGGATTTTTAGCCTCTTAGATTGAGGAGTTTATTGGTACTTTTGTGTTCATTAAGCTCTATTTAGTCTTGTTTTTTTATAGATTTGTTTTCTTTTGAAATACAAGTGCATGTAATGAAACTTTTGGCTAGTGTGTGCAACTCTCTGATTTTCTACTTGCAACATTAGTTTCTCCTTTCTAAATATTCTCACTCCCATTTCCCACCTTCATAGAAAATTACTCCCTTGCAGATACTTGTAAGAATTTCCGCAGGCTCATTGGAGTGCCCCTATTGGATACCTGGTCGAAAGGCCACCAGGATAAAACTCACATTTTACTCGCGCATGCACTTACGGTAGCTACACCGGTTAAGTAGATGGAATTAGACTCCCAGAGCATTAGCAAGATAACCACCAATTTGACCCCAAAAAAATTTCTTGCCAACAGTTTTTAGTGCACATCGTGGGACAGATTTAGCAGCATTTGCACCTGAATATGACCATAAGGTCTGAAAAATACAAAAAAATGCAAATTTCAAAAAATAAAATGTATTGAATTTGAATAGCTATATGAGCCACATGTCTACAAACCATGGCTATTCTAGGAAATCCTCCTGTTGAAAGACCTAAATTGCTCTTCCACATCCAAGAGGATATTTCTTCAGATTTGAGAGAAGCTATCTGGCATAACAGGCAAAGTGTCAACCACTACTTCATTGCTAAAATAATTCTTGACCTTGAAGAAGAATGTGTTGTTGAATTGGAGAGGCAAAGACAAATATCAGCACCACAAAGAAGAGCATAGATTTCCAAGATGGCAGATAGAAGTTACACTCGATAATAGAGACAAGGAGGACAAATCAACCTCATTTTTTAAGAACTTCAAAGAAGACAAGAGCTACTCAGAATTCAAAGGTCTCCCTTTCATTAAGCAACCAGTCACGTTGGGAACCTGAGTGTTGAAAATCCTTTAGATGGTGAATTTCCATACATCAACGAGAACCTTGAAGATTTCACTGACGTAGAGACCAAAGAAGAAGCTACAGAAAGAGAAGCAAGAGTGGAATAGGAAATAAGAGCTCAACTCAAAGAAATTGAAAGAATTCAAGGTGAGGCAGATGAAAGAGCAGCAATAGAAGCCATAGCCTTAGCAAGGTTGGAAGCTAGAAATAGAAATAGAATGGGGGATCGTGAGCATGATCATGATCATGAGGCCCATAGGCCAAATGAACCATGGGGAGGAAACACTGGTCCACTTTCTCTTGCTCAACCACCACACGAGCTACCAAGAGGCTCAAGAAAATACATTCCAAAATTTAGACAGGATGGTTCTCAACTCCCTGAAGAACATGTAGCAGAATTTATCATAGCTTGCAGTGTATTAGGCATTGAGGATGAAGATGTGTTAGTCTGGCTCTTTGTGGAGTCACTTCAAGAAAATGTTGTCGAATGGTTCTACATCCTACCCCCGAGGTATGTCACATGTTGGGAAGATATAAGAAGTGCATTCAAACATAGGTTCATGACCATAGAAGATTGTAGGGATCTCTTAGTCCAATTGGTACAAATGAAAAAAGAAACCTCTGAGTCAATGAGGGACTTTGTAGCAAGATATAATAGAGTGATAAGAAGTATCCATTAAGATGTGGTGCCTCCTAAAAAATAATCTAAAGAGATTCTTCATTAGTGTCTTACCATCAGAAGTAGGTTTCTTCCTTAGAAGAACCCAACCAAGAACTTTGAGGGAAGCTCAAGACCATGCGATAGAAACCAACGATCATCTAATCCTTTCTGGTAAAGTGAAAGGCCCAAATGGAAAGAAAAAGGGACAGAATTCAAGCTCCATCACCACGGACCCAATGTTCCAAAAAATGGCAAATGACTTGGTTGCCTTCAAAAAATAGTTGTCCCAGATCACAATGCAGAACACTCCAAGGAATCCAAATCCACCCAATAGACCAAGGATTGCTCCACCTCCTCATCGGCTCGCTCTTGAAGTACCACCAGTCAATGCCACCTGTGACACCAAAGAACTAGAGGAGGAAGCAGAAATTAAAGAACCTGAAGAAGAAAATGCAAAGGACTATGAAAACTATCTTGAGGTCAAGGAAGTTGATGGTGATATACACAATGGCCTAATTGAGTATGTTGATGATGAATATGATGATGATGAAGAAGCTCCAAGTTTCTCATGTGCAGATTTCACTCTCACATAGTCCAAGAAAGGTGCTTCATCCTCAACGGCTGCAGTAAAGGACAAGAAGAAGAAATAAGGTTCTCCTCTAAAGGTCCCACAAAATAAAATCATCAGCAGAGAATCACCATTACCACCTTCTATGGATTTGGCCAAAGAAAAACCAGATTCGCTAGTTAGCAAGGATCATATTGCCATACCAAGTAAGTCATCTAATCCTTCTCCTAGATCAAAAGTTACTAAGAATAATTCTCCTTCAAATTTTTTTCCTTCAAAAACATCTAAGGTTCTATCAAAACCCACATCCACATCTCCTACCAAGCCAGTTACTACACCCGTGAAATAAAATTCAACACCCAAAGTAGAAAATCCTTCACCATGTAAATCTTCCATCATTTCCAGAACTTCTTCCTCGCCCACCATAACCCCATATGACTTTGTATAACATGCAATTAAAACTAAATTCCAGCTCTCAGAATTAGAATACCTCTAAACGCATCCCACCCAATTTTTTAGGTTCATTGAGATAGTCTGTGGTGATAATCCTATAACCTCGGGTCCAAGTTTCAAAGGCTTACTCCCCACACCATCCACACCACCTTCTCAAAACATGCTAGCTCTCAGTGCCTCCAAAACCAATAGGGTTGAACCTTTCTACATGTCACTCCTCATTAAAGGCTTCCAGCTAAATAATTATATCATAGATTCCAAAGCCTCAGATAATGTGATGTCCATCAAAGTTGTAAATGCTCTAGGCCTCACCTTGACCTGGGTGAATGACACTTGTTATTCAATGGAATCTAAACAAGTGCCATTGGTAGGAAGAATCAAAGATGCACAGGTAGCATTAGCTGATTTTCCAGACAAGAAGGTGCTTCTAGCCATCTTGGTTGCAGACATCCCAACATCCTTTGGCATGCTATTGAGCCGAAGCTTCTACAGATATTTGGGTGGAAAAATAAAAATGGACTAGTCATCTGCAACTATTCCAGTGAAAGGTGAGATGAAGAAGTTGCTACTAGTAAGAAAGATGAAGTTCACGGTACGAAAGTCTAATGATCCAAAGGCAAACATTCTTTTTCAAGATAGCAGGCTAGGCAACTACTTCCTCACATCAGAAAAAGATGAGAACTTGCCACTTTTTATGGAAGAGGAAGAAGATTAAGTTTGTATAACGGAATTTGATGGTAGTCATTCCAGTGTAGGTTTGGAAGCAGGTGTAGTGTTATACTCTCCTTCTAGTGAATTATACCCATTTGCCTACAAGTTGCAATTTGATAATATGAATAACACGGAGGAGTATGAAGTGGTCATCTTAGGCATGGGTGTGGCAGAAGACATGGAAATCAAGAAGCTGAGATGATGAGGTGATACGGAGGTGTTAGTAAAGCAAGTTCGTCAACAATATCAGGTGAAGAATCTAAGACTCTAGCATTATAGAAACAAAGTATGGGACTGCGTTGAATATTTTGATGTATTTTCCTTTGAAGCTATCCCAATAAAAAAGAATGAAAAGGTGGATTCTGTTGTGGTGTCAGCTTCCCTAGTGATAACTCATCCTTCTTTTGGTAAAGACAAGGTGACCATTGAAATGGTATTTAGGCCTAGTGTACCAGATAATGTGAATCATTGGGAAGTCTTTAATGATGATAACCAAATTCTTGCATTGTTGGAACAAAGGGATAATTTCAATAATATCTTCTTTGAAGGAAGTGAAAATCCACACCGAGAAGCGGTAACCAAAGAAGAGAAAGAAGGAATCAAAGGAATTGATGACAAAGGAGTGATCAAATTTAAAGGGAACAAGATTCCCAAAGGCCTAGTTTATTTGGAAGACCTCTTTGACAAACATGACAGGTTCATTCAAGAGAAAGAAAAACAATCTTCTCGGTGCCCAGCTGATTTTGATAAGGAAAACATTGGCACCCTAGAGGAGCCAGGAATGGTCAATATTGGAAAATGTTGCTCGCCCAAGGAGAAGAGAAGGTTTTTTGTGTTACTTAAGAAATATTCAGATGTTTTGGCCCACTCTTATGATGAAGTCAAATCCTTCCAACCGAAGGAATTTAATCACTTGATTTCTTTCAAGTAGGATGGTAAGCCATTCATGAAAAAAAAGGCCATATAACCCAAATATTTATGATACCATGAAGGAGGAGGTAATGAAGATGATCAATACAAGAATCATCTTTCCCATCCACCATTCAACTTGGGTGGCCAATATTTTTCCGGTGCGGAAGAAGAATGGCGAAATAAGAATATGTGTAGATTTCCCCAACCTAAACTAGGCATCCTTGAAGGACAATTATCCTCTCCCTATCATGGACCACATTTTGCAAGAAGTCATTGGATCTGAAATGCTTTCATTTCTTGATGGATTCTCAGGGTATAATCACATCAAAGTTGTAAAGGAGGATCGCACCAAGACAGCCTTCACAACGCCTTGGGGCACTTTTGCCTAAAATAGAATGCCTTTTGGCCTAATCAATGCAGGAGCTACATTTCAAAGGGAAATGGATTTGGCATTCAAAGATCTAAAACATTACATTTTCATATATCTTGATGATCTCACAGTGTTTTCAAAGAGGATGGGAGACCATATCCATCACTTAGAACAAGTACTCACAAGGTGTAGAAAACATAGCATATCACTAAATCCCAAAAAAGGCATTTTTAGAGTCACAAAAGGCAAATTACTAGGGAATATTGTGAACAAACATGGAGCACACATTGATCATGAGAGAGCAAAATCCATTCAAGCATTATCTCTACCCACAAGAAAGAAAGGATTTCATTCATTCTTCAGAAAGGTGAATTTTCTTTGTCACTTTGTTCCTAAGTTTTTTGAATTGACAAAGCACATCGACACCATGATGAAACCACGGGAAAAATTCAAATGGAACAATGAAGGGAAGGAAACATTTAAAGACATAAAAAAATCCATAGCCAAGGGTCTGACTCTTGTGTCTCCGTATTTTAATATAGAGTTCATCATGTATTGTTATGCACCAGAACATACCCTCTCTTTTGTTCTTATCTAGAAGAATGATGAAGGCATGGAAGCACCTATTACTTTCATGAGTTATCCATTGAAAAATCATGAACTAAATTATAGAAAAATGGAGAAGCATGCTTACATAGTGGTTAATGTTGTAAAAAAATTACGTTTTACATCCTCACACCCTCACACGGTGGTGATGGTACCCGGCAGTGCAATCAAGTCCATCTTTACACAACAAGATCTTAGAGCTAAAAGAGGAAATTGGATTACAAATACTCAATAATATGACTTGGAGATTTGACCCTCTAATTTTGTAAGGGAGAATGGTTTGTGTCGGTTGATTACTGAAGATGAAACACTCAAAGGTCAACATGATGAAGAAAATTGTGCTTTCTCAACTTACTCCGAAAACAATCCACAAGTTTTCTTTGTAACCACTACTGATGAGTGGTATGCTGATATCACCTATTACTTAACTTATGGAGAAGACCCTCCTCATCTTGATTACAAGTAAAGGAGAACACTCAAGTTGAAGGAGACAAAGTTTGTAATTTGGAATCATGCACTTTACAAGAGAGGTTTGGATGGATGCTTCCTCTGGTGCGTATATAAAGACCAACAAGAAAATTTTCTTTAAGCATACCATGACCAAGCATGTGGTGGACATTTTTCAGTGATGGTCACTACACACAAGATCCTCTGAGGAAGGTATTATTGGCCCACCCTCTTTACAAACACTTGAGATTTGGTTTCCAAATGTGAAGTATGCCAACAATTCATTGGAAGACCATAAATTTTTGCACTACCCGCTCAAGCCTGTTGTTATTGAAGAACCTTTTTCAGTAGTGGGGGCTAGACTTCATTGGTGCTTTGAATCCTCATTCAAGCACGAGGCACACCTATGTGCTCACAACAATAGACTACTTCACCAAGTGGGTGGAAGCCATTCCAGCTAAGCAAGCCAACACCGAAACAGTACGCAACTTCATCAAGGAGAATATCATAGTAGATTTCAGAGTGTCACAAAAGATTGTAGCAGATAATGCTACCTATTTATCTTCAAGGTAATTCATCAAGTTTTGATATGGATAAAAAATCTCTTTATCTCATTTTTCTAACTATTATCCATAGGGGAATGGATAGGCTAAATCAAGCAACAAGAACATTGTGACCATCATCCGCAAAATCTTAGATGAAAATCAAAGGAATTGGCACAAAAATCTATATGATGCATTGTGGGCGGACATGATCACTCCCAAGAAGGCAATAAATATGTCACCATTCCAACTATTGTATGGAGTCAAAGCAGAAATTCCCCTCATGATCAAGATGTCAACTCTCAAGTTGCTAAAGGGAATAGAAGATTGGCAGTACAAGGATTCCATTGACAAGATAATACTCTTTCTTGATCAACTAGAAGAACATAGACTCTGAGTGGTGGATTGTAGTCATTTTTACACCCACCAAAGAACAAAGGAATCCCATGCATTTTGTCCTATCACCCAACGGGTGCTGGGCGCTCACTCGAGGCACGCGTGGGCGTCGAGTCTCTATTTTATGTGAGTTAAGTGGGAAACATCATCTATGATAGGAAATTTGAAAAGAGTGAGTGTCTTGGTCTGAAAATCTATCGGGTGGGTAGATCTATGGATAGACGAGCCAACAGTGTGCAGGGCATAGCCCCTCTTTGAGACAGCAAAGTGAAACTGGTTTATTACTATTCCACCAGTATGAATCTGCGCAAGTCCTACAGTATTATACCTTCAGGGGTTTGGGACCTCGTCCCAATAGGGTTGTTTCCGACTGTGAACAGAAAGGAATGAAGGGAGGAACAGAGATATGATAGATCTGAAGGGAGAAAAGAAATGAATTCCAAAGCAGAAAGGTCAGAGGGTTTATGTTTTGGGCTGGTAGTAAACAGAGCCAAACCTACTTGCATAAACGAACAAAGCAATAATGATGGTCAAATGACAAAAAAATAGAGGTAGATCTAATAGAAAAGCAACACATATCTAACTTAAGAAAGATCTAATGCACATAACACATCCATTGAGCACAAAGTCTTAATTTTTGTATTAATATTTTATGTTACAAAAAGTACAAAGCCTTTTCCTTCTCACTTCTATTTTTCATCTAAAAAATGTCCACCACTTGAATACAACAAGTATCCAAGTATATATAGAAGGAGAAGGAGAAAGAAGGCAAAAAGGAACCAACAACTATTTACAAAATATTTACAAAATATATAAAAGTCAGTTGTTGACTTTGGAGCAATTTGGTGGATGACAACATCCCATGGTGCAACATGGATGATGTCATCATTTGTGCCAACATACTTTTAAATACTTTACAAAAATGGGAACAATCCCAGGAGGAAGGAGCCTATTCGTCGTCATTCCGAGGCTGGAAAGGAGTATCTTGTTTCTACTCAGGAGAGGAAATGTGAAATTGAGCACGATACTCCATGAACTTGCTAATCATCGGTTTGTCTGACTTCGCAAGTCTTTCTCCCTAAGGGAGTTTTAAGTATTCATTACCCGCCTCCATCAGGTAACCCACAAAGTCATGGTAGGCCAGAAGGTTGTTGATAGATTCTGTATCAAAAGTGGCCTTTGACCCCAAACCTTGCGAGACGATCTCCTTAAAGAGCTGAATTGCATCATCTACCTTCCTCAGAGTGTAATCTGCACCGAGTAACCCTAAAGACATCCTCAAGATGATTTGTTCCATTTGATGCATGGCCTCTATGGCTTCTTCCTTGATTTTGTCTATTTTCTCTAAGACAAACTCCATTTGATCAACCTGATAATCCAAAGCAGTAAGGACCTTGTTGGGTGCTCGCGGGTGATCAAAGGTCGAACTTCATCAAGTCATCGACTGGGCAATCGAGCATCTTTTGGAATGTCTCATGTTGCAACCTGGTGTGGTCCAACTCTTCAGAGATAGGCCCTGCTATTGCCTGGAGTTCATTGTTAGCTTGATCTATATTGTGATAAGGCTCTGTGAACTTTGTGATCACTTCCTCACTACCTTTGAGGATTTGGTCTCTCCAGGAAGACACTGCCATACCTTTCTCACCAATCTTGGCGTACTCATTTATCTTCTCATGACTAAGGGCTTCAAGAGTTTCAGTGGCAGCTGTAGGAGGTGCATTGCCCATTTTCTACAGGGCTTGGAGAAGATATTTGTTCTATTCTTTCAATACCCTCTTCTCTTCCTTTGCTTGTTGAAGCTTTTTGCAAAGGGCATCCACTGCAGATAAGGCCTCTCCTTGCAGGCTTTCTGAAGATGTTCCCATTGTGACCTGAGTCACTATAAAATCTGTAGGAGAGAGATCTTTTTTCTCCTTTGTGGGATCAGGGTATGCGATCTCCATCACTCTTTCACCTGAAGTGCTTTGAGAGAAGCGGGTTATAGCCTTTTTCTTCTTAGCTCCTTTTGTTGGAATAATGGAGAAGTCCATAGGTGCAATGGGGACTTTCCTCTTGTGTTGGCTCAGGTGTTTGGAGATCCATTCTGGACTTAAGGGAGTGGGACCAGGGGAAGAGGAGGGAACAAGGGTGTAAGAAGGAGCAGCTGCAGTGGACATGGGAAAATGCGTCGAGACACTAGGTGGTAGCATCGAGAGAGAAGCCAACATAGTGCTCACGAGGGTAGGAGTCACTATAGGAGAGGAAACCGTGGGGGTGGAAGGGATCTGAGAGATGAGAGAAGAAATGTTGGGGGACAGATCTGCGAGAGAAGAGAAGATGGAGGAAGAGGAAGGGGGAATAGTAGAAGATGGGGGAGAAGACACAACCAAAGGAGTGGTTGGTTGAGTGAAATGAGGAGGGGAAGGAGGAGTGGGAGATGGGAGGGTGGGAACCTCAGTAGTTATAGTAGTGAAAACATCCTGAGTGGATGTGCCCATTGGAACAGTTACCACTTCTTCTTCTTCTAGGGAGATCAGGCTCACTACCTGTTCTTCGGTGGCGGAAGGAGGACTCTCAGGAGCTTCCTCCTGAGTAGTACTTGTTTCTCCCTCTTTATCTTTCCCTTTTCCCTTTGGCAAGTGCTTTGGCTTGGTAGGTGCATTACCCAAGGGAGACATGGTGAAGTCAACCCCAAGGTAGATGAGACCATTCTTTCCTACACCAATGTTCTGTGCGCTGCAGAGTGTCTTTGACTCTTTCCTCAATAGTCTGAGGTGCCTTCGTTCTATCAATCTCGGCGAAATGGACAATTGTCCCCATCTGTGTCTAGATAGACTTGATCAACATCTTGATCAGTCATTTGGAAACCTTTCGGGATGATGGCCACACCATATTGGATTATCTCTGTCAGGGCCAGGCGGGAGTGATCCTTTTGTTTGATCTTAGTTTTATGATACAGATCAATGTAGATATCTTCAATCTGAGGGACATGGATTGGATCAAGCTTTTCCCTTGGAAGGAAGTTACGAGGATCAAAGGTTAGCCTCACCTAGAAATTATGCTTTAAGTTAAGCAATTCCAGCTCCACAAACATTTCCTGGGCTTTGCTTTGTGAAGCGTAGGTGTACCTTCCCACTATGAGGGGGAATGGAGTTCCACCCTTCTTTCTTTTCAAACACTTCTCGTGGTATGTGATAAGCTGTCTGGATAGCTCTAATAGGATCAACTTGGGTCCCGCATACCTCGGTAACTTGGTGGGCTCCCCCAAGAAGTTGGTGGCTCTGAGATAGGTGAAAGTGGGGAATTGTGTGAATAACGCTCCCCACTTATTTGTGGTAGTAATCACGCTCTTGGTCATCCGATTGTGAGTCATATTGGGCCTCAATAGGTAGATGACGCCATAGAAGAAGGCATCATTGATTTTGTTGAATTGTGTGATATTGTTTTCCAGTCTCAACTCTAGATAGTATTCGTATATTCTAACCTGGGGCCATAACCCGCATTGATTCAGTGCTGGGTAGTCTCTTTCAGAGGTAGTAGCATATACCACGTAGGAGTTCATGTAGAACCTCCCAGTTGTTGATATTTGTTGAAGCTTCTCGGAGATGGTCCTGAAGATGATCTGCGCCCATTCAAAACGTTGATCAGGAACATTTTTTGCTCATTGTTTCCAAGTATCTGAGCATCCACTTGTGAAAATAATGGGCATAAAGAAGCCCAAACACCTTTCTCAGGAAAGTGATGGTGTCGCTCAGCTCTTCTAAGAAGTCACTGCGATGAATGATTTGTGGCCACCTAGTTATCACCTTCTTGTTTTTGAGGTATACCTCATTCATAGCTACATGCATTTGTCTTCATTCTCATTCCACATCTTCATGCAGTCATCTTGGCCTATTGCCACAAAATGCCGGTGGTGGGGGATACCCAACTTGATTTCAAAGTTTCAGGCAGTGAGGTTGAATATTACCTCACCCTTCTCATTCTCGACACATCTTGTGTCCTTATTGCAACAACGGCCCACCACCATCATGAACTCATTATTAATTGTGCTCACGGGAATTCTTGCAGTGAAATGTAGACCACTGCCGACCAATTTCTCCATCCACGGGCTTCCTGTGACCTTCTTGGTTATAGCCCAGAAGTCATCCATGTCGATGTGGCCGAGCTCTGAATCTTTGATGTCTAGGTCACACTCTGCAAGGGATTCAGGCATCCTGACCCTTTGGTATTTATACTTCATTTCTTCTTCTGTTAATCGAGGTTTACCCTTGGACTTGGTTAGCTTCTTACTTGATGAAGACATGTGTGGATCTGAGTTCAGCTGCTAATCTGCAAGAAGAATTAATGAAGTCCATCATAGAAGAGCCATGTTAGTTGTTAAATAGTCCATCAAAGCTTACAGAATGAAAAATTATCAATTTAGAAGCCTCTGGGCGCAAGGCGCAACTATACTGCAAGCTGCAGGGTCAAAAAAGTAAGGCACACATTGGGAGAGTGTTGCATGTAGGATAACTGCGCCAAAAGGGGTGCAAGGCACGGAAAGTCTACACACAACATTCAGATGTATGTGTCATAGGATGTGCACCTGCACCGTATAAAGGGTTAACTGGGCGCAGATATTTTTGGTGTAGCAAGACTTCAGGGTGCGCCATTGGCATAGATGTGGTACGTGTTGCAAATCATTATGGTGTGCCAAGGGGCCTAGGTTCAAAGCTTGCATCATTGAGGTAAGTTGCACCATGATTTGGCTTTGTGCAGCGTAGGTAGAGTCTGCATGACATTCAAATGTAGGTGTAACTGGAGTTGCGCTTGCGCTTGCGTTAATTATTTTTGTACGGTGCGGGAAAGGCTGATGGTGCATGCGGGGACAGTGTGCCCCTTTGGTGCAACTGTGTTTAGTGCAACAGAGATGAAGCTTGTGCCAAAGAAAATAGTGCGTTTAATTTGCAACAACTTTAGAATTATCCCTCTTTTGACAGGTTTGTGGTTTTAGCTTCCTTCAACTAAGATTTTGTCAATGAGGAGAATGGAGGGAAAAGAGACAGGAAACCTTTCTGAGACAAAGCCTTTTAGGTTAGCAGATCTAGAAGGAGGGTAAAAACTAGTTGAAGGTGGGTTTGATTTTGCAAAATGGGCTAGAGTTGCATCACTTCTTAGGTTCATTCATTTTTTGTTTTTAAAAACAACCTCCAAAAACAACACAAAAATACCACAACAAAACCACAAGAAGAGAAAGGGCCACTTACTAGGAATATATAAGATAGAGGAAACGGTGAGGGGTCCACGAATGCAATAAAAAGTGACACACGGGGCTGACAAGAACACTGACAGGTGCAGAAGAATAACTTTTCACGTTTTTTGAATTGTGAAAATGACAGGTCGGATGCACCTATTTATAGAAAAAGGTGTAATAAATGTGTCACCAAATTTTTTTAAGGCACACCCAGATAGATGTCAACATGAAAATATTTTTTCCATTGGCACGGATTTGGGGTTGTCAACATTGCCTTTTCAGCGCCTTGGCACACCATAAAGGGGCGCAACATTTTTAATGTTGACAAGCAGGCGCATGCACCTTGGCGCAGTCTGGAAAGGCGTAACATTGGAAGGTGCAACATCTAGAGTGTCGACACTCAATAGAATGCACCAAAGGAATATAAGGGGCACATTTTTGGTTGATGTAACATGAAAGAAAACTGTGCCCAACCCAAAAAGGCTAAAAATGACTAAGTTCTAAAAACTAGATTTTCCAGAAGGGGGTTTTATGCCATTCCGAACATTAAGGGACCTCAACGGGGAACCAAAAAAAAATTGGTATGGTTACCTATAAAATTTCCCTTGTCAATTTTATAGGATAACAGAGTGGAAACGAGACATACATTTATCATAGAACTCAGAATGGCTTCTAGACAAATGAATTCATCCCAAACTGAATGGTACTTAACAGATTGTAGATAGGAATTAAAACAAAAAGGAAATGCATAAGGATGTATATTTATTCCATAAAAATTCATGAATCATAACTGTAAGCTATAAACATGGACTAGAATCATTAATAATCGTATTCAATCAAGTTTGGTAACCTCATTACATTAATTGGATCCATTACAGACTACTACAGCTGTGCAGACCGAAGTGAGACATCATAGCTGGATTTTTACCCCTCAGTTCTCAAGAGAAAATTTATAATCCCAACCCCTTACTACATTCTTTCCCTATAGATTCCTAACCAACCCTACAGAGTTCCTTGTAGTTTATTTGTAGAGCTCCATTCTCTACTAATCTATATCTATTTTATCCACACACCTTCTTCTCTACGTGTGCTTGTATATATAGGCCTCTTGAATTTCCAACTTTCCTTTATGTGTCTTCAGATTCGTCGCCAAGTGTCAAATGTGGTCCTCCATGGGGGCATGCTCCTTCAAGCTCGAGCTCTCCACTCCTTGCAATGATGGTCTTCTAAAAACTTCCATCGCATGATATATTCCTTCTTAAGCAAATCTATCGCAAGGTTAGCACCTTATCCATTCTGCATGCAGAGTCGGGTGGGTCATGCTTTTCTCGTGTTCTTCCTAATATGTCAAATATTACTAAGTCTTGAAACATTTGTTCTACCTTGTGAATGTTCCACTTATTCTATTAAACCTTCCTAGAACCCTGTCATGTGCGCTTTCTCCTTGTGTTCCCTTTCTTAACTAGGCCTTGCACACCCATGTGCCTTTTTGTACTTAGCTAATAAATTAGGGTCCCAACATCACCCCACACTATGCTTGTTCTCTGTCTATGGGAACATGTCCTTTAAATAATAAATAAAGAGTGAACAGGATGATGGGAATGAAGAATATGGGAAGAATGAAAGAATACGGGAAACTCTGACTACTGCTGCAAGAGGAGAGGGAGTCCTTCCTTAAGTCTGCTTCCAAATTATCCCAAGTATCCACTTCATTTTTTACTTGTTGAAAAAGGTTAGTAACCAGGGTGCTCACTTCATCAAAACCCAGCTCCTCTCCCTTGGTACTCATAGTTTTGACAACCTCTAACTGCTTTCCCATATCCTCAAGCGTGTCCATCTGACGAGTGATCTGTGGATATAATTCTTTAAGTTAATTTTTAATTAAACCTCAAAAGGTCTCAATACCCTCTAATTTCTTCTCTACTTCAACAAGAATTCTCTCCCTCTTAGCCCTATTCCCCTAGTTATTTTCCTAAAATTCTTTGAGCTCTACCTCATAAGTGGCAACCAAGATACTTGCCACTCTATCTCTATCTATTTAGTTGTCATAGGCAGCTTCCACTACCAGCACAGCGGCCGTTACATTGGCGAGGATATTATTGTATTGAGAAATACTTTCCACCACCTTCATTGTATCCTCCTTTTTCTGGCACACCAACACCTCTTCTGTAGACTCTAGTGCCAAAGGTTGCCTCTCTATGGTGAGGATGCGAATTAGATCTTCTAGGCATTGTAGGCTTGATTCATATTTCTAGGCGGTTGAGGTCAAGTCTGGATGCTTCAAGATAATAGCACTTGTGATCATCTCCACCTTCTTGGATACTTCACATACCCTTGGTTTTTCTTCTTTTAACTCCCGCCTTAGCTGAGCACTGATTAATTCTTTATGTTTTAACTCGTTATTTCTTTCCAGGAGCTCTTCATCCTTCTTCTCCAACTCAGCCTCTACAACCTTCACCCTTTCATTCCTCTCAAAGAGTTTGGCTTCAATTTCAACCGAGACTTTGTTCAATGCATTGCATACTTGCTCGTCAGATAGCTACTGAGTGTTCACTAAGGGGTTGGTTCCTTTAGACTCCAGCACTTCCATCAATTCCCCTAGGCTTAGTTCAAATTCGATCTCATCGAGGTGGGATTCAAATGCACATGAAAGTCATCTTCCTTGTCCGCGGGTAGGCACCTTTCACATCAAACGATGTCATGGCCAAGATTTGTTCTGTTGGAATAGTGCTTTGGAAACACGCGCACAACACCTTGTTTGGATCATAAATATAGTCCATTCTTGGTCTCTGGATCTTTGTGCATCTTCCTCATGTGTGTGTGCCCTTAGGAATACATATTGTCAAATTGGGGCCTCCTCCTGTGCTACCGTGATCTTTTCCACCACTTTCTTCTTTATCTTCATTCATTACTAATTCAGTGTTGCACTCTAACTCTTTTACTACCAAGGCTTCAATGATTTTCTCTCCTTCTTTTTCCACCACCTCATTTATCTTCTCCTGCATGAGGCTTGGAGTTTGATTTTTCGTACTCACTTCTTTGCTTTCTTCCTAATTTTGGGTGCCTTCCCCCTCCTCGCTGCCCTTCCTCCGCACAAAGAGATATTCATTTTTCTCTTCCTCACCTTCTTCCTCTGAATCATGCACCTCAAACATTGGTGGCCCCTAGGCTCCTTCAATTTCATCTTCCTCATCATCATCCCTCTCACCTTTGTAGGCCTCCAAGCTCTCTGTGTCCTCCAAATTGGCCTCCTCCATCACCTTCTACTTCTTCATAACTGGGGATTCCAGTATAGGAAATTTTGCTCTTTCTTCTTCATTCTCTAGTGATTTTTCTTTTGTGATAGGATTTTCTTGTTCTTGCACCTCCTTTCTAACTGGGGACCTCTTCCTACGTGTGTAAGTACTAGTTCTAGTGCTTGTCCCTGGGGCACACACCATTGGTGTATCTTGGACACTTGGTGTATTTTTACCTTACACCTCTTCTCTTCCTTTCCTTGTTGATCTGGGCTTCCTTCTTCCCATGGGGTCTTCAGAAATAGAGACATCACATTCCAGGTATGCACCCTTCTCAAAATTTGGTCTTATGCACAGATATAACCTCGCCATGCTTCTTCCTACTATTTTCAAATTCATGGGCTTTGTCATTTGAACTTCATGGGAAACATACCTCTCCATGTATGCGTGCTTCTTGGGGTAAACAAGTTGTCTGCGTAGATCCCTGTGGTCTTGATCCACCTCACTAAGGTTGAACCTTAGTCTTTTGGCCTCTATAAACTGGTTTACCCCTGCTTGGAAATATAATGTTGTGAAAGAGAAGGGGATATTGCACCATGGGCTCATAGTTTCATCTACCAGCTTAAATATGTCAATGCATAAGTGCTAGTACACTACAAATTTGGCTTCTCCATCAACAAGCACTGACAGTTGCTCTGGGATCCTCCACTCTGCCACAAATGCATACCTTAAGTGCTTATACCATTTCTCCAGGCATGCCTTGTGAGCAGTTGTCATGCCATCGTAAGTGTACTTTGTGAATCTTTTCATAGGTGAGGTGTCTTCCAATGGATATTCCAAAATAAACTTATTTACCACATCTGGCACTCCTATTTCTGAAAACACAATTGTCAAGAGGACATTACCAAAAATTATCTTGTCTTCTTCCTACGCACTACTGATAATTTCATCTGTGATGAAGGCAGACAAGTTGTCGATGGTCTCTTCTGATATTTTCCTACACACATTTAACCAGGCCTTATTTACTTGTGTCTACCTTTCTTGGTCATTTAGCTTTTGTTACTAGGCACACGGCCATTCTCATGACAGGGTCTGGGATCTCCGCAATGTCAAAGTACCATGACCCCTTCTTATAATCATATGTGGTGACGGTTGCTTTGATGGCTTCCTTGTTTCTCAGGTCATTATCTATACTCTCTCCTTCACATATGAGGCCTGTGAATTTTGAAATCAGTTGAGGAGTTATGCGCATCTTGCGCCCCGCGAAGTAAAATTTCTCCTCATGTACGCATGAAATTAACCATTGATAGAGGTGTTTAGGTTTTCCAAAATAAGGAAACTCATAGATTTGCAACAATCCTACCTTCTCCAACTTTACTTTTACCTCATCGCTATAAATAGGTAAACCCTCTGGTGTCCTCTTTTTTTTCAGGTGCACTAACTCCAACGTCATTTCCTTTTCTATCGTGTTTTTGCAATGGTGTAATTTCTCACCGTCATTTTTCTTTAGTGGGATTCCCATTCCTTCCCGAACAAAACCCCATCCTGTTACTGCATCTCTACATACCATTCTTTAGTCATGCTTGTGGGGGTTTCTAGTTATTTGCCCTTGCCCTTCCCCTTTGGCTTCATAGGTGATGTAGTTGGTTTCTTAGGTGCCATGGTTTATGTTATCCTAGGACTTCAACCTATCTTACTTGCTCTTCTTTTCTACCCTTTTTAAGCTCAAACCTCCAAATTGTGAAGAAACCCTTTTCAGCCTGTGCCCTAGTAGTCAACTCACGCCTTAATTCCTTAAACTTTTCTTCACATAGATCAACACTGGAAAGCCTAGTCCACAAGAGCTCTTTTTTTTCATATTCATAATGTCAATAATGAAGTTCCCAACCTCTTATTTATCGTTCTCCCTTATTTTTAGCATTAAATGTAACTTCACCTACCACCATACTTCAACAGTTATTGTGGCTTTTTCCACTAAAATGCACTCTAGCACCCCCAGTCACATGCCTAACCTTATGTGGATAATCCTAAAACCTTATGGCATGCAAACAATCTATCTAACAAAAAACTCTTACGCGCATGTTACCAAGATGTAGTCTTATCCTAACACCAACCATCCTCATTCATAGGGCCATTCAACTGGGCTTTCTAACACAATCCTTCTTGGTACTTCACATCTTTGCACTTTCTTTCACATTATTCCACCCCACACTAAAAGGATGTGCGGTCCTCTACACATTCACAACCTTTTAAAATTAATGAGGTTACCAGCGCCCAAGGCGCAACACAAAACAACAACGAGAAAGGGAAACAAAAGAAAAGAAAAATGCATTAAAGTAAATCCTAAACTATCTGGCAATACTCCCTTATTACAAACACTAAGAAGACTTATTTATAGTAGGGCTTCAGCCTACTCCCATTGAAGTGTCCTGGCAATCTCATCCCATCCAGCGCTTGTAACTGGCACGAGCCTGAATCAAGGATGTACGAGATGATGTAGGGACCCAACCAATGGACTTTTAACTTCCTAGGATGGTGCAGAAACTTGGAATCATATAGTAACACCATCTTCCCAACCTCAAACTTTTTTTTCTTAATGTGACGATCATGTCATGCTTTTTGTTTAGCTTTTTCAGTCTTCTGGCTCCACCTGGAAAGTGATCGTCTTTCATCCAATTGCATTAACTTGTCAATTCTTTCTTCCAATGCTTGTTCATCTGTAAAACCTCCTACACACGCTATACACAGAGATGGTAACATGAATTCAATTGGTAGAATAGCCTCCATGCCAAACACCATTTGAAATGGTGTGGCCTTATTTAACCTCTTGGAGGTTGTCTTGTATGCCCAAAGAACAGATGATACTTTGTCATCCCAATCATGTCTACCAACGTCACAAATTTTGGTTAGGGTATGACTTAGTATTTTGTTAAATGCCTTCATGGTTCCATTTGCTTATCGATGGTAAGGGGTAGTCTTGTGATGAGCCACCATGAATTCTGTTAACAGAAACCTTGTAAGGGCTATAGTAGTTGTTACTTCTGCCCACCTTGTCAAGTAATCTGTGCACGTGATTATATAACATGACCCAGTCCTACATACAACTGGTGTAATAGGGCCTAAAAAGTCTATAGCCCACTTTTTGAATGGCTCGGCTGGGAATAGGGTGCAAAGGAATTTCATCTCTTCACTCTAGTTTGCCAATGCACTAACAATGGTCACACACCTTGCAATACTCCTCACAATCTTGATACAGGGTCTCCCACCATAATCCAGCCATCAATATCTTGCGTGCAGTGGCATCACCTGTATAGTGTCCACCTGTACTTCCTTCATGCACCTCTTCTATGATGGCTAGGTGCTCATGTTCTAGCACACACCGGTGTAGTATCTCATCATGTCCTAATTTGTATAAATCCCCACTAATCAATATATAGGGTGAGGGGCATATAGCTAACTAATTTTTATCCAATGCCTTCATTCCTTCCAGCGCTACACCTGTCTTGAGAAATACTGCAATATCTTCTAAGTCTAAGAGTTGTGCACTACAACCTAAATAGTTGTGCATCTTTCATGGTGTCCTCAATGCTTTGTGCATCCTCCCCTAAATCAATTCTAGACAAATGATCAGGCTCAAAATTACTTTTTCCTAGTTTGACAACTACAGTGAACTCGAACTCTTGGAACAATAGTACCAACCAACATATGCACCCTTATAGAACGGGCTTGTTCACTGAATATTTTAATTCCATATGGTCAGTGTAAAATACAAAAGGGATTGCCAACAGATATTGTCTGAACTTGTGAGGCGCATAGATCATTGATAATGCCTCGCGCTCAGTTGTAGTATAATTCTACTTTGTTGGTGTCAACTTCCTACTTGCAAAGCACAAAGAATGGTCAAAAATCCATTCACCAGGTTGTGTAAGTACTGATCCAATGGCAGTTCCTAAGGAATCCACATGAACATGGAAGGGCTTATCCCAAGAGGGGAATCATAGTATGGGCGCAGTGAAAAGCCTATCCTTTAAAGTGTCAAATACCTTCTGTTGTGCCTCTCCCCAAAGGAAGGCACTCTTGTGTCTAAGTAACTTTTCTAAAGGCACAGAAATCTTGGCGTATCCCTTGATGAAATTCCTATTGTAACCCATGTGTCCAAGGAATCTGCGCACTGTGCTTTGACTAGTAGGCTCATGTAGTCCCACAATTACTATAACCTTGGTAGGATCTACTAGCAAGCCTTCTTTATATATGATATGTCCCAACAAGGTTCGAAATGAGGCAGTAAAAAAACACACTTCTTAGTTTTGAGGGATATCCTCAATTACCGACACCTTTCAAACATCAACCTTAAGTTGTCACAATGGTCCTTCACTAACCCATATATTGTCCAATCATCCAGGTAAACTTGAAGAAATTTATGGATGAAGTCCTAAAAAAATATTGAACCACAATGCACGAGAACACAGTAGGCACATTATTCAATCCAAAAGGCATGAATGTATAGGAAAAACTTCCCCACTCAGTGGAAAAATTCATTTTCCTCTAGTCCTCCTTTGCAATCCTTACCTGGTGATAGCCCGAGAATCCATCTGTGAAAGAGTAGACCACGCGTCCTGTCACTCCCTCTAAAATTTCTTCAGTAAATGGGGTTGGGAAAGGATCAATGACACATACTGCATTCAGGTCCCTATAATCAACACAGATCCTTATCCTCCTCGTCCTTCTTGATACTAATCACCATTGGACTTATCCATTCTGACTCTTCCACAGCCTCAATGATACCTGATGCTATCATTTTTTCTATTTCCTCCTTGACCTTTACGCATAAATTGGGATTCATCTGGTATGGTCTCTTCCTGATTGGGTGTGCACCTTCCTTCAGCTTTATCCTCATCTCCCCCAAGGAATGGTGGATGCCTTTAAGCTCATGGTACCTGCGTGGGAACAAATCTTGGAATTCTCATAACAGATCAATGATTTTAGAGACTTCTTTCTCCAACCAATAGTCTCCAATGATAGCCTCCTTGGGTTCAGCTTCTGAGCCAATGTTAACCTTTTTCATCTTTAAAGGTTCATGGTAGGCATGGGCCTGTTCATCAGCACTATCTATGACTTCGTGCGTCCCTCTAGAATGGTTAACATCCAATTTTTCTGCCTCTTCCCCATCAATAACATACACCATCTTCCCTTTTTCTTTTTCCATACATGTGCGCTCAAGTTGTATCTCTTTTGTTTCTTCTTCTTCAAAGCGTGCCTCTAGGCTAGGTTCACCTATAAATTCTTGTATTTTTTCCTCTACCATAGCACTATCTCCTATTGTAAGGCACTTGACAACCTACAATGCTTTATGTATTGATGGCTTTGTACTTTGGTACTCAAATGTTTGGATGAGATCAGCTACCAATTCTTTCCAATTACCAGTTTGACAATGCATCTCTGAGTGGATATACCATGCATGTGCACAACCTTATAGGGTGGAGTACAACTTGTGAACCCATAATGAAGGTGGTAATGCTTCTGCACTTCCCATCTAGGTTGTCTCACATGCTTGGATATGGAAGGAAGTGGTCTCTTTACCATGGTAGTCTTTTATAGCCATGGGCGCATTGCTCCTACAAAACCTTACAGAGAAGGCAATTCTCACCTCACACCATTCCAAGAGGTTCTCCCAATGTGTTTCCCACCAGCACGTAGTAGTTCTGAGTAGGTTGTAATTGAGCATTTCTCTTCTTTCCTTTTCATTTCTCCAATGGGCCTCCATTTCTCACAAGAAATCTTCCGGATTAGCCCCTCCCGAGTAACTTGGTAGTTTTCCTCCTCCTAGGTGTCAAACTACACGTGCCTTTGTTACCTTGGTTACCGATCCTCTTAAATGTTGTTCGATCAACTCATAGGTCCCATGCACCCAATTATCACATGCTATATTGGTAGTGTCACTTATGGACTGAGCATCCTCAAACTGGATAACTTCCTCTGTGGGATGAATTATCTCAGGATCCCTGATTGAGCACACATATATTCTATCAAGGACTTCTTCCCCCAAGGGTTCAGTATAGGGTGTTGATTTCCCATCAGCCAGGGGTATAATGACCCATTCCTCCTTATTTTCAAATCTGATGTATCCCTTATTGAACCGTAGGTCAGCATTATTCTCGTAGCACCAAAGGTGCCCAAGCAACGCTGTGAAAGTTATCTACCTCGGTGAGTGCCAAGAACTTGAAGTCCCTAGTAAACTTGGCCCCTTGAATGGTGATATCCGCATCTTTTAAGACATCGATGGGCATTTCCTTCATCTTGTTCGCCATATACAACACATTTGAAGATGGTTGTAATGCAGGTCTTCCCATTTGATGTCATGCATCCAAGGTGAGAACATTGACCTCTACTCCTGTGTCAATGAGGATATTACTAAGGATCCACCCATCAATGACTGCATTTAAGGTGATCTCCTTATCATAGTCAAGGTTGTGAGGGGGAAGTTTGCATGTAAGACCTGCCTCTCGTGCTCTGTTCCAGCACGTGGTACCTTCTCCTACAACATTCTCCTAGAAAGGGAATAATATTCTCTTGCCTTAGCATCTTACATACTTCCTTAACTTCATCTAGGTCATCCTTTGGGGCCTGGCATTCCTTCTTTTCTCCTCCTTCCTGGACTTCTCCTTTAGACACTGGATTTCTCCTTGTAAACTCCGAATGACATCCATGGTTTCCTTGATATACCTCCTTCTGATGAGCAGGGTCTGGGTACTTCCCATGTACCACTTATTCTCTTGAAACTAGGGTCCTCTGCTTTGGTATTTCCTTGGCATGTGCCACTTCTACTCGTGTTGTTACCAAAACAGGCTCCAAGCCTGACTCACGCATTACCCATGGCATCCATTGTGTGTCAGCCTTCTTTATTCTTACCATTGCAGTGCCCTTGTCTTTCTAGTGTTGTTGACTCATGTGCTCAAACAACTCAGGGCACTCCTCATATTTGTTCTTCTTCCCACACCATGAGCACTGCAATAGCTATGGGCACTCGCACTTGTAGTGGTTTGTAGATCCACAATTAAAATAGGTTCCTCGAGGGAACTCACTTCTTCCTCCTCCAAGGTTACCATGACCATGGAATCCTCCGTGAATCCCCCTTCCATGCGTGCCTCCATCTGTGTGCTCTTCATAATGGTGGTCATCACCCTTAGAACTACTTGCAAGGCTAGTCTGGCGCACACCAAGATCAATAGCGTCATGAATCTGGTCAATAAGCCTACAATCCTTAGTATCATGGGTTATAGAGGTGTAGATCTTATAGTAGTAAGATACATTCTTCTGAATTGTGTTGTAACAAGGGACATCTACTCACATCATGGTCCCCATGAAAAATCTCACAATCTACTGCTACGAAGCGTACTATCTTCTGGGGAAAATTATCCTTGGCATGCCCCTCTACTTCACAATCTATACACCACATTCCACTGTGAGTCTCATGGGCTGAGTTTACAGATAAATTTTCCAGCTTCTTAGCCATAGCAGTGATTTGAGCTTCCAGAAATGGACTAACACCAGTATCAATGCTCCCAACAGCTTCAGCATCGTAGAGCAACTTCTAAAGCCTCACATAGGTCTGTGAAAGTCTTATGTGATAATGCTCTTCTAAATGGTGTTATCAACCCTCCAACAAACCATTGAGCATGTTGTGAAGGGTGAATTTCATATGAAAACTTTGACAGGAGAGTTTTAAACTGTGCATCATACTCCTGCACACTCTCCACCATTCCTTGTTGAATCTCCTTTAGGATGCTGATGCTCTTCTGTTCAAACTCGAGGATGTGGAATTCTACTAGGAAGGAATTTTTCAACGCGGTGTAATCTACCACTGTTTGATGGGGGTCATACTTCCTATACCAGCTATGTGCATGCCCTTGCAACATCGTTGTAAATTGATTGGCCTTCCATTCTGGGGTTGTGATCCCCTTCGCGCGCCATAGCAACTCACACTTGTGAACATGCTCTGCAGCATCCTCTATGCCTTGGTAGTCTGGCAAGTGTAAAGACATCTCAAAGATTACCTGAGGGGGTGGTTGAGGCCCCTATCCTTCTAGCCTAGGTCCTTGGTTTCCTCCAGTGTTTCCTCTGCCAGATCCACTAGATCCACCAGGTCATGTGCCTCCTAGATCCACCAGTTCCACCTCCAAACCCTCCTGCGGCTAATAATGGGCCTAAATCAGTCGTGCCTAGTGTCCCCAACGTCCCGCTGAACTACGCGCCAATGGTCTGCGAGATTGTTCCAATGCCAGATGTATGCCCCACGTCACTCCCTGATGCATTACTCAAACCTTTTGTATTTGCACCTTGTCTAAAAATTCCTCCAAACACTGGAATAGAGTGTGTAGCCATAGAAGTCCCAAACGATAAATTGTATCTCATGGGCATAGATCGGTCACTTCCACAGATACCAACTGGGTTAACAATACTTCTCCCCTGATCTGGAAAACCAAGCACCAAGGTTTGGTCACTAGGTGGGTTCAGATGCATGCCAATGACTCTTCTCTCTCCACGCGATGAACTCTCATCAGAAAGTCGAAGGGGTCTCTCTCCCGTGCTTGCCAAGATGGGGTAGCACAGACTACTCAAGTTCCATGTCCTCTATCATGAACCTCAACTCCTTCCCACAACGTCTGCCTCCATAGATCCATCACACTTACAACATCGTGTTATCTAGCAATCTCCTCTCACGCGCTTCACTATACTTGAGTCATCTCTCTTCCCTTTCTTTCTCAGTCGAAATGTCTACCATCTTCCTCCACCCTAGCTTCCTTGCCCATTACTCAGAAAGGTTTAGCTATCCATCAAAAATGCTTCTAAACTCAAGGTAATGATCAAGATCTTCATCACCAAAGGAATAACACGTAGAAATGATCCTTTGGGCTCCCAAAAAACTCAAACTCAGCAACTTCCAGACAAGAATATGTAGAAATAATGTATTTCAGAGTGTATCTAGTCAGTAATCCTTTCCACCAATGATCCACAGCATGAGTCCACATCAGATCTACATCTTGCAGCCTCTAGTACTCTTCTTGGGTCCATGCACGTGATCTATAATACCAGCTTGATCTAGATGCATATGCTGAGAGCCATTCATACAACTCTACTAGGAAGCAACAGAATAACGTTTCATACAACTCATGGTAGAGGTTCTCTTCTACCCACCTGCGTGCATCAAACTACAGGCCTGGTGTTGAATCTCTGAGAAAATTCTTCCTTCATGCTCTTGAACCATGATTCAACACTTTCAAGAGTTAGATGTTCTGTCATCACTCATTGCACAGATCATGATGTATGTCATTTCCCACTACAAATTCAAAAAGAGGTCCAAGTAATGGAACCAAGATGTAGTCATTTTTACACCCACCAAAGAACAAGGGAATCCCATGCGTGCCGGCCTATCACCCAACGGGCACTGGGCGCTCACCTGAGGCACGCGCGGGCGTTGAGTCTCTCTTTTATGTGAGTTAAGTGGGAAACATCATCTATGATAGGAACTTTAAAAAGAGTGAGTGGAAATGAGACATACATTTATCATAGAACTCAGAACAGCTTCTAGACAAATGCAGTCATCCCAGACCAAATGGTACTTAACAGATTATAGATAGGAATCAAAATAGAAAGGAAATGCATAAGGATTTATATTTATTCCATAAACATTCATGAATCAGAACTGTAAGCTATAAACATGGACCAGAATCATTAATAATCATATTCAATCAAGTTTGGTAACCTCATTACATTCATTGGATCCATTACAAACTATTACAACTGTGCAGACCCGAAGTCATACATCATAGCTAGATTTGTACCCCTCAGTTCTCAAGAGAAAATTTACAATCCCAACCCCTTACTACATCCTTTCCCTATAGATTCCTACCCAACCCTACAAAGTTCCTTTTAGTATATCTACAGAGCTTTGTTCTCTACCAATCTATATCTGTTTTATCCACACACCTTCTTTACTGGGTGCTTGTATATATAGGCCTCTTGAATCACCAACTTGCCTTTCTAAGGCTTCAGATCTGTTCACCAAGTGTCAAATGTGGTCCTCCATGGGGGCATGCTCCTTCAGGCCCAAGCTCTCCACTACTTGCAATGATGGTCTTCTGGAAACTTCCATCACAGGGTATATTCCTTCTTAAGTCAATCTGTCACTAGGCTGGCACCTTATCCATTCACATGTGCAGTCGGGTCATGCTTTTCTCGTGTTCTTCCTGATGTGTCAAATATGGCTAAGTCTTGAAACCTTTGTTCTGCCTTACGCACCACTTGTTCTATTAAACCCTCCTAGAACCCTATCCTACGCGCTTTCTCCTTACACGCCCTTTCTTAACTAGGCCTTGCATGCCCACGTGCTGTTTTGTACTAAGCCAATAAATTAGAGTCCTAATATGGACCATATCAAAGAGCACCAGTTTAAAGTAAAGAAAAATTTTGATAAGAAGGCCAAAGCAAGAGAATTCAAAGTTGGAGACTTTGTCCTGCTATGGGATAAGAGAAGGGAAACAAAAGCCAGCCATGGAAAGTTTGATTCATTATGGCTCGACCCATTCCAAATTCATGAAACTTGTGGCGAGAATTCTTTTCTACTCTCATATTTGGATGGAACGCCACTGGAATTGTCTCGCTGCGGGAAATACCTAAAATTGTATAATCAGTGAAAGCGGTTCATCCCTCGCCTTATACCGTAGGTGATTTCTAGGTGTTTTTCCCCCCTTCTTTTGTGTTTCGTGTGTTTCCTTTCCGTCATTTTGTGTATGTGTGTGTGTTTCCTTCTTCCACTCATTCTTTCTCGAAGTTGTACATGACTCTACAAGGCCCAATGGATAAGGCACTGGTAAACAAATTATATGGTCTAAAATTGAGATTCTAGATTTTGATGTCATGTCTTCACTATGCTCAATCCACACCATGTCCCCAAGCTAGATCTAGTTTTTTACATGTAAATGTGCAACAGGGAAATCGGAAGTTTCCAAGCACGAAAACTATACCCATGTGCCGAAAGTTTCATGTTTTATCATTCTTAGGCACCCCAAGTCAAATTTGTCAATCTAGTCACCCTATTTGATGTCAAATTGGTCCCCTATGTGATTTAGGAAATTCTATTCATTCCCCCTAGGTGATTTTAGGAAGTTCTAAAAAGATGTTATCTTATGGTAGTATTGGGAAGGGCTATCACTGGCCTTCCCAAGACTGAATCAACCCCCCTAGATCAAAAAGGAATGGAAAAATTCAACATGGAGGTGAATGGAAAACCTTAGAACATCAGGGAAATGATTTTGTATTATTGGGGAGAGTTTTGAAAGACTTAGAGAAGTCTAAGTAAAAAATAGGGTTCACAAGCCTAGGCAGTACACAGGCCTAAAATAGTTATTGGGCTTCAGAAGAAGATTCCGAGAGCTTTGGATGGAGTTAGAAGTAAAACAAAACATTTCTATAAATATGATTCCAAGAACTACATGATGGTGAAATCATATTTTTCACAACACCTTGGCACATAGGATTTGTACGCAGTTTTTCTCAGGCATAAGTGGAGTCTCAAATCACAAATCTGATTTTTCAGCGATCATATGGTTGAATCAAGACATAAGATCCCAAACATTGGATTCAAAATTCCATTTTCAGTCAAGATCATATACAATTTATCCAATAAATTCCACCCAAAGCTCAAGTTATCATCGTTCCAAGTTGCCCTCTCAAAGGCAGTTCAGGAGTTAGTCAATTTTCGAGAGGACACGTGTTAGCACCAGGAGCCTAGCGGGATTTCATGTCCCTAACGTCCCTCATAGGTCAGGGACATAAGACCTTGAAAAATGTGTCCATCCCTCTAGGAGAGAGTTCTGGTCACCCATGTGACCCACTTCCAACCCCTCAGTGATTTAAAGCTGATTTTTGAGCACTCATCCCCTACCGTCAAATCAAGAACACATGTCGCCTCCAGGATTGCCATGAAAATTAATGTCCCTCATGTACCTTTTAGGTGAGGGACATCAAGGACAAGAAAATTCACCCAGCCCTCTCCCCCCATGTTTTTAAAAATTCAAAATTTTGACTTGTTTCCCTACTTCTAACTACTTCCACTCCCGTGCACAACCATACATACATTCTTCCTCTGCAAATTTCTTCCATTACTCCGCCATTGCAAAAAAATCAGACCAGATCAACCAAGGAACTGAAATAAATTTCCCATGGCAATACAAAGGTCTCAGAAGGAATCCTCATCAAGCCAAGAAGGAGAAACGAAGAATAACGAAGAAGAAAATAGCAAAATCTCCATAGCCAAAAAATAGAAATTTGAACAAATCTTGCAATCTAATGCACAAATTAATGAACCATTTTTTGGTAGGTTTTCCTCTATCTAAGACCATCAAAAAATACCCTCAAACTCTCCCCTCATGTGACAAAGCATCCACAACAAAGAAATCTTCTTTCCGGCTCAACGAAGAAAGAAGTGGGATTTCCCGTCAAACCATTGGGTGAAACGAAGTAGAATTACACGTGAAGCATCAGAAGAAAAAACCCACATGAAAAATATAATTTTTTTCACAAATGGAGGAGAAAATGAGACCTATAATTTTGAGTTCCATTTATGGTTGTCGCATCCAAAAGCACTACCAGGTCTAAAATTTGAAACTTTAAAATCTTTTGGACTATTAAGCGGGCGGGTCTGAAATTTCAGAGGCGCGATATTGGGAAAAAACCCATATCAAAAAAATGCATTCCACGTCAATCCGACATCCAAAATCTTACTTTCTAAAAATAGTAAGTCTCCTGCATAGAGGACTACTATTTTGGGAAAGTCAACAATAGAAGAACTCGCGAAGAAGACAGACATTGGAGGTAAACTAAAACTGAGAACTCACCAGAATATGAATTTTGGCACTTACTAAAAATAGTAAGTGGGTCCCATGGGAACCTGCTAAAAATAGAAATTTGATCCAAAAGGAGGGGAGGAACGCGGGGAAAGGGAAATCAAGGTCGACAACATCCAATTGAAATTTCAAGGAAGTGACTTTTTCATACTAACTAAAAATAGTAAGTTGTCATTATAAGGAAATCATGAAGCAGAAGTGGATGGGAAAGAAGTTTACACAACCCTTCACCTGCGAGTATGAGATAGAAGACAATGATGTCTTGTACATAGTCCTAAATGACCAAAGAACTTGCATGACATCTAATTACTGAAATAAGATCGAAGATCAAATATTCAACAAGTGGCTTGTTCATTGTTGCAGGAAATCCAGTTTCTATCCAAAGTCATGAGTTGGTCCTAGCCTGCTCTCACCACTATGAGCCCAAAACACAAACCATCTGAGCTAAAAAATGGTACAGTGATGATGGTCATCACCCCTAGAACCATCTCAATTTATCTGTAAATACTGACATCACCCAGCATGGTTGTCATCTCAAAGGATAGGGCCTTGCACGATTGGGAAATGATGGATGCATAAGTGCAAGGGGTTTGCGATGGGGTCGTGGTTGAAAACTAGGAGAAAGCTCTAAAAATGCCTAAGAATCTTCCAAGATGTGAGTTCTGAGAAGGATATTCAGATGTCATCACTCTCTTCAGTAGAGTAATAGGCGAAGCAAGCACAAGAGACTTCCAGGAATGGATGGGCCTTTTAATCCTGACAATGATAGAAGGAAAGAAGAGAATTGACTAAGGACATATCATTAGTGAAAATCTCCATCTGTGATTGCTCCAGGTACCCATGACAAAGAATTTCCACATGACTTCTTACTTTTTTCTACCTCCTTGCTACCTAAAGATCATTCAAGGGATTAGCTCTCACGCAAAACATTCCCGCCAAGGTGCCTACATTCGAGAAACTTCCCACAAGTGGTGATGGAGGAAAGCCATAGGCATTTCACTCGTGTGAATGATACATTCCCGACGTACGTAGTCCAAAACTTGGAAGGAGACCTAGAAGCTAGGATGCTGTCATAAGCAATGTCCTTGATATGGAAGTATGGCTCTTATTTCATACAATTCTCGAGATTCTCCTACCTGTAAGTTGTTGGCTTCGATCAAGCACCACTAAGGGCTGCCCAAGTACCTTAGTGACCAAGTTGTATTGTTCGAGCTCTATAGATAGATTATTTAGGTGAATAATAGGCTCAAAAGTAGGATGAAGAAGTTGATTCCATTTCCTATCTCTCTCAGGATATTCACGTGCAAGAGCTCAAATGATGCATCTAATCTAGAGGTTGCTTTCACTCATTTGACTCTACATTCCTACATAGCTAGGCCTAACTTTGACATCTGAGAATTTCCCGACTCTTTCCATGTCCTAGAACTGCAACATGAACCATAAGTCAAGGATTATTGGGCCAATTGCACAGATCAATTTGAAGTGCGTAAAAGGGATCATTTGAGGATGACAATCAGTGAAATGAAGAAATTCAATTTCTCTTGGTATGAAGATATTCTACAAGATAATGAGAAGGAGAGGTATGATCCTGAGTACACAGCAGCCAAGATGTCCCCCTATACCTCCAATCAACTGGTATTTTTGTGAATCAGTAGATATATTGGAGCGGACTGAGAAGGTCTTGAGGAGAATGAGAAATTGGTTTCAAAAAAAAAATAACTATGATCATCTAGTCACAAGGAGTTCCTCTAAGTCACAAGCAAGCCCTCACATCATTCATGTTCAAAATTCATAGAGGTGACTTCCAGTTATAAACACTCTAGAGAAACTTCAAAAAGAAAGGCCGCAGAATTGGAAACTTCTCCCCACGAGAAGACACCAAAGAAACTCAGAGTAGAAGAAGGCTCATTTACATCACTGCTAGAGAAATATATGATGGCAGAAATGTAGGAAGAACACCCCATGGAGAAGGCACAAGTGGATGAAGAACACATGGTTCAAGATTCAGTCTTCGAGCTCCCAAAGGAGGTTTCCCCTCTTGATGACACTCATGCCTCTCTCATTCAGAATTTGCCTCCTCCTTCCGAATAGGGTACCATTGATGTACCTATCATTGAATCCAAGTCTGATTAGATGTTCCCTTGGATGCAGGAAAATATTGTCCCTAACACTCGTACTATACAGCAAGTGGAAACCGTTGATCTATCAGCGATTTTCTCATTGGGAAAAATAAAGATCAAGGAAGCTCAAACATATAGCCTCACAGTTCTATAGTGGGGAAACGGGTAATAAATACATAAAAGTAAATTGTTTCAAAGTAATCAAGCCAGTGGATGAGATGACACCAGCTAACTATGAAATGAGCACAATTCAACTTGGACCGGAAACTCATGAAGGGGATTTGCACATGTATCAACAATATTTTACTCTCATGGTGGCAAGGAATAAGGAGTATAAGAAGAAGATTAATGAACTGAACAAGCAAGTGTGAACTTTGTCATTCTATGTGCAACATCTAGTTGATCTTAATGCCACAACAATTCCCATTGAGGAAGTTGTTCCCATCAGTAGCTTCAATCCGTAATCCATCAGGAAGACACATGAGTTCACAATATAAGGGTGATAAAATAATGAATGGATCAACTCAATTTCTGAAAAAGGGAAGTCTATGCTCCAAGAAGGGGTCAAAATCTCCGCTTACATGTGTGCAATAGCAGATAGGACACAAACACTCAAGAAGGACTTGGAGAAAGAAATGGACTATTGGGAACCTTTAGGCCCAGTAGTAGAAAAAATGAGAAACACTCATCGCCAAGAGTCTATTGATAGGAAAATATTTGAAACCCCCTCAGAAGACTTATCACATGTGTAGGCGAGGGCCTTAGCAATCAGGTTTGACAAAATCAATCGTGCCATCACAAATCTGGGGGGGAAAGAGGAATAAACATACAAATTGCAGGATAGTGTAAATCAAAAAATTCAGAAGCTTGGAGTGCCTGAAATGGGTGAAGATACAACTTCTGATGAGTTGATTGGTCCATTTGAATAACATGTCAAGAAAGAGGCACGTAACCCATCATCCTTCACTAAGGATACCCTTGACTTCCTCTCAGAGATTCGTGCCTCCATTCCACTTATCGTAGAGAAACATTAATCATGGTTCACGAAGTGCAAAGACATCAACAATGTGGCCGATGGATGGATAGAAACCTTGAGCTACATTCGCATTCCTCATGCCGACAAAGTAGAGCCTGCAACTACTCATTTCAGAAAAGAGCTTAGGGGAACAAAGGCCTTCTCGGGAGTGTAAAGTGGAAGCTAGCTAGGGAGCGAGATCAAATCCCCTATAGCGGATCATCCTTCCACATGATTATTATTTTTCCTTCTTCTTTATCTCTCTTCTCTTCTCATACAACACTCTCTCTCTCTCTCTTCAATGTTATATTTTTGTGTTGAGGGTTGCACTTTTTAATATTAATTAAGTGACTTTAGAAATATAATGTAACTTTAAATCTCCCTGCTATTATAAAAGGGACTTAAATATTTAAAGTGGAATATGAACAATCTTAAGTCATATTAAGGTATTCAAAAATTCATTGGGAAGACGAAGAGTTGCCTCCACTTCTATAAGTTGTAACAAGCTCCTCATTTGAACGGCTTCTGAATTTTTCTTCTTAGATGTTGGAGCTATTTTTTGTGAATTCATGAGAGAGATATCATTGTGAAGAGAGCAAGAGATAACAAGTTTTCTTCCATTTTCTCCTACTAAAAAATGTCTTCTACTTCCCACACTATGTACAAAATTTCTACTGGAGCTTCAATAAAGGAAGAAGGAATTTTTGCCTCTTTGATTGAGGAGTTTATTAGTACTTTGTCTTCTTTAAGCTCTATTTAGTATTTTTGTTGTTTTTCATATTTGTTTTCTTCTCAAATATAAGTGTGTGTAATGAAAACTTTTGGCTAGTGTGTGTAACTCTCTGATTTTATACTTGCAACATTAGTTTCTCCTTTCTCAATATTATCACTCCCCTTTCCTGCCTTCATAGAAAATTCCTCCCTTGCAGATACCTGCAAGCATTTTCTGGCAAGGTCGTTGAAGTGCCCCTGTTGGATCCTCGGCCCAAAGGCCACCAAGATAAAACTCACATTTTACTCCCGCAATGCACTTACAAACAGCTTGCACCGGTTAAATAGAGGGACTTAGACTCCCAAAGCATTAGCAAGATAACCACTAATTTGTCCCTGATAAATATTTCTCACCAACAAACATCAACCATATCATACATCAATAATTTAACATTTTTATGATATCAAATACTTGGAAATTTTACCACAACATACATAGCAAACCATTATTTCCATAAAATTGGTGACTTCGAAATTACCTAGACTCCACCATGTCTATACCTGACCAAAACCTTGCCTAAAATGACCTCGAATCAACCATGCCTATAGCTTGACTCCACCATGCCTATATAACCTTGACTCAACCATGCCTATGACCTTCACTCAACCATGCCTATACTTGACTCCGTCATCCCTAAATCACCTAAACTCCACCATGCCTATACCTAACTCCATCATGCCTACATTACCTCGACTAAATCATGCCTAATTAAACTTAATTTGCATAATACACAATAGCAATGGAAATTAAAACAAGTACATCATCCATCCAATAAACAATATCAACTATATAATGGGAGTTTCTATGTATCAATACATATATACACAAATATAAATAAATATCAGTATCTCCAAAAATCTCATATACAATCTCACATCTTCAGCATGTAGGCCGGGTATTTATATCAACAATCAAAATAATGGTACATTATCACATATAGTGACCACTCACCCCCACCTGATGCCCTCCTCTCCAATCGCACCTGTCTCCTCCGAGATCTAGTAACCTCACCATGGCCCTATCTCTGGGGTTGATGACCCCCTGTGCTACCAGAACTATGATTCCCTAGATCTAGTATGCTCACTGGCTTCCTGCTGGGCTCGGTACTCTACATATGAAGGCACATCAATCCCTATAGTGGCTAGATGGTCTTGATAATAGCAAGCCTTATTCAAGTCATCCTTGAACCTTGTCCATGGATACGGTCTGGGGTGGTGTCATCAGTCTAACTGCTCCTTGTGAACTCTTCCTGACAAAGAGTGTACCTTTTTCTGGTGTAGGTGCATGTACTATGGGACCCTTTCCATGTGCCTATGTTGGTACCTGTGTAACTACCTGGGCCTATAGGGCCACAACCTGTTCCTATGTAGTGGCCACCTGGCCCTGTAATCTGGCCCACTTATGCCTATAAGGTGAACACCTATCCTCTATCCCCATCTCCACCCTGTGCAGGAGCCTTTTCCTGTGTTACCTGGGCCTGTATGGCCCATCACCTGTGCCTACAAGGTGGTCACATGTGGATGTAAGATGGTCCCCTGTGCTTTTGAAACTATCAGTTATCTCTTGCAACCCTATAATTTGTACATGTAGGGTGACCACTTGACCCTATAATGTATCCCTCTACACTATGAATGTCACTAAATTAGGATACCTTGGCCTCAATTGTGCCACCCGTAGATGTGTCACCCGCCACTTCTTGTGTCCATTAGTGACACCCACATCATCAATCCGTCTGTTAAGCACCTTCTCCTCTTTCCTTGTGGAAACACTCAGACATGGTGGAGACATGGTTCTCTCCATGTCATCTCTATGGTACTGTGGGAAAGGTGGGGGCATGTCTTATTATAGTCCAAACTATCATCTAACCCTGTCCACAGGGTATCATCTCGTGCTCCCTGACATGTTGCCCATATATCCATCTTAGTAGTTGAAGCTCCTCTAACTCCTCAATCATGCCTCTATATGATGGATAATCAACATATGGCCTGCCACATGATATATGTCGTTGATAGGCCCTCCAACAGTAGCTTGTAGTATATAACATCATATGTGGCCCTAGCCACTCTTGACTTTGCCCTAGCTGGACCCATCTCCTGAATCCTACCCTATATAATCCACCTCCAGACCAATCTTGTCATGGTAACCCAACTAGACGCACACACACACAATGTGCACATATACCCAACAGTGTAATGAGAATGTGCAACACATACCAAATCTCCTCAACCTACCATAGGCCCATAGCTCCCTATATAGTTGAACCAAAAAAATTGGTTACCAAGAAAAGCATATTCACTCCTCGATCATGTCATGTAGCACCCCCATTAGTGCTCGCAGAAATCTCCCACCCTCAAAATCCAGGAAAGCAAAACTATCTACTCCTACCATCATTAGAACAGATATCTTGGTTTTCTATGGATATGCCGCATACATATCCCCATAACTTAGACTCACACTGTGATAACTTAGCAGTCCCATCACCACACCAAATACCACCACTATCGGCTCCATTGATGCCTCAGATGAAATTGAATACACTAGCTCCCCAACAATAGGAATCCACAAGATCCTGTACACATCCTCCAATGTGGTGGTCATCTCTCCAGTCGGTAGATGAAAGGTATTGGTCATTGAGTCCCATCTGTCGATGAGAGCGACCGTCAAGCTAGGATCTCGGCCTATACACCTATAATGCCTAATCAAAACTAAGTCCCACATCTACTATGTGCTCCCCCTCCTCAGCTATCATGCTAGGACACATCTGCACCAATTAGAGGTGGTACTCGGTCTCTCATCATCATCCGATCTCTCGCCTACATCATCCAAAACAACACTATCAAGTCACAACCCTCTCAAATTACCTATTCCCTACAAACTCAACTGACCTCATACTTAGCCATTTTTTTACCAAATCATACCTAAAACCATCACTCATACCTACCCCTCACCTAGTTTCCAATACCTACCCCTTTACATAATTCACCTTAACATCTATTTTCTCCATTATCATACTTACCCAATTCCCTAGGACCATTTCACCTACATACCTATCACACACCTATAAAAATGGTGCCTTACCCTCTTCCACTGTACACTAACCTTCACCATACCCCTGCCTCGCCTGTTTAACTTTCTCAACTACCTTTGTGTTACCCTTGTCACTTTTTACAGTGATTGACATTGGTCTCCTTGACCGATATCAGTCACCCTTTATCTGACCGATGCCGAAAAACACAACCGACGTCAACCAACTGACGTCGATCGTTGTTGCAGCTACAAAAAACTAAAACCCCCGTCCAACCATTGTTCAAAATCAACAAAACCCAACCTAAAAACCTACCCCACCCCACCCAAATCTACCCTACATTCCTTCCCACTCTACTTACGTTACATTTTCCTCTTCTCACACCCTGTTTCACTCCTTTTTACCCACAATTTCAAAAACACAACCTCCCCCCAAATGCACTCATTCAAAACACAATTTTCAAATTAAACAAGAGGTTTAGGAATGCCTCCTACCTCTACACGGTGTCGTATCCCATGGTGGCACCTCTGGTCTTTGTGTCAGTGGTCCTCCCGCTCCCTCTCTTGCCTCCACCATGCCAAACTCCAACCACGTATCTCCTAACCAATCAAATAGCTCCAATTGATCTCGTGGAACCACCTACCAAATTCCAATCACTCACTTTATCACTCTCTGGCTCATCTTGAGACCTCATACCATTGCTTTTCCACTTTCCACTTCTTCTCTGTCATTTTCCACAAATGGAAAAGAAACAAATGAATCTGTAAAACAAGGATTTTTCCCTTTTTAGCCCCAAATCGACATGACTGACATGGTTGTCATTTCGTGCCCTAGAAAACCAACGTTGGTTAATCTATAATTGGCATCGGTCACCCGACATATCCATTTGACCTACCTTATGCCCCATTTAGCCTGAAAACAATGATTGTTCATACAACTATTACCCTTACTAACACCACATAGACCTTACCCACAAGACCTAAATTACATGTAAATTTCCTTTAATTGCATTTAGGGATATGTTATTTACTTACACCTTAGCCCTACCTATGCCTTGACCTACATACTCTAACCTAAACCACCTTTTGTGACGTTTGAATTTTTGTACTTGCATTATACCTTGTGACATGTTGTTACCCATGTTGTTTAGCCTAATAACCTTACCTTGCCCGATGATCATGATGTTTATCCTGACCCAAAACTTTGGTGCCCTGGAAAAAAACCTATTACCCATGTTCCTACACCTTACCTCAGTTATGATTCAAGACCATGTCCTATACCTTGGATACCTTGAACCACTTTCAACCTCGTTTGGATAAACTTATCGACCTTTGACAACATAGATTTTGCAAGCTATTCCACCTGGGAACCATATCACAATCTATGTATGTACATGTGTTTGATTATCATTACCTATTACCTAAACCGACCATTACCCTTACCTACACCCCATCCACCCTTGTTTTTTATTAACAACCTATTTATCAAACCAATCACCATGTTGCTACCTCCAACTTCAATAGTTTCATGGTTTGAGGGGAGGATCACCTTCACTCCTACCTGGGCTAATCCCACTCTCACCTATATTTGGGGCAACCACTTCTATTTTTGTCAACATTGCTTACAAAATACAAGCTATGCGACAAAAAGTGGGAAAATATAGACACCAAATTTGGGGCACACTCTCATTAGTCCCCTCTCAATCAATTAACATAATATATTTGATTAATCATGACCCCTTCATCCCATATTAATATTCATCCTCACATTATTAATTAATTTAATTATTTTAATTAAGTTATTTTCATCCTCACACATCCACCTCATCATTACACCTCACCCTAGACCCATTCCAGGGGAATTTAACTCACAATAACCGAGTCATCACTCTCAAGACTAAGTTATCACTCCTAGTGCTAATTCTCCACTTGACCTAAACTAACTAAGACTTCTTCCTAAACCTAACTGGACTTCTTCTATGACCTTCCTACATTTTTTAACAAGAAGTCCACTTTCCTAAGCAGACTCTAATGAGAAAGCACACCAAATATGGGAAGATCTACCTATTTTTGGTAAACCTATATTTTCCCGCCTTAACCGACACCAGTTATTCCTTGATCGATGTCTAGCCACCTAACCATTATCAGATTACTTTATATACAATTTTTCAACCTACTACCTAGGTTGGTCATTTTTCAGTTTTCGGAGAACTATTGCATTTAAGTGCAAATCCAAAGCCTCTTAGCATCCAGACGACACAAAATACTCAACCACATGGGCCCAAGACAAGTATTTGGATCTCATCCCATAGGTATTAGAATATTCATGGGGACACTCTGGGAGTATTTCCATGAGCACTGAACACAAATGATCTTCACGGATCAACTACCATCCTCCTTCACCTACTAGATCTGCAAATGCAAGTAAGTATACATAATTTTAATCATTTTTTGTGCTTGCTTGAAGTTTAGATCCATTACCTCCTTCATTATACGTTACTTCTCCTAATATTCCTTTATCTCCACCTTCTCACCAATCCATCAACCCAACCATCTATGAAACATTTGGCTCTCTCGTACTTACCCCATATGGATCCCTAAGTATTCTTGGTAATATTACGAACACAACCACTCTCCCTTCATTCTATGTGTAATTATAGAGAAGTGTCAAAAAACTACTTTTATTAAATTACTACCAAATTTCCCCTACCGATGTCAGATCACCTTAACCATCGTCTGGTCTCATCGTTGTACCGACATCGGTCACCAGACCGATATAGGCCACTATGTCTTTTTCTTAACCTCCACAAAACAACCCATAACTCAAACCAAACTTCACCCATACCTTACTAGACACCTTTGTGACCTTACCTAATACCTCTGTGACCTTCCCCACCTAGAAACATGCCTAGCCTAATGCTAGATTAGTTTATCTTTCGATATTCTTCTTACTCTAGTGTGTTGATAATGTTTTGAGATACTTAAATCAAAGTGTTAGCAATAGGACATTTATTTCTCGTATTTACTTTCATTAATTTAATTAAAACATAGTGGATTGACATCCATCTAGGAAGTATCACATTTCCTAGAACTAGCAATCGTTAGGCTAGTCCACTGTCATTTGCTATTTAATATCATTTGGTGGTATTGTTTTGTTTCTTATACAGGTTATTACTCCTAGCCAAAGGGAATCTCTGCACATTCAGTTTGGTAAAATTCTACAACATGCGCATACCATCTACATAATCACAAGTATTCCTCCTTGACCATTACCTTATCTGTTTTATCATATACTTTGAGGTGAAACAAAGTTGTTGGAAAATCTGTGTTTGGATGACTCCTCTTTTTATCTATTTGTTGCCCTTTCTCATAGACTAGTCACAGTCACAACCTACATTTATCTCTAGACTCTCTTCAAGACCATGATGGATCACATGATCAAATTGTATAATTGCTTCTAGTCCCCAAGCTTGGCCTAAACCTTCCCAATGATATACCTACTTGAACTATAATGGACAATCCTACCAAATGGCTAGAGGCTCATGGGTGAGCATTTACAAAAGGCCAGGCAAGCTTTTAGAATTATGTAATGACAACTTAGAAGAGAGGTATTTTTTATGAGCCTTAAGGGGAAAATGGTGCCCCCTGAACTAGTTTTTGATAGGCTAGAATCACCCTCCTTTGAAAATTTTCCTTAATAGGGTGATGGGGAAAGTCATGTCCTAGGTTTATATCTTGTTTTTTGTATAAGATATAGATGACGTGACATAGGATACCACTAAAGTAATAGTTCAAAATTTCTTGTAAATACCAGTAGTAGATATGGTGTATTAGTAACCCCACGTAAATATTACTTTTTTTAAATCCAGGCTCCTCTTGTTGAAATCAACTACTACGATGTGGCACTTGTTTGAATTATTAATATTAATGGGAAATGTACCTATATAACCCTTGTTCATTGATTATACACATAGAATAATATCATAATAATACATGTTATTAATTATATGTGTGTGTGTAATTACAAATAACCATATTATAATTATTGTTGATATAATATCATCATCAAAATTGCATCACATTTATTTTCTAAACATAGATTGAAATATTACATTTTTAATGTCGTAAACTTAATGCAAAAATGTTTTGTCGTGTCAATTTTATGCCAAGTTTGTATCACCAAAAAAAACTTGAATTTTATCATGAATAAACACCTAACCATCTTGATTTCGGATGGAAATTTGAAAGGAATGGAGACACCATTTGTGGATTTTGTAGTAGAAATATGAATAAGATTTAACCCTAGGGGTGAAAATGTGTCATTTAAGGGTTTGAAATCAAGTGCACAATAATCAGTGATAGAGGGGCCTAACATGGAATAACACAAGCCCTAGAATAATCTGATTTATCACCACATAAGAAAGATCTGACCATAGAATTCTACAAAGGATGCAGATCGCATCGAATTCACCAAAATGTTTTATTGGAAAGTACTTTTATATCGACAATGCAATACATCTAAGATGAACATAAAAATCAAATTTAATAAGACCTAAAACAATAAATTTAAGCTAATTTCATTAAAAAATCTGTTGTAATAAAAAACATGAGGGGTTTTTAGAAGAATATCCATTCTATTGCATATATAGACATAGTCATTGACAACATATAGTAGAATAATGTTTTCATGATGAGAAAGAGAACCTATTAAACTTTTTTCAAATGGAGGACTTTGCAAGAGTCGTCAAGACACTCTTAAATTTGATATTCATTTGACAATCATTTTGAAGTTTTTTTTTGGAGAAGTTAATTGGAAAAAAACTAACATCTTCATAACAAGATGAAGTTTGACCCATTTTATTTTTCTAAAAAAAAAATTAAAACCCAACAAAGCGATACAATTAGATTGGGGCCATTTTCCACCAATCCATTAGAACTTCATAGAAAATATTACATAGTTATTAATCTATCTGGTGTTTGAAAAATCTAAGACAAACACCTTGCAATTGATACTACCAAGAATTTTTTCAAATATATGTATTTAAGATCCCCATATTGAGGATCGTGACATGATCGTGCTTGGGTGCTCTGCTAGGGTTTGAATGTTATGTTTGAGTCTACGGCATCAAACTGCCTGTCACACCACCTTTCTTAATTAAGGTGGGACATTTATTTAGCAATTTATTGCTCTTAATTGATTTTTTCACACTTTAGGTGGTGTTGTTTGCCTATTTTAATGGTCGAAACCATTATTTCTGCATCTATTGATGCAGGTGTAGGCAGCGGGAGCTTAAATGGCCATGCCTCTGGTAAATAAACAAGCTAGAAAGTTTATCCTGAAGGTTTACGATGAGGTAATGACCCTCCTCTACCTTATCATGGTGTTGTTTTAGATTTACCTCAATTTGAAAAGACTTGCTATTAGCTTGAATCTTTCACTTTGGTTGTGTACTTAGTTGGTTGTGTCCCCCTAGAGAGTATTGTCAAAAAGTGGGTTCATAACCACTTGCAAGGATATGGTGTTAAACTTGAGGGAGTGCAAAATATTACCAAGGGTTTCTTCCTGTTTCACTTCTCCAATCTTGAACATTGCAAGGCCATTTTGAACCATGGCCCTTGGTTTATTAGGAACAATTTGGTCATCTTTTCCCCATGGATGCATGACTTTCAAGTCTCCGAACATGCTAGGATTAAAGTTCCTGTTTGGGTGGAGTTTCTTGGTCTACATTTTCCCCTATGGAGTTTTGTGGAAGACCTGGTCAAACCCATTGGGTGTTTCGTTTGCCATGAACCAATCAAGTTTTATGTGGCCCACCCATGGTGTTGGGTCTATGTGGAAGTTGACCAAGCCAAATACCTCAAGGAAACCATTGATATCCAAGTGGGTGACACCCAGTTCTCTCAGCGAGTGATATACATCAATCTGCCTAATACTTTTTTTTGTTGCCAGTCCACCAACCATATGATTCATGAATACCCACTAATGGCTTCCTCATGCCCCTTTTGTTAATGAAAATAAAAATGCTAACCCTAAATCGTCCTCCTCCTCTGGTGAGGTTTGGACTGTGGTTACCAATAATAAAAACCCTAAACCTCGGTCTTCTATGTACCATCCCATTAGAGGGTCTACGTTGGCTCCAACCCCCATGAATCCCATACAACCGGTTGTTCCTACTCTAGTTCATCGTTCCCCGCTTGCGGTGTCCATAATTGCGCCAACACCTGTAATTTCACAACCTCATTCTGAGGTGAATCTTGACACCTCCGGCAACAAGTCTGCGCACACACATTCTTCTAGCCCATCTCCCCCAGAGGACGATGAGTATGTCCTGCCACAGAGGCATCTTTTTTAGATAGGAGATTATGTTCCTTTTTCAAAAATCATTGCTTCATCCATTTCTCTAAATACGTTCACCGTCTTGGGGGGCCTCAAGGAGGAATTTGGCATGAACCTCCATGATTCTCAATGATTTTTTTCTCTTGGAATGTTTGTGGACTTACTGAACTGACCCATCAATACACACTTAGGGAGAGTTGTCAACAGTTTGGTCATATACATGTGCTCTGTCTGCAGGAGGTTAAGCTTGTTGGATTTATTCTCCAGTCTGTTGCTCGTACTATTTGGTCAGGTGCCATTTTTCATCATTCCAATCATGAGCCTGGGAAAGGGGGTGTTCTTACTCTTCTCTCCCCTTCTCTACAACATTAAATTATTTCTTGGGGTCCTGACCCCTCACATCGGGTTAGGTTGGTTTCTTTTTTATTTACAAATTCAGATTTTTGGTATTGCTAATATTTATGCTTCCAATGATGATGTTGAGCGATCTTTACTCTGATTTTGACTTGTTGATGAGCCTCCTAATGCACATTGGATCTTGTGTGGGGATTGTTACATGGCGGAGTCTGTTGATGATAAAGTGGGGCATCTTCCTATGCATTTGTTTGTGGGTGAGTGAGAAGCACATTTTTATATGTGGTAACAAGCTTGGAATCATTGATCCTAACCACTATTTTCGGCATGCCTATGATGCACGCTAGTTCACCTAGTCCAATCTTTGACAAGTTGATGGAAAATTTGTCCAACGACTTGATCATGATTTCCATCCGGATCAAAGGGAGTTTTCTTTCTCCACCAATTCCGGTCGATTTTTTTATGTCTGGGAATGGACTTTGCTCTCAAATCATCTACCTATTTTTTTCGAAATTGTGTGGCATCCGGCTCCTTTCAAACCTCATAAATCCCAATTCACCTTAACACTTCTCACCTACAACATAAGAGAACTGTGGAGTACATTTTGCACATTTGGAACCTGATTGAGCACCCTTCTAGTCCAGTCAAGTGGATTGTTTTGGTGAAAGGATGTCATTATCAGAGTTACATCCTTTCTCTGTTTGTATGGGAAATAGGCTGCATTATTCAAATGAAGGGCACATAAGGCCTCTTCCCAAGAATATTTCAGAAGTTCCAGAGCTCTTGAACACTTGCCCTTCAATACCCACCTTTAGACCAAGGTGGCACAATGGTGACACAAACTCAAGATGGAAGAGATTTATCAGGCCCATGGGGCACAAATTAAATCTCGGTTGCATTGGCTCAAGATCTGTGACCGAGTTACCAAAGAATTATTTTCTTTCCTTCGACCTCGCCACATCTTCAGTTCAATCAGGACAATCAAGGGTGATGTTGGTCGTCTCACTGACCTCTCGGATGTGTTGCAGGCCTTTGTTCATCATTACCGTGGTGTATTTGTTGCACAACCATACAGTCTAGATAGGGATGCCACTTTTTTATAATGCCTACAGGTAGTTCCTTGTAAGCTTTATGAGGCTTAAAGAGTTGCATATGATCGTCCACTTTATGTCGATGACCTTAAGGAAGTTATCATGCAAATGAAAATAGAGAAAGTTCCTGGTATTGATGGGTTTCCATGTGAGTTTTATCAGGTGTTATGGGATACTGTTGGTCCTGACCTTCATCATGTTTATTATGAAGCTATGGAAAATAATTCTCTTAGGGCTTCGATAAATCAAGGTAATATTAAGTTTATCCCAAAGGTTGGAGATCCTAAACTCATCACCAGTTGGAGACCGGTCACTCTATTGAACATGTCATATAAGATCATTGCCAAGGCATTAGCCCTCTGAATCTGTAATCTTTTACCTCTTATTGTCCATAATGAGCAGACTGGTTTCATTAAGAGAAGATTAATTATGAATAACATCATTGTTGTTTGAAAAGGCATAGAGTGGGCCCGATTATCTTATCAAAAGGCTCTCTTCATCAAAATTGATTTTGAAAAATATTATGACAAGATTGAATGGCCTTTCATTATTGCCATGTTATAAGCTCTTGGCTTCAGCCCTAGGTTCATCTGGTCTATCAATATATTATTCAAGGATGTTAATGTCAGGCTTGCCATTAATGGAGTTCATTCTGACATGTTTGAGCTTCACATATCCATTCGATAATGTTGCTCCTTAGCTCCAGCACTTTATGTTCTTGCTCCTGAGGGTTTCAGTTATCTTCTTTCCAAGTATGCTTCACAAGGGTTAGTTAAGGGCATTTCTCTTCCTAATTCTAATCTGCAACTTATTAATGGTCACTTTTCTAATGCCTCCATGGCTAGAAGGTTTTACTTAGTAGTGGATTCAACTAGAGGTTCAATTCAAGTTTCTGGGCATTCCTTTTGCTTTCTAGGCTACTCCTATTACTTTGTGGTCTTATGTTGTCCAACCAGTTGAGAACAAAATTACTTATTGGACTACCAAGCCCCTTTCTCTTGCTGGTAAGTTTCAGATTTTCTCTAAGGTGCTTGCTGCTACTTATGTGTATTATTCTTCATGTTGGGTGCCCTCTAAGGCTTCTTATGCTAATTTGGAAAAATTTCTTAGAGATTTTTTATGGGCTAACACTCATGGTCACAAAGGCTTCCACATAGTGGCTTGTGACATTTTTTGCTCTCCTAAAGAGGCAGGTGGCTTGGGGCTTATTGAAATTTGGCTGCAAGGCATTTCTCTTAGTGTCAAGTGGATTGTCAAGGGTTTCGAAGGCTCCGAGGCTTGGAAAATCTTTCTTCTTCATTGCATCTTCCAAGGTGCTCCTTTTGGTAAGTATTCCTAGAAAAACTTGGGTCTGCAAAGCCTGTTGATCTCCCATGTTCCAATCAAAATTAGAGGAATGTTTGCTATGAAGAGTATTTAGAAGGCATGGGAGCTGGTCAAACCTCACATGAGTTGGGTGGGGGATGGTTTCAAAACTGGGTTGTCCATCAACTCACACTCTTTATGGTGGTCTCCTGTTATTGATTTTCACAATGTTCCCTTTGCTATGGTCCCATGGATTAAAAGCCTCTGAATTTTTTAAAATGGAATCAAACTGCTTGGGGATATTTTTTATAAGGCTACCCATTCTTGGAAACCTTGGGTCCTTATCAAAGTGCAATTTAGCCTTAACAATGGCGATAAAGAATCTATAAAGGAAATATAGAATGTCATACCTGAGGATATGCTTCACAAAATTGGGGTTTCTCCTCCTGTTCAATGGTGGCGTGATTGGCACAAGCCCACAGCGACTCCCTTTAGTTGGTACAAACCCTGGCTTGGTTACCAGCTTCTTGCTCCTTCCCACATCCCTTTCAAAAATTTGAACAAGACTTGGAAGCTCAATTCCCCACACAGGGTCTAGAAACACATATTCAATAACATTTGGAAATCTCTCATAGAACCAAAAAAAGGCTTATTTTCTCTGGTGCATTCTCTATCAGGGATTTTCGGTGGGCAAATGTATTCAACATCTTGGGGTTTTTAATCCCTTGCGTCATGTTTGTCAACATCCTAAGTCTCTTATGCATTTGTTCTAGTTTTTCTTGTTTTCTTAGTTCGCCTAGAAATGGATTCACTCCCTCTTCCAACTTTTCTGTCCTGAACCCTTCACCTAGAAGATTGTTTTATTGGGGGACTCGGCCTTGCTTCCAACAAAAATCAACAAATTTTGGAAAATCTTTCGTGCATAAATTATTTTTGAAATTTGGAAGACTAGAAATGACTCTATTTTAATCAAACTTCGCTTAGCCTGGAGTTTTCTGTGTATGCTAAAACTAGAATTATTGCTCATGTGTTGCTTCAGATCTAGGTCTAGGTGGAGAAAGTCCGCTTGGAGGTGGAACATCTGCAGGATCTTCTCACCCACTGGGGTAGTGCCCAGTGCTCTATCAGTCGGGTTCCGTCTTGACTGCATCGCCCTTCTCCATCGCGGTGACGGTCCCCACCTCCCCCTCTACCTCGATCTCACGATCAAGGCACCCATCAAAGGCAGTGTGTCAAAGCTCGGCGTAGTTCCTCCCCTCCTCGGCAGCAGGCGGTTGTAAGTAAAGCAATAGACGAGAAAGAATTCTATGATAAAACATCAAAAGTGTATATTAACTCAGCAAGAGCATTGCAATGAATCCAACAAAAACAAAACATTAAATAATATTAATTACAATTTTCACTTATTTAATGCTTTGTCCATGGGGACCACTTGTGTCTGGGCATTGCTACATTTTTTCCATTATAGGTAGGGAATCATGGTACAATTTAAAAATTAATTACACACACTTGCCATGTATATCTTCTCCTTTTTATAGTTTAGTTTTGAAGACTTTGAGAAAAGTTTTGAAATTATTATTAATTAGGATGTATTCTCAATATGCTTGCAAAAGAAGAGAAAGGGTCTATTATTTCTTGAAATGGTGATGGGTTTGGCAAAACAACATTTTCATTTTCATTGTCTGGTTGAATGTATTTTTTGCCTCCAGTATCCAATTAAGAGTTGTGAACGTCTTAGGTAATACGTAAAGTTAAATATCCTCATTTAATTTGTAAATTATTATATGTTGGATTATTTAATAGAACATGATGAAGGTTGAGAATGATCATTATCAAAGTATTCATATTAAATATAAAAAATAGACAATTTTTATTTTAGAAATACATAAAATTAAAA